>VDFB02058242.1:389971586-390031941 GCA_007258455.2 Sequoia sempervirens
GATCTAGTTTGAACCATAAAACAAGGATCAAGTTTTTAGAATATGGGAGATGAATCTCTTGATTTTCTAGTTCGATCTTTATTTTATGTCCCAAAGTAAAAAAATTTAGGATACCTTTAAGGATCAAGATGATGATATGATGATAATGATGAATGATGTAAGGAATGGATGATGTGGATGTTTTGGTCTTTTGATTAATCTTGATAGGAGATGCTAGGATTTTAGGACTTTCGGATATGTTACGGATTTTGATTTTGATTTTCCCTTGGGATTTTGTCCTTGATTGATTTTTTATTTCGATTTGGATTTTTGAACAAATAGACCCTAAGATGTAGGATAATGATCTAAGGGATAGATTTTCTCAAAGGATGATGATTTGAATATGTGCAAGGAGAAGGATGCATCTACCCACACCCATTCAAACAAGATGATTGTTTCACTAAGTACATGAAGAAGGATTCATCTACATATACCAAGCTAACCAAGATGATTTTGATAAATTTGACTAAGCATATGCAAAAGGATGCATCTACACATACCTAGCCAAAGGTGTTTTTGATAATGTTTGATTTTTCCAAAGAAAGCCTAGCATAAGGATGTTTTCAAGATTTTCCAAAAGGTGATGGTGAGATGATGTTTTGATGTTTTGAAGGATGGATGAAAAATATTTTGATTTGCTTTGATCCTAAGATAAACCTAAAAGGGACACTTTGTTTTCCTAGATCTAGATATTCAAGAGCATGCAAATGCTTCCTATAGACCTTTGTGACCAAAAATTGATTTGATTTGAACACACATTTTTGGATTTTGCAACAATGATTTTTTTGCTTTGGGATTGTGAGTCTTCAACACATATGAAAGTTCATTTTGCTTAGCTTTGCTTAATGAATTTATTTTACCAAAAATACTTTCTTCAATTAGGTTTTCAAACTAAGATGTCCAATGTCTTAATTTCTTCAAAACCCACAAGATATGTTATGTGGAAATTCAATGAACTTAAGGCAAGGGTTTTCCTATTGTTTACTTAAGGAGACAAATCGAGATATAATCTAATGTTTAGAAACCTCTAAGGATGTGAATCCCAAGGGAAAGCAATAACATATGGATTGAGTCAATTGTATTTTTCCTCCAAAAGGGTTTGAAATTTGAATGATGTTAAGTGTTTGTTTTTGAGATGTTTTCGATCAAGCAATGCATTTTGTAACCCAAGAATAAGTACAATCCTATGGATGTGTAAGACAATATTTTTGGATTCCCACTTGGACAAGTCCAGCTACGCTTATCTCTAGTGAATGGTTAGATGCTTGACCCCACTGACTCCCCTCCACGGCTCATTAATGTCAATTGGGGCAGCCAAGCATCAACACCCATGAAACTCCCATGGCATCCTTCCCATTTCTACTAGAAGACCGTAAAAGTGTGGGGCGGCTTCAAAACGACCGTTCTTGCACGAACAAATAGATTAAGGATTTTGCAAATTCTAGCACATGGGTTTTAGTAAGGACTTTTCATTCGTAGGAGTTGATCGAATGTGGCAAGAGTCCCCTTTTGAATTCATCTTGTCAGAGTCAACCGCGTGATATTGGCGTTTCTTCCAATATCCACATTTATATCCCGACTAGAAATACTGTCAGGTTCAGAGTGTTACCAGTTGAGTCGTTCCCTTGGATGAGTACTTTTTCCCCAAGGCGGGCCCTCTAAGATAAACAAAAGCGAATGAAGAACAAAATTCGTAACTCAATCAATCTTTGATAGCAACAAAGAGAGAATATACGCGAAAATGCCCCCACTCACACTCGCACAAGATGTTGTTCAATTCTAAACCCAAATCAAAGTGTGGAGGTGATTGCTTTATCTCAACCCAAAGTCATGAAAAAGGCCTTTTGATTCTCAAGATCGCTATAAAGCATGAGAGAAGCGCATACGTCCTTTTTCAATGGCTTTAGTTTAAGTAAGCCTTCACGAAAAATAATGTTTGCACTTGTTCTTTTTAAATCCTCAAAGCAATATGTGAGTTCATTTTAAGCACCAAATGAAAAGTGAGAAACATTTGTTCAATTTGTTAATCCAATAAACAAAATCTAGTAAGTTGTGATCCTAAAGTTCATTTTAGCCTTTGCAAGAAATGGAAAAAGTTATTTTTAAGCCTAAATGAAAATTAGTGTCCTAAGAAGGAGAAGATAAAAAAAATTTAAATAAGTGTTAAACAAACACTAAAGTGTTTAAAAACACTTTTTTTTGACGAACATCCTTCTCATGCTTCTTTTTCTTTTGATTTCCAACCTACAAAGAGGTAAAACCAGTCAAATTTTGGAAAAACATAGAAATTAAAAAGCAAAAAATAGAGGAAAAATAAATCATAAATCAAAAGCATGTGTTAAAGTTAATTTTTCCCTTTTTACTATCTCCCAGTGTCGCAACTCGTGATGGCCTCGCAGTTTGGTTTCTGAGTGGTGCCCTCACAGTGCCACTTACTAGTCAACGGCGCTCTGTGTCAGGATAGAGAGCTCAACTGCATCACAATTTCTGACCCGCGTCGAAGTTTCCTTTAGTGTCGCTATTTTTGAAAATTCTTGCAAGTCAACAAGTCCAGCGGCAGAGTTTGAAATTCAAAAAATTTGGCGGGACAAGCCCAATGGCGCAGTTCTTGTTTCAAGCGGTGTCATATAGCGACGCTGACGAGCCTGCAGTACCAAAATAGCGACGCTGAGCTCCTGGCGTTGGAATTTTCTAGGTGTGAGTGAAAATGCAGAAATTTTGAAAAGAATGGATTGAAAGTGATATCCTACCCTCCTTCTAGCGCCAAATGTGCTAACCCTAATCTATATACCTGCAAAACAAAGAGAATAAACACCTCAAGTTAGATATTGCAAGCATAAACAAGGATTCCCCATGAAATCCATTTACAACCTCAAACTAGGAAAAAAAGTAGCAAAGAACACAATGAAAATGATAAAATAAAGATTAAATCCTAATTAGATATGCAAACTCATGATCCCATGGGGGAATTGGTGCCAATTTGATGTGAAAATTGGCCCATTCCCAATTCCTAAGATGCAAGCTTTGAATGTTGAAGAGATTGATCCACTTTGTTGATGAAGAATGAAGACTCCAAGCCAAAAATCTGTAAAACCTAGCTATGACTCAATGATAATGGATGGAATTCAAGAGATATTTGAGCATGGTAACTTTGCTTGGATTGTGGATGATGAAATGAATATATGAGCCTTTCATTTATAGAATTTCAAGATGCATGAATGTCCAAATTGGAGCAATGTGGGACTAACATTCATCCAATTATATGATGGCACTTGTCAAGCTATGAATGGATGAAGGATGTGCAAGATTTGGGGTTTGTGCCAATAAATGCCAATATTTGAAATTCAAATTTGTTGAAATGACTTGTAAGAGGGAAGGGAAAATACAATAAATGCCACTTGGCTCAAGGCATGACACAAGATGAATCATTGCTCCTTGTTGGATGTGCATGTTGACTTGGAATTTTTGAATTCAAATTGAGAGAATATTCCAAAAGATGCCTTGTGAGGAAAATAGAGATTTAATAAATGAATTAAATCTATTTTCATGTGCAACTTGTATTATCTAGAGGATGTGACATGATATGAGATTAAATCATTAATCATGGTTAATTAATTTAATTAGAGAGGATGATGTGACCCATTTGACTCAAATTTATGGATTTATTTTAAATCAAATGAGGAATATGACAAGAGATTTAAGTAATTAAGGAATTTGATTTATTTAATTAAAAGAGATGGTGTTAGATTAAATTAAATAATGTTTTAATTTATTTTATTTAATGAACAGTCTTTAGAGATTTAATCAAATAAATTGATTATTTAATTAAATAGGGATAATTAGATCAGATGGATTGATTTAACTAACAAAAGAGATTGACTTGATTAGATAAAATGATTTATTTAATTAAGAGACAAATATTGATGAATTTAATCGACAGGGGAATTTGATTAAATGGTTAGACCTAGGATGATTCAGAAGAATGATGTGTTAAGTAAGTCAATATTAGATTTAACAATGTAATCAATATATTCACGGTTCAAGGTTAAGGGTAGAGGAGAGAGGGGAGAGGGTGGAGGAGACTTGAGAGAGAGAGGGGGGATTGGGAGAGATAAAGGGTAGGCGGTGTACAAGGGTTAAGGATTGAGGGGAGAGGGTGGAGGGTGTAGGAGGGAGAGACTTGAGAGAGAGATGGGGGGAGTGGGAGAGAGATAAAGGGTAGGGTTTAAGGGTTAAGGGTAGAGGGGAGAGGGGGGGAGGGGGTAGGAGGAGAGAGTGGGGGAGGGAGAGATAAAGGGTGTAGGGTTTTAAGGGTTAAGGCAGAGGAGCTGAGAGGGAGGGTGGTGAGGGAGAGACCTTCAAGAGATAGAGGGGAGTGGGAGAGATAGAGGGTAGGGAGAAGGGTTTAGGTTTATACAGCAGATGGGAGAGAGGAAAGTGGGTAGGAGGGAGAGACTTGAGAGAGAGGGGGGAGGGAGAGAGATAAAGGGTAGCTTCTATGGGCTTGGGGTAGAGAGAGAGGAGAGGGGTGGGAGGAAATACTTGAGAGAGGGGAGGGAGAGAGACAAGGTAGGTGCAAGGGTTTAGGGGTTTAAGGGTTATGGCAGAGGGAGAGTGAGGGGGGTAGGAGGGAGGGACTTGAAAGAGAGAGTGGGGGGCAGTGGGAGAGAGATAAAGGGTAGGGGGGGTTAGGGTTTAAGGGTTAAGGGTAGAGGAGAGAGAGGGAGAGTGGGTAGGAGGGAGAGACTTTCAAGAGAGATCAGGGGAGTGGGAGAGAGATAGAGAGTAGGGGGTAGAAGGGTTTAGGGTTTAAGGGTTAAGGGTAGAGGGGAGAGAGGGTAGGAGGGAGATACTTGAGAGAGAGGGGGGGGAGTGGGAGAGAGATAAAGGGTAGACGATGTACAAGGGTTTAGGGTTTAAGGGTTAAGGGTAGAGGGGAGAGAGGGAGAGGGGGTAGGAGGGAGAGACTTGAGAGAGAGAGAGGGGGGAGTGGGAGAGATATAAAGGGTAGAGTTTAAGGGTTAAGGGTAGAGGAGAGAGAGGAAGAGTGGGTAGGAGCTTGGAGATACTTTCAAGAGAGAGAGGGGGGAGTGGGAGAAAGATAGAGGGTAGGGGGTACAAGGGTTTAGGGTTATAGGGTAAAGGGTTTAAGGGTTAGGGTTTTTTTATTTATTTGCATTGATTTGTGTTTTATATATGTGTACAATAATTTTATAATTAGATAATACTTAATTTTAAAATTTACATAATTTCCCATGGAACAATTCGATGGAACAAATTATATAAGTTGTATATAAGTGTATATAAGATTCTTGAACTTAAGAATTCCATTAAACAAATATAAGTTGTATATAATTGTAATCTAGGCAAAATTTGCTTTTAAAAAACTTCACTACGTTTCAAATAAGGATTGAAAGCATATATATGGGTTTACATGCAACCAAAAAAAGTGAGAGATGATGCTATCAAAGTTTCTTGAAATTAAGAATTTTCCATGGAACAAATATGTACATATAATTGTAATTTAGGCAAAATGATTTTAAAAAACTTCACTACGTTTCAAATAAGGATTGAAAGCATATATACATGGGTTTATATGCAACCAAAAAGTCAGAGATGATGCTATCAAAGATTCTTGAACTTAATAATTTTCCATAAAACAAATATGTACATATAATTGTAATTTACAAAAAATGATTTACACCTAGATGTACAAGTTACTATAAGTTCTCGTTTGAACATGTATAGGGTTACAAGTGAACTTCAAACCCATGGATATAATCTAAGTCAAAGATTCTGGTTCAACCCACTCTTCAATAACATGTAGAAGTTTTTGATGATCATCACAATCTAGTCTCCATTTTTTTTGGCCATGTGCATGTGCAACTGCATGAAGATTTAGAGCGGTAGCAATTATTAAGTGACTATATTGATATACCTTGTTATCAGGTTGATAGTCAACAAAATGAATCCCATGCTGAACAACTTTGACTTGTCTTAGATATGTCCCTTGTACTACAATAGAACCTGCATGGTAAACATGAACCTAAGATAAGACATATGAACGTGTGCAACATTTTCATGCTCAAGGTTTGTATAATATATATTTAATGTTTATAATGTAATGTACACATGTGAATACAATGTATATAAAATTTTAAATTCAAACTCACCTATGGGAAATGATATTCCATCACTTGTTTCAGGTTGTGTTAGCTTATTCCTCTCTTCTGTGCAACACAACAAATAATAGCTAACACATTCAATATTTCTAGGCTCTGCTATGACTGTAAAAACATCTCCTGTACACCAAATTTACACAAAAAAATTCTAAAAAATTAGAAATGTCTTTAAAGATCATTAACTAGATATATATAATATTTAAATTATTGAAAACTTACATGTGTGTACCTTTTCTAACCAATCCTGAAATATGGTCATAATCAATTGAAATCAAAGGAATGGCTTCAAATCTTTCTTCGTCGTTTTCATCATATGTTTCTGAAACAACTAGTGGCACCGTATCCCATTTACCAACATATCCAAGTTCTTGATTGTTGCAAGCATAATCAGAGTTTCCCTCAATGTACTCAGTGCAAAAACAAGATTAATCCCTTGTGTCTAATTTCCATCCATGGCGACTATCTAAACTCATAACACAATGCAAACATCTTGTTTTTTCCACCCTCTTGCATCCATGCATCGATCTTCTATCCACACCTAGATACATATGTACAAAAAAAAACTTATGTGAACAAATATGTATATATATATATATTTTAAATTTAAATAAATTCAAATTTTTGATTTAATGTAATTTATACATACCCAATATCTCCCAAAACACTCTATGTGGAATGTGTGGTTTGTTCTTGAAGATGTGCCGACCACATTTGATGCAAAGTGTTTCTTGCACCATTCAACAACATCATGTGCATTGTCTAGATGATCTTCTGGATAACTCATTTGATGCTTTCTTAAAGCTTGTTTGATGCAAGCTCCTGCTCCATCATGCTCACCCTTTCCATGCCCACTCTAAAAAACTCCAAACATGTGGTATTTTGTAGATTTTATGATATCTACAAAGTGCATAGAATGGCTGTAAGATTTGAATTGTGTCGCACATCCATCTGACCATACAAAATGATTTTCAAATTTTACACCCCTGCTTCTCAAATTCTCAAAAAATATTGTAAAGCAATGTTGGACAAAAAGTGTGTCATGCTCTTTATCATCACTAATATAAAAGTGATATTCTTTCTTAATGGCTCATTTTCATCTATACTCTCAACACCATCCAATTTAATTGTGCATGTCGATAACACACATGAACCATAATAGTGATATGCTTTGAAAAGTAATACTCTGATTGAATCTCCTTTTGATGTACAAAGGAGTAATTTTCTGCAAAGTCAACTACTGATAGAACTGTTCCATGTGGGAAAGTATCTCTCAATGTTTGGAATTGTTGTGCTTGCCACTTAGCAAAAAAGGAATGATGTATGTATGGTCGTATCAATTTTCGAAAATCTTCCATAAATTTTCCAATGGGAATCTCCTCTTCTACATAGTTCAACCTTGTGGATTCTTTCCCAAAATTTGTTTGCAACTTTACATACTTGTACCTATGTGAGTAAAATATGTGAATAACTAATAAACCACACAATCAATGAAACATTACATCAAACATAATCCAAATAACAATCTATGAGAAATTGAAACAAATAAACTCTAAAAATAGTACTTACCTCTTGCAATTTACTGTCTTTTCTTAGGTGAGTATCCTCAATTCTTGAAGGAATTTAGCCAAATTTCCACATGTCCATCCTTTTATGCAGTTTATTTTGAGGTCCATTTTCATGATCACATAATATAGACTTTATGAACAAACTTTCCATTTAGGAGGTGCATTTTGAAACCCACGCTTCTTCATCTTTTGAAACACCTGTAGAGATCAAATTCAATATGATAATCGGCAACAACAAGTTTCAAAAAAACTTGTTTATCTTCACATAATATGGCTTTAACCTTTGAAACATTGTTTGCCCAATCTTTATATGAGGATATGCATTACAAAATTTCATATACATCTCAAATTGTGTTATGTCTAGCCAATGTTTGATATGATTTTCATAAATACTAGGTCCAATCCTGTGTCTCATAACATCTCTAGTATTTGATGATGGACAAGTCTGATCATGCCAAAAACCTGAGACCAAGTTCCTAACAACATCTTCAATCCTGTCAGAATGGGGAGCTCTACACATAATTTCCCAATTGCCTTCTAAACTCTCATCCAAAAACTTTCTCTTTTTCTCATATTTTATCAATGTGGTTCTAGTATAACCAATTTCAGTTGAAAGTGCAGACATTTTTATTTTTCTTGCTATATCTTGATGTACAATAGATGTCAACATCACTCTTCTTGTAGTGGCCTTATCCACTGATCGAGATCCTTTCTCAATGGAATTTAAACCCTTTTTAACATTTTGAACAATATCCTTTTGTAAACCCATGTGTTTCTTCTTATTTGATGTCGAATGTACACCCAACAATTGTAATGACTCTTTAAGCTCATCACGAAGAAGTAAACGTGATAACAATTGGGTTTTTTCAAGTGTATCAAGATGATTGAAATGATGATTGATCATTCCATTTACAGATTTAGTCATTGACCTCTTTCTCTTATTATAAGGCTGGTTGGCATAATATTTCAGTTTCTCCATATCCATTTCAAGTAAATGATCTAAATTTCTATGAGAAATTTGTTTTGTCACCTTCTCAGCTAGTTTTATATGGTCATCGATACCAATAGGAGGAAGTGATCCTGATCCCTCTCCAACATGCATTGTTTGAACTTGTGCCTCCTCCCTATCTTCAAGGACCATGCGTTCTTGAGTGGATTCATTTGGTCCAATGTCTAGATTTGGCTTGACTTGAGCATTAAAACTTCATGCTTGTTGAGCCCTTCCTACATATCACAAAATATTTTGCAAACAAAAGTGAGAGATGATGTTATATAAGTGAATTTTATGTATGCAAGCAAACAAACTCATAAGACATGATGCTATAAGTGAGAGAAGTTTCTGCTAGTTTTATATGCTCATCCATACCAGTAGAAGGAAGTGATCTTGACCCCTCTCCAACAAGCATTGTTTGAACTTGGGTCTCCTCCCTAACTTCAAGGTCCATGTGTTCTTCAACGGATTCATTTGATCCAATATCTAGATTTGGCTTGAATCCAGCTTGAGGAATCCCTAGAGCATAAAACATAAAAATAATGAGAACATTGAAGTGATGAAAAGAAAAGACCAAAGACACAAAACAACTACATGTACATGTATGAAAACAAATCCATAAATGCATAGCCAAGGATAGGATACACATAGGTCAAATTCCATGCCAAGCATCAAAGCTTGAGGATTATGCATACAAGTGACTTAGAACTTTTAGGCTAGTGATATAGCAAAGGAAACCCTTAGAGTATAACAAGATGATCCAAATAACCCCAAAAAAGTTGGGCTATAAGATGTTTCAAGGTTTCAAATAAATTTCCAATATCATGATAAGATGAAAAAAGTTAAAAATTTATGGGACTTGAGGACTTGAGGACATTTAAAAGTACTTATAGTCATTCAAGTGCAATAAAACTTGAAAGTTTGAAAAAGCACAAAATAAGTTCAAAATGAAGAAGAAAAGAAAGACAATATAAAAACAAGACCTAATTAAAATGAAAAGGAAACAAAGAAACAAAAAATGTAAAGGGGAGTCTTTATATTGTCCAAGAAAAATGAGACATATGTGCAAGGACAACAAATCTCTCCTATTCTTTCAATTAGGATTTCTTGATCTTGGATGTATATCTCCACAGTAGATTGTATAGGGTATATTGATCACCAAATATCAACATTAGAATGCTACTTCATTGTACATAAAGGTGTAGTTTCATGAATAATTAAGAAAAAATAATGGTTTCTTTCAAAGTGCAAAGTTAGAATATATAGGAATTTGCAAAGCCATAAAATAATTAATGTGGTTGAAAAAATTATGAAAATCAAAGTGGCATAGTGAAGGACACAAAATTTAAGGTTTCATTGGAGAACTAAGCATGTATTGAAGTACACTATCATTTTCTTCATGAACAAAGTAAAGAGAAAATTGTGTAGATGCAATACTCAACAATGATAATGTGATGACAAAAACATTAAACAAAGGTATTGGTAAAAGATAAGTGTAAGGTTTAGGGAAGGATTTAATGTACAATATTTTAGTTTAAGAGTACATTTTAAGTTGGGGTATTGTAAGTTGAAAAATGGTCATACATTAAACATTTCTAATTTTAATAAGAAATCCAATGCAAAATGTATGCACATACAAATTTATGTTTAGGTGTACTAACCAAATTATTGGGTGGAGTAATGCACATTATGGATTTCATCCCATCAAATGAATACTCATGTTTTTTCAAAGTAAAAGTCCTAAACACACACTTGAGAGTGAGAGAGAGAAGAAACAAGCATGTACCTTGTTTCTTTCTATGATAATTTTCCAAGTTTTGTTCACGCCTCTTTTGTTCTTCTTCTTGACAATTTTCATTGAGATGCATTTTTATTTTTCTTTGTTGTCCATTTTCTTCTTCAACATAAAGATGACTCAAAACAAGTCCTCTACCAACTTAGTTAAATTCTCCTCCAAATTTTTCCTTGATTGATAAAAATGAAAAGTTGTCGAGCTCCAATATTTTCCTCCTTGATAAATGTGCAAAAAACTTCTCCAAAATCGCTCCCAAGTGATATAAATGAGAAATTAATCTTGCAATTTGATATTCAGAATGAAAAATAAGCTTCTATTTATATGCATATGGATGGGAAAAAAATTATTCTAGTGTACATGGAATAACTAGATCCTAGTTTAAATTAATCAAGTAGTAAACAAACAAGTTATTTCATTGTGGAGTTTGTTGTTATTTAATTCATAGGTATGCACAACATATCTAGTAATTTTAGAATTTTGTTAAAGTGTCAAAAATGTATATTAGAGGTGTAATTTGAATTGAATTTTCTTAATTATATTTGAATTGAATTTCAAGTTACTTGTCAAAAATGTATAATAGAGGTATAATTTGAATTAAATTTTCTTAATTATATTTGAATTGAATTTCAAGTTACTTGTCAAAAATGTATAATCTAGAGGTATAATTTGAATTTAATTTTCTTAATTATATTTGAATTGAATTTCAAGTTACTTGTCAAAAAGATTATATCTTGTTCTCAACTCAATGGTTCATATTGCTTAAGTCATTTTTACAAAAATATTTATTGTGATCAACATGAATGAACTTAATTATAAAGTGGCGTTGATTCTACTAGAGATCAAATGTATATTGAATATAAGGAAATGTAAGCTATGTAAGAGATCATAAAATAAGAAAACATGTATGTATATTGAATATTTAAAGCAAATGCATACATATATTATGTGTAAACATGTTTAAACCAGAAGCAAACACATGTACATACATGTAAAGGGATTCAATGTATAAACATAACACATATTATAAGCAAAGAGGAAAATCTATGTATATATCATATAAGAAAATATATGTACATATCATATAAGCAAAATGTAAATTAAAGATCATCAAATGTTGAATACTAAAGATCAACAATAAGCAAATGTATGTATATCATATAAGCAAATGTAAGTTAGAGATCATCAAATCTCGAATACTAAAGATCATCATATAGCAAATACATGTGGTAAATATCATAAATCTAGTGTGCAGGGCCTAATATGAATGTCTACTCCTAGTGGAACAACCATCTGAATGAGAACGGTCCTGCTCTGATGGATGTGTTGAGCCCTGCAAATAAAATTGTGTATAGGATGTGTTATATACATATAATTTATATTAAATAAATTTTATGAAAGTTATTTTTAAATGAACTTGTAGTTTTAAATATCAATCTAGATCTATGCATACATAAATATTGCATGTACATATACATGTGTGATTATATAAAAATGTAAAACTCACATGTCCACTAGCAGCAGATTCATCCATGGAGTCACGTCAATCATGCACACGATCTGGACCAAGGCTAGGAGTGATATGAGGTATGTCCACCTGTAACAATATATATACATATATATCAACTTACATGAATATCTAGTTAAAAAATAATAATAATAATGAAAAAAGAATTGAAACATGCACATGCACATGCACACATACATGCACATCATTTGAAATTGGATGACCTAAGTCCTTTGCAAGGTTTTCCTCCACCATATCCACCACATGGTCAAGTGAAGAATCAACATCTGCATCTATCTGATTTATCCCGTGTCATGCCATAAATGATGAATGTAGAGGACTATGAAGGTGAGATGGCATCAGTAATGATGAACCAGAACCAATCAACATATCAATAAAACCAATAGTATGTGTAGTTGTCGAATGATCTATAGGTGGATCCTGACGTGCACTAGTGCTGGGCTAAGAGTGATAGGATCCTAGAACTGAACAACCTATGCATCTCAAATGTTCTCTAACATGCTCTATACTGATCCCATTGTCTGATGCAATGTGGGCATATGCCTCCAACAGGTCCTCAGCCAAACAATGGAGAGTCATGCATGCCATATCTCCTGTAAGTGCATCAAGTTGTGTAGAGTAGGGATTTTGACCATTGTAAAAGGATCCATGGTGGTCCACTGTGCTAACCTACACGATCATAAGATATCCTAGTGGTGGCAGCCGCAATGTCACCTACAGTGTCAATTGCTTCCTTTTGGGAAGCAATGACAACCTCATCTGCTATGGGGGCTAGAGTTGGGGTGAGAGTAGGAGACCTCTCACCAACCAATACCATAAACACTGGGGGTGGTCTATCTCCTCGATGATAGGTGGGCCTATCAGCAATCCTGCCACACCCCTGACCAGCATATGGTGGAATGTCTAGGTAGTTAACTTTGAGGCCCAAATGGACCTCAACATACAACTGTTGAACAAAATATAATGGAATCTGGTCATTGTTTGGGTATAGACCATGTGCTGTGAGAAATCATGGGTAGATCAATGAGGCCATAGGATGATCGACACATCTAGTGACCTAGTATCCCCTAACCTTACACACATTTTGATAAAATGAAAAACAAGTGGCTTTTATCATTTCTTTGGTGACACTATCCTGTATTTGTTTAAGGGGAACGTCACCATGTACTTCTTCCCACATGAAGGGAAAGAATAGCAGCTACTCTATCTAGGGAATATGCACTAGTCCTCTCAAGTTCATCTTTTATTTTTTCTAGACTATGTAATATTAACATGCATGTTTCACTATATATCCCTGGGTTTGCACCCTATGCTAATGAATCTCTCAATTTTTTAATCTCATTAGTGGTATTTCCAAACAAATTTTCTGTAGGTGGAACATCTTCATTTTCCATGTTATATATGTATGTACACCTAAAGAAGCAATGAGACCTTGGTAAATAATATATCTAGATTTTTGGAAATATATGTCTCAATCCCATAGGTTGAAACCTCTAAGAGAGACAAGTCAGTGTGACATGCTTTGTGTCTGGCCGACTAGCAGCTTTGGAACCTTGTGGTTTGTACAGGTCACCGAGACAATGTTTCAGTCATGCCGAAGGAGCCTATCGTTGTGACATTTCATTCGGTGTGACTTTTCTATCTCTCACCACCAATGGAGATCTCTAGCCGACAGTCAATTTCTATCATATATCGAGGAGACTCTGGGTGACAAGTGATGTCAGGGAGACCCTTGGCCGAAAGGCTTGCTTCGGTGTGAAGTCCTAGAGATAGCCAATGTCTCACCGATAGGGTGTTACACATGTAGTCATCGGAGTAATGAAAGGGGTTGCTATGAAGTCTTAGCGATGAACGATGTCTCGCTGACAACTTCATCTTGGAGGCATCAGGGTAACACTAAGGGTTTGCTAAGAACTCTTAGCGATGGAGAGAAGTCTTGCCGACTGTTGTTTGGTGCTCGGTATGACTTAAGACTTCGGAGTAACGTCTCAGCAATAGCGATATGTCTTGGAGATAGATGAGCACTTCAGAGTAACTTTAAAGGCTCGGTATGATCTCTCAACGAAAGCGATAAGTCTTAGCGATAGCTTTCTAGACTCAGTGTAACCTCTTGCCGATAGTAAGGACTCTTGGTGATATCGAATGCTGGCTTTGTTGGCATCGGGGAGACATGATTAGTGTCTCACCGACATGCCAACATAGGTTGAATGATTTGATCGAGTGAAGACCATTCTACATGGCTTGTGTTCAACCAATTAGGGAGCAAAATGGGAACCTCTAGCAGTTGAACTATTGCGGTCGTTACTAAGAGGAAGTTCAATAGACAGGGGTGACATGAATATAGTCTGGTTTTGCAGATGATGTTGGGTTGGTTGGTTCGATCAATGGTTGGATGATTTTTTTGACGAATGGATGGTTGATAGACTATAAATGAATTGTTTGAAGTGTATCAGTGTGAATTATATTCTGTGAAGACTGTAACTTGAATGTTTCTTGAATGTTGCTATAAACTGACATTAGAAAGATAAGTCAGAACTTTGTATGTAATCTTTGTTATTGTAATACAAAGTTACTTCTCTTGGTGTGGTGGGTTTTTCTCCCGTAAGGGTTTTCCCACATAAATCTGATGTTCATATGTGTGTGTTTAATTCTCTATTTCTGTTATCTCTCTCAAGTGCATCTTAATTGGACTATAATTGTAAAATTTAAAAGTGTCTCTGCATTCTTCCCTAAGGTTTTGATGTTAGGAAAGTTTCTTCCACACCTTAGCTTTCCTTGCAAGTGGTATCAGATCCTGGCCAGTTGTGTTATCCTTGTGGGTACGTTGGGTTTTTTGTGTCAATTATGTTCAATGGGAGTCTTGTAGAGGTTTGTTATTTCTAATTATAGATTGAGATGGCTAGCACATCAGCAAATATTGAAATAGAGAAACTCAATGGCAGCAATTTTGAGTTGTGGAAACTCAAAATGGAATATCTTCTAGTTGATCATGATCTTTGGATTGTTGTGCCTGGAACTAAACCTACAGGCATGAAGCAAGAAGATTGGGACCTTGCAGATAGAAAGTCTAAGGGGCTAATAAGGCTCTGTTTGGAAGACTCCGTTCTTCTAAATGTGCATGAGGAGAAGACTGCATCTTCCTTTTGGAAGAGACTGGCATCTATTTATCAAGGGAAATCCTTGGTGAATAAACTATTCCTGAGGAAGAAGCTATATTATTTGAGAATGTAGGAGGGAGGATCTGTTGCTAATCATCTAAATGCTTTTAACATGTTGATTTCACAATTAACATTTGTTGGTGTGAAAATTGAAGAATAGAATCGTTGTATGCTTCTATTGCGTTCTTTGACAGACTCTTGGGATCACCTGGTGATGGCTATTAGGAGTACAACATCCAGTTTCAAGATGGAAGATGTTCTTGGTTCTTTGCTATCAGAAGAGATGAGAAGGAAATTTTCTGAGATGGCAAAGGAGGCCCTTGCTGTTAGAGGAAGGTCAAAAGAAAAAGGCAAGAAGAAGGACAAGAAATCTAAATCAAAATCAGAAGGGAGATCAAAGTCTCCTGGAAAAAAGTTCAAGGTGAAGTGTTGGAATTGTGGGCAACCTAGTCATGTCCGAAAGGATTGCAAAGAGGAGAAAAAGAAGAAGAAGAAGAAGAGCTCTTTAGATAATGATTCTTCTCAAAGTGATGCAGACGCCTTCATTGCAGCCTTGGCTACAGAGGCATCAGATGATGTTTGGCTGATTGATTCTAAAGCATCTTTCCACATGACATCTCATAGAGACCGGTTCACAAAGTATGAAGAATACAATGGTGGGAAGGTGTATTTGGCAAGTTATTCAACTTTGGAAATAGTTGGCCGTGGAAGAGTCAGAATCCAATTCCCTGATGGCAAAGTGAAGGGGATCAAGGATGTTATGCATATACCAAGTCTGGCTCAAAATCTATTGTATGTCAGTAAGCTGAATGATATTGAAATGCAAGTCACGTTCTCTGGAAATGGCTGCAAGATGACTAGAGACTCAATGTTGCTAGCAAGGGGTGCTCATATTAGTACCTTGTACAAGTTGGATGCACATGTAGTTCAATGTAACAGTGTCTTTGTAAAGTCACTGAAAGCTACTCATGGAGGAAAAGAGGGAAGTGTTCCTAATTGTGTAAACTCTATGGAAGTTAAACTTCCAGCAGAAAAGACTATGCTCTGGCATCATAGGCTAGGCCACATTGGAGAGAAAGGTTTAAAAACCTTGAAGAATAAAAACCTGGTTGAGGGGCTTGATGATTGTAACTTTGAATATGAATTCTATGAACATTGTATATATGGAAAACATCACCATGTTTCTTTTTATTCAAGTCCTCATAAATCTTCTGGTTTGCTAGATTATATTCATTCTGATGTATTTGGTCTAGTGAATGTTCCTTCTCTGTCTAAATCAAGATACTATGTGTCATTCATTGATGATTATTCGAGAAGAGCATTTGTTTATTTTTTGAAAAGTAAATTAGAAGTGTTCAGTCAGTTTAAGGAATTTAAAAACCTTGTAGAAAATTAGATTGGAAGAAAAATAAAATGCTTAAGGACTGATAATGGCGGTGAATTTTGTTTTGATGAATTCGAGAGGTATTGCAAAGACCATGGGATTAAAAGACATAAGACTACACCTTATACTCCACAACAAAATGGAGTTGCAGAAAGGTTTAATACAATAGTGATGGAGAGAGCACGAAGTATGCTCAGTAGTGTTGGCTTGGAGGAGAAGTTTTGGTCTGAGGCTATTGCTACTGCAAGTTACTTTCAGATAAATCGTTCTCCAAATTTTGTGCTTGTTGAGAAAACACCTTTGGAAGCATGGTCTGGTAAGAAGCCCTCTTTAAGACATATTTGTGTTCTTGGCTATGAGGCATATGCTCATGTGCCGTATGAGAAAATATCTAAATTGGAGAACAAGGCTGTCAAATGTATTTTTATTGGCTATAGTGTTGGCATAAAAAGATACAAGCTTTGGAATCCTAATATGGAGAAGGTTTTGTATAGCAGAAGTGTTATCTTTGTGAGCTGAATCCTTCTACCTTGGATCTACAGTCAAAGACAAAATCAGAAAACAAAAAGGATGTAGTTAATTTCCTCTAACACCAGATAGAGAGGAATTGAAAATTCAAAATGTACCTAAAACTGAGGAGAGCTCTAGTAATTCTGAAAGTTCTAAAGAAGAAGAAGAACCTCAGCCTCAGCAAGTGAGGAGGTCAACTCATGAAAGAAAGCAACCCGATAGGTATGGGTTCTCTTTGATAGATTCTACTTGTGCCTATGCTTTGATTTCTAGCACTGATGAGCCTAGGACTATAAAAGAGGCATTTAGAATGTCTGATTCAAACTCTTGGTTGGAAGCCATGAATGAAGAGATGGCATCATTAGAGAAAAATGATACCTGGAGTTTGATGCCCTTGCTTGAAGGCAGAAAAGTTGTGGGCTACAAATGGGTATTTAAGAAGAAGATTGGTCTAGATGGTAGTGTGGAAAAGTACAAGGCAAGGTTGGTTGCGAAGGGTTATTCCCAGGTAGAGGGAATTGATTATGGGGAAATATTTTCTCCTGTAGCAAAGCTGACATCTATCAGATTTCTTTTGTCACTTGCAGCAGCGTATGACTTAGAGATCAAACAGATGGATGTGAAGACATCATTCCTTCATGGTGATCTTGAAGAAGAAATATATATGTCCCAGCCTAAGCACTTTGTTGAAAAAGGTAAAGAGAAACTAGTTTGCAAATTAAAGAAGTCTATGTATGGGTTAAAGAAGTCTCCTAGAATGTGGTACCAAAATTTTGATACTTTTGTATTGTCTTTGGGATTTGTAAGATCAAAATTTGATCATTGTGTCTATTATAAAGTTGAAAGTGATCAAGTGCTTATTATTGCTCTCTATGTTGATGATATGTTGTTCATAGGCAATAGTAAGTTGATGATTTCTGATCTTAAGTCTTAGTTGTCTGCTAAGTTTGAAATGAAAGATCTTGGTGCAGCTAGGTATATTCTGGGGATGGAGATAACTAGGGACAAGACTAATAGAAAACTTTGGCTCAATCAGAGTAAGTATATCAGGACTGTTCTAGAGAGATTTTGCATGAATGAGTGCAAGCAACTAGTTGTTCCAGTCTTGCAAGGAACGAAGCTATCTATTGAAGATTGTCCAAAATCTCCTACTGAGATGGAGGACATGACCAGTGTACCCTATGCTAGTTCGGTTGGCAGTCTCATGTATGCAATGGTTTGTACAAGGCCAGACATTGCCCAAGTAGTGAGAGTACTTAGTCAGTTTATGGCTAATCCTGGAAGAACGCACTGGGATGTGAGGAGATTTTTTAGATATTTGAAGGGGACTTCATAATATGCTTTGTGTTACCATGGGAACCTAGTTGAATCACAGAGGACTCTCAACATTCAAGGCTATGTGGATTTTGATTGGGCAGGGGACATTAACAGCAGGAGGTCCACCAGTGGGTACATTTTCATGATGATGGTGGTGCAGTGAGTTGGATGAGTAAGCGGCAGGATATAGTCGCTTTGTCCACTATGGAGAATGAATACATGGCAGCTACACATGCTTGTAAAGAAGCAATTTGGATAAAACGTTTGTGTTCTAACATTGGTTTTGATGCAGGGAAAATAACTATTTTTTGTGACAGTCAAAGTGCAATTTTTCTGGCAAAGAATCCTACTTTCCATGATAGGATGAAACATATAGATGTACAGTACCACTTTGTACGAGATATGGTGGAGGATGGAAATGTCAGTCTAGAAAAGGTTGATACTCTGGAGAATGTTGCAGATACATTGACGAAGCTAGTGAGCACAGACAAGTTCAGGTGGTGTGCTAATTTGATGGGCCTTAGTACCCATGTTTTTCAGTAATTTTTTTGTGCTCTAGAGGTTTCTATGTGATCTTCATCAAGTGGGAGATTGTTAGAAATATATTTCTCAATCCCATAGGCTGAAACCTCTAAGAGAGACAAGTCGGTGTGACATGCGTTGTGTCTAGCCGACTAGTAGCTTTGGAACCTTGTGGTTTGTACAGGCCGTCGAGACAATGTTTCAATCATGCCAAAGGAGCCTATCGCTGTGACATTTCATTCAATGTGACTTTTCTATCTCTCACTGCCCGTGGAGATCTCTGGTCGACAGGCCATTTCTATCGTATATCGGGGAGACTCTGGGTGACAAGCGATGTCGATGGGACCCTTGGCCGAAAGGCTTGCTTCGGTATGAAGTCCCAGCGATAGCCAATGTCTCACCGATAGGGTGTTACACATGTGGTCATCAGAGTAATGAAAGGGGTCACTATGAAGTCTTAGCAATGAATGATGTCTCGCTGACAGCTTCATCTTGGAGGCATCCGAGTAACACCAAGGGTTCGCTAAGAACTCTTAGCGATGGAGAGAAGTCTTATCGACTGTTGTTTGGTGCTTGGTATGACTTAAGACTTCAGAGTAACGTCTCAGTGATAGCGATATGTCTTGGCGATAGATGAGCACTTCAGAGTAACTTTAAAGGCTCGGTATGATCTCTCAGCGAAAGCAATAAGTCTTAGCGATAGCTTTCTAGACTCAGTGTAACCTCTTGCCTATAGTAAGGACTCTTGGCGATATCGAATGTTAGCTTTGTTGGCATCGGGGAGACACGGTTAGTGTCTCACCGACATGCCAACACAGGTTGAACACTTTGACCGAGTGAAGACCATTCTACGTGGCTTGTGTTCGACCAATTAGGGAGCAGAATGGGAACTGGTAGTAGTTAGACTATTGCGGCCATTACTGAGAGGAAGTTCAACAGATAGGGGCAACATGAATATAGTCTAGTTTTGCAAATGATGTTGGGTTGGTTGGTTCGATCGATGGTTGGATGATTTGTTCGACGAATGGATGGTTGATAGACTGTAAATGAATTATTCAAAGTGTATCATTGTGAATTATATTCTATGAAAACTATAACTTGAATGTTTCATGAATGCTGCTGTAAACTGACATCAAAAAGATAAGTTAGAACTCTATATGTAATCTTTGTTACTGTAATACAAAGTGACTTCTCTTGGTGTGGTGGGTTTTTCTCCTGTAAGGGTTTTCCCACATAAATATGATGTTCATATGTGTGTGTTTAATTCTCTATTTCTATTATCTCTCTCAAGTGCATCTTAATTGGATTGTAATTGTAAAATTTAAAAGTGTCTTTGCATTTTTCCTTGAGGTTTTGACATTAGGAAAGTTGTTTCTGCACCTTAGCTTTCCTTGCATAAATATAGAGAATATATTTATCTAAAATAGTTCTAATAATTCATCTACTCATCAATAATATTTTCATACCATTAACAATTTAAAAAGAATTGGAAGACAACTATAATCTATAACATAGCATCCTTAAATGGTTCAAATTTTAAATGAAACAATGAAAGAAAGAATAAGAAAACAAATATTAGTGTAAAATTATTTGAAAATAATTGGGGATAAAAATATCTAATCTAATAGTTGTTAACATAAATGAACTTCAAAATAGGATTATGTAAGTGAAAAGAAAGTTCTATTGCCTTCATTGAACCTAAATTAAATGTCTAGTTAAGATATGTCTAAAATTAAGAATTCAGACTAGAATATCAATATTCCATAAGAATCTCATAAAGAGGATGAATTTAATGGAAGATAATATAAAATCCCCCATATGAGGATGAATTTTATCATTACATTATGAGTGAATCATCTCAATTATATAGCCAAGAACATCAAAAAATTATAGATTGGAAAGCAAAATAATCAAACATTTATCATATTTTTATATGTATAAAGTTTAGATACCATCAAACTATTTAAACTTATAGATTGCATAAAGCTATAAATTGAATCGTTAAAACTAATTTATTAAGAATCAAATCTAATAAAGTTTGACTTCATATTGCATACTTGTTATAAATATCTCACTAATCCAACCATACATTTTATATATGTTAAAAAATATATAATTGTTATGCCCATAATTTTTCACTAGAAAAACCCAATAATTTTTTTTTTTAATCCTTTAATTACGCTAATTAATGCTTTAAGCGTTTATGATGCAACAATAACCATCTCCAATAGAATTAACATCCTTTCTTTAATTAATTTTTTGGTTTAACTTGCTAATGCGATACTATTATTAATGCATCTCTCACTATTAACTATACTTTAAATATTAAATTTGCAAGTATCACAATTTAATGGTTATTAATATATTAATTTTAATTATTTTATCTAACTCTTATATATTGTTATAGCATTTATTTAATTATTCATCTCTATTACAAAAATAATTATATGATTAAATATATTGCATACTTGTTATAAATATCTCACTAATCCAACCATACATTTTATATATGTTAAAAAATATATAATTTAACAATTTATACAACTTCTAATTATGATAAAGACAAGAATCTTAATATATACCATTATTTTGAGTTTGGTTTAATAGAAATTGAAAAAAATTATAATCATAAAAAAAACAATGAATAAACTAAGGATCAACGATAGATATTATCCTCTCGAGAATGTAAATATGTTTGAGATAACTAAAAAATAATTTGTATTCCTTATATCCTTTCATCCAATGTAGCCTATCTCTTAATTGAGATCCTCTACCACAATTAAGTTCAAATCTTCTAAGTTTTATTTCAACAGAAGCAACCACTCATTGTAGAAAAGTTATTAGTAAGTGCTAAAGCCAAAACAAGTTTTTTTTTTCTATTTGGATCCATATTTTTTTTCCATTCTAGATCTCTTTCTAGCCATATTCTTATTGTAAGATCATAGTAAGGTAGTGCAATATATTTAATTGCATCATTCCACAATTTTATCCACTTACCATTTTGATGAGGTCTAGGAACATCAACCAAAGGGATATTAGGGAAGCAAGGTGATCAATTTGATTGAGGTGGGAAGTGTTGAGCTTGAAGGATAGATTATTAGGTATGAGGAATAAGAAGTTTGAAAAGTTTAAAGAATTGGGAGGTGATATGTGAGATAGGTTTAATAGAATCTACTTAAATAAGGGTGTTTTGTGGAGAGGGGACAATGGAAAGAGAAATAACTAAGTTTTAATCTATCAATACAACTAAGTTTCCCTTAGTTCACCATCTCTTTAGTTGGTCCAAGTGAACTAGTGATGAGTATATTAATATTTTTTGTCTAAAATGGGATCTAAACCCCTCATGGTATTTCTAGTTAGGATGTAGGAATTCAATTATTTTTTGAGAGTTTATGAGAACTAAACCAACTTATATCTTATTTTTTTCCACCATATCATATTCACCTCCTTATAGCCATTTAGTCATAGGGAGGGCATAAAAATCTATTCCCACAAATTAACTTGAGATGAGGAGTCATTAGGCATACAATAAAGAAAAAATGAATAGGTATTCCTTGGATTAGTAGTAAGCACTAAGCACAATTGTTGTTGGGATCCACTCCTCAATAGATGATAAACTTAGCCAAGTATTGGGAAAGGTGGGTCAACCTTGCATCCTAATATTTTGATTTATTATTTTGTCCTCATATTAGGAAATGAGGCATCTTGTAACTGAGGGTAATTTCTGGATTATTAGATTAGATCAATTAAATTGAAATCAAAATGATAAAAACCCAAAGTAACTACAAAACACAATGGAAATACCAAAAGAACGATTATACCTGATATTTGAAGTCTCCATGATTCATTTTTGTAGCACCTTCTTGCTTGCAGGATAATGTTGCCCTCAGATTCATCTTTTGAGCAATCTAAAATGCCTAAGCCCTACAACAATATTTGAAGGATTTGATATTGCCTAAATGACTATGTCTACAAACCAATGCCTATGTCTAAAATAATGCCAAAATTGAAATACTAAGATTGCCTATGACCATGAACATGTGAGAGTAAATAAATAAATGCCTATAGTAATTACACCAAATGTCTGTCCAAAAATGAGAAGAAGATGGTATTTTATAGAAAAGGCCATTTCAAATGGACGGACAAGATAAATCAATGAAATGAACGATCCAGATTACACCTAAGAATCCCTAATTAGGGTTAGGGAAAAATCTTTAATCGAACGGTCAGAATAAAATCGGATCGACAGTGGAGAATAAATGAGACAAATTAATTAGAAAATGAAGATTTTTGAAAAATCAAGAAGATAAGATTGCCTGATTTGCAAGATTCGAAAAATCAAAGAGATAAGATGTGAACTGAAGATAAGATTTGAAAAATCAAGAATCTGCCCGATTGCTTGATTTTTGGAAGATTAATTACTAATTTGAATTAAATTAATTCAAAATAATGATTTTGAGAGATAATAAATAATCTTTTTTAGATTATTTATCAAAATGGACCCATTCAGATTGAAATGACATTTTAAATAATTTAATTTATTTAAAATGAGAAGAATATTAATTGGCAATTAAATAATTAAATTTAATTATTTAATTTAGCAGATAAGATTAATTAAATAAATTAATCAATTTATTTAATTAAGACCATTAGTGATGCATTAAATAAATAAATGAAATTTATTTATTTAATAATCAAGAAGAAATAAATGACAAAGGGGAATTAAATAAATTAAGAAATTTATTTAATTAAAGGAAGACTTAGATAATTAATGACGTATTTAATAAATAAATAAAATTTATTTATTTAATAATCATGAAGAATAAATGACATGAATTAATTAAATAATTATGAATTATTTAATCAATAGTCGAATGTGGACCAAGGACAATTAAATGTCATAATTATGCTAGGACGAAAGTGGTAAAAATGAAGCTTGCAGGCCTAGGTCATTTTTAGGTGTCTACATTTTGCCCCTCTTTGTCATAGTGTAGCATGTCGCATTGTGACAAAGAAAATAAGTCAAAGACATGCCCCAGTGCAAAATAAGATGAGGAAGAATGACGAGGAGGGTTATGGTATGCCCCCTTGAGAGGAAAGACGGGTTCCAAGAACATGGGTGTGCTCTCAAAATTAATGAGAAAACTAGAATATGAAGAGACAAAAAAAATGTTAATGAAAAAGATATGGATTATGATATGGATGCAATGCCTATATGAGATGGGACAGAGAAGATGACAAGACTAAAGAAAATGCATGTTAGTTCCTAGACCAAATCCTTCAAAACCTTACCGTAGGATTTTAATATTTATTGCTCTTAATCATCATTGGGCCAGTTGTTGTGATGGCTAACAAACACCATGATATGACATAGATCAAGGTGTGCAAGGTTGTACCATCACGTAAGACAAATAGTCACAAACAAGGATAATCATGACTCATACTAGGAGTGTGCTTGCCCCAGTCTTTTTGCCATAATCAACCACATGCAGAAAAAAGACAAGGACAAATCATGAAACGTCGCTGCTTCTCTAAATCTTGTTTCCAGGACATCCTTGAGAAACTAGTAGCATGATTGTCAAAATACAAAAAGAAAGAGTCCTTACCATGATATTTCATTATTTTTCTAAATCCCAAAATCAGGACCTCACTGAGAAACTAGTAGTCATGCATGTCAATTGACATGATACGTCACTGCTTCTCTAAATCCTGCTTAGTGGGATCTCGCTGAAAAACTAATAACATGATAAAAGATCAAAAAGACAATTTGTCAAGTGTTTGTCAAGTGTGTCTGGATGCCGAGTGCATTGATGTGTCAATGTAAATTTAAATGATGCCAAGATGACAAATGCCAAAGGTTGCCATATTCAGGAAGGACACATCCTGAATAATGTCGATGTCTAGGAAGGACACATCCTAAAACACCAATGTCAGAGTTTTGTTCTTCAGAAGGACACATCTAAAAGAACATTGTTGTCAAGAGGAATGATCCTTAAGTGTCAGAAAGGATTCCTCGAAAAAGTCAAATGATAGGGACGATGCCTAGGAAGGACACATCCTAAGGCACCAATGACAGAGGTTATTCTTCAGAAGGACCCATCTGAAAGGTAACCAAGAGTTGATAGTTTGACTGGTTGCAATAATTTGACTTGTTTTGACTAAGTTTGACTTGTTTTGACTGAGTTTGACTTGTGTTGGCCATATGTCGATATTGTCATGATGATATGTGCCAATGAGATTGTCTTGCTGTGATAATGATTGTCATGATGAGTTTTGTTCATTTGGGAAAGATTCGTGTTGTCTTTAAGACTTTTTGACGTGTGTGCCAGTGTGATGCCATGAACCCTAATGGACTGACCTAGTGCGGCCTCGGGGGCTCATCAATAGATGGCCTTGCCTACGTCATACACTCAGAGACCTCGTAGTTCGACACGACCAATGACTTTGTCTTGGTGACCAAAGATTGCATCATGATTTTATTTTGACAAACCTAAAGGGACTGACCTAATGTCTCAGGGACTCAAAATGTGAGTTTTTCCTATGTAGCAAGTGCACAGAGACAACGTAGTTCGGACAAATGACGAAGACTGATTGATATGACTGAATTTGACTCCATTTTTAATATTTTGACATTGATTTGGATGTTTTTGTGTTTTTCTTCAAGATGTTTTATGATTTTTAGGTCTTTCATCAAGACATTTTATGATGTTTTTGGTCTTTCTTTAGGACATTTTATGATGTTTTTGTCTTTTTTCAGGACAATTTATGATATATTTTTTTTCAGGACTTTTTATGATGTTTTTGGTCTTTTTTCAGGACTTTTTATGATGTTTTTGGTCTTTTTGTCATTTTATGATTTTTTTGGATTTTGATGTTTAAGAGGATCATGACAAATGCATATGACTGATGCCTACACATGAGAATCCAAGGACAAACATGATTGTGCCCCTAGTCAAACTGAATACCAATTGATAGGTGATGACAACGTTGTTTGACGTGGGAAGGACGCATCCTGAAACAACGTGAGGACGATGACGATAATGTGATGAAAGTATCGTGGTCTATAGCCAGGCCAGGAACACAGTCAAGTAAAATTTTGGATAATGTGCTTGTATGAATTGGACTCGTTGCATTTGGAATGACTTGGTTAGGGCTAGATGGGATGATGGAGTTTCCTTAGACCATTTGACAAGGGAAAGCCAAGATAGGTGACAAGCATAAAAGGACAAAAGGTGGCCTTGGTAAAGGATGGGAGACATGAGACTAAGGAAATGCCATTTGATTTTCAAGGACTGTCATATAACGACAATAAGACTATGACAGTCAAAGACATGATATTTTGTGAATCGTGTATGACCGAAGGATAGACATGTCAAGAGTTTTCCCAAAGCATGATTTATGTGTGCCAGTTTTATGTCAAGACCAAGATAGGTGGGAATGATATGGATTAAATGGTCGGATGCTAATGTCAAGAAGAAGGCCTAGGATATGAAACGACTTGCCCCCAAGTGTAAGAGTCCACATAGATGATTTATTTTACACATGACACCTGTTTGCCAGGTTTTCATCATGGTACTTATCCAGGGCGCCTGTTTGCCAGGTTTTCACCATTGGATGAAATTTTTCTCTTTACTATTTTCTTGACTTTTTGAATTTTTTAGTGTCACCAGGACACCTGTTTGCCAGGTTTTCATCAGGGTGACGATTTTTTAATTTTTCAAATTTTTTTTGTATTTCTGATTTTGTGAATAGCTTGGATGCTTTAGATAACCACTGACTATTTTGAATCCACTGACGGTGCTGATGTAGAGACTGGTTCCATGATATGCCAATAATGACCTTGCTGAAGGAGTTGTCTTGTCAAGATCGTAGCACTTGTATACAACTAATCGATGTCATTATGATCCTTTATGATACTAGAGTTGGCCTTATCAAAATACGCACATCGCAATAGAGTGCCATGAGAGTCCTTGTGGTAAAAAGTTGTTGCCATGATGTGACAGATTTCTGACATAGGATTTTTGGACTTTAGGCGAGATGTAGGATTATGACAAATAATGGTAGATGTAGAAAGGTTGTTTGGATGCTTGGATGAATCACTTTTTATTTTCCAAACTTGGGATGGTGGGTGACGGATTTTGGAGGGATGGTGTTTGGAACCAACACTTTTATATGTCTTGATTGATGGCCATTTTGAAGGAGGTGGACATGTGTTATATGTGGGAGTCCTCTTGTCTTGTGGCTCCACATTGTGATTAACTTTTGTATTTGACTTGGTGTCTTTGTTTGATCCATCTTTCTTTGGGATCCATTTTAATTTCATTTGTCCACTTGTCCTTTTGTTTGATTCAATGGCCTTTCACATTTGATTTTGATCTTTTGACTTGTAAGACTTTTGTTTTTGTTGGTTCCAAAGGGAGGTTTATTTATGATGAAATGACAGTTCATGGTGTGGGTGGAGGGGGTTTTGGCAGCAATCTTATGACAAGGATTTCTCATGGACTCCATTTTGACATTTGTATCTGACAAGGTTGCCCCCAGTATCAAGGAGGTACCACTGACATCGTTTGATTTGCTGTCTAAGGAATAGCCAAGACCTTGATGTCTATAATTTTCTTGAAGCTGTATTGGTTCAAGAATGCCTTGCTCATGTATTCCTAATCCTTTGCCTTGATATTGCATGCTTTGAAAGATTCTATTTGCAATGGGGTATTTTTTGTTTTGAAAGCAAGATGCTAACCCATCATTAGGTATGTGGATACTGTCACTTGTAATATTTTCATCTGCAAGAAAGCTTGCTTTGACAAAGATAGATGACCCTAGTTGATAAAGTGTCTTAGCTTCATTGTCATGTTGGACATATTCCTGACTGATATCTTTGGCCTGATCTTGTGACATGTCAGGTTCAGACGATTCTGTTGGTACTTCCAAGTCAATGTCGAAGCCATCATGATGGTCAGTGTTATAGATTCCTGTAAATTTAGCTATAGCTTGATCATTTTCAAATATGTCCATATTGGAATACTCTTGCGCTTGAGGAATATTGTCTATTTGTGTAATGGAGGCAAGTGTCTCATTTTGGAAACTATCAATAGTCGAAATCTGTATAGGATTGGAAAGTGTTTGATCATGAATGGCGTAAAGGTCAAGGAGTGGATCATTTTGCACTTCTTGGTCAACAATAGGGTCTTGGTCAAAGATGGGGTTGTCATGGATTTGGACTTCTTGGTCAATGATAGGGTCTTGTTCAAAGATGGGGTTGTCATGGATAGGTGTGTTTTGGATGTCATGATTGTCTTGAAGGACTCCCTGAATGGAGTTTAAGATAGGGTCATGGGATGGACTACCTTGTTCTTGACATGAAGGTGACATTATAAGGTTATGCTTTGGGCTTTCATTTTGACATGTATCCTCAAGTTTAGACAATGGGATTTGACTTTGAGCAATGACAAAATTTTCATGACTAGATGTGGCTTGTGAGGGGATGACTTGAAAAGGATTAATGACCAAAGGATTAGGATAGGACGTGGGAACTTGGACTGGACTAGTATGTGAAGGACTAGTATATGACATGGGTACTTGCATTGGACTAGTATGTGAAGGATAAGGGTATGACATGGGGACTTGGACTGGACTAGCATGTGAGGGACAAAGATAGGACATGGAGTCTTGGACTGGATTAACTGTTGAAGGACAAGGATATGACATGGAGACTTCGACTGGATTGGTATAAGGTTGATTGAAAGAGGACATGGAGACTTGGACCGGATCGGTATGGTATGATGTGGGGACTTGACATGAGTTGGTAGATGATTGATAAGGGATGTAGACTTGGACGAGATTAATAGGTGAAGGACTAGCATATGATGGGGAGACATGGAATGGACTAGTGGACAATTGACTTCCCTTGTCAAAGTTAGGATAAGGGTGATAACTAGACATTTGTTGTGAATTAATGGCAGGATTTGTGTTAAGTGAATTTTGGTAGTGAGGGTAGATGGACGGAGGACTAGGACTGATGGGTTGTTGGTACGAAGGACATTGATTTTCGGCTTGGATAAATTGTCTCCTAAAGTCTGAGGCTTCTTGGTATTGACCTCTACAGAGTAATTCGTATTCGATTTTACTAGCAAGCCTATCCATATCTTGGTGAAGGGAAGACAAGGTGGTGGATGTCATGATGTTGTTAAATGTAGAGTGATAATGATGTTTTTCTAAGGGAAATGACTAATGCAAGGTGATAAAATTGGTCAAGAAAGGATGCCAAATGCTAAGGTGACAATGAAGATGTTGACTAAGGAAAATGACCAATGCCAAGTCTAGATACCAAATGAGGACTATGATGGACAATACCAAATCTAAGTTCAAAATGAGGACTGAGATTGTTTTCTAATGTCTTGTTGAAAAGTTTGAGTTGTCCAAGGTTGAATGTTTTTGTCCAGATTTGTGAATGTTGTGTATATTGTTTGAGTAATCTAGAAAACACTTGACAAGCACGATGTTTTGGTGTAAGCAAGCACACATGAGACAAGTACAATCCTAAAAGGCCAATAGGCCAAGGGTTTGTATACTTGGTATAGCCCACCTTTATACCCCAAATTGGTGATAAACACCTTTCCTTCTTGAGAGCGGATAGCTTAGAATTTTGGTGGCATTGGCTCCCCTCCACGGCTCATTAACGTCATTCAAGCACACCAAATTCAAATTCTTTGGGTAGTGACATCCCAAGAATTGCTATCTCTATTCAAGGGGATCAGTAGTGAGTGTCTTCAGGCATGATACTGTACCCTGCACTATACCAAGCAACGGCCAATAGAACGGTTGGACATTAAGACAAGAGGTGTTTAATTCGGGCATTTCGTTCGTGGGGCATGATCCATGCGACGAGAGTCCCCTTTCGGATCCATCTCGCCGGAACCACACTCGTGATTCTTGGGATTTCCCCAAGAACCCACTTTTATATACCGGCTGGAAGTCCCTTGGTGTCAGGGTGCTACCGGTCTGAGTCGTCCTGGGGTGAGTACTTTTTCCCACCAGAACAGGCCCAAGTTCTAGAGTCAGTAACCGTTTCTCTTACACCCAGGATCGCACGAATGCGCAAGGGGAGAGGATACTCCGATATACCGAATCATGAAGGGTAATTAACAAATAAAGATGGGTCTGGTTTTCTGATCACAAGGTTTTCACCAAGTGAGAGCATACTCACCTACCATCTTGCAAGCACAATCAATCAAAGAAGACATAGGTTCGTTTTAATTGCACCAAATAAAATGTGAGTTACACTACTAAAAATGCAAACACAATGTTTTGTTGTTTGGCCTTTGAAAATCGAACCTACAAGACAATCTGTTAGTAGTTTAGTGTTTATCTTCAACCCACGAATAGTAACCGCCACATGCTACAAGAAAAAATTAGTAACAAATATTAGAGAGTTAGCTAGTCACAACAAATCTGATTTTTAGAAATTTTTTTGATAGAAAAATGAAAAATACAGAAAATAAATCCTATCTAAAATCTCAAGAGGTTTCCAAAAAATTAAATAAATCAAAAAAATTTGCTGTTTTGCACCTGAAATTAATTTTTTATTAAAAATCATAAAAATTTTATAAAAACTACAAAACAGCTTTAAAAATTATGATTTTTTTACTAGAGTCATCTAATCTCATTCAAAATCTGTAAAAAAAAAATTGTGATCAGATCTACAACCGTGAGTGAAATATAAGCCAATCTTTGTTAAACACCAATTTGAAAAGATGTATTTTTTGACTAATAATTTCACATCCAAATTTAAAAACTAAAGATTAGATCCCTATTAAAATTTAGAGATCTTTCTAGAAATGTAAACATATCTGAAAAATTTGATTATTTGCTCCCGAAATTAATTTTTTATTAAAAATAGAAAAATAATTATAAAAAATTAAAACCAGATCAAAAAAATCTGATTTTTGGAATGAAAGTGCGCGATGTTGTCCCCAAATTGTAAAAAAAAAATTGTGATCAAATATGCAGCCGTTTGAAAGTTATGGTTGAATCTTTGGCTTTGTCCACAATGATGCCAAACCTGCAACAAAAACCAAACAAGCCCTGCAACAAGAAGAAATCAACTCCAAAAATGGTTTTTTATTTGTCCAAATATGTCAGGTTCACCAATGTAATCAAAGGATTTCTAAGGATTTGGAGAGTTAGCAATAAACAATAAATAATAATCGAAACCCAAAGATTTTACGAAACACAAAGGAAGTAGACGAAAGAACAATTATACCTGATTGTTGATACCTCCATGATTCCCTTTCGTAATACCTTTTTGCTTGCTGGAGAATGTTGCCCTCAGATTCATCTTTTGAGCAATCTAAAATGCCTAAGCCCTACAACAAGATGCGAAGGATTTGATATGCCTAAATGACTATGTCTACAAACCAATGCCTATGTCTAAAATAATGCCAAAATTGAAATACTAAGATTGCCTATGACCATGAACATGTGAGAGTAAATAAATAAATGCCTATAGTAATTACGCCAAATGTCTGTCCAAAAATGAGAAGAAGATGGTATTTTATAGAAAATGCCATTTCGAATGGACGAACGAGATAAATCAATGAAATGAACGATCCAGATTACACCTAAGAATCCCTAATTAGGGTTAGGGAAAAATCTTTAATCGAACGGTCAGAATAAAATCGGATCGACAGTGGAGAATAAATGAGACAAATTAATTAGAAAATGAAGATTTTTGAAAAATCAAGAAGATAAGATTGCCTGATTTGCAAGATTCGAAAAATCAAAGAGATAAGATTTGAACTGAAGATAAGATTTGAAAAATCAAGAATCTGCCCGATTGCTTGATTTTGGGAAGATTAATTACTAATTTGAATTAAATTAATTCAAAATAATGATTTTGAGAGATAATAAATAATCTTTTAGATTATTTATCAAAATGGACTGAGTTCAGATTGAGATGACATTTTAAATAATTTAATTTATTTAAAATGAGAAGAATATTAATTGGCAATTAAAGAATTAAATTTAATTATTTAATTTAGCAGATAAGACCAATTAATTAAATAAATTAATCAATTTATTTAATTAAGACCATTAGTGATGCATTAAATAAATAAATGAAATTTATTTATTTAATAATCAAGAAGAAATAAATGACAAAGGGGAATTAAATAAATTAAGAAATTTATTTAATTAAAGGAAGACTTAGACAATTAATGACGTATTTAATAAATAAATAAAATTTATTTATTTAATAATCATGAAGAATAAATGACATGAATTAATTAAATAATTATGAATTATTTAATCAATAGTCGGATGTGGACCAAGGATATAATTAAATGTCATAATTATGCTAGGACGAAAGTGGTAAAAATGAAGCTTGCTGGCTTAGGTCATTTTTAGGTGTCTACACATCTCACTTTGTGTTGGTAGTTATTTGTCATTTGTTGAATGCTTCAAGGGAGGTGTCTAAGATGTTCTAAGAGCATATAATATCAATATAGCTTTATAAGATGAAACCCTCTTATGACATATTCTTATGACATTTAAGAGTATGACTATAGAATATTTACAGTAAAGTATTGACCAACATTATGAAAAATCATAAGAAATCTTTTAAGAAATAGCAACTATGTCAAGGAAAAAGATGTGGACATTTACAAGAACTTTTTTTTTTAAGCAAAAGTGGGAGACCACTTATAATTTTATTTATATATAATATTTTACATATAGCTGGTTCAGGTGGACATATTGGCAAGAAAGAACCAACAAGAAAACCCCTAGTTGTAGTCTGAGTAACAAATTTTACAAAATATCAAAAAGACCAGTGGGGTCCTAGTACAAATGACCAATTGTTTGATTATAACGTTACAAAAGAACATTGGTTGAATACATCAATACATATGCACATTCTCTTATGCACCCAAAATACCCAAAAGAAGACATCATACTAGATATACCTATGACCTGAATACATAACATAGTGGAGATTACAAAACCTTACTAAACATTAGACTGATAAGCTAGGAAGCCACTTTCAAAAAGATGCATATTTTCCACCAACATGCTGAAAGTCATTAACTGAGCTTTCTTTTGTTTCCACTCATTTACCTTTGTGTTGGCGATCATGCTCAAATGAAGGTTTTGATTTGTTAATATCAGGCACATAACGATAACATAATTTCTTTTTGGATGAAGATGAAAGATGCAAATCATGAATGCAAACATTACTTCTCAAGAAAGAAATGACATGATATTTTCTTTTTAAATCATCAATCTCCTCCATGGAAATGGCAAATCTATATCTGTTTAGAACTTGGCAGAGATGTGAAGAAGTGTCAAGCATTGTGAATAATAACATGCTTTCGAATATGTCAACATAGGTCTCTTCTTATGAAACAAAACCTTCTTTGAATAATTAACATTATAAATTAATACTTGGCGAGCATATTGTATAATCACACTAGAAACCAACAATGGAAGATTGAGAGTCTCAACTAAGAATTCCACCTTATAGATAACATTCATACTAGAAGCCAACAACTAAAGACTAAATTTCATAAATAAAGTTCATGTGTTATATATCATGCCTTTGAGGGGTCCACAAGTACCATGAGCCTTTTGAAATCCTTCTCCATCTAAATGCATCCATTCCAAGACCATTGGGAGGTGGGTATACAATATGAGCCAAGTATTAATTTCTAATGTTAATTATTGAAAGAAGGTATATAAATTATTCGAGCATCTTAATTCTCATACAGAGTTACATCTTAGTTAATTTCTCAATGTATGAGTTCCATATATTTGTAAATTTTTCTTAATATAAAAACATATTTTATTTCATTAAAATTAACCTATCTATTCCATGTTACAAAGGATGCTCTTATTTTAAATTATAAGTATATAATTCAAAATTAATTAGTAATTTTCAAGATAGAGTACACACAATTTCTTTAGTTAAAATAAAATAATATTCTTATTTCCATGTGAGAGTTATGTAGAATGGTAGTTTGATGTCTCGAAAATATTTCTTTCATACATACTAATTTTTTATCATTACATTATGAGTGAATCGTCTCAATTATATAGCCAAGCACATCAAAAATTTATAGAGTGGAAAGAAAAATGATCACACATTTATCATATTTTTATATGTATAAAGTTTCTACCAACAAACTATTTATACTTATAGATTAAATTATTTTTGTATTTGGTTATTTGGGTTCAACATGTCATGCTATAGGATTTTCTTGTGTTTTCACCATGTTGTCATGTGTAGATAGCTATGTATTTTATAGGTTTAGGAATTTTAGAGGAAGGCAAGGTTGAACAAAATGCATAAGGATGAGATGAAGCCTTGTTTACCTTAGGATTTGGTTGAGACTCCCTTTGAGCATAATCGAGGGGTGGTAGGTCCTCTTATAGACATGACTAATTTAGAAGGTCTTGTCAAGAGAAGTTTAGAGGAGATTGGTAGAGACAAGAATCATGTTACAGATGGACTAGTTGGAGTTCATTACCTCTACCATTCTCTTGAATTGAAACATTCACCTCTTGGCATTTCTTCTAATAATTTAAAAATATGAAGAAGGTTAAAGTTTAGAAGATTATAGGAACCCTTTATTCCCTTTGGTCTCAAGTTTGGAAACTAAAAATGGAAACTCCATTACAAACCTGAACTAGGTTTGAATTCATGGAAAAGGATAAGGTTCACAATAAGATATAGTTCCTTGAAGAATTTTGGATTCAAGTTGTGAAATGATAGATCTACTAATGTTTTTGGGAAAACAACCCTCTTTATTAGATACATTGCCACCTATTGGTGGAGTATTTCTAATTGGATGTTATTTTTCTAACTTACAACTATATTTTTCTTGTTGTTGTTCCATGCCAATATGATTGATCATTTTTTGTCTCTTTATTGGTCTTTGTAAAAGGGTGGGGCCCTTTCAAAATTTCTATTTCTAATTCATAAATTCAACCAAAATTATTTACCCTAAAATTAAAATTAAAATAATTTAAACTTTAAAATAGTCTTTTTTGATATTATATAATAGCCTCATGTATTTAATTTATAAATCATATTATTCTTTATGTTTTATTTCAAAATTTTAATGCTCTCAAGTATAGATTACAAGCACACATTCTTTACATTTTTGCTCTTTCTTTTGTACTATTTTGTATATGGGTGTCTTATATGCATTGCCTCAAACATATAATTTTGATGTCCTATACCTAGTTCTAAATGTAGTTTTATGAATGTATTCCTCCTTTATTCTTTGCTAATTGTAATTGAATATTAGACCTATTTTTTAAAATATGGCCACCCCTCTCAATTAGTAAAATAAGTCATCTATTTTAGGTGGTGGATATTAATGTTAATTGTTTATTTATTGAACATACATAATCAAGAAAACTTGGAAAAGTGTCTTATCTTTCTTTTTCATAAAAATAGTTGGAGCATCCCATGACAAGACACTAGAACATATAAATCCTTTCTTTAAAATGTCATTTAGGTTCAATCCTTTAATTCATGCAAATATGAAGTGTTTGTTTGATAGGGATCTCTAGATATAGGGGCTAATTCATGCATGAACTCTATTAAAAAATAAAACACCCATTTAGGAGGAAACATGAGGAGTTCATTCTAGGATTTAGACATCCTAAGACTTTTGTAATGGAGGTTTATTTTCATTTGAATGGTTCTCATTCACTTTTACTAAATAAAAATTAACAACAAACAAGGCACACCCTTTTCTTTATTCTCTTTTGAGTTGTAAAATAGAAAATTTAATAATACCTTCATTCCTTCTAATCCTAATAGAACTATTTTATTATACATTTCATTCAAACAATCTAGTTTCTTTCCTCTAAATTTATTCTTCAATTCATACATTTAGTTCACCAACCATTTTTGGAGTAATGTCATAAGACTCAAAGGAAAAATATGAAGAATTTTATCCAAGTTTCCATTGTATGCACCCTAAAATTTATATCATGAACTGTTTGATATAATTTCTCAAATAAATTTGTTAATGAACTATTTGATATAATGCCTCAAATAAATTTCCAATAGTGTTTTTGATGGAGTATGATAGAAATAGTGTTTTTGATATAATGCCTCAAATAAATTTGTTAATGAACTGTTTGATATAGGGTGCATACAATGGAAACACTATTTCTATCATACTCCGTCAAAAATTACTATGAATTGTTTGATATAATACCTCAAATAAATTTGTTAATGAATTGTTTGATATAGGGTGCATACAATGGAAACACTATTTCTGTCATACTTCGTCAAAAATTACCATGAACTGTTTGATATAATGCCTCAAATAAATTGGAGGTGCCCTAGTAGAAATGTATGCAAAATGTGGAAGCATAGACAAGGCATGTTAATTTTTTGACAGAGTAGAAATGTATGTCAAGCAATTGCAACACTGCAGATTCAAATAGTGTTTTTGACGAAGTATCATAGAAATATTGTATGTTGAAAAGGCTTTAGAAACTTTCAAAGAAATGCAGTTTCAAATCAACAAATTTGAAAAATTTCGCATTTAGGGTTTAGAAATTTAACAAACAAACGCATTTTGAACTCTATGAAATTCGAATTTGACAAACCTCGTGAGATATGCAAGTCAGGTTGATGAACTATGGAGAGATGAATTCAATTTTTCCGTTCACCGTTGTTTGTTGTTCACGTTCGGGTTCGGGTTCGTGTTCACCGTTCTTTGCATGCACAGAGCATAGGGAAAGCAGAAAAAAGCAAAAAATGATAGTGACAATTCAATTTTTTTTTTATGGGTTCAACCAAACCCCTTAAAATATTTCGACCGAACACATATGTTCAATCGAACATAAAAGGTGGTTCGGCCGAACCATATAGTTCGACTGAACCCCTTGAGTTTAGGGAATGGAAGAAAAATCAAATTTCCTTCCTCCTAAAATTTTTAAACCACTATTGTGGTTTGACCCCTATGTGTTTTACACTGGTATGTTCGACCATGTGTCAAGCACTAATTTTGAAGTTGATGAAGTGTGTGTTTTGGTTCACCCTCATTCTAATTCCACCCTAGGATGTTTGGCACCTACCTAATTCAAAATTGAAGTTGGATGGCCGACTTTATATCTTTTCAAGGTTGGAGATAGAATAAATACAAAATATGCTAACGATGAAAATTATACATAACAAAAAGAAGGAAGATAAGTGTAAGAGAAAACATGACTTTGATGCTATTCTTAAAGTGTGTGAGTTAAGTGTGTGGTTTCTCAGTGTGGAGCTTAAATTTTGAGTTTCTGAATGTAGCGAGCAGAAGGCTAACTCTATCATTCATGCGAGTTGATAAGTGATTGTGGTGGAATCTTCATTGTATTGGGATTGTTGTCTCTCTATAACAAGTCTTCTTTGTCTTCTTTGTATCTCTATGGTAGTGAGTCCTCTGGGTTGTAGCCCTCTAGACAGTGAGTCTAGATAGTGAGTCCTTATTTCAGGTAGTGAGCCTTATCTCAGGTAGTGAGCCTTTTTGTAATCAGTTTTGATATTCTCTATAGTGTGAGTTAATCCTCACCGTGGTTTTCCCTCATTGGGTTTTCCACATAAATATGGTGTTATTGTGTTTGTGCATTTGCATTTGATGGTTAATCTCTTAATCAGTTTATGTGTTAGTTCTAGTAATTGAATTTAGGGTTATACTCTATGACAACTAATTCACCCCCCCTCTCAGTTGTCTTATCCAACAGTTTGATCTTCCCCTTGTGAGGGGACCTTCTTCCTTTTGAATTCCTTGATGAAGTGAACATCTTTCAAAAGGATTCCTTGATGTTGAATTGAGTTGCAAAAATCACTCTTACACTTTCAAACTGAGAGTCCCTTGAGTGGATCCCCTTTTCTTTTGAAGGGTTCCCAAGGGACCCCTTTGAAATCTCTTCCTTCAATTTTCTAACTGTCTCTATGATTACATTTTTACTTTCTAATATGTTTTGTATTTGGATTAACATGTTGCTTTGTAGGTGCGCTTATGAAGGTTCTTTCCAATCTGACTTTGTGGAGTCCCCTACATCAAGCTTCCTTCAAGAGAGATCACCTGGGGGTGCCTTCTTTGCAGATCCAAGGATCTACAGAGTATTTGCATCCTATAGGATGTGTTCATCGTTGGTCTATGAGCCTTCAATATACTTTGATCAACTCTATAGTTCTAAGGATCTATGGTGTCCTTTGTTCAATCCTCCTCTGGAGAGTACCTATGGAGCCATTTTCCTTCCCTACACTTTCAAGCTTGCCAAATTGTAGTCTACTTCCTTGACGGTTCAAGTATAAATTTCTAAAACCTTTCAATCTACTTTACTAAAAAATTATTGGCACTCATGCTTGCTAAAGTGGGGGCAAAATGTATAGGCGCGAATATGTACCCCTCTCAAAAATTCCCCTTTTACACCTTCCACTTTAGGAAAATAAATTATGACTAAGAAATTCCACATCACCTTTCTGCAATGCATCCACTTGGTGCTTGTCTCTTGTGTCAATGGGGGAAATTCTATCAGGGACATGTGCTCAACGCAAGGACATTTTTTGCAGTGCACTACCATCCTTGATAGATTCCTACCTCTGGAGTTCGTAGAGACATTATGTTCTCCATTGGTGATGAAGTGTAACGCCTCTACGCCTTCCTTTTGACCCGAGAATAGCTCTTTCCCTCCTAAATCCTCTACAAATGCCTATCTTTCAATTACATCCCATCTTATACACACTAGTTTGATCTCTTTTAGCAATCTCTTGAGCAATTCGACCCATCTTCTTGACAATTTCACATGCTAGCTTGATCTTGTTGGATAATTCTTGAGCTTCTACACATCTTCTCTACTTCATGTTGCATTTTTTCCACCCTTGGAGTTGCGACTTGGTGTCCTACGGGACTACTTATTCATTGTTGCAGTACCATAGACCTTACCAAGCTTGCATCCTCCTATGTGTGCTTGAGGGCACCTTGATTGAGAAGGTGAGATTGTCTCTTGATTTACATAGCATAGTGTTATTGTTATTGTTCGGTCTCTTTTCTATTATTCTATTTATCATATTTTCGATCACGTGGTTTTTCTAGCTATCCATGGAGGTGGAAACACCAAAGTAGGGGTTTGACTACAACAAACCCCTATACAACCCCAACATTTTTCCTCTCTTGGATGTGTAGGTATGCATTTGGATGGAGTTTCCTGGAGATCTAGACTTCTCATGATTTTATCTCCATCTCCTTCATGTTTATCATCTTCTATATCACTTTTCTAGTTATCTTGTTTATTCTATTCACTATCTTCTCAGTTAGTGCTTTAAACCTCAACCGCTAAGTATTTAGTAGGTTCTTGTACCCTTCACTATACTTTTACACTTTCTAGTCGTAGGATGCCAATGCCCCAATGAGACTGTCCTTTGGTAGAGAGCTATCTGAGGTATGGTTTAGGTTCCAAAAATCTTCTCATTTAGCCCCATCAAATCTAATGCAGAGGCTATGGGACTTTAGGCAAAACTCACAGTTTCAAGGCTTAAAATGATTCACTCTCAAACCTTCTTCTAGGCACCCTTATGGAGATAAGGCTTCAATAGTGTACTTATAACTTAGATGCTTTCCTAATGGACCCAAACCCTTGGAGTGATCTCAAGGAACTCAACCAAACTTTTCTTGAATGATTTCAAAGCCCCAAACCTCTGTCTTAGACAAAACTCACTTTTTTCACCTTGACTAGGCTTCTAGCCCAACTAGGCCTCCAGCGATGGTTTTTTTGACTTTACACTCAACTTTTCCAAAGGACTCCCCAAAATAATGATTGATTAAGATGCCTTTCATGATGCTACATAACATACTAAATTCTTGATGGCACTTGTTTTAGACAACTCTTTGCAAAATCTGTTGTTTCCACAAAATCAAGGCCTAATTAGCCCTCTTTTTCAAAGCAACCCTATTCCATTCTTATTCCCTGACTATGAGACTTTCAACAGTATCTTGAAATGTTCCCAAACCAAGTATTTTCAAGTTTTTAGGCTCCTATGACACCCTTAACACCCTCAAACACAAAACCCTTAATAAATTGCTCCAAAACTAGGGCTTCTTGAAATCTAGCCTCCCCAACACTTCCAGAACCAGTTCTTGGACTTTTCACCAATAACTCAACATACATAAACACCTCCAACTCAAAAACATACCCCTTATTTAGGTAGATCTTCTATTGCTATACCTTAGGCTCCATTTTCATGCTCTTTGAATTGTGAAAACTCGGTGTACACCCTAGATTCCTTCCTTCCTGCATGTTATCTTGTTAGTTTTTTATTATGCATGTTAAATGTGATCCATTTCATAAATATCAATAACAATCCTCCATGAAATGGATCAATCATCCATAAAAACTCTCAAAACTAGTGAAAAATTTGTACTTTCCTGAGGACAATCAACAATATAATATAAGAAACTTGTTTGTTAATGCTTTCAGGACATAAAAGGGTTTTAAAACATGTAAACACAAGTCCCTATCTCATCCAATAGAACATTTCATCAATGGCAATCAAGTATTCATCAAAAGAACACAAGAAAAATGCAAAAAATTGAAGTTTCTGTTAATTTCCTGTAGCAGTCCGTACAGTACTTGCAAATTCAACCAACAATCTATACAAATGAATCCTCCAACCTTAAAAACCATTTTCCCAACTGTCCCAACTGATTGGGATTAATTTTATTACATTATTATTGCTTAAACTCCTAAAACTCACTTTCCCGCCCAAAGTTGGATTTCAAAAATTTGAATTTCCCAACTTGAAATTTATTAACTCCTATTAACTAAAGCCTTCTAAAACTTATTGCATTTCATTATTCAACCTTATTTAACCTAATTAAAACATTATATACCTATTTAAACTCCTAGAACATTATTGTTCCATTTACAAGTCAATTTGGTCCTATGGTCATTATCAAGACCCTTAGGACTTTTGATCTTCCTATTACACTCATCCATGCCAAATTCCATTATAGGCTTCAAGATATCATAATTGATGCTCTGAGGTGATTGATAGGTCTTCATGACCCCTGCTTTCTCCTGACTCTCCCAATGGCCTTTAAGGAGCTTGGGTGCCCCTACACCAAAATCTCTTGGGTTAGTAGAGTGACGGAAGCACTTGAGAGTGCTCTTCATTCTCTATCCTTTACCTAAAAGCTCTTATCCAACTTGAGGTAGATTAGGGTGGCCCTCTACTCTTGGCTCTCCATGACCTAGAGTCTTGGTGTGGTTGGTCCCCCTCTTCTACACTTCCTATGTTTATCATTTAAGTAATTGAAAAGGTATATAGTACCTATATCTCCTTCCTTAATCCAATGCAACTTAGCCCTGATTTTGGCCCCTTGCCCCTTAAACATATCAAGTTTTCATAGTTGAGTTTCAATAGCAGCTATAGCTGATTGGATAGAAATATATATGGGGTTTGAATTAAGCCTTCTTCTATGGAATTCTAGCTTCCCTTTGAGATATTTATCTTTACACTTTTGCTACCATGCCAATCTTTTCCCAAAAGAGCATAAAAAAATAGCACATTGAGAAATAGCATCTTGCCACCATTCCCTATAAAATTCCCCTTCTTTTGGTTTGGGAATGGATTTCCAAATTCCAACCAATGCAGCAAAACAAGGAATTTTTAGATGTGAAGTATTAAGTTTGAAAGGAATCTTATAATCCACTTTATGAGCTTCATCCTTTGAAAAAAAACATATGATAGGGAAATGATCTGAGAGGTAAGTAGAGTAATCAAGTTTAACACAACACCCATTAGATTCTTGAATTAACTATAGATTGGGGAGATATAAAACCTATCAAGCCTAATAAGTTTTCTATTAAAATCCAATCAATAATTAGTCCAAGTAAATCAAGTATTTTTATGACTAGAATAATTTTTATGAATAGGATCTATAACCCCTAGAGAATTCCTACAAAAAATCCATTTATCGAATTCCTCATTGCTTGGTTTTACAAAATTTAACCAGCTACAATTAATATGGTGTTTTACCATATTAAAATCACCACCAATAACCCAATAAGCATGAGGTAAATTCTTGGTCATTCATTCCCATAATTCACATCTCTCTTTCACAATATTAGGAGCATAGATATAATAGAAACCAATGGGGTGCCTATTAATGAATAAAAAATTCCACACACAACTATGGGAAGGATCCTCCCCTTTATCAATGAAAAAATTGTTCACCCAAGGGGCTAAACCAATAACATCCCCGCATCTTCCTTCTCTATGCGATGTATGAAAAAAAGAGCATCTCCCCATACATTGGATATAGAAGAACCAAGTAGAAGACCATTAATTTTAACTTCTTGAAGAAAGACAATGCCAGGTTTCCATTTAACTATAGCTTCCTTAACTTCAAATTTTTGATGAGGGATAGAAATACCTCTAACATTCCATGAAAGAATTTTATACTTCATGATTATGCAGAGTTAGGAAAATCCTCCTCTTATGGGAAAAAATCAAAATGATTAGCAATTGTCATAGTTTGTTTGGAAAGACTATCATCTTTTGTCATAGGAGTAGAAGACCTTGATCTTTTCCTCATAGTAGATTAAGGGGATCCTTTACAAGCAAAGGGAGATGGGATATTTGTCTCATAGGTGGTGGTAAAGGAGCACTCTCGACACTTCTCACAACCTGGTGAGAAGAAGATGAAGGGTATATAGAAGTATGACCATTATGAGGTTCAATAGATTTTTATGGTTCCTTCCTCTTCCTAGTTACCCTCCAATAATATGTCATAATGGTATACTTGTATGAAGAATTATTATTTCAATATCCACATTAGACACATCTTGTTTCAATTGAGACAATGAAGGCATAACAAAAGGTTGAACATATGTTGAAAAATGTTGTGAACTAGGCAAAACAACTAGTTGTGCCTGAATATATCTATTTTTCCTTATAGGATAGTCTCTAATCAAATGGCCATATTGATGGAAAAAAAAAGCATGCATTAGGCTTGTTCAAGTACACTAATGGCTGGTAAACCTCAAACCCTGGACCTATTAATTTAATATTTTCTAGTAGTTGAATAGTAAGGTCCATCTCTACATAGACTCTAGGATGAACTTTGAGGCTTAAAAATTTGTCTGTGTTGTTTTTGCACCATAAAACTCTCCCAAGTTGAGAAACGATTTCTTTGAGGAAGGGTCTAAAAGAAATATTTAAAAGGGTAACTCTATCCACATAGGATATTTAGATCTAGATGGACCTTCAGGGTGAAAATCTAGTGTCCAAGCTTGCAAGTAACAAATTTATCCACCTATAACCCAGGTTCCATATTGCAGCACAACTTGTACATGATCAGCTAGTTTAAATTTACAAGAAACATACCCTTTCCCCAATCCTCTAAGGGATTCAATCTCCCATCACTTGTTTTCCCAATTAATTTTGGCCCATTTGTAAAACTTAGCTTTAGATGGGATACCTCTCAAAAAGAATAGAATAATAGATATATGTTGGCATTCAGCTATGCAATCAACTACATCATCAAGAAGTACAAATCTTCCATCCCCTATTTTCCCAATTAATTCTGGCCCATTTGTAAAACCTAGCTTTAGATGGGATACCTCTCAAAATGAATAGAATAATAGATGTATGTTGACATTCAACTATTCAATCTCCCATCCCCTATTTTCCCAATATCACAGGTTCCTAATTCACACTAGCCTCAAAATCATGCTCATGTGCTATCATGATAGGTGGATCACATTATCTCCCTCTAGCCTATTCTTAAAAACTCATTGGACCACTACTTTGTTGAGGTGTTAATTTATCATTGGAGTGCATTATTCGTTCATAGTATAGGCTCAAAAAGGCATAATCCATTGAATTTGCACTCACATGCTCAGGTTCCATATGTTAAGACTCTCTGATATGGTGATCTCTAGCCTAGTTCATGAGGCCACCTCCTTTTAGATGGTGAGTTCTTATTGCAACACATAAGCTTCTTCATAGTGCAAATTAATTTGAACTTATATTTTTTAATTTGTTCTCTTGTACTTGGTTGTCACATGTCATCCTTGAGGTGACATGGTCCAACATGGCTTCTTCTTTGACCTTCTCGTGTCATCTATGGTGGGATTGTTCCCTTAATGACTGATTGGTTTAAACCAACAAATAAATGCTAGTATTGTGTCCTCATTACATCATGATATTTCTTCATAGAACAAGCTCTAAAAAGTAAAGTTATTCAAATATGCACTAATCCACTCTACTACCACCTGGTGACCATGAAAATTAAGGTATCTAGTGTGTCTACAATCCCAACAAAATCTATGGTCCTTCCTCTAGCTTAGGGTCACTTATCTAGGTGTCTTAATTCTATTGGAGTATGTTATTTCTTTATAACATGATTTTTATTGGCCATCTTAAGAGATTATTGTGCTAATGCATTGTTTGTGTGATTAGGATCTTTTAAAAGGAGATCAATAACCAACATTTAAACTCTAGAAAATGGCTAGTAGAAGATTCAAACTTCACATTAATGTCATTATATTATAGGGACATAAAATTTAGTGCTCAACAACCCTCCCAACTGTAATTCTAACCTCTAGAGCCACCATCAATTTTCTCTTGAGTGCTTCTAAATTAGATTTTGTACACCCATTCCCTTTTCTACAATTACAACCCATTTCTATCTAAGATCCATCCATGTCCACATTTTGTAGTGGATTCTATAGGGGTTTTTCTTGCACTCCACCCTCAATTCATCAATACTAAGACAACCCCAAATGTTAGGAATTTTTGCTCATGCCTTAAGATTGGATTGAGCTAGACATATGTCTTCTCTTTATTGGTTATGTAGGTAGCTAGGTTTTCTAGGTTTTTGGTGTTATGCCTTTGAATAAATCTTGTTTTAGGCTCATTTTGAGGGTTCTTCTTGTTCTTCTCTAGAAATACATGCAATCTTACTACTCTAATACTATAATAGGAATGAGCCTATGCATTAATAAAATTTACCATTTTTACCTCCTCTATATGCTTGCATTCTTTGTAAACCTTGTTACCTTTGTACATGTATGAATTTTTCATATTTTCCAAGTCTATATGCTATGTTAATACTTTGTAGGTTTAATATGAAAACCATCTACACATCTAAATCTATGAGATCATATGGAATCATTACACAACATAGAAAATGAAAACACTTTTTTTTTTTGTTGAACACTCGAAATACTGAGAGGGGGGATCAGTGTTCTTTTAAACCACTTAAGAATGTAAACGTTCAATCCTCATAGCATAATCAATTTGCAGTAATGAATGAAAGCATGAAGACAATCAACAACATCACATAACACATGAACACCAAATTTTTACATGGAAAACCCAAAATGGGAAAAACCATGGTGAGGATTAGCTCACACTATATTATAACCAATTATAGTATATTACATAAGTGCTCACTATAGGTGGACTCACTGTTCAAGTGGAATCACTCCCCACTAAAAGAAGAAAATGTAGAAGAGATTGTGGCACACAACCAAATCTGAACTATTATAATTGCATCTAACATATGCATGAAATATAGTTCCAATGAAGCTCAAAATACAAACTTTACACACTTCATACTAATCCAACTTAATACTCTACTCTCCTCTGTATTCCTTCTATATTCACACAATTTTCTTCCACAAGCTCTTGCCACTTGTCACTATCACACAAAACATAAAAAAAGATCATATATATCTGCTTCATCTACAACATCAATTAGGTCAACCTAATTAGATGTAATATGCAAAATGTAACTTGTCAGCTCAAGATTCATACATACAAGCTTCACAAAAAGATTAAAAACTCATAAAATTTCAAAGTAGGTTGTCATGGACCCAAAATAGCACCCACATAATAAATACACACAAAACTTATTAGGTTGACACCAGCAATGACCTAATAATAAAAATTTTCAATTGTTCACCCACATTTGGACACACAAACCTCCAAACACTATGCCATTTGGAACACACACTGTATTGACAGCTGTTAACAAATCCACAAAACCACAAAGATAAATTCCAATCTACATAGAAGTGTAGATTCACCAAAATATATTCACTAAATTGGAAAACACTTGTTACTGTCAAGTTGATACATTGTCACTCATAACTTCAATAGTAGGAGCCAAAACAAGATAAAATTATGGATTTAGGTTTCTCTAACATCCAACATAATTATATTAGAAGCATAGACAAAGAACTTATACATTGGACCAATGTGGACCCAAAAATTAGATGTTTGTACACAGAGTTACTTGTATTGATACTTAATCGATTTTCATATCAACCAACTTCACTAAATCAAACATTCCTGTAAAATTTCCTTTCATAATCATCCTCAAACATGCTCAAGCCATCCAAACTATTTGTACAATGGTCTTCATACCAAAATACAATGTTGACATCAATGACAACACTGCAATGCATGACTATACAACGTGTGCTCATCAAACATGCTCATGATGACAAAAAATGCATTAATGACAAACTCCTTATTCTTCTAACAATCTCCCCCTTTGTCATTGATGACACCATGCCTTAATTATTGTAATGTCGTAAAATTACACCCCTTGAAATTTCACGTACATTCTTGCATCCTCTTTATTTTCCACTCCCTTAGAACTTGTGTAGGCTCATTTTAGCCCCTACATCAACCCTTTTCCCCTCTTAGGATGCTCAAGACCTCTTTTCAGCAGCTACCCTCATGCATCAACTTTGCATCAAAACTTGTCCTTTTCCCATTCTCATCGTTTTGTAGTGTGATGTGTCTAGACACTAGCATGTCGTGCAGACGTCTGCACACCACACTAGCATCCTGTGACATTTTTACATTCAAATAGCCATTTTCGAGCATGTTTTCCACTTGTCAACCCCTTTTGTCAGTGGTAATGGCTTGGGACACCTTGTAATGGTTCAAGAAGCTTCTTTTCCTTCCTCACCTCTCTTTAAATGCTATATTTCTAGTTCATTTGTGCTTCTAGCTTCTCTCCAGCTTTGGCTCTATCCTTCTCCTCTTTGTCTTGCTACCTTGCTTCTATAGCACCCTACAACTTGCTACAATAGCCTCAAGCTCTTAAGCTCTTATGGCACTCTTTCTAGCTCTTTTGGCTCTTGCATCTATCTCCCTCTTTAGCTTCCCTAAGCCTTGCAACTGATATCTTTCTTACCTTGTGCTTGCAAGAATCCTAGGATTTATCACATCCCCTATCAATTGCATCTTTATCTTGTGATACAAGTTCTCCTCCTTCAGGAGGGATTGCTTTAATCACTCCATATTTGCTTACTTTGTTCACTATCTCTATCTATTTGGCTATTTATGGAGGTGGGAACACCAAAATCGGGGTTTGACTGAGGCAAACCCCTATACATCCCCAACATTTTCTCTTGATCTTACATATGCAAGTATTGAAGATATCTACTAGTTGAAGGCTTCATTACTTGCGTTGTTGTGAGCATTTTCCTTCTCCATTCTCTTTAGTTCTATCATTTACTTTACTTTATTCTAGTTCTATTATATTCTATTACTTTCCTATATATTAAGAGTTCTTAGTAATTAGATTGCTAGTAGTTTCTTTGTTGTTTTCTGTGATAAAATCGATTTATGATTCATGCAAGACACCAATGCACCTCTGGGACTCTAATACATCATGTTGTTGTCCATGTTCTATGTTGATCTTTTTTTTAGAGCTCATCAGTTTGTCCAGAAAACCTTTGTGATCTACTCTTTCTGATTCTGGAACTCTCACCTTTTTAGCTTGAGGTAGTTTAGGGTAGTTTGCCACTTGGGATTCTCTTGAGAATAAAGAGACTCATGAGTAGCGAATTCCTCTTCTCTAAATTTGGTGAACCTGATGTGAATCACAGTATTTTTCAAAAAACTAGGAATTTGTTTACCCCAACTTGGTGGGGTCATAACTTTTGACTCAGTGCTTGGAATTCAAAACCGTTTACACCGTTGGAAAGGTCTCCAAGAGGACTAATTCAGTCCCTAAAATACGTGCCTCTAGTAGTCAAATTTTAGGGACTGGAACAAGTTTCAGCCGCAAATTCTGCTTCAAAGACCTTAAAAAATGCAAATTACTAGAACCTAGAAAATATTGAAAAAATCATAAAATTAGGATTTTTGGTTTTTCTTAGTTTTGTCGCCCTTGGATTGCTCTAGATCGATCGACGTGTTTGTATCTATATTTCAAAATTTATTTTCTATATTTCTTCCTTCTGTCTCTTTCCATCTTTGTTGAGAAGCTTCAAGAAGTTCTCTTGCAAGCATGTGAAAGTGAGTTCTTGTCTCCTTTATTATTATTCTTTGTTGATCCCTCTCATGAGATTCCTTCTAAGGATATTTTAGCACAAGAGGATGAAATCATTGATACTTTTCTTAACACTAATCTACCCTGTCTCCATTCCAATGCACTCTCTTCTAGAGATGATGCATTGTTGAATGATGAATCTCTTTTTATCCCAATTCAGTCTCTTCTAGAGACGTTGCATTTGTGAATGATGATTCTCATCTTTGTTTTGATGCACTCTCTTTTAGAGATGATGTATTAGTAAATGATGAAGATCCACTCACATCAAATCCTCCAAGGATAGATGTTGAGCATGTTTCTTCAAATAATTATTCCACTAGTTGTGACAAATCTGTAAATGTAATATATGTCTCTACTACCCCTCAAAGGCCTAAGAGATTGATCATTTATCTGACTCCATCTTGTTCTTCTCCTAAAAGGATTTGTTCTATTGATGGTGTCCCATTTGATAGCGATCCCCTTGATCTTTCTATGGCTCCCTCTTACAAAGCGATAGCCCATACTTATAAGAATAGAATGAATAAACAAAAAATCCTTCTTCAAGCTCCTAAACCTACAACTAAAGCACCCAATGATTATGATCTTGTCAAGAAACTTTATGTTACTCTAACTAAGATCTCACTATGGGACTCAATCTACTCCAGTTTATCAAGGTATGCTTTAGGAAGCCTTGAGAAAGATCCTCTTTTCTTCTTCTGCTAGGCCGACAGATGTTGATGTGTTGATATAGCTCATATCACTAGTAGAATTTGGAAAATAAATGACTAGGTGACTAAAAATTTTAGTCACAACTGTAGACACCTAAAAATGACCTAGGCCTGCAAGCTTCATTTTTACCACTTTCGTACTAGCATAATTAAGACATTTAATTATGTCCTTGGTCCACATTCGACTATTGATTAAATAATTCATAATTATTTAATTAATTCATGTCATTTATTCTTCATGATTATTAAATAAATAAATTTTATTTATTTATTAAATACGTCATTAATTGTCTAAGTCTTCCTTTAATTAAATAAATTTTCTTAATTTATTTAATTCCCCTTTGTCATTTAATTCTTCTTGATTATTAAATAAATGAATTACATTTATTTATTTAATATGTCACTAATTGTCTTAATTAAATAAATTGATTAATTTATTTAATTAATTGATCTTATCTCCTAAATTAAATAATTAAATTTAATTATTTAATTGCCAATTAATATTCTTCTCATTTTAAATAAATTAAATTATTTAAAATGTCATGTCAATCTTAACTATCAGTCCATTTTGACAAATAATCTGAAAAGATTATTTATTATCTCTCAAAATCCATAATTTGAATTATTTTAATTCAAATTAGTAATTAATCTTCCAAAAATCAAGTGATCGGGCAGATTCTTGATTTTTCAAATCTTATCTTCAGTCCAAATCTTATCTCTTTGATTTTTCGAATCTTGCAAATCAGGCAGTCTTATCTTATTGATTTTTCAAAAATCTTCATTTTCTAATTAATTTGTCTCATTTATTCTCCACCATCGATCCGATTTTATTTTGACCGTTCGATTAAATATTTTTCCCTAACCCTAATTAGGGATTCTCAGGTTAAATCTGGATCGTTCATTTCATTGATTTATCTTGTCCGTCCGTTCGAAATGGCCTTTTCTATAAAATGCCATCTTCTTCTCATTTTTGAGGGGGGAGATATTTTACGTAATTACTATAGGCATTTATCTACTTATTCGTTGTCATAGGCATTTGATTAATATTGGTATAGGCATTGGCTTTTAGATATAGGCATCTAGACTTTATGAAAATCCTTCAAGGCTTGTTGTAGGACTTAGGCATTTCCAGATTGCTCGAACAAGGAATCTGAGGGCAACAATATCCAGCAAGTAAGAAGGTGCTACGAAAATGAATCATGGAGACTTCGGCGATCAGGTATAATCGTTCTTTCATATATTTCCATTGTGTTTTGTAGCTACTTTGGGTTTTTGGTCTTTTGCTTTCAATTTAATTGATCTCATCTAACATCCAGAAATTACCCTCAGTTACAACAACTAAAAATGACTAAATTCTACTCATTTTTTGCAACTCGGCTATAATTGAGTAAATAAATGACTAATTTGGCCATTAACTAAAAATTATTTAGTCACACAAATAAAATTGACTAAATAGTTAGTCATTTATTTAGTAACAATCCACTTCAATAAATCATTTAAGGAATCAAGAATATAGCCCGCCAAAATACTCTAAAAATTTAATAAACATACTCTAAAACTTTCGTTGAAATATTATTTTTAGGTGTAGCCCACTAGAATGGAGTTTTCATTTTAATAAATATACTCTAATTTTTTTGTCAAAACCTTATTTTTAGGTGTAGCCCACCAAAATAGAGAAGTGTTTAGTAAAGAATGACAGAAAATGGTAAGGAGATGTGCATGACACAAGGCATAGGATTCATTGTTGCTTATCTCATTCTTGCTCTGCTCAACAAGGGTTACATTGTTCGTGCTACTATTTGTAATCCAGGTATTTAATTGACATATATTTGCATAATCTCAAATTCCTTCAAATGCTTTCCAAGTATCAATGTATCCTATAAAGAGTTTAGAATGATTTCTTTTAATTTAAAATAAATAAATAAATGATGTATTTTCCTATGATTAGATAATGTGGAGATATCCAAAATCTACCCTAGCACACTGTCCTCTTTGGCACTGTATTCATTACTCCAACTGCTAGGGTTTTTCATGTGACATCTTTAATATATTCATGAAAATGGCTTTTAAATAGATCTCAATCTTTTCTTTAATCCTTATCAATGTAACCCTTGAGTTTCATAATCCACCTTCAATCTCTTCTAAGAAAAATGTCTTAAGCTAGACTACATATTATGCAAATAAAGCAAGTCCTTCATACTTACCATTGTTCCAAACCACCACTCACTGCCTTCCTTAAAATGATGCCTCCATAAACACAATAGCATGTTTTAAAATCATGTTTTCCAGTGACTAACCATTAAGGTCACTACTTTCATCAAGATACAATGAAATTTTTGTCTTCAAAATCAAGGGGTTATGCAAGATAACATTGTGAATTGTTTGTTGTGTATGATTTGATTTTCTTGCACATTTACTGTTTTGCTAACTACCTTTAAGACTGGATATTGCACCCTCAGCTGCAATCTCAAACAGCTCACTCACTGTCACTTGAAGATTCCTTTCATGAGCATCCTTCTATAAAATAAAACTATGCCCTATAGACTGCCTTCTTACTACAGGGGACTCATTGTTTCATGGTATTTTGGGTCTTAAGATCCTTCAACCTTATTGTCACTACTTCACAGTCCACAAGGTATTATTCACTATTCTCCCATCTTTGATGAGTCTTAAAACACTGCTCAAACATGTAATCCACTACCTCCATTATTCAATGGCTAAGAAGAAACATTGAATCTGTGATTAACACTATTACTTCATTTGCATAGTCATTCCCTTATTGCATTTTCCTTGTCTAACACTACAAAAAGCATTTGAAAAACCCTTAAGGTTAGCAAGGGGGTAAGGAAACTCACTATTAAAATCACCACTTTACTATGCAAGGTTTGAGCTTTATTATCTTGTCACTGCTCAGCCTCTTTTTGACTGTCACACCTCAAGTGACTATCATTCTTCTTACCATAGAATGCATTTACAAATGTCACTGAGCTACATAGTGTGCTTGTTATTGGCTACAATCTTTAGATTGCAAGATTTTGTTATTGGCTACAATGTCTCAATATTTTTGGTATTGCAACATCACTAATCTGCTAGAGTTATTATTTATGTTTCTACAGAGGCCTAGGGTTTGTACCCTACTTATTCTCTTACCAATGCTTGTGTTGGTATTAAAAAAAAACCTTAAATCTTGGGTCAAAAAATTAGTTGTCATTACAAGGTTGTGGTATGATCTTGGATTGTATCCTAGAGTGTGTGGGAAGTGTTGGAACTATAAATTTCTGAGCTTTTTCACATGTTTTTTATAACCTTAAGTTTCCATTGGAATCCTTTTCATAAATGTAGGGATTTATTTTCATATCATTTTGCTCATATTTTTCCCATGTTGCCCATCGAATCCATTGAGTCACGCATCTTTTGCATTCTGGTGCCTATCGACGTGAGTTCATTACACTCTCCCCGATCCATGTTGTGTCTTCTACTAGCAAAATGTCTGTGTTGCCTATCGGCAAGACGTTTTAATGTCATGGCGACTGAATTTCATTCAATGGTAGTTAACGACAACAGTTTCATCGTCTCAACGATGGGAGTGTTCATATTGGCATGAGTCAGGATCATTGGTGTAATGCTTCACCAAACGTGTCATGTTTCACTAAACCATGTTTGAAAGACACATATCGGCATAGAGTTATATTTGGGTGAAGGTCATAGCGAAATACGAATGTCTTGTCGAAAGGCGTATCAAAGTTTCTATTGGCAAAGGATTGAGGCATCGATATAATGTCACGGCGATCTCCACATGTCATACTGACTGTGCACAAGTATTCATTTCAGCCAAATTGATGGGTATCAGCGTAAGGTTATAGCAAAAACATTTTGTCTCTCCGACTAGCGCATGTGGAAATGTTTCGGCCAAGCTAAAGGTTTTCGGCAGGTGGTCTTGGCGATTGAGCATTGTCTTACCGACTGACGACGAGGAATGTACATCGGTGAGACTAAAGTATATCAGAGTAGTGTCTTACTGAAGGAAACTAGTCTTGCCAATAAGATGTGAAAAGGGTCATCGGCAACAGGTGGACTCAGTCAGTAGGAAAACCAAAATGTCTTGGCGAGGTGCCCGGTCTCCCCGATGGAGCACAGGGGGACTTTATCGGTAGGAGTTTGTTGTTGTCTCGGTGACTCAAGAGATAAAGGAACTTTCGGTGGAACAAGGTGGATTCTCTATAAGGTCTTCCCGACACCATTAAGTTACAGGGACAGTGAGTTAGAACAAGGTGCATTTCGGTGAGAGGTTCCTTGGATCTTAGTGAATGGAAGGCACAAGAACATATCGACAAAATGTATTGTAATCTCTGTGATATCTCACAGACCCAGATGAGCTATAACGAATGCGAAGACGAAACTGAAAGGGAATAAAAGAATACTATATGGCTTTGTTGTGACAAACGGAATGCTATAGCGACGCGTGGGAGACAAATGGGGTTTTAGGATTTTTTGATATGATGTCTTCATGACTCGGATGTGTTACGGCGAGGCACATAAGACCAAAGGGATGATCAGTGATATTGTTGCCTTCGGCATACCTCTAGGTGTGTTATAGCAAATGATTAATGAAGTCTTATGCACTATGGCCAACATTAAAAGCCCAAATATAAACAGTTGCTTGCCGACATTGGAATGCAAAATGATGCATCTATTCAGATACTGATATATAAATAATTATTCTCAAATGTGAAGAGGGATTAGAAGAGAAGTAGGTAAAATAGTAGGATAGAATAGACACAGTTCAGAGGAACACAATGTTCTGCAAAAATGAGATTATGTTGCATATGTAAAATCATGGAGATATCAATGGAAGTATTTTGATGTGTTGCAATTATTTCTGGTATCAGTTGTTGGTCATTTTTATTGAAAATATTATCGAAGTTGTCTCCAATTGTGATGTTCTCTGATTGTTTGAATTGGTGTAACAAGCTTACCTCCAGTTTTTCAGTACACATTTGCTGTAACTGTGTGATCAATTAATTGGTTCTTTCCAGCAAAGATTAAATCCTCTAAGTTGATCATAGTAATTAGAAGATATCAATTGGATCATTTAAGAAGAACTCGGTAATTACAATCTTGCATGTTTATACAAGCTATGAACCAAATCATATGTTGAACAACTTGAATTCTTGCTAGAACAGAGTACTTATCTCATATTTCTCTTAACTCCGCATACCCTATAAGGCACTGGTCTCACCATTCACATCATTCAGTCTCATTTATATTTTTTTTTACATTTTTTAGTTGAGCATATTAGGATTTAGTCTTCATTTTAGTATACAATTTATTCCAAGTTTGATCCATTTTGTCCACTTCCATATGCCATTGTGGATAAATTGTTGTAGGAAGGAAGATCATAGGGTAAGTTTGCTTCATCTGTTATAGGTACACCCACCTAGGTCTAGCAGCACCTGAAGAGTAGAAGGTTTAATTATTTCAAACCTTGTTCTATTACCCTAAAACGTACCAAGAGATTGGCAACCTCTTGAGGTATCCTTGCCTGCGTTTTTGAGAGCTAACAAATTGGTGACTCTACTGGGGAAACATATCAGAAAATTCAGTTGAAGACCACATTATAGAGTCATTAAAGAAAAGGTTATAATTTGAGAAGATTCAGAAGGGGTGATTCTGCTAGGGAAAAGATCAAAAGTAATCATTTTCCTACTTTTGGAAAAGTAGGTGGCGACTCTGAAAGAAACATTACATTTGTTCAAATATGATAGGAAAAATATCCTCAATGATCTGAAAATGGAGGGTAATCAGGGCGGGCCTATTGATCATGACACTCCTCAAGTTGATTATGAATCTTTAACTTTTGAGGAGGTCAAAGCACTGTATGAGTCTCAGAGAAAGGAAATAGAAGAATGGCAGAGGACAAGGCTGCAATTGGACCAGAATGAATATACAGATGCAAGAAGATATTGGGCCCCTCAAGCACCTAATATTACAAATGGAAATTTCTACAATGGAGGCGATACATATCATGCATAGCAGAGCACTTATCCTCCACAGCCATTAAAGCAAGAAAATGCTTATCCTGTCTAGACAAAGATTGGCAAATTATCAAGAATTCCAATGTGATCAGTGTCAAATGCAATTGGAAGTTATCAAGAATGTCAATGTGATCAATGTCAAGGGCAACACAATTCTAATTCACTTGGAGATATCAACCATAATCTGCAACAAGGTATGTATCAGAACCAACAATCTAGAGATGATGAATATTTCAAAAGTCTTTGGGATGCTTTTCTTGACATAAGGAGGTATGATGGAGAAGATTTCACTTCTTTGTACAATAGAATGAGATAAATTTGTATACAGTTACCTTCTCACCATAGTCCTACACGGACCATATTTACTGAGCAATTCATAAAGGTATGGGAGCCTAATTCAGTTCATTGGTCAGAGTTATCAATACAACAAGTTTGTGATCACTTGAATAAGTTCATTGATGCCATGGAGAGGAAAGGGTATGGGGACATTACCAATGTTGATTCCAATTGTTGTATTCCTAATGAGTATAGAGGAATTGATCAAGCAATGCATCCAATAGATGATGAGGTATGTGCAAGTCAGTATGATTCCTATGATAGCTTGCATAATAAAGATGAAGGTACAAGATATCTCTCTTGCTTGACAGATTGTGACAGGGAGAGTAGTGTGTGTTATGAGGGATCAAATGAGTGTTCAAATTTTGAAGATACACCTGATGATTTTGATCTGCAACAAGGGGATCCTTTTACCTCTTATGAGGATCAGGATGAAGAGGCAATGGGAAATGTTGATAGTGAATTTACAATGCCTCTAGCTATAGTTGAAACCTATAATGATACATGCGATGAGGAGGAGGGTTGTAAATTTGAGAATGGTTTCCAAAAAAAATTAGGCCCATGGCATGATGAAGATTTAAAAGAGGATCAGATAATTTTTTGCAAAGGTTTTCCCCAGAATGAATTTCAGGTATTTTTAGATCCACTTGATGTTGAGAAAAAGGCATTTTTAGATAAACAAAGTGATGTGTCAAGTTATGGAACAAGTGACTGTGCTGGTAATTTTTCATTCTCAATTGATCCTGGGCCTCTTTTTGATGATGACAAAAGTGATGAATATGACTGTAATAATGAAAATGTGGAAACGTGTTTACTTAGCTATGAGCAAATTTCAGATTTGTTGACTCTTGACTATCAGAGATATACACATGAAGCTGATCCTGAAGTTCTTTATCCAACTTGCATTTGTTTTGATAGTGAAAATTTTTTGTGCAATGATTCATATGATTCTCAGTTCCTTTTTCAAGTTGATAGTGAAACCTTTGAGGTTGGCCAAATGCATGTGTCTGTTCAAAATGAGGTATGTGTTTTTGAAATTTCTAACTCATGTGGAGAATACATTTGTCTGCATACCAAGGATGATAATGTTCCAAATTTGATTGGTTCATATATGCTTAATATTGAAGGTTTGAGTCATAGGGGTATCAAAGAAATGCAAAGGGTTTTAGATTTGCTTGTTTCAGACAATGTTGGTTTGACAGAATTTTTTGTTTCTCAAGAGGGGCACTTTGATTATGAAATTTTAATACAGCTAAGTGAATGCTTTATGATACATAACAGTGAGAAAGATCATAAGGAATATTGTATTTCATATTCATGCATCTTGAATGTTGAAAATAACAAGGGTTTGTCCCAAGATGTTGAAGAATTTGAACTATAGGATGGTGTAGGGATTTTGGGCCAAACCGAGCATGATGATACTCTAAGAACTTGCAATAACAGTGACAGGAAGGATTGCATGAGTATCTTTAGGAAGAATTTGATGAACTCAACACAAAACCAAGTGTTTGACAGGGGAAGGCTTGGTTTGAGTTTCAGATTGTAACAGCTCAGGAAAGGTGAAATTGAAACACAGAGGATTGAGGGTTGCCAGTGCATGGACAACTCTTGTGTATCCTCTCTAAATTTATTTTCCATGCATAGTAGTTTAGGGTTCTAGTGCATTTCCATTTTGCATTCACCTCCATCTTGCATTCATTCCTTCATGTTTCATTTCCATTTCCATTCTGCTCACTGGCTCATTTTGTGTTTGGTCTGGTCTACTCACCCAAAGATTCTGGATCCTTGCAATGATTTGACTATCATTCATCCCCAGACGGAGCCACTGTTGGAACTATAAATTTCTGAGCTTTTTCACATGTTTGCCATAACCTTAATTTTCCATTGGAATCCTTTTAATAAATGTAGGGGTTTATTTTCATATCATTTTGCTCATATTTTTCCCATGTTTCCCATCGAATCCATTGAGTCACACATCTTTTTCATTCTGGTGCCTATCGACATGAGTTCATTAGGCTCTCCCCGATCCATGTTGTGTCTTCTGCTAGCAAAACATCTATGTTTCCTATCGGCAAGATGTTTTAATGTCATGGCAACTGAATTTCATTCACTGGCAGTTATCCGCATAACAGTTTCATCGTCTCGGTGACGGGAGTGTTCATATCGGCATGAGTAGGATCATCGGTGTAATGCTTCACAGAACACGTCATGTTTCACCGACCTGTGTTTAAAAGACACATATTGGCATAGGAGTTATATTCGGGTGAAGGTCATAGCGAAATATGAATGTCTTGTCAAAAGGCGTATCAAAGTTTCTATTGGCAAAAGATTGAGGCATTGATATAACATCACGGCGATCTCCACATGTCATACCAACTATGCACAAGTATTCATTTCAGCCAAATTGATGAATATCAGTGTAAGGTCACAGTGAAAACATTTTGTCTCTCCGACTGGCGCATGTGGAAATGTTTCAGCCAAGTTAAAGGTTTTCAACAGTTGGTCTTGGCAATCGAGCATTTTCTTACCGACCGGCGATGAGGAATGTACATCGGTGAGACTAAAGTATATCGGAGTAGTGTCTTGCCGAAGGCAACTAGTCTTGTCCATAAAATGTGAAAAGGGTCATTGGCGACAGGTGGACTCAGTCGGTAGGAAAACTAAAATTTCTTGGCGAGGTGCCCAGTCTCACCGATGGAGCACAGGGGGACTTTGTCGGTAGGAGTTTGTTGTTGTCTCAGCAACTCAGGAGATAAAGGAACTTTCGGCGGAACAAGGTGGATTCTCTATAAGGTCTTCCTGACACCATTAAGTTACAGCGATAGTGAGTTAGAACAAGGTGCATTTCGGTGAGAGGTTCCTTGGGTCTCGGTGAATGGAAGGCACAAGAAGTACATATCGACAAAACGTATTGTAATCCCTGTGATATCTCACTGACCCAAATGAGCTATAACGAATGTGAAGATGAAACTGAAAGGGAATAAAAGAATACTATATGGCTTCATTGTGACAAACGGAATGCTACAGCGATGCGTGGGAGACAAATGGGGTTTTAGGGGTTTTCGATATGATGTCTTCACGACTCGGATGTGTTACAGCGAGGCACAAAAGACCAAAGGGATGAATAGCGATATTGTTGCCTTCAACATACCTTCAGGTGTGTTACAGCGAATGATTAATGAAGTCTTATGCACTGTGGCCGACATGAAAAGCCCAAATATAAATGGTTGCTTGCCAACATTGGAATTCAAAATGATGTGTTTGTTCGGATACTGATATATAAATAATCATTCTCAAATGTGAAGAGGGATTAGAAGAGAAGTAGGTAAAACAGTAGGATAGAATAGACACAGTTCAGAGGAACACAATGTTCCACAAAATTAAGATTATGTTGCATATGTAAAATCATGGAGATATCAATGGAAGTCTTTTGATGTGTTGCAATTGTTTCTGGTATCAGTTGTTGGTCGTGTTTATTGAAAATATTATTGAAGTTGTCTCCAATTGTGATGTTCTCTGATTGTTTGAATTGGTGTAACAAATTTACCTCCAGTTTTTCAGTACACATTTGTTGTATCTATGTGATCAATTCATTGGTTCTTTCTAGTAAAGATTAAATCCTCTAAGTTGATCATAGTAATTAGAAGTGAAGTACCCTAAATCTGCATGTAAGACCACTTCGAATACTCATTAGAAATGTTAGTCTAAACACACAAATCTACAAATACCTCCATGAAATAAAATACCTATGCTAAAGAAATGACACAAGTAACAAAAACAACATCAAAAAGGCATTTCAAAAGCATGATAATCACCTATTCCATGTTGGATTGGTGTCACATGTGCTAGTGACCCTTTCCCAACCCTTGATCAAAGCTCAAAATGATAAAATGCAAATGGAGATGATGGAGTGAAATGAACAAGATCAAATCTCAAATGAAGAGAGTAACCTTGCATAAAATTGTTGATGCATGAATGAGAATGAAGGCCTTATTTTATAGATTTTGTTGATGAAAGATTGGCCAAGAAGGTGAATGTGGGACTAAAGATCCTCCATTGAGAAGATGACACTTGTCAAATGGTGAGTGGTCAATGGTTGTGCAAGATTTGGGAAGAGTGCCCATGAGAGGGAGAATTTGAATTCAAATTTGCAATAAATTTTGAGAGGGGGACAAGAAAAACATCAATAAATGCCATGTTTCACTTGTCATGTTGAGGGAAAATGAGGTTTTAATAAATCAATAAATTGATTTATTGTGCAAGTGGATATATATAGAGAATGCTAGTGGGATGGGATTAGCATTAGATTTAATAAGGATTAATTAGCTACGATGATGATTAAGCAGATTTGACCACTTTGACTTGATTTAGGGATTTAAATCAAATCAAAGGGAGATGAATAATGCTCTGAGACTTAATTAAATAAATGATTGATTTATTTAATCAAAGAGATGATGATAGGATCAAGTTTGATTTATTTGATTTAAGTTGATGAATTTACCCTAATGAATGGATGAGTGTGATTTTGATCAAATGCATAATGTTTTGCGTGTCTACATTTTTACCCTCTTTGAAGCAATGTACTTGTTGCGTTGGTTCAAAATAAACTGCCATGATCAAAATTTAAATTTTTCGATTTTTCGGATGCCCGTGGAAAGAAATTACAACGGTACATTGCCCCCTCGGGAGATCGAGCGAAAAGATTCGATTTGAGGGTCGATCTAGCGATAAAGAGGTTCAAAATGGATGGTTATGGACGATGATGCAAATGAGATGATTTTAAGATGCTTAGAATAACAAATCTATATTATCCTAAACAACTTAAATGATGATATGATGTGATATGTTATGATTATGTGATGGATGTTTTATGAAATGCTTAGACTAACAGATCTATATTATGACGATAATTATGCAATGCAT
>VDFB02058242.1:390032041-390074283 GCA_007258455.2 Sequoia sempervirens
AAAGAGGTCATGGCAAAGAACGTCCTTATGTTACCCCCACAACGCAATTACGAACCTAATGTAAAACCTCCATCATGGAATGAAGCTTATTTTTGCGACTAACATAGGTGCAGAGGTCATCATACAAACAACTGTCAAGGTTTGAAACATGCTATTCAAGATCTCATTGACAAGGGCATTATCACAGTAGAAGGACAACAAAAATCCAATGAAGATCACCAAGCGTTTCGAAATCCTCTACCAAATTATCAAAAGGGAGAATCTTCTGACAAAACTGTGAACCAAATTGATGATAATGTAATCTGTCACCTCTATACGGACGATGAGCGAGTCAATGTCATAAAAATCAAAGAGAAAGTAGACAATGGACAAGTAAACATCACAAAAAGAGCACAAGCTAAGGTTGTTTTGAAAGGTACCTCTTCAAAATCCAATGAGACCTCTCCTGAACACCAATACGACTTAGTTAACCAACTTTGAAAAACTCCAGCTCAAATCTCCATTTTTGAACTTCTAAAGATTTCCCCGGCACATAGGGAGATTTTAGATAAAACCCTCGTTGAAACGACTGTATCTACGGATTTGGATGTGAATCGATTTCAAACCATGGTAGGACATTTGTCCTCCCCCACATGCCTTTCATTCTCAGACAAAGATGATATTTCCCTAACTCATCCCCACAATTCATCATTATACTTAGAGGTCATGATCCACAAGTTCCGTGTCAAACGTGTTCTAATAGATGGAGGGGCTGGTCTAAACATATGTACTTTGAAGGTGATTCAAACATTAGGATTTGCCGAAGACTCCATTGATCCTAGAAGGAAGATTACCATTAAAGCCTATGATGATGAGGAGAGAACGTCTAAGGTCTAATCATGCTACCAATCAGAGTGGGACCTGTTATCAAAAACACCTTTTGCCAAGTTTTAGAGCGAGATCTTGCATACAATATCTTGTTGGGTCGTCCTTGGATCCATGAGATGCAAGCTGTTTCATCCACTTACCACCAATGTCTTAAGTTTCTGTATGATGGACAGGAAATTACTATACCAGCTGATAACTCAAATGCCCAAACTTGCGCCAATGTCAAAGCTCATCAAGATACTTTGGTTCTGAATAATCGAGAAGCACTTGTTGATACTTCTTCTCAACATGCTACACACATCAGTCAGTTAACTAAAAGCTTTGACAAGAAACTACAGTTCAAGGAAAGTGGAGTTGGGGAATATTCCCTTTGTCTTGCTAATCTACCTACATCTCCTCGATCACATGGGAAACCTTCTATTACACCACAACAGATATTAGCAGCATCAACATCAGCACAGGTACAAATAGAGCCCACTACCAAGTTCAATGGACAATTTATCAAAGAAAAATTTCCCATGGGAGATCCTGAGGATATAGAAATTCTAGATTGGCTCTATAAAGACGAAGAGGACGTAATTCTAAACGTCACCTTACCAACAGAACAATATGGGAAAGGATATTCTATCATGCAAAAGATGGGCTATGATAATGGTCCTCTTGGAAAGAGAAAAGAAGGCGTAGTTGAGCCTATCCATCTTCTAGGACTTGCAACATATGATAAAACTGGAATAGGCTATGAGGCTACCCAATCTAAACAATCCCAAGGTAATGTTTTTACACTGCAAAAAGGTTCCGATAAGAATGAAACATGTTTGGTATCAGTCCTGAATTACATTGAAAATAACTCTGACACAGACTCTGCTGAATATGAATGGGATACCATCCATGATAAGAAATTTTGGAGAGACAAAGAGGTAGATATCATACATAAGTATATGCCTGCTTTAATCAAAGGAGAAGGTTCAGGATCCCAACCACAAGAATCTGAACCACAAAGCAACTATGAGTCTAGTGATACTAAGTCAGATTTTAACGAACAAGATTATCAGGAGAATCATCCCATCATTGACCTATCTCATACCTCAGATCCTACCGATAACTCTGTCTTGACCCTAACCATCACCAATTTTACACAACCAGACGACGTCCTACCATTAATCCATCTTGATCTCATTGACTGGGATCTTACCGAACCTATGGATATATGTATTTTTCCAAACGATGAAGCTATCATAAACTTCCTTTCCACCGAAGATGTAAATAATTGTTCCACTAGAGATTTTTGGTATGAAGTCTGTAATCAGGAGAGTGTCAAGTCTCCTAGCTGCAAAAATGAAAATAAAGATAAACAGTCTAGTGGTGAAAACCAGAATCTGGCAGTACTAGATCAAGCAAAAGACAAAATAAAGCGCGTATCAGATGGTGAAAACCTTTTTGAGGCACCATCTGATGGGACTCTTGACACTCTCCCAGAGCATTATCATGAGCGATCATCCATCTTGACTGAGCCTACAAAGGAAATCAACGTTGCAACCGTAGATAATCCAAGGATCCTACAGATAGCTGAATCAATGACAGCTAAAGAAATCCCAGAGTTCATGAATTTTCTCAAGGAAAATCAAGTCAATTTTGCATGGTCATATGCAGATATGCCCGGCCTTGATCCTGATCTCATTATGCATCATTTATCTATCAAATCAGGAGCCAAACCAGTAAAACAAAACCTCAGAAAGATGAATCCTCATATTGCACTATTGGTTAAAGAAGAACTCAAGAAGCTCCTCGATGCAGGTTTTATAAGATCAATTGACTATGCCAAATGGATTTCCAATATTGTACCAGTAGCAAAACCAGACAAACGTGTAAGAGTATGCACTGATTTCAGAGATCTTAACAAAGCTTGCCCAAAGGATGACTTTCCGCTTCCAAGTATCGACACTATAGTTGATCTAACAGCAGGCCATGCCATGTACTCATTAATGGATGGTTTCTCGGGTTACAACCAAATCAAGATTGCACCAGAAGACCAAGAGAAAACAGCTTTCACTTGTCCGTGGGGAACATATTGTTGGAATGTCATGCCTTTCGGCTTGAAAAATGCTGGAGCTACTTATCAAAGAGCTATGACTATGATCTTTCACGACATGATGCACACATTCATGGAAGATTATGTAGATGACATATTGGAAAAATCACACACCAGAGAAGGACACTTGGAGATACTATCTAAAATATTCACCAGATTGGAGAAATTCAAAGTTCGCTTAAACCCTAAGAAATGTGTTTTTGGGGTCACATCTGGAAAACTATTAGGATATATTGTTTCAGAAAAGGGAATTGAAGTAGATCCTGCTAAAGTTCGTGCAATCATGGAGATGCCTCCCCCAAATAACATTAGTCAGTTGAGATCCTTACAAGGGCGACTCCAGTCTATCCGCAGATTCATTGCACAATTGGCTGACAAAAGTCTACCATTCACACATCTCCTACATAAGAATGTTCCTTTTAGATGGGATGATAAATGTGAAATGGAATTTCAACAAATCAAGCAGTACCTGATGAATCCACCAGTTCTTGTACCACCAAATCCAGACAAACCATTGATTCTATATATTGCTGCAATTGAGACATCTTTGGGAGCATTATTAGCACAAGAAGACCATGAAGGGAAAGAACGGGCAATTTACTACATCAGCAGAACATTGACAAGTCATGAGCTTAGTTACACTTTCATTGAGAAGGCTTGTTTGGCAGTCGTCTTCGCTTCCCAGAAATTCTGACATTACATGCTAACTCATACAATTAAGCTTGTTTCCAAAATTGATCCACTCAAGTATCTACTAAGTAAAGCATCACTGACAGGAAGGTTAGCAAAATGGATCATGATTTTGAGTGAGTTCAACATCCACTATGATGATCGCAAAGCAATCAAAGGACAGGTTATCGCGGATCAACTAGCAGACGCTCCTCTCCAAACAGAGCACCCTTTACACATTGAATTTTCAGATGCTGATGTCTTCACAGCAGACTTTAAGTAGCCATGGTCCTTATACTTTGATGGTTCTTTCACTCAACATGGCTCAGGGGCAGGCATTCTCTTCGTCACCCCTCAAGGGCATACCATTCCTAGGTCCTATAGGTTAATGTTTCCATGCACCAATAACATAGCTGAACATGAAGCGCTGATCACTGGACTGAAAACAGCATTGGAATGGAGGATTACCGAGCTACAAGTTTATGGTGACTCACAACTAGTCATTAATCAAATCAATGATGACTATCAGACTAAAGATGACAAGTTGTTACCATATAAGAAGATGATTGATGACTTCAAGAAGTATTTTGTGGACATTCAGTTCACACAAATTTCGAGGATTGACAACAAAGCAGCCGACGCTATGGCTACGATCGCCTCATTGATACAACTCCTAGACAAACAGACTCGCTATGAATTTCTGGTGGAACAATTATTTACACCTGCCTATGACACACCTGAAAGCCAAATTATCTGCCACCTAGTAGGATCCGATTCACCCTGGTATGGCAAGATTTATGCATACCTAAAAGATGATATATTACCACCTGACTTGTCCCGCAACCAAAAATGTAACTTTATCCGACAATCCTCTCGATATACCCTTATCGCTGATACCCTTTATCGCTGTGGTCTTGATGGTACTTTACTTCGATGTCTTGAATGTGACGAATCTGACAAAGCTTTACAAGAAGTTCATGGGGGCATTTGTGGTACTCATTCGAGTGGACTAACCTTATCCAAAAAATTGATTAGAATGGGTTACTACTGGCCTACAATGGAAAGGGAATCATTTACCTTTGCTAAAACATGCTCAAAATGTCATATTCATGGGAATCTTATTCATGCTCCTGCACAAGAACTTCATTCGTTTACACCCACCTGGCCATTCTCTCAATGGGGGTTAGATCTAGTGGGCAAAATTCATCCTTCTTCTTCAAATGGGCATAAGTTCATCATCACAGCAACGGAATATTCCACTAAGTGGATTGAGGCAGTACCTCTCTCTAAAGTCACTGCAAAACAGATCTCATCCTTCATTCTCAACTACATTATTTGTCGATATTGTATTCCTAATGCCATTATTACAGATAATGGTCGACCATTCAAAAATCAGGATGTTGATGAACTTTGTGAAAGATTCCATCTTCAGCACAGATATTCCATGCCTTACTATCCTCAAGGGAATGGCCAAGTAGAGGCCTCAAACAAAACCATACTAAATATTTTGAAGAAGATTGTCAATGACTCAGGGAAGGATTGGCATGTTCAACTCAATCCCGCCTTGTGGGCTTATAGAACTAGTGACCGAACGCCAATAGGAGCAACACCTTTTGCCCTCGTCTATGGAGCAAAATCCATACTGCCTTTAGAGGTAGAAATACCTTCCTTAAGAGTATCACTGAAAGGTCTCATAATAGAGGAGGACTACAGAGTTTCCCGACTCCAAGAGTTATAACTTTTAGATGAAAAGAGACAGAGAGCAGTAGACCATTTAAAAGCATATCAACAGATGATGGCTCACAGCTATAATCACAAAGTCAAGCCATGTACCTTTCAGGTGGGTGATCTAGTTCTGAAAGAGAACCCGCGCAATCAACAAGATAGAGAAAAGAAAGGAAAGTTTGAACCAAATTGGTTAGGCCCTTATGTGGTTATTACAGTCTACGGATCGGGAGCATACAAGTTATCAACGCCAGAAGGAGACCTATTGGATGAACCCATCAATAGTATACATCTTAAGAAGTATTATGTTTAAGTCAGAAAAAGTCATGAAGAAATACAAAAACAGCAGAAAAAGTCATGAAGAAATACAAAAATAGTAGAAAAAGTCCTAAAGAAATACAAAAATAGCAGAAAAAGTCCTGAAGAAATACAAAAACAGCAGAAAAAGTCCTGAAGAAATACAAAAACAGCAGAAAAAGTCCTGAAGAAATACAAAAAAAGTAGAAAAAGTCCTGAAGAAATACAAAAACAGCAGAAAAAGTCCTAAAGAAATCCATACAAAAAAATCAAAACATTACAATAATACAAAAAAAATCAAAAGAGAATGTCATAGGGTGAAAACCTGGCAAACAGGCAGTCTATTGACAGAAAAATCCAAAAAAATCAAAAAGAAATCAAAAAATGCAATAAATACAGATAGTGAAAATCTGGCAAATAGACGCTATCTGTACCTCTCCATCTATTAGTTCCTGTTTTGAAAGCTTTCCTTTTTCCGTATCTTTTTTTCGCATCTTGAGGTCATTAATCGCACCACCCTGCCACCAGTTGCCTAGAGAGTTAAAACGTCTTACCATGGCTTGATCGTTTATACATATTCCTTTCTGCAAGTTGTGTCAATCAACAAGGCAAAACTCAACTGGGGGCACTTAACTTTCAGAGCATACCAAAACAGCTAGACCATGACATAGCAATACAAGCATACCAACAAACAACAAACTCCTTTGGCAATGTTATCCGCTCATGACACATTTTTTAGCAAGATATCATGTCACTTGTCTATTGGATGATCCAAATCTCTGAATAATGTATGCATTAACAGTATTACATGTTTGATTAAAAGTTGTTTGATTTTCGATATCATTACTCGGGAGCATACTCAATGATGTACTGCACTAGAGTAGCAAGGAACGAGAATGATTTTTCTTTGTCTGCTGTCTTGAGGTTAACAGCCCAATCTGATGCAAATATGTCAAAGGACATGGCGCTCAAAGCAAATATCATCAATGATAGTTCCACATTTGCATCAGAACGGTGGTTAATCTTTGTCTGTTTATGCAAAAAATGCTCAGGTCATCTCGGTTCAATTATACCTCGATGCTTGTGTTCGCTTGCTATATCAAAATTCATGAAAGTTGTACTCTGGTCATCATTGGCGCTAATTTCCCCTCTGATGCTTGTACATACTTCCAACATTTTAAATGTTCTATGATGATTCAAGAAGGCTTATAACAGGCTCAACAAACTGGTTAGTTTCATATAGTTGCATGTTCATTAGCTCATTGTATATATCTGCATATTGGATTCATAGTCGTATTTTGAAGGGCTGAATGAAGGTATTCAAACGGTTGTTATTAAGTTTTGACCTTTTCGTGGAGGACAGTTGGACATTTAATTCATTGCATTCATTCATTTCATGTCATCTTATCATTCATCATTTATTTATCATTTTATTGTCTCATACCATTGCATTACCATTCACATTTATCATTTTATTATCATGTTACCATTTTACATATCATTTTACCATATTACCATTCATACCACATTCATTTTCTACCATATCATGATGCATTTCATACATGGAAAATTCAAAAAGAAATTAACATCTCACATATATACATACATCATCACACAATCATTGCATACACATCATAATCACTAGATCATCCTGCATCGTAGGGATTAGTCCACACATGTAATAAAAGCATCTCACAATCCATCTCATAACATACATGCATAAATGTCATATCCATATCATATCATAAATGCATGAACATATACATCATCAGAATTACCGCCACTGCATATCATCACTCATCAAAATAATACAAATGTCCAAATGTCCGATGAAACTAATAAAAGGTCAGAACATAAATACATCATACATGATCAAAACTCAGTATACATAGTGAATCAAGCCCCAAAAATGGCTAACTGGTCGATGCCCCTGACGGAGCTGGTCCAGAAGGAGGTGACCTGCCGCTGGTCCCTGCATCAGGATCTCGTCGAGGCCCGGTAACCTCTATGCCGTGTGTCGATGTCCGGGATCGGGTCCTCGTCCGGCTGTGTGATCTGGGATATGGCTCTCGCCGCTCAGGAGGGCATAGCTCCTCGTAACGAACTCTGTAGTACTCTGCCTCTCTGGCTGCCTCAAATCCCTCTACAATGGCCTCTCGTAGGGATGTACTCTCTACGGTACCCATCAATCTCTGTGCTACACCCTCGACCCCCTCTTTGTTACTTGCGTAGTCCTAAGGGCATCCCCTCTCTGGCGCTAAGCGTGCCACGGGGATCACAGGGGTGGAGCATGAGGCTTGATACTGAGCGTACTTTATGCAAGGCGTGCTGTAGCGCACTATCATGCTCACGGTACCCTTCCCCGGCTCCCCTAGCATCTATCTTTGGGGCAGGATGTCCACCATTCCATTAACTTTTGTTTCTGGGATCTGAACTCTGGGGCTCTGTACTCTCACAAGGCCCGTCCTAGTATCCTGCTTTATCTCACATATCCAGATCATCTCCATCATCTTCGTCCTCTGAGCTGCTCTCCTCCTCCCCGGCTCCACTCTCCTCGCTCTCCTCTCCCTCCTCCTCCTCTCCACCCATAGCCTGCTCCCCTCCACCCATAGCCTGCTCTCCACCTGCCACACCTCCCGATATCCCTACTCCTGGCTGTGGGACTGCTCTGATGGCCCGTGCCTCATCTGGCACTGTGAATCATGGAAAAGGATGCGTATGAAAGTACTGGGCATAGTCATCGGTCATCCCTGCATCCAGTATGTCTGGTCTGTCCGCCCATACCTCGGGCTGTAAAGATGTATACTCTGTATAGGCTGCTTGGTAGGGAATGCATGGCCCCATCACATCCCCACCCAGCGCAGCCATAATGAAACAACGCCTAGGGCATCCCTACCGGTAAAACCAAGCGTCGACACCCGTGGTGCCAAAACCTCTCTCCCGGTGACCAATAGCGAGTCACGCCCCTATCCGGTGTCGGCGGTGCGCTTTCAAAGCGGCATCTCTAAGCGATCCGTTGCCCATGTTACCCTCGCGCCTTGATGCGGTATGCGGCCTCCCATATCCGGCATCACCATCATCACAGCATTAGCCACCCGGTACTCTACCTTGCCCGACCTGCAACGGACAGCGGCACCAGTCGCATACCGCGTGGCCTCGGCTGGTCATAAGCCACGGTACCGCAGGTGGTCTCGTGACAGCAATGTGCTCCCATGCCCAGATCTGCAATAATGTAACTCCACTCGCCAGGCTAGTGGATCCTCTGTATACAATCCGATGAAGGTCATGATACATATCTGCCAAGACGCAGCTCCCCCAGGCAAATCTCTGCGGCTGAGTGATCATCCACTCTAGCATCCTCCCCCACCCCACGGCAAAACCCTTGGACCGATGGTCCGGTCCAAGGAAACCTCCAACAAATGATGCCAATACCGCTACTAGAGTTGGATACCTGCTGAAGTCATCCCAGTCTATCCAGTACCCATAGATACCAGGATCGCCGCATATCCGTTGTAATGCCTCTGTCCCACCGACCTCCTTGTGGTCATAAACCACAAGGGCTCCAACCACCGGGATCCCCAAAATCCGATACACATCCTCCGGTGTCACACTCATCTCACCCATTGACAGGTGGAAGGTGTTATGCTCGGAATGCCATCTCTTGGCCAAGGCCGTCAACAGCCCCCTGTTGGCCCGAATACCTTGCGGCATGGTCAACAATGGCCCCAATCCACAATCTGAAATCACCTGTAACTCGGCCGATGTCAACTCGCCTATCCACTCCCAGCACAAGGGGAACCGCTCTCTGATCTGGAGGCTTTTGAAAGCCTCCTATTTTATCCAAAAAACATCACAACACCCAACATTACATATCAATAATCTATATCAAGTGTTACATCAATCTATCAACATGTCTAATCAATCTACTCTATCATCATTTACTATTTGTTTTTCTTTTCAGGAAAGCAAATTTATCAACACATATCCTTTTCTTTTGTATTTCAATCATGAATGCAAATTTTAATCTCTATTTTACTATTTGTTTTCTATCGCAGAAAGCAAATTTATCACACATCTACTCTTTGTTTTTCAATCGCGAGAAGCAAAGTTATCAAATTTCAAATCATTCAATCTCTCATCTACTCTTTGTTTTTCAATCGCGAGAAGCAAAGTTATCAAATTTCAAATCATTCAATCTCTCATCTACTCTTTGTTTTTCAATCGCGAGAAGCAAAGTTATCAAATTCAAATCAAACAATCTCTCATCTACTCTTTGTTTTTCAATCGCGGAAAGCAAAGTTATCAGAATTTCAAATCATTCAATCTCATCTACTCTTTTTTTTTCCAATGTGAGAAGCAAAAGTTATCAAATTTCAAATCAAACAAATATACTAATCTACTCTTTTGTTTTCAATGGGTAGAGAAACCAAAGTTATCGGTTCTCTATTAGGAACATACTATACAACAAGATGATCTGACAATTTATCTATCTATTGACTAAAGAAGCAATTTTTATCATTCTTTTTCAGCAAATGGCCATTCTGGGAAAAATTTCCTAAATGCGCAACTCTGTTGCTCATATGCGCTAAAAACCCATATGCGCCAAAGTTTTTCTCGAAAGTGCAACACTGTTTCCTAAATGCGCTAAAACTCTGAATGCGCAACTCTGTACCGCGGATGCGCTATTTTATCTATCAAATGCGCAACTCTAACATTTTTGAACCAAACCCTCAAAGCGCAGTTCTGTGCCCTAGATGCGCTAAATCTCTGACCTAGCCTATTTTGACCTAGATGCGCAACTTTATCTGTCGGATGCGCTAAAAGATCAGTTCGTGACCTGTGCCTAAATGCGCTACGAAAAACCCTAGATGCGCTAAACTATTTGTCGAATGCGCTAAAACTATACCTATATGCGCTAAAACGTTCCAAAAAACTTGCAGTCCGACTTTAAATCAATCCAAAATCGATCAAAAATGCGAAATTTGACAACTTAGAGGTTTCAAATCACTCACCGGTGGCCCATACGCTGCTGGTCTCTGATACCGTCGCGCTCGCTCGAACCTATGTCTGTGCACGGGGATCACCATTTCGCCAAGTCACTCTCAGAGCTCAAAATTCACTGTAGCAGCAGGGTGAAAATGACACCTCATTTTACCCCTTTTACCTTATAAGGGTCTTTTCAGGATGGGCAGTAGGGGCATTTCCCATTTTTTTTCATCCTCTTTTTCACTGGGGCATCAACCACCTTATCTATCAGGAGCTAAATCATTGTTCCTCATCAATTTCTTTTTCCGTGATTTATCTCCCGAGGGGGCATCATCAATATCAAAAATCAGAAACATATCAGGGGCAAATTTTTATTTTCTTTGAAGTAATGCGTTTCACACATCACTTCAAAGAGGGGCAAAATGTATACGCATAAAAATGGTCATGTCTATAATCCTGGCAATTAATTAAATATTTATTATTTAATTAATTTTTCTAAAAGTCCTCTACATATGATTAAATTTATTTAATTTAATTATATTGTTCATTCATCTTATTCTTCTTCCATAATTAAATAAATTTATTTTATTTAATTATTTTCACATCCACTTAATTAATTAAATAAATACATTCTATTTATTTAAATTAATTATCAACATTTGAATTAAAATTAAATCTTTTGATTTAATTAAATTTAAATATTTCTCTTTCTTCTATTTTAATTCTTCTTCTAATTAATTAAATGTTTCATTTAATTAATTTAATAAAAGTGATTTAATTAAATAAATCTTATTTAATTAAAAATATCTTATGATTTCTTTCTAAAAATCAAAATTAGGTATTTTAACCTAATTGTGCAATCTTCTCATATCATAATTAAATATTTTATTTAATTATGAGATATTCTGCTTTTTTCAATAAAACTGATTAAAGCTCTTTTCCCACCACAAGCTTTCTTCTGCTTTTAAAAGCTTAATTAAATATTTTATTTAACTAAGAAAAGTTGAATGTCCTCCACAAATAAATAATTGATTTTTTTTAATTAATTATTTATTAGCTTTTAATCTTTCTTTTATTCTTATCTTCCATTCTTTTTCCTCTTTCATAATAAAATAGAAAAATCTGTTTCTAGGGTTCTTCTATCTTATCCTTCAGTTTCATCTTTCTTCAACCGTTTGATCTGCCAGGAATTATCACAACCGTCAATCGAGACAGCCAATCAGAATCATTCAGAAAGCCCTATAAATACCTGTGTGAATCCAAACATTGGTAATAGGCAATTAAGTAGAGTTTATGCATTTAATTCATTTAGTATTCATTTATCATAGCATCTTGTTTATTTCAAGGTTCTTAGCTAAAATCAACATCATAGCTTAATCATGCATTCATATCATAGCAAAATCTCGTTCTTTAGGAAGACAGTTTGTTGAGCCTAGCCACTAATCTGAGAACACAAGGCTGGAATCTACAAAAACACTAAAGATAGAGGACAATAGGACGACAACGGGAACAGGATACTGAGTTTGCATATCTCTATTCCTTTTATATTTCTGTTTTTGTTATAATGTTCTATTGGTGTGTTTGAACTAGTTTTAATTCATTTATGCACTTAACTTTCATACACACAGTGAGTATAAGCTTTGGGCATTGGACTGATAGAGGGAAGAGAGTGACATGTGCCAGTTTGGATTGGGCTATTCTTTTAGCCCTCCCAATCACTTCCTCTGAGAAATGTCTAGAATCAACTCATCAAAGTTAAATGGCCCCAAATTAGTATATGTAATATCAACCCATTCTGAATCCAATTTTCTAGCTATAAGAGTGGCATCTTGATGTTTATATCTCAAAGTATAAGGTAGTTGCTCCAACTTTATCTTCTTTGGCTTCACTCTCTTTGAGCTTTCCATAGCTTTCCCTTCCTTTTGTGAAACCTCTTCAGATGCTCCTGACATCATTTACTCCTGCAAGACAACTTTGGATTAGATCAATAGAAGGCATGGGAATCATCATTACAAGTGTTACCTTTCATACTTCTCTATCCTTGCCTAGGTAGCCCTTCATACTTAGTAAAATTTTAAACCTGCCAGGAGCGGAACCAGGAGAAAATAAGGAACCAGAGAGCTAAAAAAAATAACACAATTGGAACCAAAATCGAGACTGGAGCAGAAACTAGAATGTTCAAAAGCTCTAATACTTCATATTGTTCAATTATCCAATTTTTCCAAGGCTAGCGGGACCGAAATGAGAATTGGAAACCATAAGAGGAAAAATCATTTCTAGAACCAGACTCCTACGTGAATGCTCATTGGATGAGTTCATTCCTAGCCTCAACTCCACTATATATTACCAAAGTCAAGTGGTTTCTCCTTGCATGCTCACGTTAATTTGGACTCAAGTTAAAAGAAAGCACGGGGAGGCAGAATTTAAGCTTGACTCCACCTGGACAAACGAGACCAGGATCGAGCGAGCTAAGGTAAATATGCAAAAAAAAGGACATACAAACCCTAGTTTGTACAACTCATTGACCTAAATGAAAACTAGGGAATCACAACCCCATAATCAAATCTATAAGACCAACACATGCATAAAATTAGAAGGGTCGAGAGAAATATTCAAAATAGTTTTAAACACTAGAACCCTTCAAAATGAATCCCTAATCAAAACTAGGGCATGATGGAACGAAACCGCTACCGAGAATGGAGAAAATGACAGTAAACCAATGAAAATGAACGAGGGAGAGCAAAAGATAAACGAAAAAATAGAAAAACCCAAACAAAACCAAAAAACACAAATGGAAAAAAAATGAACACAAGCGAAGATCCATGGGAAAATTCCCACGAACGCGCGAAGAACAAACCAAACAACAAAATGGGAAAGCAAAAAAGGGAACAAGAGAAACCCCATCTAGCTCAACACACAACTAGAAGGGGTTGAAAACTGATAGGAATCCATTGACAAAACTCTCTCCCATGACCAAATCATGCTCCTCTTCAAATTACTTCTACTCTGGTTCATTAAGATGCTTTAGATAATTGTAATGAGCCAAATAACCTTGAATAAGGTTTAAAAAACCATTTCGCGCATGTGAGGAGGCTACAATTAATGCAGTTGGTCAGGTGCAGAACTAGAGTGAAGGTAAGTACACAACCTTTGTGCACATTAGAGGTAAGTGGGAGTGGAAGTGTAGTCGAGATAGAACCAGGGACTTTACCAAAGCTCCACATTCCATTCTGGGTTTGACTTCAATCCCATGGCAGGGAAAAGACAACAAAGGAATGGGGGGCGAGATTGGAACCAAATTCAGACCTAGAAATTTGCAAAGTTCTAGGTTTGGATCCGACTTTGGTTCTGCTCCTGATAAAGGAAAAGAACACCAAAATAAGGAAAACAAAAGAACAAATGGAAGTGGGACCGGGGAAAAGCCCATCCCAAAATAGGACACAAAAAGAGAACAAAACACAAGGTAGATCAACAGGAGCAAGATCAAAATCAAACCCAGATTTGGTACTTTTGCAAAGTTCTAGGTTCAGATTTGACTCCAGTTCTACTTCCTCCAAAGGGAAAAGAAACAAAAAGAGGAAGAAAACAAAAGAAAACCCAAGGGAGAAAACAAACCCAAGGGCCTGAGACAAGAAAAACAACAAAGAAGGCAACAAGGAAAGAAATGGAGCTGGGACTAGAATAAAAATTGGACCAGGAACCTTATCAAAGTTCTAAGTCCAGTTTTGGCCCACATCTTGAGCCTACAAAAAGAAAAGAAACAAAGACTTAGGAGGAAAAATAACAACTCCTAAGACCCAAACAAAAACACCAAGGAAAAACAAACACAAGGGGGGCCCATTTTGACCCAAAAACAAAATGGGGTGGTTATGCAAGGCATAACAATTGGCGACTCAGCTGGGAAATGGTTTACCCATTTTCAAGATATTGAAAAATTAAGTCACATAGAACCTTTGGTTCATGTACACTTTAAACTTGAGTATGATTAGTTATGGCAAACAAGGTTGAGCTAGAATCTCAAATGTAAAACAACAATAACCACATTGAATTTGAGTGTGTGCATGTATGGTGTATCTATTTCTGTAAAGGTTCTTTCCATCTTGAAATAACTATATTAAAGATTTAGGCTATGTGAGTTGAATCCTTATGACTGTCATGCAATGATATCCTAGGTATTGCTCCATTGCTAGACAAGCATCCATAGCCCCAATGAAGATACCTCTATTTCTCTCAAAGCGTTTCTCTACTGCCAGCTAGGCGTCCATAGCCCCGGTAGAGATACTTGAATTACCCTTCTCATATTGAGTTTTTCCATTAGTTAATGGTTCTCTTTTCTTTTCTTTTATATAGGCTTACTTAAATAATTTCTTTTTCATCTTTTTCTCAATACTTAGATATATCATCCTGGAATTTGGGTTGAGAACTACAATGGATTTAATGATAGTGTCGAGACTCGAATTTTTCACCTAAATCTAGAATACAATTATCCTGAGACAAATAGGCCTCCATGTAAATATATGTTTCTATTTATTCTTTGATAAATTCAGTTGTGGTGTATGAGATTACTTACAATATACTTGTTTGTTGTTAACCTTTTAGGCTGTTATTTAAAAAGAACACAAGACATAGGTCTTGAAATGAAAAAATTCTATAGACTTACCTGAAAATACCTAAATTAATTTCTCTCCTAGTACCCTTAGTATACATTGAATAATCACTTTGAATTATGAAATAGAGCCAACTGGAGGTCACCTAGAAACAAAAAAAAAAAATGAAAACACAAACAACAACAACCCAAAAAAAATAAAATAGAACAAACAAACAAAAGAAGCAAACCAACTAATTACATACATACAACAAAATAGAACATCAGACCCTCATGGGCTAAAATAGTGTTTGAGAAACTGCCCATTGATAGGCAATGGAACAGGCTCTCCCGTTAAAGTGCTCAATTGAAAGGAATTTTCGTTGAGGATCTTAGCAATCTAATATAGACCCAACCAAAGTTGATCAAACTTTTGGTGGTCCCCTTTCTTTTCCCTGACTTTATCCCATAGTAGTACAAGGTCCGATATTCTAAAAGATTTGATTTTTTCTCTTTTGTCAAACCAAAATTTGACATCTTGATGTTTAGAAAACTGCTATAAAGCAACATCTCTTTGTTCTTCCAGATTCAATAAACTGGTTTGCTTAACTTCTGGTTTGAATATAAAAGCAATACTTTTTCAGTCTTGTGTATAATTCTTTTGTAAAATGGATGAAACATTGTATAATGAATGAAATCATTGCAAAATGAATGAAAGAAACATCTTACAATTCATGTAGTCTCCTTTATGCTACAAAGCATTGAATGGAAAAATTGAATTCTTTCTTTTCCATTGTAACACATTGCACAATAACAACTAAATTTTTTCTTTTAAACTTTAATATGCAATTGTTAAGAATGGAAAAAATATGTTAGAATCTTTTCACCTAAAAATGAAAATAAATTGCTTCAGCTCTACCAAATTGAGCTATGGGTGAAAATTTGGCAATAGAGAGCTTTGGCTTAGGGGGAGATTTAATGCAAATCTTTCATCCCCTACCAAATAAATGGTGTTGATGATTCAACATGTGGATGTGCAATGTAGATCAATTCATTTGATCTATTGGAGAAGATCCCAATTAAAAATATGATGATACAAAAATTTTCAGAGTGTTTGAAGCTTGGTTGTGCATATAATTAAGGGTTTGGCAACTTTACTGGTTAAAGAATTTATGGAAAAATGAAGTCATGGAAAAATGTTTATAAGTGATTAAACTTAATCAAATTCATTTGCAATCAAGTTTTCAAGAGGAGAAGAGTAGATGAAGAGCATAATAGTGCATTTGAAGTGTTCAAGATCTAGTGCAAGCAAAACCCTAGCCAAAAAGAAAAGTAAAAGGTATTTACAATCTCCACTTGCCCTAGTTTTTTAGAAAATACTTTGAAAGCATTAGTAATGGATACTCCTAGGGTTGTTGAGGTCATAGAAAGAACTTGACCTAAATTCAAGAAACATCTTGATAAATCCATGGAGGTCGACCTGGAAGGTGCATTATAAGGGTTCCCTAAGGTGTCCTGCATACAGAGGACATAAGAATCTACATTCATGGAAAATTAGAAGAGTATGATCATTCAAAGCTTGGCAATGTGTGGGTAAAGGAGTGTTGGATGTTGTGGTCTTGTTGCTGATATGTGGTTGTCATTGATGTCAACACTATTAGCATATTGAGAAAATTGTAAAGAAATAAGTTGCAAGTTGTCAGTGGTAAAGTGAAGTTCAGTTTGTCGATATGTTTTGTACATTGATGATCAGAGGTTGTGGAATAAAGGGTTTTTTGATAAGTGTATCTAGTTTATCCATGTCAAGTTTCAGAGATTCGCATGAAGATTTGATTGAGTTATGAAGATTTCCATTCAGTCAGTTTTTCTATTTCTTCAGTCTGTGTTCCTAATTAAGGATGATACTATTTCAGTTAGTTCAGTTGTTGCAGATGCTTCTTTGGTGATTCATGTTTCTTGTGGATGTTTCTAGATTGTGCTCTATCTTTGTTGCATGTCCACATTGATCGTTGTGATCATGTTTGGTGATTTTCTCTTGTGTGTTCATGTTTTTCTTGTTCTTGGCCGACATGGTGTTGAAGCGTGTTGTGGATCTTCGAGGTGTAATTAATTGAAGTGTTTTCATGTTGGATATATTGTTTTGGGTCCTCAATAAGTTGTGGCTAACTTTGGTTGATTCTCATTAATAATCTTTAATGATTTGGGCTGATAATTTATATTCATTTTATTATTTCTTTGTGGCCGACTTGTAGCAATGAAATTTCATGTTGTGGATATATAAGAGTGATTTTTTATTCAAATTGAAGCATGAATGTATGCTAGTGGATGTCGGGTGTGTGTGTATGTGTGAATATCCTTCGAAGGTAGAGCAGAGTGTGAAGAATTGTGAAGAAGTGTGAAGAAGAGTGAAGAAGAGTGAAGAAGTGTTCATGTGCTTAATTGAAACTATAATCAGGCATTAGCAGATGCTATTTTCTTAGTTCAAAATCCGGATGGCTTTAATTTGAATCTCTTTGTAAGACAATGTGTCTTCCTTTGTATTTGATCAGTGAGCTCTAGGTAGTGTGCCTGAATGCATGTGCATTCCCCATATTTCATTTTCATTATTCTTTTAACATGGTATAACTTGTGGACTAACCTCCACTGTGGTTTTTCCCCTAACAGGGTTTCCACATAATTTTTTTTGGTGTTTTGTGTGTTTTTGATGTGTTGTTGATTCATGAATTCATGGTTAATTATCAGATCTGAGAATAAGGTTAATAAGTTGAATAAGTTTTGAATTTTTGTGACAACTAATTCACCCCCCCTCTCAGTTGTCTGCCCTTGTATTGCCAACAATTGGTATCAGAGCAGGTTCCTTAGAAGAAGTTTAACAGCTTGAGGTGATCTGGGATGGAAAGTTACAAGAAGGATAGTTTAAGATTTTATGGAACAAATTATTATTTGTGGAAGACTCGAATGGAGTGTCATCTGAGATGCATTGGTGAACCCTACTGAAGTATTACAAGTAATATGTACATTATTCCACATAATGGTCCTACTACTTTTGTTGAGATCATAGATGTTGAGTATAATATCTAGGCTAAGGAAGCTTTGTTGAGTGCTTTGACTGATTCTAAGATGACAAATGTTATGGTTCTGAAGACTGCTTATGAGATCTAGAAAAAGTTGGAAACCTTATATGAAGGTGATGCTAATGTGAAGATTGCTAAGTTGTAGAGTTTGAAAGGGAAATATGAAAGGTTGAGAATTGGTGATGATGAGAACATTAATACTTTCATGCAAAGAGTGAATGAACTTGTGTGTGGTATTAGATGTGTTGGTGGAAAGATAGATGAATCTGAGGTTGTTGCTAAAGTGCTTAGATCCCTACTTGATTATTACAAAGTCAAAGCTAGTGCTATTGAAGAGCTTCAGACTGTAACAAACATAACCAAAAATACATTGGTTGGTAAGCTGATTGCTTTTTGAGTTGAGCAAATTTGGTGATGTCCTTCCTAAGGTTGAATCTACATTCAAGGCTACTACTTCCAGGAGAGATAGATATAGATATGATCTAGGTGAGAGTTCATCTAGAAATACATTCAAGTATGAGGATGAAATCAGACAGATTGAAGAAGAAGAAAGAGAGCTAGAAGAGTTGGAAGCACTTATTGTCAAAAGAGTACCGAGACAAAAAGGTAAGTATGAAGGTAAATTTCCTCTTAAATGCTTTTCTTACAATAAGATAGGTCATTTTGCATCAAGGTGTTTGGAAAGAGTTGCTAAACCAAGACATAACAAGCCTAGATTTTAGAAGAACTGTTACTATGATACTGATGAAGGCATGACAAATGATGAATCTAATAAAGGAAATAGAAGTGACAATGAATGGGTATTTATTACTATCAAGGAAAATAGTCCTGTATCTACTGAATTTGCTAGTTGTACTAATGTGAAAAAATCCCTAGCTACTCAAGTTGAGGAAAAAGATGAATGGGTGATTGATAGTGGATGTTCACATCATATGATAGGAGACAAAAGTAAGTTTGTAAGCTTGGAAAAGTATGATGGTGGTGTTGTGAGATTTGGTGATAATACAACTAGTGTGATCCGTGGAAGATGTTGCATTTCTCTTGATGGTAAGCATAATACTGATGATGTTCTATATGTAGAACGCTTGAAGTATAATCTTTTGAGTGTTGGTCAAATGGTTGATAAGGGATATAAGCTTTAGTTCAAGGATGGAAAGTGCATAATATTGAGTTCCATAAATGAAATTGCATCAGGTACAAAGACAAAAGGTAATATCTTTCACTTGAGTACTGCTAGTAAAAGTTGTTTGATTGCTTAAGTTGATGAAAGTTGGTTATGGCATACAAGGTTGTGTCATGTTAACTTTGATAATATTGTCAAGATAAGTTCCACTAAGGCTGCGAAAGATCTACCTAAGTTGGTGAAACCTACTAATGCAATATGTAAGGAATATCAAATGGGAAAGCAAACCAAAATTTCATTTCAAAGTAAAAAGCATTGTTCAAATGAATTGTTAGAACTTGTACATATTGATATGTGTGGTCCCTCTAAGTTCAAAAGTTTACAAGGTTACATGTATTTCATGTTAATCATTGATGATTATTCTAGACTGGTATGGGTTTCCTTCTTAAGGGAAAAATCTAAAGCACTGGACAAGTTCAAGATCTTTAAAGCTATGGTTGAGATAGAGACAGGTTTGAAGATTAAATGTCCGAGATTAGATAGAGGTGGTGAATTCACTTCCAGTGAATTTAATTCTTTTTGTGAAGAACATGGAATAAAGAGAAAATTATCTGCACCACAGACCCCTCAACAAAATGGAGTTGTGGAAAGGAATAACAGAACAATTGAAGATGCTGCTAGAACTATGATGCTGGAAGGAAATGTTCCTCACATCTATTGGAGAGAAGCTGTGAGTACTGCTGTGTACACACTTGACTGGGTACAAATCAAAGGTGATACTAGTAAGACCCCTTTTGAGCTATGGATTGGTCAAAATCCTACTGTTAAATACTTCAAGATATATGGAAGCAGATGTTAAATTAAGAGAGATGAAGACATAGGAAAGTTTGATGCTAGGAGTGATGAAGGTATCTTTTTGGGTTACTCTACTAAAAGCAAGGCCTACCGGTGCTACAATAAAAGATTAAAGAAAATGGATGAAAGTGAAAATGTTAAGGTTGATGGAGACTTATGTGCACCATCCAAAACCTATGGATATGACTTTGATGATTAGGATGATAGTATAAATAAAGGAAAGCAAGTTCAGACTACAAATCAAGTACAAATCAATCCAGTAAATTAGGAGAATGAAGAAGAAGGAGAAACTGGTGAAAGAGTAGATGAGAGATCAGAAGAGCCTGAAGTTGAAGAAAATCCTAAGAAGACTTCAAGGTATGTAAGATTGAATCATTCAGAAGATCATATTATTGGTGAAGAGAATAAAGGTGTCTAGACTAGGAGAAAGATTGCAGAAGAATATTGCTTGATTTCAAAAACTAATCCTACTAGTGTGAATGAAGCATGTAAAGATGAGCATTGAATTGAAGCAATGAAAGAAGAGTTAAAATAGATTGAAAAGAATGATACATGGATTCTTGTTCCTAGACCTAAGGATAAGAATGTAATTTTAACTAAATGGGTCTTTAGAAACAAACTAAATGAGCAAGGTGAAGTGGTTAGAAACAAAGCAAGATTGGTATGTAAAGGATATTCACAAAATGAAGGAATTGATTTTGGAGAGACCTTTGCCCCTGTTGCTAGAATTGAAGCTATAAGATTAGTCCTTGCCTATGCTAGTCACAAGAACTACAATGTTTATCAGATAGATGTCAAATCAACTTTTCTAAATGGTGAATTGGAAGAAGTGTATGTTGAGCAACCTGATGGATTCAGTTAACTAATAAAGAAGATATGGTGTGTTAGTTGAAGAAAGCATTATATGGACTCAAGTAAGCCCCTAGAGCATGGTATGCAATATTGGACAAGTATTTGTTGAAGCTTGGATTTAACAAAGGTACTACTGATAGTAATTTGTATTTCAAGATTGACCATGATAAAGATTTGATTATTGAAGTCTTTGTTGATGATATTAATTTTGGAGGAGATGATGCTTTGCGCATGAAGTTTACTAATGAGATGCAGAATGAATTTGAGATGTCTATGATTGGTGAGATGAAATTATTTTTGGGATTGCAAATTACTCAGTTAGATAAAGGTATTTTTATATCTCAGTCCAAGTATGTTAAGGAATTCTGAAGAAGTTTGGTATGGAAGATTCAAAGCTAGTTGGTACACCCATGGTGACTAGGTGCAAGTTGACAATAGAAGATGATTCTCCAAAAGCAAATCAGACAAGATAAAAATCAATGATTGGTGGATTGTTGTACTTAACTCAAACTAGGCATGATATCATGAATGTTGTATGTGTTGTCGCAAGATTTCAAGCTAATCCAAAAGAATCTCATGTGACTGATATGAAGAGAATTTTCAGATAGTTGAAGGGAACTATTGATCTTGGCCTATGGTATCCTAAAGATGATGATCTTACTTTGAGTGCCTTTACTAATGTTGATTGGGTAGGAGATGTGAATGACAAAAAAAGTACTAGTGGTGGATGTTAGTGTAATTAATTAATTATTACACTAGCATAAGTTAACTTAGGTCATATTTCATTTAGTCCTAGGTTTCATTTTAATAAATCATTTAATAATGGGGTAATTTTCCCTTCCTTGTTTGTAGGGATAAGATTCCTTCTAGAAGATGAGTTGTCCTTCTAGAACTTATCTCAACATTTAATAATTTCCTAGATAGGGTTAACATGTTTTCACATGTTAGATCATGACACATGGCAACATCTCATGTATCTTAAGTTTTCTCTCATACCTATATATTTAGGCATTTTGTACATTTGAATCATTCAATTTAATATCAATCATATCATCAATATAGAATCTCTATTATGCATGCCTAGTTGCAAGACTTTCTGTGTAGTTGATTATCTTTTTTGGCAAGGGTCCTTCATTGAAGATTTCAAAGCTTTAGGGATTGTGCATCCATAATCTCAACATGGTATCAGAGCTTGTCCAGCGAAACATCAACCCTCGATCAAGAAAGTTGGTGTGCGAGATTCTTGCAGGCTTAAGGTTTCCATTGAAGGCTACATGTTTCCACCCAGGGACCAAGCTGATTTTTGAAGCAGATCGAGTCAGATCCGAGCTCGACATTGTCTTCAGAAGGCCTCGAAACCCTAGGATCACCTGCCAAATCATCAAAATCGGATTCATCAACTTGGGAGCCATCAAAGGTATTTGGGGTTTGCAAAATCAACTGGTACGATCCGTACAAATTTGCATTAAAAAAAAATCATCCTAGTTAGTTGTCCTTTGAGGCAAAAAATTTTTAGTCGTAGGCCATTTTCATTTTAGAAAAAATCAGGGCTTTTTTCTATGCAAAAAATATTTGGCAATCTCCTATAGTTTACAAAAAAATATTTCATCGATAGCAATTATTAATATATGGTCGACATACAAATTTATCCTCCATTGGAATTTATCAAGGGTTGAATTTTTAAATCACCAACATATATTAAAATCATTTTCGACATTCAAGAGGGTTTATATTTTTATCCGCAGGCTTAATATTTTTTTATCGACATACAATTTATTCATTTGTCGACATCAAATACCTTTTTATTTTTTAATTACTTTTTAAGCAATATTAAAAAATCTTTATTTGTTGTTCTTTGGTGCATTCAAAGTTTGTAGATATTCGGCATATTCGTCGGCTGCAATAAATCTTCTGCAGGAAATGTACTTTTGGTTGGTTGTCATATCGCCCACTTGGTTCTTTGCTTTGTTGGTTAGTCCACCGATTGATGACCTTTTACATTCTTCAGTGATCAATCTTTCCATCCACCATTCGTTGTTTCTTCGACCAGCCAAAGCCCCCCGGTCATCGTGGGAACCAAGGGTTTCACTATAGAGGCGAAGCCACCCATGCACTTGGACACGCCACCTCTCACAACCACTCCATCCTAAGTTCTCAGCCCCACCACCGCTCTAGGAGGGAGCCCTTTTTTGCCACATTTAACACTATGGTCATATTAGCGACCGAATTCTAGCACCTGGGGGCTAGTCTTTTGCTCCTATTTAGCCTACAAAGTGCCTAATCTAGGCCTTTTTTCATTTTTTTATAAATTTTCACTAGGGTATCAAGATTTGGCAAATGAGATATCGTCAAAAAGAGAATTTGGTCTACTTTCTAGTGGTGACATCCATTCTACAAAATTTTGCTTGCAGAAAAATCTACAGTCAACTGAAGTCAAAACCCTAGTTTGGACATAAAGGCACATATCTTCTCATCAGATTGTTAGATTTTGGTGATTCTAGCGATATCAGGAACCTACTTCAAATCTTTTTTCATCAATCCATTCACCTTGATTAGTGTAAGCTCCAGGTACTCTTGCATTATTATTTTTAGTTTGGTTCATTTTTTCAATAATCTAGACATCTTGAAGCTTGGGAAAGTATTTTTTGATCCGGGTAACATCACTTGAGTTGTGCATCATCCTTGGAAGTCTTTCTTTGTTGTTGAAGGTCATTTATCTTTGTGTTTTTGGAGAAATTTCATTATGGGCTTGCATATACTCCTCTAGTTATGTTGCACAAGGGTAACTATAAAAAATGGTGGGATGGGATCAGCCACCATATCCAATCACTTGATCTATTGCCTCATATGTATGGTATAGTTCCTCATCCAAGTGAAGGTATTCATGAACTTGCTTGGAGTTGCAACGGATACACTATTTTGGAGATCATTGAGATGCAAGTTGATTGTGATGTTTTGAATGCTATTGATAATTGTGATTGTCCTCACATCCTTTGGACTAAGCTTTGGGAGATATATGGAGATTCAAATACTCCACCATTTCCTGATGGTCATGATTCAGAATGCCATTCCTCAAATCAAGTACCCCATAATGATATTGTTGTGCAGGAGGTTGATTGAATTGAATCTTCTGAAGAGGTTGACAAGGTTGCTTTAGGTGCTTCTTCTCCATTAGAGACAGTTGGTATCCCTTCGCATTCAGTGATTCCTTGTCCAGAATCATTGATTAAGGCTTCCGCTATCATCATTCATTAGGACACCTTTAGTTTTCCAGACTTGACATCACATGATGGCTTTGTTTCAGGTATCACTGACTTGGCTACTTCTCTAGGTTTGGAGGACATTCTTGAGGGGATATCACTCCTCTATTCAGATATGAATTTGGAGAGTTTTCTTGAGTCTCCTCATTCCATTGTCTCAACCTTGATTGGAGATACTGAGACTATCTTGGAGGCACTTGTTTTCTCTTTAGATATTTCATGTATGAGACTTCTTCCCTGTCATTCCATTCAGGATTTGAGGTTTCTTCAACATCCACCATTGGATTTGGTTCTTCCTAGCGGGAGACTGGTGGTTTGGACACATTTTTTGCTTCAAACTTCTTTCAGTGGTTTTGAGGACACTTCATTCAGGGGGGTTATCAAGTCTCCATCATATTCATTACATTGTCATCTTTGGATATTGTTCAACATCAATTTTTGCATTGTCCTGGTTTGTCACCCTCTTCATTGATTGTGGCATCTTCTTCATCAGGCAAGGAGACACATGAGTAGAGTTCAAAGACATCATCGACATCCATCTTCATCCTTCCTTCCTTTAATTCCTATCTAGAATGGGAAGCATCACTGCACTTACACTTGGTTTTGTTTCTTCTGAAAGGGAGACAAGTTGTTTGTCGGCACTGGATCATGTTTTGTCTTCAGACACTTACCATTTTTGCAGGTGATCACATCTTCTGGGGGGATATACTGTCTCTCTCTTCCCTCCCTATGGGGGGGGCTAATGTATTGTATCCATGTGACAGATGGTGTACTTGGGGGGTATTTGGGAGTCCTCCATCCGTCCCATCCTATCTCACATTTTTTATTTTCCATCTCCTTTTTGGAGAGGGCTTTTGTTCCCACTGGGTTTTCCCCTTTTCTCTGGTTGTGGGAGATTTTCTACATCTTTATCATGTACATTTCATTTTTCCTCCCTAAGTTGAACTTATGGGGGGGTGCTAGTGTAATTAATTAATTATTACACTAGCATAAGTTAACTTAGGTCATTTTTCATTTAGTCCTAGGTTGCATTTTAATAAATCATTTAATAATGGGGTAATTTCCCCTTCCTTGTTTGTAGGGATAAGATTCCTTTAGAAGATGAGTTGTCCTTCTAGAACTTATCTCAACATTTAATAATTTCCTAGATAGGGTTCACATGTTGTCACATGTTGTTAGATCATGACACATGGCAACATCTCATGCATCTTAGGTTTTCTCTCATGCCTATATATTTAGGAATTTTGTACATTTGAATCATTCAATTCAATATCAATCATATCATCAATATAAAATCTCTATTATGCATTCCTAGTTGCAACACTTTCTATGTGGTTGATTATCTTTCATGGCAAGGGTCCTTCATTGAAGATTCCAAAGCTTCAGGGACTATGCATCCATAATCTCAATAGTGGAGCATTTTTCTTGGGTAAGAAGCTAATCTCATGGTTAAGCAAGAAGCAAAATGCCATTTCCTTGTCTACTGTAGAGGCCGAATACATTGTTGCTGCTAATAATTGTACTCAAGTATTATGGATGAAGTAGATGCTGAAGGATATTAGGGTTGTATATGATGAGCCTATTTCTATATTCTATGATAATTCAAGTGCTATTAAAATTTCCAAGAATCCGATGTTGCATTAAAAAACAAAACATATATCTATCAAGTTTCACTTTTTGAAGGAGAAGGTAAGTGAAAAGGAAGTCATATTGGAGTATGTGCCTACTAAAGAGTAGATTGCATACATATTTACCAAGCCATTTCCTAAGGATACTTTTGAGTATATTAGAAGGAAGTTAGGGGTGATTACCCCTCCTAATCAGAACTAGGATGCAATGTGATGTGTGCATCAATTTGTGCATTTCACAGTCATATCTTGTTTCAGATTGATGTTGTGGTGGATGCTACTCAGGGGGGTAGTCAGATGTTTAGAAATTTAGATATGTGGTTTAGAGCTAAGAAAACTTTGTCATTGATGTCAAAGGGGGAGAAGAGTCATGTGAAAAACTAGTAATTATCTAGAAATAAGAGTCATGTGGGAGAAGAGTAGTGTGAAAGAGTTGAGGAGAAAAGAGTCAGAATCTAAGAGGGAGTAAGTGCTAGGAGTTAGTTGTGTTGATGGTGTTTTTCACATCATGTGTTTCCATCAATGCTAAAGGGGGAGATGTTTGGATGTTTTGGTCTTGTTGCTGATATGTGGTCGTCATTGATGTCAACACTATTAGCATAAATTCATTTGAAGCTGTATATGTCGAGGATATTGAGAAAATTGTAAAGAAATAAGTTGCAGGTTCTTAGTGGTAAAGTGGCATTCAGTTTGTTGATATGTTCTATACGTTGATGATTAGAGGTTGTGGACTAAAGGGTTTTTTGCTAAGTGTATCTAGTTTATCCAAGTCAAGTTTCATAGATCTGCATGAAGATTTGATTGAGTTATGAAGATTTCCATTTTGTCAATTTTTCTGTTTCTTTAGTCCGTGTTTATGATTAAGGATGATACTATTTCAGTTAGTTCAGTTGTTGTGGATGCTTCTCTGGTGATTCATGTTGCTTGAGGATGTTTCTAGATCATGCTCTATCTTTGTTTCACATTGCATTGATCGTTGGGATTGTAGTTGGTGATTTTCTCTTGCGTGTTCATGTTTTTCTTGTCCTTGGATGACATGGTGTTGAAGCATGTTGTGTATCTTCTAGGTGTAATTAATTGAAGTGTTTTCATGATGGAGATATTGTTTTGGGTCCTCATAAGTTGTGGCTGACTTTGGTTGATTTGCATTAATAATCTTTAATGATTTGGGCTGACAGTTTGTATTCATTTTATTATTTCTTTGTGGCCGACTTGTAGCAATGAAATTTCGTGTTGCAGATATATAAGAGTGATTGTTTATTCGAATTGAAGCACAAATGTATGCTAGTGGATGCTGAGTGTGTGTGTATGTGTGAATATCATTTCAAGGTAGAGAAAAGTGTGAAGAATTGTGAAGTGTGAAGAAGAGTGAAGAAGAGTGAAGAAGTGTTCATGTGCTTAATTGGAACTATAATTAGGCATTAACAGATGCTTTTTTCTTAGTTCAAAATTTAGATGGCTTTAATATAAATCTCTTTGTAAGACAGTGTTTCTTCCTTTATATTTGAGCAGTGAGCTCTAGGAAGTGTGCTTGAATGCATGTGCATTCCCCATATTTCATTTTCATTATACTTTTAACAGGGTATAATCTTGTGGACTGACCTCCACCGTGGTTTTTCCCCTAACAAGGTTTCCACATAAAAAATCTTGGTGTTATGTGTGTTTCTGATGTTTTGTTAATTCATGCTTTCATGGTTAATTATCAAATCTGAGAATAAGGTTAATAAGTTGAATAAGTTTTGAATTTCTATGACAAATGATTCACCCCCCCTCTCAGTTGTCTGCCCTTGTATTGCCAACAAGGAGTTCATTGGTGATGATTTCACACTCAAGCCAGAGTATTAGAATTTTGTTGTGAAAAAGCTTGATGTTTGGTAAGGGTTTAATTTTTCCATGATAATGCTTGGGTGATAATTGCATTGAGCCACACTCATGACAAGTTTGTGTGGTTAGATATAGTTGGGATGATCACAAAGGAAGTGATTAGGGAAGCTACAGGGTTATGCTCAACTAGACCAATTCTAGTGCTTAAATTAGTAAAGAATGAGGTTGTGATGGAACTTACTATTGCAACATATGAAAAGAGGGAATTGACAATAAATAACATCATGAATCTTTCGGTGAAGTATGCTACAATGATGATTAGCTATAAAATCTACTTTTCAAATAGAGAAAACTCTATTTCGGCCACCGCTATCAATACTACCTATGAAATTGTGGAGAAAGGATTTGATTATGACTTGTGTGAGATTTTGAGATAGTAGCTAATGGAAAAATTAAAAAATATAAAGGATTCAAGATATCCTTTCAAGTATGGAACACTAGTTATATGTTTATTATTTTACTTCTTGAAAGAACTCTCCAGAACAAAGAGTGTCGTGTGGTTAAAAGGAAGGCCCATTGCACACCAAATTAAAGAATTTTTGAGAGGTCTTGGAGATGCAAAGGCACAAGATGATTCCCTTGTGGAATTCTTTGTACTATCTCAGAAGAGGATGCAAGAAAGGGAGGGGATTACCTTGAAGATGGTGCAAAAGTACAAGAATGACATTACATTCTTGGTGACAAAGGATGAATGTATCATACAGGTTGTTGAGCCTAGAAGAATGTGGATCCAAAAAATGGGATATGAAATTACTGAGCAAGATATTGTAGGGTCTGTAGATTACATGTTGAGCAAGCCAAGAGGCAACTTCGAAGAGAGGTATGGAACTTTATGAAGAGAAGTCCATGGAAGTCCACTTGGAACAAAGGAAAAAATAGATCAACAAGACAATGGAGAAAATGATTGCAACATTTGTAGAAGCAATGGGCCTCACAATGGAACAAGTTAAGGAAGCAAAGGCTAATTCTGGTGCTTTGATAGGTTCATCAAGTGTAAGGAGATCTGGTAGAGTAGCTACCACTCCTTTGATTTCCCAGAACTCCTCTAGGACTAAGCCTACCTCAAGAGAGAAGAGGAAAGTACCTAAAAGTGCTTTGATGAAGGAAAAATCCTTTCTTGTAAAATAAAAAAAGAGGCCTAAGAAGGAAAAGGTTACTTTGATAGCACAACAAATTGGCCTTGTGAGAAGGAGGGTGAAAACCAAGGCAACAAGGGAGCGGTACTTGGGTGTTAATGTTGAATATGAAGAGGAAGAAGAAGAAGGACCACAGTTGATTTACAAGAGGAAAGTTAAAGCTTCACAAGGTGAAGCCAATACAAAGAAGCAAAATTTTAATATTGTTGATACAAATAGTGAGGCTGAGGTCAAAAAAGAGAAGGAAGGCTTCAAAATGGAGATAAGATAAAAGAAAACATATTTCAAAAAGAAGAAGACACCAAAAGAGAAGAAGAAAAATAAAAATAAGAAACCTCTGATAAGGACTCATAGTCCCATGAAATTGGATGCATTATTTAATGTGATTGTACAAAATGAAATGCTAGAAGAGACTGCAACACTATTTTCTAAGGTTGATGAGGTGGATAAGGCCACCATTGTAGAAGCCATTGTAAAATATATTATTGTTTTCAAAGTAGATATGATAAATATAGAAAAGAAATTACCTACAAAGTTATGGAATGTATCGATTGAGAGAAGACAATAATCCATAGAGGAAGAGGCTAAATTTAAGGCCTATGCATTGGAAAATATTAGTGCTCCTCATTCTAAAAAGAATAGAGCCACACTGGCTACATATTGTTCAATAAGGATTTCAGAATAAAGCAAAAGGTGACAACCCTAATGGTTAGAGATCAAAATGATCTCGAGAGGATTTGGAAAGAGTTTGTAGAAAAGGTTGTAGAGTTAGATCAAAGGCTGGGAATGACTCTAGAAACCAGAGAAGAAGTGCATATTGAGATGCCTACTCTAGATGAGAATGTTGAAGAAGAAGCACAACACATGATGATGCTCAACATGAGCATGAAACAAGAGAAGGGAAAGTGCAAGGAAATGTTCTTCTAGAAGTGGAAGAAATGGTAGAAGAAAATGTTGATGCTGAGAAGAATATTGAAAAGGAAGAAAATATCAGAGAAGACATTACAAAGGAGGATACTTCTACACCTCCTCTGACAGCTGAAGTGAATGTTGATAATTTTCAAGGCCAACTAGAGATAGTCACTCCTCCAAATAACAAAAAATTGTCTACTGGTGAAGTATATATAGGGAAGAATGATCAACAAAAGAGTAAAGATGCATCCTGTGATGTAGAGGGAAAGAAGGAAATGGAGACACCAGTTAACACCGGTGACAAGGACAAGGAGTTAAAAGAGAGGGATATAGAGGAGAACTTAAAGACTATTGGTGAATCTTATGACACCTTTAGAGATTCTTTAAATAATTTTTTAATCATGCAACTTAAATTTCAACATGTAGTGTCCACTCAACTGTTACAACTGTTATGCAACAGGGGCATGTGGACATGGAGACTATTTCCCCTCTTCACAAGCTTGAACTGGGAGATGTTTTCCATGAATCTTCCTAGAAAGAGATCATTAAGACACATCAGAAGAGTGAAGAACTGATTGGTGAGGCTATGAAAGTTCTACATGAAGCCATACTCAATGCTATTATTGACAACACCCTCTTTGGTATGGAAAACTTGAAATTTTTACTTGATTCTTTTAAGGAGTATGCCACCGGTTTGAAGGGAAAGCTAGAAAAAGAGTTGGAGATGAAAGTGGATGAGAAAAGGCTACTAGATGTCAAGGAGAAGTGTGCCCATGCACACAATAAATTTCAAGAAAATATCAAGAGTGTGTAGGCTTGTGTGGCAGAGGCCAAAGCCTTGTTTTAGTTTTGTATAAAGTGGCCTAGATCAACCAAAAGTATAAAGGATATGATGGACTAAATTGAGTCCCAGATTGAAAAAGCTTCCAATTCCTATTATTTGAAACATGACTTGGATGGAAGCACAAGGGAATCAATAGATAGTCTATATGACTAGCTCTTCCAACTGCAAGCATAAAAGAGAAGATCATTTTGTAGTTTGGTAATCTCAAGGATCTGGTGAACTCTAAGTTCATATCTATTTCTAGTTCCCTATTGAGTGCTGATAAGACTACAAAGCTAAATTTGATACCCAATACTCTAGATGAAGGTGAAGAACTCTTGATGGAACTAGATACCTAGAGTAAAATGCTTGGGATAGAAAAGAAGAGTTGGGAGGATGGAAAAAAAGAATGGAAATCCCATCTTGAAAAGATGCAAGAGTCAACTTCCTCCTCTGGGTGACAATATTTATTTCTTTTATGCATTTTGGTTTACTATTTCAGATTTCTATGCACATATGCAAAAGATATAAGACAAATTTTTAGTTCAATTTTTTTGTTGGATAACACTCCTAAGGTGAATCAGTTATGTTTTCAATTTATGTATATAAATACATTTTTTAGGGGGGGATATAGTATATGAGAAGATTGTTATTGTATGCTCCCTTTGCCCTTGATGTCAAAGGGGGAGAGTAATTTTGGAGATAATTATAGAGAAGGGGGATTCATTTCTCTTGAGTCTCTTTATTCTCAAGAAAATACCAAGGGGTGAATTGCCCTAAACTACTTCAAGTTGAGAAGGTGAGAGTTCTAGAATAAAAAAGAGTAGATCATAAAGGTTTTCTAGACAAACTGACGAGCTCTCAGCCAAAGGATGTCAATGCAGAACAAGGATGACAATGCGATACATTGTAGTCCTAGAGGCACGCTAGCATCTCGTACGGATCATAAATCGAGTTTATCATAGGAAACAACAAAGCAACTACTAGCAATCTAATTACTAAGAACTTGTAAGATGTGGGAAAGTAATAGAATATAACATAACTAGAATAAAGTAAGTAAATGATAGAACTAAAGAGAATGGAGAAGGAAAATGCTCACAACAGCCAAAGTAATGAATCCTTTAGCTAGAAGATATTTCAATACCTGCATATGTAATATTGAGAGAAAATGTTGGGGCTGTAAACGGATTTTCCTTAGTCAAACCCCCATTTTGGTGTTTCCACCTCCATGTACATGAAAATAGATAGAGTGAATAAAGTAAGCAAATATGGAGTGATAAAAGAAATCCCTGCTCAAGGAGGAGAACCCGAATCACAAGATAAAGAGGTAATTGATAGAGGATGTGATAAATCCCAAGATGCTCACAAGCACAAGGTAAGATAGATATCAGTTACAAGGCTTAAGTAAGCTAAAGAGGGAGATAGCTGCAAGAGCCAAGAGAGCTACAAAGAGTGTTGTAAGAGCTTAAGAGCTTGAGGCTACTGTAGTAAGTTGTAGGGTGTTGTACAAGCAAGGTAGCAAGAAAAAGAGGAGAAGGCTAGAGCCAAAGATGCAGAAAAGCTATAAGCACAAATGAATTGGAAAGATAGCATTGAAAGAGAGGAGAGGAAGGAAAAGAAGCTTCTTGAGCCATTACAAGGCATCCCGGGCCATTACCACTGACAAAAGGGTTTGACAAGTGGAAAGCATGCTTGAAAATGGCTGTTTGAATGTCGAAATGTCATAGGATGCTAGCACAACATGTGGACATCTGCATGGCATGATAGTGTCTAGACACATCATGCTACAAAATGACAAGAACAAGAAAAGAACAAGTTTTGATGCAAAGCTGATGCGTGAGGGTAGCTATTGAAAAGGGGTCCTGAGCATCCTAAGAGGGGAAAAGGGTTGATGTAGGGGATAAAATGAGCCTACACAAGTTCTAAGGGAGTGGAGACTAAAGCAGATGCAAGAATGTATGTGAAATTGAAATGGGTGCAATTTTATGACATTACATTTTCCCCCCACTTTAGTGGGCATATGAATCTACACTAATATGCATGCTAAAGGAAATCTACTAAACATGAATAAAATCATGATGCCAAAAGCATATTGTAGAGGAAGTAGACAACTCTTCGAATAAAGGAAGCATCCCCTAGACTGAAAACCTACAAAACAAATGCATTAGACAAGAAAGACATGCACAAGACAACAATGTTAGAACATAAAAAACCACCACATCATGGGGTTAGAACATTTAAAAACACATACGCATAGGCACACACAAAAAACTAAAGGATTTGAGTCAGCAAAGTGAAAGAGATCTCAATGTAAAAGGTTGTCTCAGTACTATGTGTTATTCCCAAATTAAGAAATAACACATAGAAGAATTATTAAATGGAGAGAAGAATGCACCCAAAAGTCAAGGAAGCAATCAATATCAAAGAGAGAAAGAGCATACAATTAGGATGAAGAAGATGCAGATCTTTGATCTAGTATATACAATTTGAGAAGAAAGAGAATTTAAGAGAGAGATGGCTCCATAGGTCCTCAGACCCAACGAGAGTTGAAAAAATGTGCCATAGATCCGAAGACATATGAAAGGTGAACAAAAGGATCTATAGGTACTCTCTCCTACAGAGTTGAACAAACTAGATCAAAGGCCCGTATACCAATAGTGAACAGATCCTACAAGATGAAAGTGCTTTACAAGTCCTCAAACTTACAAAGAAGGTGCCCTAGGCACTCTCTCCCAAGGGAAGCCCGATGTAGGGGACTCCGCAGAGCCAAATTGGCCCTTACAGGTGCTCGGTCCTACAAGGAAAGCTAGTTGCAAAGAATCTCTATAGGTTCTCAGTCCCGCAGAGCAAGACTGATGAGAGAAGCCTATGGCTATTGCAAGCTGCATTGTAGGATAGTCACAGAAAAGACATGTCTAGTCGGGCTACCCCTAAGCTAGACGCCAAGACATAAAACAAGTCTAGTCAGGCTACTCCCATGCTAGACACCAATGGATTCATTTGAGATAAAAAATTTCTAAGAGGGTCCCTCAGAAACCCTTCAAGATAGAAAGGGGCACACTTAAGGGGACATTCCAATTGAAAGACAAAGAGAAGAGAGGGGGTCCTTAGAAGGATGCACATCTCTAGAGCAAGTCATCACTACCCCAACATATAGGGGAGGAGAACCATGCAAGATACTTAGAACATATAGGATAGAGATAGACCTTGATATCACTTTTCATTTGAAGAAGAGATAGGTGGATCATAAAAAAAATGAGTTATGTCATCTGAATCAAGAAGTTGCATTTTATCCTTCAAGGTCTTACATTCACTAGTGGAATGCCCAGACACTCGATGGTATGCACAAAAATAATGTTTTTCTTTATCATGCTTATGAAATTTATTATGTGTAAGAGAAGGAAGAGTGATCAAGTGGGCTATAAGAAGCCTCAACAAAATATGCTCTTGCTTAGACAAAGAATGAGGAGCAGGAAGCAACACTTTCTCTTGTGGAGAAAGACTCGACTGTTCACAAGAAGAAGACATGAAGATAGAAGACAATGGAGGATGAGGTTGAGCGGAAATCATGTCGACATTCAACCATGATTTCTATTTAGATTGTTCATTCAAGCAACCAAGACCCACATTATGCTTACAAGGCACACATTCTATGGGGACCTGAATGCCTTGTTCATTATGCCCACAACCTTTATGCCCATAGCCATATTTAGAGACAAGATTGAAGCTAGGGCCATAACATGCTTTCAAATCTTGAGAAGGAGGATCCTCATAAAGAGCATTATTCCAACAATGAGGATCACACTCTTCTCTATGGGATCACCATAATCCTTCTTGATAGGACTTCTATCATTAGCCTCATTAATAGAAGCATGATCATCTTCCTCTAAAGGAGGAGGATCAACATTAATAACATTATAATTTGTGTTCTCATTATCCCGCGATACAGAGGAATAACCATCTTTAATAGTGGGCCTGGATGATGTTATTAGAAGGTTTAAGTGGATCGGGTCGAATTTACATTCTCCAATAAAGGATTCTATAAAGTCTAAAGAACCCCAATCATCACCAAGACACACATTCTTTTGAGAAGAGGTAGAAGGAGAAAACTTAATATTTCTTGCTTCAAAAGGATCTTCTTTAGGGACATCTGTCTCAAGAGTATCTTGTGTAATAGGTACTACAGGAGTAGATATCAACACATCGAAAGACACTAAAGGGATAAGAGTAGGCACAACCAAAACCTGACCAACAACTGCCATCTCACATAAGTGCATAGCCTCAGGGTCAACCCTGACTGTGACTAATCGATTGTTACAAAAGAACTTAATAGATTTATGCAAGGTAGACAAGACTGCACCCATAGCATGAATCCATGGTCTACCGAGGAGAAGATTATTTGGTAGCTTTTTTGACATGACACATACGAGGGTGGGTATAGTAATAGGTCCCAAACTTAAAGGAAAGACTATCATGCCTAAAGGATACTGACCAACATTATTGAACCCACAAATGACAACATAAGAAGCATTAAGAGAAGATGAATCAATATTAATCTTAGGCAATAGATCAATGCTACATACATTGAGCATCAAACCGACATCAACAAGAGTATGTCTAATGTTGATATTATTAATGTTAACTATAATCATCAGAGGATCTGCTTGCTTCTGCACTTCCGGAGGTGGGAGTTCCTATGGATAGAACATAATATTTGGCAAATCCACATAAATACACTAGTACAAAAACAACAATAAACTATTGAAAAAACTACTAAAAATTGCTTATAAATGACTACAATTGGTCAAACGACCACTAGTAGTTTATTGCCAGTCATATATAACGTGACCAAATTGATGACTAAACCATTTTTAGTCATTTATTGGTTGTTTTGATTGATTGATTTGGTAGAATATTTAGTCATTGATTTAGTCATGCATTGCTACAATCTAGTCACTTATTTAGTCACTTTTTTTCCACTATTATATTTAGTCGTTGATTTAGTCATTGATTGCTGTAATCTGGTCACTTATTTAGTCATTTTTTATTCACTGATATATTTAACTGGTCACTTATTTAGTTATTTTTATTCATTGATTTCTATGCATTGGTAGTGTATTTAGTCATTTTTATTCACTAATTTCACTGGTCATATATCTAGTCATATTTATTCATTGTTCACTAATTTCTATCAATTGGTAGTAAATTTAATCAATTTAATTATTAATTGATGTCAATTAGTAGTATATTTAGTCATTTTAATTGACTGATATTTGAGGATTTAAGCATAAAACACAGAAATACACATCAATCATCAATTGCACACAATAAGACAACCATGGAGAAGGAAAAATTGGTGAACTTTATTAATAAAAGAAATGTGTTCTAGTTATAGCTTACAAATAGAGTATTAAAATTTTATTTTTAGTCGCAAGACTGAAAATATGAGTTACAATATTGTAGAGAAATAAGTACAAGAAAGAAACTTCTCCAAAATACTTTTGCAATGATGGAAACACATGCTTGAGGCCCTTCAATGTGAGCACATGCCCCTTTCATCTCTTAAAACTTCTACAACATAGGCAATCTTCCTGAAGCAAGTTGTAACTTGTAGAATCCAAGGAGAGTGTTGATTGTGTCCCATATATGAAGCTCTCTCCTTCAACACAATCAACAATAACCCAGCTAGAATACTTCCTCCTTTATATGCAATGTGTCATCTGATATGAGCAACAAAGTGCTACCTTTTTCGCCATGAATGAAGTTGTGCCTCAATACAACCAACAAAATTAATATTAGTCTCAATTCAGAAAGAATAAAAGTGCATTGTATATTGCAAGTTTACAAAAGAAAGTCCAAACATAGTAGAAAGATAAATCAATTAAAAAATTGTAGCCTTGTCAACAAATGCCTTAAACAAAGTGTTCAACATAAGCCTAAAATATGCATATTGAACCCTTGATTTCAGAACCTTGTTCAAAATTTAAGAAAGGTGATACACTCAGATTATAGAATGAATTTGACCTATTATAGAATGAAGGCTATCAACACTAACTAGACTGGAACAACATTATCAATAGAAATTTCTTGGAAACCAAGCCCAAGAATGCCATCAGACTTGGACAACAAAAATGTCAACCTTGGTTCATGTGTTGTCTCAGTAAAGACCCGCACCATTAAAGAATCCATTTATACATAAATTCCAAATTAAGTTGATGAGAAAATATCTTTGATATCCAACTAGGAAGCTTTAACATCTAAAAATTACTAACCTAATGTTTCACAAGTTTCCCAACTGTGACATCATCTTTACTTAAGAAACTAGATATTGATCCATTGCCATATTGAATCTCAAAGGGTTCTCCTTCACAAACAAAAAATGATATATATTGATTTTTTACCAACTCCTTTAATATCCCCATGCAAGCAAACTAAACTAAGTGAGGTTGAGGGTTTGAAGTAGAGTACCATCTTCTTGGTATGTGCTTGAATTTGATGACTTGTATCTTGAATGAAAATAGCAAGCTAGTTGCACTGTAAAATCATTGCTGTAAAAATAACCACAAAATATTCTTTAATTAAAATAATCCTTCTAGATATTTCAGTTAATTTCTAAGAGAGCTAATTTCACTATCCAAATAGCCATCAATCTATTTACTGCATAAAATTTTCTAGAATTTATAATTTGAATGTAATGAAACTAACCATAATTATCAAAGATTTGACACGAAAATGTAGTACAAATGAATTGTTTGACAAAATACCTCAAAGAGATGTCATCTCATGGAATGAAATGATATGATTGCAGAATGCGCACAAAATGGATTTTGCAAGGAAGCTCTCAAAATATTTGAATTAATGAAGCACTTTGGAACATCGACATTGTAAGATTTGCTTGTGTTCTAGTTGCATACAGTCATGCAGGTTTAGTGGATGAGGGTTGCACATACTTCACACCTCAACAATTACATTACATATATAGTTGATCATTAGGTGTGCATGGTTGACCTTCGTGCCCATGTTGGCTATCTTGAGGGAACCATAAATATTATTACTGAGATTCTAGTTAAACCTTTGGTTCTTGTGGATCATATATGAATATAGGCTGAGTATTCCAGCAACACTACTTTTTTAGTTAGATCCTAAAAATGCTGCAACTTATGTTCTTCTCTAAAACATCTATGTAGAAGTAGGAAGGTGTGGTGAGGTTCAAATAGTAAGGAGATCAATGAAAGATAGAGGAATTAAAAGGATACACGTCCAAAAACATGGGATATCTATGCAAAATTAGAGAAATTAGCATGGTAAATGAAGGAAACAAGGTATTTCCAGATTCAAGACTTTTACTCAATGTTGTGAAATAGAAGAAAAAATAATCATTTATCTTCCACCATATTGAAAAGTTAGCAACTACATTTGGTTTGTTAAACATGGCCCTTGGTACAACTATTAGAATTGCTAAGAACCTTTGAGTATGTTCTGATTTTCACACTACATCTAAATTCATCTCCAAGATTGTTGCAAGATAAATTGTTTTGAGAGATGTGAACCATTTCCATCATTTTAAATAGGGACAATGTTCTTGTGGAGAATTTTGGTGATGCTAAATGAAATAATATGAAAAATAGGCTTACACTATAATAATGTGCACTACATCAGATAATGAAGGGACATCCATCAAAGCATAACATCAGGGATTTTTTTGTCATATGTTGTAGTTACAAGTGCCCTACTAGACATACATGAAAATATGGAAGCACTATACACAAGGCAAGAAAACTGTTTCAAAAACTACCTCAAAGAAATGTGATTTTTTTTTTATAGTTTAACCGTGATACCACACCATTTTGACATGATCCTTGCAGTGATATAGGATGTTACTGCTACACCGTACCATTATTACTTGGCCTTCACGGTAATGCAGGATGTTATCGCTACACCACACCATTATTGTTTGGCCTTTGTGGTAATATAGGATGTTACCGCTGGGTATGTGCAGGATCATGGTGGGCCAAAAAGTGGCAATATTATGGGTATTTGTAAGGTATGTGGCTGACAACTTTTTTTTACCCAAAATTGATGAAAAGAAAAGGGTTTTTAGAGGAGATTCTCATTTTTCCACCAATATAAATTTTTCTTTAATTTGAATTTAATAAATAATTATTATTTATTTTCTATTAGAATTACGACTAAAGTCCTAATTGATAGGCTGATTGAAAAACATCTATAACTTTCAAACAGTATCACATTTGTTGAATCTAAAACCTGGTCACATTCTATGCTTCACATACTATAGGATTAAAAAAATAAAAATTAAATTTCATGAAGTTTTGACCAAGTTAAGGTGGTTAGACATACAAGTTTTTATATTTTTTAAAAGTTGTAATAAAAATTCATAATTAATTATTTACTTGGAATAAAATTACAAAAAATATGCATCACATCCAAACATGAGTCCTCTACTTATATATAAAATCTTATAAAAAATATTATCATTTTATTATGGTTAGGGTATGACATACACCTACTTCTTATTTATTCCCTGAAATTTAAGTACTACGCATTGAAATTTCAAATTTTCACCAAATAAATTTTATTTTTTTAAATAAACCTAGTAGTTTAGAAACTACATTCAATTTTCTATAGATTCTATTCTTACATATTTTTGAAATAATATAGATAACTTATTCAAATTTTTACGTCAAGTTGCCTAACACTGATTTTTCTAAATTTTTTGCCACTTAAGGGCATGTTTTTTCCATGATGAACCTGCACATACCCCGCTACAATGCACCATTATTGTTTGGCCTTTATGGTAATGTGGGATGTTACCACTACACCACACTGTATCTTCTTAGCTCTTGTGGGGATACGTGAGAAGTATTTGAGTTATTGCCATACCACATTTATTTCTCGGCTTTCACAGTAATGTGGGATGTTACCACTACACCGCACCGTGTCTTTTTGGCTCTTGTGATATGGTGGTATTATGAAACCTGTTACAATAGTTTTATGAAATTGGTTACGACCATCTACTACCTTAACACAACAGTCTTATGAAACTTGTCAATATTTATGGGCACCTTTTAAATTACATTCAAATGTATAAGGAAACTATCCTATAGGGATGTCAGTCCCAAGAAACACGACAATAGTTACACCAATAAATAGTTAACTAGAAACCATAAATTTTCAATGCATAATGGAGAATATATAGAGTTAAGTTAGTGAGCAAACATCCTTGGAGAATTTTCATCAAAAGTATGACAATCTAAGAGCTCGTAGTAGAAAATCATATACCATCAAAGACCTAACAGTCATAATAGACTTAGTGATAGCTTTCAGAATCATAAGAATAAATTCATAAGAGAATAGATACAAGAGCATTAAAAGAAACTAAGATGGAAGGGAAGTTGGTAGAGTTGAAAAATTAGACCTGTAGTGAGAAGGTAGGGAGAACAAAGTAATTTACAGTCAAGAGCATCATGGCAGTTTCTCAGGTGACTATATTTGGGCAAGGAGAGAACTTAGTGACAACATTACCATCGAAACAATAAGGATACTCAAAACCCTACCAAACCGTAGGGCCTTTTTCATCACCTTGTAGAGATCTCAAAGATGCATGAAAATATTTCACATAGACTAAAATCATCTCTATTTTTGATGATCACAAAAAGTAACAAAAATTTAGATTTACAAGTGATGAAAAGAAGTACATGGAAAGTATATTATGCTGATTTAAAAAAAAAAAAACTTAAGCATCAACTATCCAATACGATCTAACAAAATACAAATATACAATGAAATATTATGATTAATAAAATGATAATTTTAACGGTTATCTTAAGGTAGACAAATTTTTTTTGTGCAAGTGAAAAACAACACCCTTAAATTATTTTGAATGAATAACATTTTCATCTACATCAATTTCAAGCAATAGTTTTTTAGATCCATCCAACTGTACAAAAATCAAATCAAATCTGCAACGATCTCAAATATTTGAAGGTTTAAAAATCTGATATTTTTAGATCTATTCTTGGGTGTATCTTGCTAAATTCATCATAGAAGGATGGGTCATCACCTCATTTAGACCTGGATGTGGAACTGCCTTTGCTGTTTTGATAGAATCCAAAATAGGCCTAACAAATGCTAGAAGAAATAACCCTGTAAACACGCAAAAGGAAAAGGAAATTTAGTGGTAATTTACTAATTTTCATTCAATTTCTTTGTAATCATTTTAAGTACCCGATTCTATTTTACTTTAAAGATTTATAATATGAAGTTTATCATTCAAATAGCTTAAATAATTTTAAGTTATAAAACTGATAAATAGGCTTTAGCAATTAAAAAAAATCCACTTCTAAAATTTTAAATATCTTTATTGTATCTATTTACTATTGTTAGAGAGTTGTAAACTATGAATTATCCTTAGTCCTATAGGATTGAGAAAGGAAGAACACTGTCAAATAGTGATTGAATCATAACAAACAGTCCAAAAACAATGAAATTTACTATCAAATGGTGACAAAGATCTATCCTCTAAGTCATTTGCACATGGTGATTGAGAACATAGTGAGTAAGAAGTAAAAGAGCACTGGATCATAACACTGCAAAATGGTCATGAGTTATGCAATGAACTTCACTGTTCTTTTGATCACAAAGGAGATCGAGATAATAACCAACATATTGATGTGCACAGAGAATGTTCATGGAGTGCAAACTTCCTTACAAAGCAATTACCACAACAGAGTTTGAAGTGAATTGCACCTGCTATTTTATGCTGATATGGATATGTTCTAACTTGTAATTAATTGTTGTAGCATAATAGATAGGCTTAATAGTTGTTCATATACCATTGTTTCAAATTCTAAATTGCTATACCTTGTAGGAACAAATCACAAGGGGATTCTATACATAAGATACCATTGTTTCAAATTCAAAATTGATGGATCTTTCACAATTGTTTGCTTCATTTATTTGATTTAAGATAGCTTGCTATATAGAAGATGCTCTCAAAATCACAACAAAATCCTTTATTCCAGGGTGATTATTTAGAATCTTTCCCATCATAACAATGAACAAAAGCATCATTCATTAACTTGAAATTTGCAAGAGTTTCATCAAATTCTACTTTTCCACTCTCTTTTCCATTCTAAATTTTATTCCCAATTTCATTCATGAAGAACTTCCTCAGCCTGTAGATCCTTTTGTTAGCCATAATGTTGCAAGGTGTCAAGGATAGCTTTGAGTTTCTACCCAAGCAACAATTGAAAAAATTCATCCTTACCATATTTTGATCTGGTAAGGACAAATTTTCACAATTGCTGCTTGGTTAAAAACTCAAAGCTATGCTTGACCCCTGATAAAGTTATGGCTAATATAAGGATCTACAGGTTGACGAAGTTCTTCATGGATAAAATTTAGAATGGAAAAGAGAGTGGAAAAGTAGAATTTTATGAAACTCTTGCAAAGTTTAG
>VDFB02058242.1:390083821-390107790 GCA_007258455.2 Sequoia sempervirens
TCAAATTTTAATAAGTTGTTACTTTGGCTCCAAACTAAAGAGGAGCTCTCGTACGAGGGCTTGCTTCTAATTTTGGGTAACTTTTGGGACAAGCTCAAGATATTAAGGTTATTTTGTAGCTTTTTGTAGCTTGCATTTGTTGTAGAACTTGGGGATTTGAGATCCTCTGCATGCAAGAAGCTCCATTTTCTGAATAATAAAATTATTCTCTTGTTTGTGGGTTATTTTCTATGTCTCGAGCTATGCCCTCATCACAAAGCATTATTTCACATTGCATAACTAATAACTAGATGCTAATAGATGAAAAAATGTCAATTACAATATCTAGTTTTTACAAAGTCAACCTAAGAAATTATGCAATTACTTCACATTGTATAACTAATAACTAGGAGCAGTTGCCAATTGCATTTGCTTGTCATGGCATTTTATGAGACCACATTTCTTTGAGGAATTTTTTCAAATAGTTCATTGCCTTGTCTATTCTACCACATTTTTCATACATGTCTACCAAAGCATTTTTCCAAATAGTTCACTGCCTTGTTGCTATGGATAAAAGCATAAAACAAGTACTTTCGAACAAGCTATGGATGCTTGGAAAAAATATATCAAAAGAATAATAGTAAGCAATAGCATAGACAAGGTAGTGAACTGTTTGAAAAAATGTGTCAAATAAATGTGGTGATGGAATGCCATGACAAGCCATGAACAAGGCAATGAACTGTTTGAAAAAATCCTCAAAGAAATGTGGTCTCATGGTGATGGAATTCCATGACAATCAAATTGCTTTTGATTATCATGGAATTCCATCACCATGAGACCTCATTTCTTTGAGGCAGTTTTTCAAATAGTTTACTGCATTGTCTATGCTACCACATTTTTCATACATGTCTACCAAAGCATTTTATCAAAAAGTTCACTATCTTGTTACTATGGCTAAGAGCCTACAACAAGTGCTTTTGAACAAGCTATGAATGTTTGGAAAAAACCTATCAAAGCATAATAGTAAGCAATAACATAGACAAGGTAGTGAACTGGTTGAAAAAATGCCTCAAAGAAATGTGGTCTCATGGTGATGGAATCCCATGACAATCTATAGAAATTCACTTGTCATGGCATTCATCATGACATTCCATCACCATGAGACCACATTTCTTTGAGGAATTTTTTTAAAAGTTCACTGCCTTATCTATGCTACCACATTTTTCATGCATTTCTGCCAAAACATTTTATCAAATAGTTCACTGCCTTGTTGCTATGGCTAAAAGCCTAAAACAAGTGATTTCGAAAAAGCTATGGATTCTTGGAAAAAATCTATCAAAGCATAATAGTAAGCAATAGCATAGACAAGGCATTGAGCTAGTTGAAAATTTTCCTCAAAGAAATGACGTCTCATGGTGATGGAATGCCATGACAATCCATAGCAATTTTCTTGTCATGGCATTCATCATGCCATTCCATCACCATGAGACCACATTTCTTTGAGGCATTTTCTCAAACAGTTCACTACCTTGTCTATGCTACCACATTTTTCATACATGTCTACCAAAGCATTTATCAAACAATTCACTGCCTTGCTATTATGGCTAAAACTCTAAAGCAAGTACTTTTGAACAAGCTATGGATGCTTGGAAAAAATCAAAGCATAATAGTAAGCAACAAGCTATGGTCTCATGTTTTTTTTTTCATGCAAAAAACAACTTGATTTTATTCACATTCTTTTGTAGGTTATAAACACATTTTTTTGGAAATTTTCCTGTTTGAAATGGGAAAAAATCATTGAACAAAAGGTCAAAGATTTTTTCAAAAAATTGAGGAAAAAATCATTTAGTATATAGATTTTTTAAAAATCGAGATTAATTGAGATTTTTTGCAGATTTCTGCTTCTATGATCTAAAGATTGTAGCCAATAACAAGCACACTATGTAGCTCAGTGACATTCATAAATGCAATCTATGGTAAGAAGAATGAAAGTCAGTTGAGGTGTGATAGTCAAAAAAAGGCTGAGCAATGACAAGATAATAAAACTCAAACCTTGCATAGTAAAGTGGAGATTTTAACAATGAGTTTCCTTACCCCCTTGCTGACCTTAAGGGTTTTTCAAATGCTTTTGGTAGTGTTAGACAAGGAAAATGCAATCAGAGAATGACTATCCAAATAAAGTAACAGTGGTAATCACAGGTTCAATGTTTCTTTTTAGCCATTGTATAATGGAGGTAGTGGATTGCATGTTTGAGCAGTGTTTTGAGACTCATCAAAGATGGGAGAATAGTGAATAATACCTTGTGAATTGTGAAGTAGTGACAATAAGGTTGAAGGATCTTAAGACCCAAAATACCATGAAACAATGAGTCCCCTGTAGTAAGTAAGTAGGTAGTCTATAGGGCATAGTTTGATTTTATAGAAGGATGCTCATGGAAGGAATATTCAAGTGACAGTGAGTGAGTTGTTTGAGATTGCAGCTGAGGGTGCAATATCTAGTCTTAAAAGAAGTTAGTAAAGCAATAAATGTGCAAGAAAATCAAATCGTACACAAAAAACAATTCAGAATGTTATCTCTCATAACGCCTTGAGTTTGAAGATAAAAATCTCATTGTATCTTAATGAAAGTAGTGACCTCAATGGTCAATCACTGGAAACCATGATCTTAAAGCATGCTATTGTGCTTTTGAAGGCAACATTTTAAGCAAGGTAGTGAGTGGTGGTTTGGAAAAATGGTAGGTATGAAGGACTTGCTTTATATGCATACTATGCAATCTAGCTTAAGACAACATTCTTAGAAGAGATTGAAGGTAGATTATGGAACTCAAGGGTTACCATGATAAGGATTAAAGCAAAGACTATGATCTATTTAAAAGCCACTATCATGAAGATATTAAAGATGTCACATGCAAAACCATAGCAGCTAGAGTAATGAATATAGTGCCAAAGAGGACAATGTGTTGGAGCAAATTTAGGACATCTCCACATTATCTAATCTCATGAAAATACATCATTTATTTAATTTTTTTAAATTAAAAGAAATCATTCTAAGCCCTATATAAGATACATTGATACTTCAAAAGCATCTGAAGGAATTTGATATTATGCAAATATATGTCAATTAAATACTGATGCAGGAGCATCCAGGGTGTAAGAGCAATTTTGTATCACCCAAAAAAAAATGTTCTTTCTTTTCAATAAGGGCTAATTTTGGAAGGTTTACTATTTTAGTAAGTTTGCATTTATGCATAGTTGGACACAAAACATTACACAGACTTCCAGAATGGTAAATTGAAGCCAATGGTGAAGAAATCACTTCAATACCATTTGTCATTTGAGAGATATTGAAATTTTATTTTTCAAAAATCCTAGTAAAATCTTCAAAGTCAATTTTGAGGCACTTAGAAGATCTAGATGGGCCTAAAAATTGGTGGAGAACAAAAGTAGTTGGCCTTTAGGCTCTACTTTCTAGCGGAATAATTTTTGAGAGCTTTCTGAAAAGGTATTATAATATAAAATCTGACAGTCAAACCAAAATTTATGACCCCATGAAGTTGTAATTCCAAGATTAATAAAATTTCAAAATATCTTCTTGAGGAAGTTACACTTTCTAGAAGATTCTAGGGTAGTTACACTTTCCAAAATATTCTAGGGTAGTTACACCTTCCAAATAAAGGATATAAAGAGGGACTATAGAAGGGAGGCGGGGGAAACATAGATGGTGGCTCTGATTTGCATACTTGTAGATTTATGTAGTCAAAAAGCCCATGTGAGGGTATATATAATGCTGTAATTTCATTTTCATTTCAGTGATAATAGAAAATATTTTCTTTCCCTCTTGCATTTTTGTTTGTGCCATTATCTGTTGTTTCTATGAGTTTTAGATTGTAAGGGGAGTACCCTTCATCAAGTGGTATCAGAGCGGCTTTTCTTGAGTGTGTAAAAAAATTTACGAACATGAGGCAGTTTGCACTAGGACTTGTGGTTGTGCGTCTATGAGAAAAAATGCCTCCATGAAGAAATTGTGGTGGAAGAAATGTTGGGGTAACAAAAGAGGGTTTTAGAGCCCTCCAAAGACAAGTTCAAGCACTACAAGAGGAGTTGCGTAGGGGAGATAATGTCAGAAGAAGAGATGAAAGTGAGGATGAGGTTGAAGACGAGGAGCCATTCAAAGAGGAAGCACAAGATGTAATGGATCCTAGAGAAGTCAGACTTATTAGGGCCATTTCCAAGATTGGAAAGAGGCCAAAGATAGAAGTTTCTATTTTTTTGGAAACCTAAATCTAGGGGAGTTGATCGATTGGATCAATGACATGGAAGAGTATTTTGATTATGAGGAAATAGAAGACCCAAATAGGGTCAAATTTGTAAAGGCCAAACTGAAAGGCCATGCTAGCATACGGTGGAAAGAAGTCTAGTTGGAAAGAAATAGAAGATGAAAAGAGAAAATAAAAAGATGGGATCGGATGGTGGAAAAATTGAAAAGACAATTCATTCTCAGGGACTATGAGTTGGATTTGTTGAAGAAGATACAAGGGTTAAAACAAGCAGGAAAATGTATTAAGGAGTATACAGAAGAATTGTACCGAGTCTTGATCAGAATAAGTCATTCTAAGGCCAACATGGAGAAAGTTGCCCGTTACATAAATGGGTTGAAACCGAGCATTCAAGAAGAGGTGAGTCTGGTAAGAATGTCTACCATTGAAGATGCATATTAGTTCACTTTGAAGGTAGAAGAGAAGTTGAATAGAAGGTTTGAAAGTAAGCAAAGAGGTGGAGGTAACAGTGGAAGGACTAGTGGATGGTCATATGGAGGTCAAAATGAAGATCAAAAGAAAGGTAAAGGATCTGGTAGCAAATTGAACCAGAAAGGAGATAACACCTATCACTTTTGTGATCACAATAATGGAGACCAAAGAGGAAGAGGAATATTTGGACAAGGACTAGGGAGAGGAGGCTTTCATGGAACTTGTTTCCAATGTGGAGAAGAAGGGAATAAGGCATATGACTATCCTCAACATCAAGGAAGGACAAACAAGATACTTGAGGGTAATGCATGAGTTGTACATGTAGATGAAGATGCTGAGTCTTCACATTCTGAGGATGCAGAAAGAGGAGAGGTTCTTGTTACTAGAAGAGCCTTGCTGAATAAGGAGAAAGAGCCAACCCAAAGGAATAATTTGTTTTGCACTAGATGTAAGTGTGAAGGTAAAGTTTTCAATGTTATTATTCATGGAGGTACTACTGATAACCTTTTTTTTAGAAGAGATGGTTAGTAAGTTGCATTTGGAGAGAAGGCCTCCAAATCCATATCGGATTGCTTGGTTGCAAAATGACCATAAATCTTTGGTAAGTGAACAATGTCTAGTAAAGTTCAAGATTGGAAATTACCATGATGAGGTATTGTGTGATATTATGCCTATGGATGTTTTTCATATGTTGTTAGGCAGACCATGGAAGTTTGATCGACGAGCAGTACATGATGGACATGCCAATACCTATTCTTTGACAAAGGATGGAGTTTGTCATGAGTTGAAGCCCTTGAAATAGGCAAAGGAAAAGGTATGTAGTAATGCAAGAATTTGTTTGGTTGATGGAATAAAGTTCCTAGAAGGTATGAGGCATGAGCATATGTGTTTTGCATTGATCCCTAGAGTTGATAAAGAAAATATTAATGAGGTACTTGTAGAGGTTTTAGATTTGTTGAATGAGTTTCAAGCTGTTATTTCTAATAACGTACCTACAGGTTTGCCTCCAGTAAGAAAGATTAGTCATTAGATGGACCTGATTCCTAGAGCTAGTTTTCCAAATAAGGAAACTCATCGTATGACTCTAGAAAAGAGTGAAGAGTTGAAAAAACAAGTGCAAGAGTTGTTGTGGAAGGGATTGATCAGAGAGAATTTGAGTCCATGTGTAGTACCTACAGTACTAGCACCAAAGAAGGATGGGGAATGGAGGATGTGTACAAATTCCAGAGCCATTAATAAGATCACCATCAAATATAGATTTCCCTTGCCAAGAATGGATGGCATCATGGATTGTTTGACTGGAGCTAAGTACTTCACAAAGAGAGATTTGAAGAGTGGTTATCACTAGATTTGGATTAGAGAAGGAGATGAATGGAAGATAGTGTTCAAGACCAAAGAGGGCTTGTACAAGTGGTTAGTCATGCCCTTTGGGCTAACCAATGCACCAAGCACCTTCATGCGGCTCATGAATGAGGTACTGAAAGAGTTTTTGGGTAAATTTTTCATTGTTTATTTGGATGACATTTTAATTTTTAGCAAGAAATTGGAGGAGCATTTGATGCATATCAGAAAGGTTTTTGAGAAGCTAAGGGAGGAGAAGGTGCTGATTAATTTGAAGAAATGTAGCTTTGTGAAGAGAGAATTGGTGTATATGGGAATTGTTGTCTCAACAAAGGGTCTTAAAATGGACCCAGAGAAGGTGAGAGCTATCATTGAATGGCCTACCCCGAGGAGTATTATAGAGGTAAGATCATTTCATGGTCTAACAAATTTTCACAGAAATTTTATTAAGAATTTCAGTAGTATTTGTGCACCTCTAACTAAAGCAATGAGAAGAGATAGAAAAGAGTTTAAGTGGACTGTAGGAGCACCCAAAAGTTTTGATATGTTGAAGAAGAAAGTTACAGAGCAACCTATTTTGGCACTTCTAGATTCTAATAAGGTCTTTCAGGTAGATTATGATGCTAGTGGCACTGCCATAGGAGTGGTTTTGAGCCAAGAAGGTAAGCCTGTTTCCTATTTTAGTGAGAAGTCGAATGATGCTAAGAAGAAATATTCTATCTATGATCAGGAGTTTTATGCTACAATTCATGCTTTAAAGAAATGGAGACACTATTTGTTGCCAAAAGAATTTGTTTTATATACTGATAACCAAGCTTTGTAGTATCTCAATAGTCAAGGAAAGTTAAATCAAAGGCATTTAAAATGGGTTGAGTTTTTATAGAGTTATACTTTTGTTTTGAATCATAGGAGTGGGAGGTCAAATAGAGTTGTAGACGCCTGAAGTAGAAGGAAAAAATTGTTGATAGAGATGAATATAGAGGTTGTTGGGTTCAATGAACTCAAGAGTTTGTATCTAGAAGATCTAGACTTTATAGAAGCTTGGAAGGCATGTTTGGAAACTGTTACATTGGATATGACAAGATGGTTGGATTTCTTAATCCAAGATGGGATGTTGTTTAGAGGAAGCCAATTGTGCATTCCAAGGAGTTCTATGAGAGAGAATCTAATCAAGGAGAAGCATAGTGGAGGATTGGTTGGGCATTTCAATCGAGACAAGACCATTGCTCTTGTTATTGAGAATTATTACTAGCCATAGTTACAACAAGATGTGAAGAAGTTTGAACAAAGTTGCAGAGTATGTTAGATGGTGAAATGAACAAGTCAGAATATTGGATTGTATCAACCATTACCTGTACCTGAGAATCCATGGGAGGATATTAGTATGAATTTTGTCCTTGGATTGCCGAGGACATAGAGAGGGCATGATTCCATATTTGTGGTGGTGGATAGATTTTCAAAGATGGCACATTTCATTCCATTTCATAAGACCAGTGATGTTGTTCATATTGTGGAGTTGTTTTTCAGAGAGGTGGTGAGACTACATGGTCTACCAAAGAGTATAGTTGCAGACAAAGATGCAAAATTTGTTGGTTATTTCTAGAGAACATTATGGAAGAAGTTGAAGACAGATTTGAAGTTTAGTTTTTCTCACTATCCACACACTGATGGGCAAATGGAGGTGGTCAATAGGAGTTTGGGTAACCTGCTAAGATGCTTAGTATAAGACAAACTAAAGGGATGGGATTTAATTTTATCACAAGTAGAATTTGCTTATAACAATTTTGTCAACAAGAGCATTGGTAAATGACCATTCTAGATTGTATATGGGAGTAGTCTAAGGAATTCCTCTAAACTGAGAAAGATGGATAAAGGAGAGAAGAGTAATGTTGAGGCTAAAGATTTTGCTGAGCACCTAAAGAATTTGCATGATGAGGTAAAGAAGCATATCAATAAGATGAACTCTCAATAGAAGGCTAAGGCAGATTAGAAAAGGAAGTATAAGGAGTTCTAGGTAGGAGATGAAGTCACAGTTCATTTGTGAAAGGAAAGGTTTCTAGTTGGTATATACAACAAGTTGAAGATGAAGAAGTTTGGACCATGCAAGATCCTGAAGAAGCATGATTCAGGAAATGCATATGAGGTAGAGTTGCCTAATGGAATTCATATTTCACTTGTGTTTAGCATTTCGGATTTAACAGAATATCATGAGGGAGGAATTGATGAAGGAATAATAGAGGCATAATGGAATATTCCAGCACCTACTTTAGAAAAGTAGGAGATAGAAGACATTTTAGATAGCCGTGTGGGAAGAAGCACAACGAATAGGAAATATACTAAGTACTTGGTGAAATGGAGAGGAAGTCCTATTGAAGATTCATCATGGTTATCTGAGTCTGAGGTTAACCATCTTCATTTACCTCTAACTCTTGAGAAGTGACAGGGTCACTTTTCAAATTACCCCAGGTGTTTGATGCAAGAGCATCCAGGGTGTAAGAGCAATCTTGCATCACCAAAGAAAAATGTTGTTTCTTATCAATAAGGGATAATTTTGGTAGGGTTACTATTTTAGTAAGTTTTCATTTATGCATATTTGGACACGAAATCTTACACAAACCTCCAAAATGGTAAATTGAAGCCAATGGTGAAGAAATCACTTCAATACCATTTGTCATTTGAGAGATATTGAAATTTTAATTTTAAAAAATCCTAGTAAAATCTTCAGAGTCAATTTTAAGGCACTTAGATTCTCCAGATGGGCCTGAAAATTGGTATAAGACTCCATGATGAGGTATAAATAACCTCATGTATATAAACATCCAAATCCCCTTCCTCATTTCTTCCAATTGTTTTTACCCTACCAATTGTTTATCTTTAGGATTAATAATTGTTTACTTTTTGTAAAAGGATATACAATCTTTATTTCCTAAAATCAATTGAGATAAGTTGACTTGCACTAACATAATGGTATAGTTTTTAGTATTGTACAGGTCATGATGCACAACTGATCATTATGCACAACTGAGTGGATTTAAAGCAGACATCAAAGCAGTTGAAGACAAGCGTTGGAAGTCTAGGCACCAAAATTTTAGGAAGTGCATAGTGGAACAAGTCTTTTAATGCTTTTTCTTTACTTTCTATTTAAAGGATTTATGGCTCACTCTAAGCCTTTTAAATGCTCTATGTTATGGACTTAAGCTTGTTGGTTAGTTGAATTTTATTGAAGATATTTTTTCAATGGTGATCTTCACCATTTGAAATCTAGGATTTTGTTAGAAGTTTTGTATAAATATGTAACTGCTAGAAACAATGCATAGTGGATATCATTATCCTTTCACAATGTGCTTTTGAATTGTCTTTGTGTTACACTTTTCTTGATATGAATAAAACAAGCTTTTCCAGTCTTATTCTGAGTTATTAGTACTGTGCAATGGAATTATCTTGGATGAATTAGTTTTGAAGATACAAAAGTTCATGTGATTTGAGTTAAGCGTAGTAGTACCCGAGAGTTGGCCATTCGAGGGAATTGTAGAATAGATAGATAAGTATTTTCATTTTCACTTCTATTATTTTTATTTTGTACATGATAAGTGTGAATGAATGTTATTTGTATGTGTGGGTCTCTGTTGAGTTATTCCCGCAGGTTGTAGTTTGAGTTTATAATCTTTAGTTCTATTTATTTGAAATTCTAGATCACCCACTCTGGTTATCAATTGTATGATGTTAAGTTTGTTTTATGTTAATAGTTAGATGTTAGATAATGGTTATTGTCATTGAAACTTTATAGTTTAATGCAAGAAATTTATATGATTTATAGTTTAATCATTTCATGCTTTCTAGTTTAATCATTTTATGCTTTCTAGCTTAATAATTTCATGCATTCTAGTTTAGACAACTTTACGCTTTCTAGTTTAATGGCCTTTTTAATTTAAGTTTTTTTTTCAATTGTTCCAAATATTTAGAAAATATAAGAGTTAGTTGAGATGTTTCCTATTGCATATAGCCTCTGAACACTATCCAGTTGATACATTTGATGCAATTTTCAATTAAAGCGATAGGACCTAACGACAACTTGTCACTTTTTGGTGCCCTTGCCAGGGACCTTCCTTTCTAGTGTTAGTAGGAGACCACTTGAATATATCTTTTAGGAACAAAAATAGTCACCAGGTTTCTTTTTCTACATGGTCAAGAAATGAGGGCCCCATGAAATATTCATACCAAACCCCCTAATTGATGTACAGACCGCGAGTAGGGAGAAAGAAGTCTCAGCAAAAGAACTCATTGAAGAACTGATCGAGCAAGATCAACTTGAGACCTTCTTGTATACCCCAGAAAGTCACCTAGTAAGACAAAAATTTGTAGAGGAGACTATCCCTTTGCATACCCTAAAGCCTCATCCATTAGAGAAAACTTTTGAAGAGGAACACATTACTTTCAATGTCATGGGTGACCGTAGAAATGGTGCTAACCCAACACCAGGAGTGTGCAGATTCACTTATCCTATTGACATCGATGTAAATGATGAGACACCTATGAAAAAAATTTCACCAGCCTTCTTGCCAACCTTCAGAGGTTTATCCTCTGAAGACCCTGATCAATTTCTATTTGAGTTTAAAGTTTTTTGTCAGACATGACTGTAAGAATGATAATAAAAAACTGAAGCTCTTTCCCTCCACCCTAAAGGATGCAACAATGCGTTGGTTCATGGGATTAGATTTAGGGTCGATAACCTCTTCGGATGATGTGGAGTCTACCTTTCTAGATAAATACTAGAGTTACTATAGAGTCAGTGAAAGGAAAGAATAATTTTTCAAACTAAGGAAAAATGAAGATGAAATCCTAGAAGATTACCTAGATAGATTCATCTTCTTATCTAAATGATGTGGCAGAGAAGTCATAAGTCTGGATATTCTAAAGACCATATTTCTCAAAGGACTTGATGAAGATGCTAGGAGAAGCCTAGATTTAATGGGAAAAGGAGATGTGTCCCAACTTACACTCAAGGAAATTTGTGAGTTATGTTGGAATTTCTGCCATACTTGAGAAGGTATCCATAAGTCTACTCTTTTTAGAGATTCCAATGAAATAGGAAACTACATGAGGAGATAACCAATCTTAAAAATGACATTCTTGTTCAACTCAATACCACACTAGATGGTCTACAAGCTAAAACATGTAACCCTAAGACCTTGTCCATCTATTGCCCTAGGTGTAGAAATAAAAATCTATTAAGAGAATGTCCTTTGGACAAAGTTGATGTTTTCCAAGTTTGTGAGAAGAGTCATGCTACTGATCAATGTGAGATATTAAATGCAATTAAAAATTACAAGAAGAGGATATCTTAGGTTGAAGAAGAGATCAATCTTGTGAATCAAAGACTTGGAGGAAATTTCTCTTATGTTCAAAACACAAATCCCACCTGGTGACCCCTAAACAATTGGAACAATAATCAATGAGTGACACCTTGGCCTCCAACACCACCTAACTGGGGAACCTACCATTGGGAACCACCTAAATGGGAAAATCAGTCTTGGGGAAACCCCTAATGGACAAACTAGGCTCAACAACAATGGTATCCTCAGAATCCTACTCCTCAATGGAATCAACCCCAAAATCAGTTTTACACTGGGCCAAGAAGGATGCCTAATCAATAGCAGAATCTTTTACTAGCTCCTCAAAATTCTCAACAAAATAAAAATCCTCAACAAAATGAGTAGGTCAACCAATGACAACTTCCAACACAACCTATTCCTAATCCAAAGAATAATCATCAAAATACATGAGTGTATTCTACAAAACACAAAAAATGTAACTGGACTTAATGCTATCCACTATGAAAATTTGTAGTTAAGGTCAGGAAAAACACTCCAACAGCCTACCATAGTTGAGATTCTGGATGAGCCCATTAAGGAATCTGCTAAGGTGGCTAAGACAAATTCCATTTCTTTATAGAAAAACCCAGTAAGCACCCAAAACAAGACCCTTTCGCCATCTCCAGCTGAAATTTTTGAGTTATCTCAGGAGGAGGGTGGTCAGTCTCCAATTGATCCTTTAAAGAAGGGTTCCACCCCTAAAGAGAAAGCTTAGGCACCTTTTTTGGAGTGTCTAAAACCAACCACCTTGAAAAACCCTCTGGAAATGTCCTTTTCCATCAAAACTATGCTAATACAAGAGATTAAACAACTGCAAATTGAGGTTCCTTTGTTACAAGCAATTAAAGAAATTCCTAAACTAAAACAACTAATTAAATAGTTGTGTATCAAAACACTAGGAAGGAAACAAAAATGTATCAATACTATTCACATAAACAATTATCTAGCTGACTTTTTGGTTGGACAAAACACAACTCCAAAATAGGATGACCTAGGCAGTCCACTTATAATAGTGACAATCAATGAGGTAGCAATACCTAATGCACTTGTGGACTTAGGAGCATCCATTAATGTAATGACTGTCAATGTGATGGAAAAATTGGGACTCATTGATTTACGTCCCATAACTGCAATATTGCAAATGGAAAACCAATCCATAGCTATTCCCAAGGGTGTCATAGAAAATGTTCTTGTTAAGGTTGACAGTTGGGAATATCCAATGGAATTTCAAATAATTCAGTCCCTCACACCAAAAGACAATTATTTGATAATCCTATGAAGACCATGGCTAGCTATTGTTGCAACCAAGATTGACTGCAGAGAGGGAGGAATGACCATTTCACATGGTCCTAATAGAAAACACTTATTCTTGTATCCTCTCGCCAAACTAGCTGAACATAATAAAGTATGGGTTGATGAACCAGATGGTCCCAATAAATAAGAAAATGTGGCCTCACATGCTATGGTGGTCATTAAACAAAATGGTGAAGAGTTTGAAGATGAACTATAAAATAATATGGAAATTTTTTCCATGGACTCAAGTGATGAAGAGATGTTGCACATAGAAGAGATTCCAGGACAACCAATCAATGTAGATCACACTAAATTCGATAAAACCAACTTCATGGGATCACCTTGTCCTTTGGCTAATATCATTCTAAAAATTGATCATTTCTTTGAAGATATTTCTAGACTCTAGAAAACCATACCACATAGCTATCCTCTCAACACTTTGACAAGAGAAGTTTATACTATCACCTCCAACCATCTAGGTGTCAAAACCATCACGTTTCTGCCAGGGAAAACTTTGAATACCAACAGCTGGTTGACAGAGCTAGTAGAACATAAATTATTTGATATCTTGGTGAATAGATCTAAAGCTTTTTCCTAGGACTATACAAACATGAGAGGAATACACCCAAGTGTTTGTACCCATCACATCTATACTGAGGATGTTCAACCTATTTGTCAACCACAACAGAGACTCAATCCTTCCTTGAAAGACATTGTTAAAACTAAAATTGAGAAAATATTGTAAGTGGGATTTATCTATCCCATTTTTGATGGAAAATGGGTTTCACCTCTAGTTGTGGTTCCAAATAAAAATGGGAAGTGGAGAGTGTGCATTGACTATAGGGAACTTAAAAAAGCAACCCATAGAGATTACTTCCCCCTACCATTTGTAGACCAGGTCTTGGATAATTTGGCTGGGAGAAAGTATTTCTCATTTATGGATGGATTCAATGGATATAACTAGATGCAGGTAGCAACAAAAGACTAGGACAAAACAAGTTTTACTTGCCCTTGGGGAACATTTTCCTATTGTGTTCTTCCTTTTGGGATATGCAATACTCTTGCAACATTTCAGAGCTATCCTAGCCATATATGTTGAGTTAGTGAATGACTGTGTGGAAGTTTACAAGGATGAATTCACTATTTATGGGTCAAATTTTGATGGACTTCAAAATTTAGAGAGAGTGCTAATGCAATGTGAGGACCATCAACTATCCTTGATTCATGAAAAATGCTTAATAATGGTAGAATAAGGAATAGTGTTGGGACACCACATTTCAGCAAAAGGGATAAAAGTCAATCCTAAGAAAATCGAGGTGATACAACAACTTGTGACCCCAAAAAACCAAATTGATGTTAGAAACTTCTTAGGGCATGCCGAATATTACAGGAGATTCATAGAAAATCTTAGCAAGATTGTGGCCCTTATGTTTTCTCTCCTTCAAAAGGATGTAGAGTTTATTTGGACACCTAAGTGTCAATCATCATTTGAAATCATTAAGGAGAAACTCATCTCTGCTCTTGTCCTATGTGGACCTAATTGGAACCTTTCATTCCATATTTATGCTAATGCTTTTGATGATGTTATTGGAGTAGTTTTAGGACATGAGGATGAGAATGGGGGAAAATATGCCATCTATTTCATAAGAAAAAAATTGACTCCCATTGAATGAAATTACACCACCACAAATTTTTTTTTCTAGCTCTAGTACATGTAATCAAGAAAATTTGAAATTACATTACAGGGTACAAAGTAACGTTGTACACAAATCATTCGACTATTTTGATCTAGTAAGGCCGAATTTTGTCATTTGTTGCTTGGGTAAAAACTTATAGCTATCCTTGACACTTGGTAAAGTTATGGCTAATAGAAGGATCTACAGGCTTAGTAAGTTCTTCATGGATGAAATTGGGAATAAAATTCAGAATGGAAAAGAGAGTGGAAAAGTAGAATTTGTTGAAACTCTTGCAAAGTTTAGGTTAATAACTAATGCTTTTGTTCATTGTTATGATGGGAAAGATTCTAAATAGTCATCTGGAATAAAGAATTTTATTGTGACTTTGAGAGCATCTTCTATACAGTAGGTTGTGTTAGATCAAATAAATGAAACAAACAATTGTGAAAGAGCCAACAATATTAAATTTGAAACAATGGTGTCTTATGTATAGACTCCCCCTATGATTTGCTCCTAGAATAAGGTATAGTAATTTAGAATTTGAAACTATGGTATATGAGAAACTATTTAGCCTATCTTTTGTGCTACAACAATTAACTACAGGCTAGAACATTTCCATATCAGCATAAAATACTAGGTGCAATTCACCTCAAAATTTGTTGTACCTGAGTATGACAGTACCTGAGCTTCTAGTGTTTCTAGATGGAACCTATAGTGGAATAGTGTAGTATCCATATGAAGGAACCATCTTCAGAGCTCTTCCCTGAAATGAGGGTTGAAAACATTAGAAGAAAAGCAATACCATAATTCTAAAGTAACAATTTGTATCAAGCCAAATGTCAGAAAGTATAATTAAAAAGAAAAATTCTTACAATTGGACCAAGCAGATTTTTTATTTTATCTTAAGAATGTAGGAACTTTCTCTATCAGAGCTTCATGACCTCAAATTGGATCTCAAATTGGATGGATAAAATTTATGATTTTATCTTTCAAATGTAGCAACTTCCTTTGTCAGAGCTTCACTACCTCAAATTGGATCTGAAATTGATCCAGTATATTTATGATTTTATCTTTAGAATGTACAAACTTTCTCTATCAGATATTAAATATCTCAGGTTGGATGTCCAATTGGACAAGAAAATTTATGATTTTATCTTTAGAATAAAGGAACTTCCTCTATCAGATATTTATAAATTCCTATAGTTAGGTTTTGCTTCCTATCAAAAACACTTGGAAGTGTTTCACATCAGCTCAAGGTACTCACTAACTTGGTTATGACACTGATAACAATCCAATTTTTCCTGAACTATCCATACCTTGACGTTGCATCACAATCTATTCTTCCTGCACATAAAAATGCCACATATTAACCCCTTCTAAATAAAACTCAAAATCATCATAAAACAATAATTAATAAATCATTTCAGCTTTAGAAAGAATCTGATGTCATTTACTATCAAAACAAAAGTTGTATAAATCACAAAAAATCCATGAAGCAATCCATCCAAAGAGAAAATAAGCAATGTAAAGATTTGAGAAATATAAGTCCAAATGGTTATGCTGTAACAGTAATGGAATCAACATAAGAGCACAATCAAGGAACAAATTCTTGTGACTATTTATTATGTGATCCATAACTCTATTGGTCATGTGACATAGTTGTGCTATAATAAATACTAGATGCATTCATGTGTGACCCAAGTTTAATGTGGCTATGTTGTGATAGAAATGGAAGAACTCATATGAGAAAAATTCATGTACAAATTGTTGTCATCACAATTAGGTGTCAATCATCATTGGGTGCATTCAAGTTGACTCAAGTTTAACAGGTTACGATGTAATGATAGCATGATCCAAGAGTGATTACCTCTTGCTGCAATAAAGAACCTGTAACTTTGGTTGATATGTAGAATGGTTGTGTTATATCAATTATGTAGTGCATTTGAGCACAAACCATGTTTAATGGGCTATTCTAGCGAGTGACCAAGATTTTCTAAACCTTATGAATGTTGCTTAAAAGTGTACAACTTAAACTACAAACCGAGTTTGTTACATACTTGAATGTAATCTTTTGTTACCACAAACTATAATAATGTGATCTGCTAATAACTATTATGGAAAGTATTAAAGCAAGGCCCATGCTATGTAGAATACATTTCCCTGATCAAGTTTACATACCTTAATGATTAAACACAAGCTTCCTGTTAGCTCTCAAAAATGCAGGCAAGGATACCTCAAGAGGTTGCCAATCTCTTGGTACGTTTTAGGGTAATAGAACAAGGTTTGAAATAATTAAACCTTCTACTCTTCAGGTGCTACTAGACCTAGGCAGGTGTACCTATAACAGATGAAGTAGACTTAACCTATGATCTTCCTTCCTACAACAATTTATCCACAATGGCATATGGAAGTGGATAAAATGGATCAAACTTGGAATAAATTGTATACTAAAATGAAGACTAAATCCTAATATGCTCAACTAATAGATGTAAAAAAAAATATGAATGAGACTGAATGATGTGAATGGTGAGACTAGTGCCTTATAGGGTATGCAAAGTCAAGAGAAATCTGAGATAAGTACTCTGTTCTGGCAAGAATTCAAGCTGTTCAGCATATGATTTGGTTCATAGCTTGTATAAACATGCAAGATTGTAATTACTGAGTTCTTCTTAAATGATCCAATTGATATCTTCTTGTAGACACGCAAAATTAACATTATGCATTTGATCAAAATCACACTCATCCATTCATCAGGGTAAATTCATCAACTTAAATCAAATAAATCAAACTTGATCCTATCATCATCTCTTTGATTAAATAAATCAATCATTTATTTAATTAAGTCTCAGAGCATTATTCATCTCCCTTTGATTTGATTTAAATCCCTAAATCAAGTCAAAGTGGTCAAATCTGCTTAATCATCATCCTAGCTAATTAATCCTGATTAAATCTAATGCTAATCCCATCCCACTTGCATTCTCTAGATATATCCACTTGCACAATAAATCAATTTATTGATTTATTAAAACCTCATTTTCCCTCAACATGACAAGTCAAACATGGCATTTATTGCTATTTTTCTTGTCCCCCTCTCAAAATTTATTGCAAATTTGAATTCAAATTCTCCCTCTCATGGGCACTCTTCCCAAATCTTGCACAACCATTGACCACTCACCATTTGACAAGTGTCATCTTCTCATTGGAGGATCTTTAGTCCCACATTCACCTTCTTGGCCAATCTTTCATCAACAAAATCTATAAAATAGGGCCTTCATTCTCATTCATGCATCCACAATTTTATGCAAGGTTACTCTCTTCATTTGAGATTTGATCTTGTTCATTTCACTCCATCATCTCCATTTTCATTTTATCATTTTGAGCTTTGATCAAGGGTTGGGAAAGGGTCACTAGCACATGTGACACCAATCCAACATGGAATAGGTGATTATCATGCTTTTGAAATGCCTTTTTGATGTTGTTTTTGTTACTTGTGTCATTTCTTTAGCATAGGTATTTTATTTCATGGAGGTATTTGCAGATTTGTGTGTTTAGACTAACATTTCTAATGAGTATTCGAAGTGGTCTTACATGCAGATTTAGGGTACTTCATCTTGGCGCTAGGAGGGCTACTTACCTTAAAGAGAAAATTTCTCACAATCTTGCTGTTAATATTTTTTTTTACCATTAGGAATTCTATCACTATGGTCTTATTTCTGGGATGTTTAGTAATCTTAGCAATCTGCCATTTATGGTTTCTTGTTCGTTTATGTGAGGGGATGTATTGAACTAAACATTATTTTGTCCTTAGGTAATCAATATCTATGTGACATCTTGATGTGATGCACTATTGGCAGTTTACTATACGTATATGCATATCTAAAGTTTTCTTGCATCTCTATTTTCATTTTGAGATTGAAAACATATTTTGTTTATGTAGTTTAAGGTTTTCTATCTATAAATGTTTAGTTATGTGTGCGAACTTGAAATAGAAAGTTGGTCTATTTCTATTTGCTGTGTTGATCGAAAGGATGGTGCTTTTTTTTTTTCTATTCGTAATCCACCCTTTACACTTATTTATGTTTGTACGTTTGCCTATTGTGATCCATCTTCGTGCTAGTAGCCGCAAGATTACACATGGAGACTTTTGTATGTAAAGCATATTCACCAAGAAACTTGGATTTATGGTCTGTGTGTATATACCTTTATCTCCTTGCGATTAGATATCATAATTCCAGGTTATGATGTATGTAATAAAGCATAATCTTATTTATATACCTGCGCAACTTATAAAATTCATTTAGAAGTTGACTAATCTCTTTGATGTCGTTGTCAATTAATCACCCAGGTTTTTTTTGCTTCTGCTGTCATGAATAAATAACACACTTCCTTCAACAGGAAAAGTAATGAATTCTGATGCCATATCCTTCTTGAAGGACTATATTTATTCTCTTGCAGCAGTGTGCTTGCACGGGCTTTACTTATGATCGCCATAGCATTGAGACCTGGTTAGACGCTGACAAAAAATGTTTTCCCCACACCAATCAGATTTTGTATACTCAAGACATAATCATGAGTCCCACATTCCATCGAACTATCCAGGAGTGATGCGTGGCCAATAATGGACAAGGAGTGGACATAATTCCTACTCCCAACACACCTCTAGATCTCGCCCACCTGAATGCATTTATGGTAGAGGTTTTGGCCGGAAAAAGGAAATCCATACATAATCTAGTTTGACTGGGCAAGGAAGGCGACAAGAATGAAAACTGGCATTGCATTGATTCAACTAGCATTTGTTGCATTAGGCTTGACAGAGGTATTTATGGCATTGATAGTAGGCTATAGATTATGAACCTTGTGTTTGAAAAGCATTAATCTCTGTAGGAGTTCTCTGCATACAACCTGCCCATAGGACAACTTGTGGTGCGCGACTTCAACTGCCACTGTCTTCATTTATTCACATCTTCACTATCGAGCCTTGCACTTTGTCTTTGCTTCTAGACTTTTAAAATATTTCACACGCCTTATCTGCATTTTACGTTACACCTGCCAATGTCATTTGCTTGAAATATTTCTAAAGCCTAGTCAACAAATTCATTTTGTGCGAATCTTATTGTTGTTAGCTTTTGGTCTGTTATTTTATTGCTTTTATCTTTAATTTACTGTTATCTTTGAAATTGCTGTTATTGACTCTACCCACCAATGTGCCATTCACTAAATTTGAAGATTTTAGATTGGACGCAGACTAGGAAAAGACTAGCATCTCTAAATTCTTGTGCTGTCAAGTGAATGGATATAACAAGTTGGATATACATTTGCTCAAATGATCTATTGTTGAAATTAAACACCACTATATTTTAAGCTGATCAAGAAAGTTGTTTTTAGAAATGCAAAAAGAATTTTACTAAAAGCTGCGTAGGAGCCCAATGATCTGGTGTTGGCATCTTAATAGCAAATGCTATGCATTTATTATTCTTGACTATCACACAATCTTTGTAGTTTCTGTAGCTTCGTGACAGAAAGATGTCAATCAAGGGATGGGGCACATTTATATCAAGATGTAGATGTTGTTGTAGACTGCCTTTATCTTTATTTTGGAGGGTGACTAACAAATTTGGTGATTTACGTCTTTAAGAAAACTTTTTGTGCAAAATCTTATTTTGTTAAGATTAAATGGTGGCAAGACAAGCTTTTATTTAGCAAGCTATCTAAATTCTAACAAAAACTTGTTTTGAAGCCCAAGGAAAGCGTGATTTAATCATGAATGTCTCTTTCTATCATAATCATTTGAATCATTCATCCTTTCAATTGAGATCATGCTATTGTTTAAAACAAATTTAATACTTTGATCCTCACACGATTGTCTTTTTGTGTTTAATAGGTACAAATGAACAATGAAGGTACAAAGGAAAAGCGAAAGCAAAAAGTCAACAAGGAGGAGGCTAGCAAACGAAAACGAAAGGAGGAGGATTTTTTTTGAAAACACAATGTGTTTTTTAACACTTTAAGTGTTTGATCAACACTACTTCACGAAATTGTTTATCTCTTCGTTTTAGAACACTAATTTTCATTTGGGTCTAAAACAAACAATTTTATTTTCATTGCAAAGGGCTTAAAAGGAATCTTAGGACAAACTTACTAGATTTCGTTTTGGGCTAAAAATTGGACAAGCAATCTTCATATTTCATTTGGGGCTTAAAACGAACTCACAATTTCTTTGAAGGTTATAAAACGAACAAGTGTTTGAATTGTGTGGTTTTGTCTTTTGAGTGCGTATCCTCTCCCCTTGCGCTTCGTGCGATCTAGGGTGCAAGAGAAACACTCAAAATACATTTTATTGCTTTGAAACACTTCAATTTGGGCTTAAAAATTGAACATCTTGTGCGAGTGTGAGTAGGGGCATTTTCACATACATTCTCTTTCTTTCTGCCATCAAAGATAGATCGAGTAACGGATTGTGTCTTTGCTCACTTTTGTTTATCTTAGAGGGCCTGCCTTGGGGAAAAGTACTCACCCAAGGGACGACTCAACCGGTAACACTCTAAAGCCAAGAGTATTTCCAGTCGGGATATAAATGAGGGTTTTGGTTAAACGCCATAATCACGCGGTTGATTCGGACAGATGGATCCGAAGGGGACTCTTGCCATATGGGTCAATCTCCACGAACGGAAAGTCCTTACTAGAACCCATGTGCTAGAATTTTCCAAAATCCTTAATCTATTTGTTGGTGCAAGAACGGTCATTCTGAAGCCACCCCACACTCTTACGGTCTTCTAGTAGAGATGGAAAGCATGCCATGGGAGTTTCATAGGTGTTGATGCTTGGCTGCCCCAATTGACGTTAATGAGCCGTGGAGGGGAGCCAGTGGGGTCAAGCATCTAACCATCGCTAGAGATAAGCGTAGCTGGACTTTCCAAGTGGGAATCCAACAAATATTGTCTTACACATCCATAGGGCTTGTAATTATTCTTCATTTGAAAACACAGTGTTGTATTCGAAAACATTTTGCAAACAAACATTCAACATGATTCTCAAAATTTCAAACCCTCTTGAAGACAAATATCATTGACTCAATCCATATGTTACTGCTTTCCCTGGGATTCACGTCTGTAGAGGTTCCTAAGCATTGGATTATACCTCAATTTGTCTTCTTGAGTAAACAATAGGAAAACCCTTGCCTTAAGTTCATTGAATTTCCACATAAAATATCTTGTGGGGTTTAAAGAAATTAAGACATTGGACATATTAGTTTGAAACTTTAATCAAAGAGAGTGTTTTTGGTAAAATAAAGCCATTAAGCAAAGATAAGCAAAATAAACTTTCATGTGTGTTGAAAACTCCAAATCCCAAAAGCACAAATCATTGATTGGAAATCCAAAATGTTCAAATCATTTCTTGGTTACAAAGATCTTTAGGAAGCATATGCATGCTCTTCAATAACTAGGTCTAGGAAAACAAAGTGGTCTTTTTAGGTTCATCTAGGGATCAAAACAAATCAAACCTCTTTCATACATCTTTCAAAACATCAAAACACCATCTCACAAATCATCTTTTGAAAAACCTTGAATCATCCTTGAAATGCTAGGCTTTATGACAAAATCAAGCAAACACCAAAATCATTGAGATCAAGTCCTTGAGAACATTTATCAAAACACCTTTGGCTAGGAATGTGTAAATACATCCTTTTGCATATCCTTAGTCAAAGTCATCCAAATCATCTTGTCTAGCTTAGTGTATGTAGATGAATCCTTCTCCATATACTTAGTGAAACAATCATCTTGTTTGGGTAGGTGTGGGTAGATACATCCTTCTCCTCACACATATCCAAATCATCATCCTTTGAACACAACTATCCTTGAGATCATTATCAAACATCTTAGGGGTCTTTTTTGTTCAAAATCCAAATCCAAATCCAAATCAAGATCAAGGACAAAATCTCAAAATCCAAACATCAAACCAATCAAAAAATCCAAAGTCCTAGCATTTCATTCAAGATTTATCAAAATCCAAAACATCCATAGCATCCATCTTTAAACATCACCATCTTATCATCATCACATTTGATCCTAAAAAAGCATCCTAAAAACTTTCACTTTGGGATATAAAATAAGAGATTAATTTAAGGAATCAAGAGATTCATCTCCCATATTCTCGAAGATTGATCCTTGTTTTATAGTTCAAACGAGATCTCAATACAAGAAGAGTATGGAAGCCCATAAAGAAACTCCCGCTTCAAGTGACCTTAGCCAAACAAATGCAGAAATGAATCTTGCAGAAACAAGAAATCCATTGATCCCCTCATCATCACAAAACCCACAAGAAGAAAATCAAGGGGAGGACCTCACCTTTGGAATGTCTCGCGAAGAAATAGCTGAAATGCTCCAAAATCTAGACAACCATAGAATCATCAACATCATGATGAGACTCAACCCTTCGTTGTACATGCTTGAACTAGCAAAACAAGGGGCCAAGTTGCCTTCGAATTTTGATGTGACCACTATAGTAGAGACATCCTTTCCACCAATCTCATCCACCATCCCCATTTCATCTACACCCCCATCTCAAAACGTCATGGAAAATATCCCACAAATCACAACATCATTTGCTCCAACTCAACCCAACGTTAACAAGGGAAACACATTCCTCAATGAACTCCAATCACATCCCCTTGTGAATAACCAAAACTTGGACGCAAACACCACAGTGGAACAAAACATCCTCCATAATCCATTACACCAAAATGTTCCTCTCACTTTACATTATGACCTATCATCAACATCTTTTCACAGAGCACCACAAACACCTCTTCTCACAAATTCACAAGAGGAGGGAGACATATTCGGACCAGGGGGCATTTTCAACACCACAACACTCTCGCAAGGATTCACCCCCCTTACATTTCCACCTCTCCCACCATCACCATTGTCATCAACACCACTCCTTGGTTTAGGGCTTCCCCCTCTACCGAGTATCCATCAAACATACATCCCAACCATCAATCAAAACATCTTGCCAAATGCTCAAAAATTATTGTTGACATCACAACAACAAACGACAAACACACAACCAATGGCAACATCATCAAACACCCCCACAACATTGCAAAGCATGGTCTCTCAAGGGCCAATCACATCAACGATGCCACTTACCACATCAACAACACCATCCACCAATCACCACATCAACACGACAACACCATCCACCAACCAAATAATCAACACAACATCATCATCTACCACCATTCCAAATCCACCACCACCTCCACCACCACCAACGTTCACCACATCAAATTAATTCGACGCAACATTACAAGCCTCTTTCCAAAGAGGCTATCAACAAGTGCAAAAACAAAAAGCCGTGCAATAGGCCGCTCAAGCTGCTAAAGCCACACAAGCCGTATTACAAGTGCAACAAGCACAACAAGCCCAAGCTTTATTGCAATAGCAACAACAACAAGCCGCCCAAGCCACACAAGCATTGCAAGCACAAAGAGTCGCTCAAGCACAACTTTTATTGCAACAACAAACCGCACAAGCGCAAGCCCAAGCACAAGCTCAAGC
>VDFB02058242.1:390107890-390600303 GCA_007258455.2 Sequoia sempervirens
AAGTTTTTGTTAAAAGATGGATCCATTTGTCTCCAAATAGTACTTTATTTATAGGAAAGCAAATGAAAAATGAAGGGTTAAGATCAAAAAGGCTAATCGATGGTCAAGGATGGAAGAAGTTGGAGGCATGGATCATGGATTCTCATCAAGGGATGAGAATCAATGATGAGATTTAATCAAGGGTTCTCATTCCTTCAAACAAACACACTTCTAACCTGCACAAGAGGTCACAAGTTAACTTGAACAAGAAGTTTTGAGTTATCTTACACATGAAGTTTTGGGTTAACTTTCACATGAAGTTTGGTAGGAATATTCCCTTTTTAAATGAATGAGGAGAAAGAATATTCTTTGGAATATTTTCATGGGTGAGGAAATAGATATTTTGCAAATTAAAACAAAGTTTAATTGTGCAAAAGGGGAAGGAATATTCCATGGGAATATTCCTCTTTTGGAGGAATGTGCAAAGGAGGAATATATCCTTGAAAGTGGAAGAATTAGTAATTTGATAATTTAAACAAAGTTTCAATTATGCAAATTAAGGGAATTATATGATATTCAATAAATAATTGATTTAATGGAGATCAAATGAAAAAGAAATGGATGAGATTGATTTGATCTATCAATAGTCACAAATGAAAGGAGGATGGAACATGGATCAAGGATTCTCATCAATGGATGAGAATAAAATATCACATGGATCAAGAAAAGATCAAGGGCTCACAATCATGCAAACAAACACACTTTGCAACAACTTCAAAAAGTTGTTTCAAATTTTATTTGGAGTACTAATTACCTTTTTTTGGAGGAAAATAGGAGAATATTCCTTTGGAATATTCCCTATGCAAGTGGATGAGAGGGAAATTAGCAATTTAGTTAATAAATTTGAATGTGCAAGATGAGGAATGTGAAGATATTCATTAAATTATTAATTTATTTAATGAAAAGAAGATTTAAATATGATATTTAATTAAATAGTTTAGGTTATTTAATTAAATAAGAGGAATTAGAGTTAAAATTAAATAATTTGCATTATTTAATTAAACTGGATGAAATTTCATTGTGAGAGGGGGTGAATTAACCCAATTAGGTCAATTTGATTAATAAGTGAAAATGAGGCATTTGATTAAATAATTAGGCTTATTTAATTAAATAAGCAAATAGAGGATGGGTTTTAGGAAGAAATGATGTTAGTTAGCCAATGTGATCCATTGAGACATTTTTAGGTGTCTACAGTTACTATTCAATATCTTATCTATTATTCTCTTTATCATATTTTCTATCTCATGGTTCTTCTAGCTATTCGTGGAGGTTGAAAAACCAAAGCAGGGGTTTGACTACAAAAAACCCCTATAGAACCCCAACATTTTTCCTCTTGGTTGTGTGTAGGTATACATTTGGGTGGAGCTTGCTGGAGAGTTGGACTTCTCATGAGTTGATCTCCATCACCTTCACTTTTATCATCTTCTATATCACTTTTCTAGTTATCTTGTTTTTTTTTCATTATCATCTCAGTTAGTGCTTTAAACCTCAACCACTAAGTAGTTAGTAAGTTCTTGTACCCTTCACTATACTTTTACACTTTCTAGTCATATGAACACCTGTTCCCTAGTGAGATTCCAACGCATCATCCCCTGACTTGTGTTGTTGTCCTCTGAAAAGAGCCATTTGGGGTATATGAATAAGTTCCAAAACTCGCTTCACGAAATGCCCACTCACCCTCCCAAGTTAATAGAGTGATGTAAGAACTCTGAGGCTTCATTTTCATCTCATCTAAAATATTCATCCAACCTTTGAGTTGGTTAAAGCTCTCATCTCCTTAGCTCTCCAGAACTTGGAGTCTTGGTGTGGTTGGTCCCCTCACATTTTGGTGAACCCGATGTAGTCTCCTTTTGGTTCCATTTACCGTTGAAAGACTACTGCATCCTAGGGAGCAAGTTGTAAGTGTCAGAGAAGTTCAGTCCCAACCCAGCCTAATCAGAGTTAGTATTTGAAGGCCCATAACATAGAATGAAACCTAATTGGGTCACCATTTAGTTGTAAAACATTTGGGGCTCTATGAAAGTTTTATAGTGCTAAGAAATAGCCTCCTTTTTACATCTACCCATCCCATCTGTGTAACTTGTGAGTGGATCTCCTAGCATAACCTCCACCATGTAGGACTTGCTGATGAATTATAATAGAGAACCATATCCCTTATATATCCCCGCATGAATTAATGGAAACACTATAACAGGTGTTCTTGTTGACCCAACGTGTCAAATGAATGTCATCACTAAGGAGATTATGTTGATTAACTTCTTGCACAAAGATGGATATGAAAAATCTAGGAGTACCATCTATACACATGATGGGCTTTTTGTACCTCCCCTCGGCTACATCACCTTGTCCCTCTTTGTTGGACCTCAATATGTAAATGCACTCTTTGACATAATCTCGAGGTTCTAGCTCTTCAAAGTGAAAATATGTATCCCCTGGTTGGTCGCTATGAATGCAGTTCCCTTGGTGGTTCATAAGTGTCTAAAATTCATCCATAAGGGTACAATGCATGTATTCCATGACATTGGCTATAACCTACCGATTGTGTGTGGGGGCTGCTCACTAGATCACTTTTGTCCTACACTCGTTGGTCCACTTCCTCCTAGGATGGACCTCTTGTACCAAACTTACATGAAGTACAAGAGTGGGGGAATAATTCCTAAGGTTAGATACCCTCCTTCTCCATATTCCATTTCACATAGGGCTTATCTCAAGGCAGACAATAAGGCCACCTTGGCCCAAAAAAGAGAAGAGGAGAAGCACGCTCAGTGCTCTTCTTCTTCTATCGTTGTTTCCCCGCCTTTCACTTCCTCTCACCCTACTGCAACATCATTGAATTCTACTCCTGGGAAACTACTAGAGAGTCCAATGGTGCTATCTTGGTGAAATACCAAGTGCCCGATGTTTGAACTTCTTATCTTACCCATGGTTCCTTGGCCCATTCAATGTGGTAATAGGAAGGTTTCCCATGGGGAGTCCTCTATGTCTCAGCCTACGCAGTCTTGTACTGCTCCTACCTCTAGGGAAATGAATGGAAAGAGGCTTGCCACTGAGGCATTAGAGCTCACTCCCCCACTATCATTCCATCCTCTCAACCTCTCCCTCCTGTTCCCATCTAGGATCCTCTCCCTTTGCTGAAAATGATCGTGATGGACACTATGATGTTTGAACAGAAGTCTTCTATTTCATCTCAACTTCCAGCCTCTAGCTCCTGGAGCTGTAGGAATCACCTTGTGCATGAGCACAAGTGTCAAAGAAAGGATCTAGCCACTAAGTAGTCTACTATGTAGAGGAAGGAAGGGGAGTTAATAGTTTCTACTTTGAGACCTACTGCAACATCCTCCTCTCATGTCCCCTCTACTTTAGTTCCTTCAACTTTCATTCTACTTTCAGCTCCCACCACAAGCGTAAGAAATCCTCACTCGAAGAGGGTGCAAGTGTTTATTGCTCCTTCAGTTGAGCCACCCCTTCTGATGTCCCTTCCAGACATCCCAACATTTTCAAAGCCCATAGATGTATCAAATACCTTGATGGTATCCACCACGGTTTTCTCCTCATTCATGCCTTCTACCTTGTTTGTGGGGATCTCGCATCCTCTAATGAAGTAGAAGATGGAGGATGACCCTACTAGAAATGAGGGTTAAAATAGTTCACCTTCTTTGGAGGGTGGTTCTACATTAGCATTTTTTGTCCTAGTCACATAAGAAGTCTCTGTGTCCTTGAAGTTTTTCACTGCTCCTAAGTCTCTCGGTGAATCTAGTAGTGAATCTCAGGTGCCACCTCCCTCGCCCATTGATTTCACACATGACACTCCTATGAAGTGAAATTTTAATTATCTAGATGAGGTTTCGGCCTTAGCAACGATCTTTGCAAAGTCACTAATGTTTACCCCACAAGAACTAAGCGGAAGAGACCTCGAGGGGCCTCCTTCCTTGGCTCTTATTGCGGGAGGGTCAGAGGTTTCCCCCCTTGATATTTTGCCCCTACAAGCTCATTTTCCTTCCCCTTATAATGATCTAGATTGGAAGGCTAACAACCTCTTGGTTGATGACAATTGGGGATGATGCAAAGTGTTGGGGGAATTTAGGCTTCCCTTCCATGTTGACCCAATATTTTATTTCTATTTTTTCTTCTTGTGTATTTCTTCATATGGCTTGATATAGTAGGGGATTGATGATAGTTCATCTATATACTATTATTATCTATTTATCTATATTTATGAGTAGCTCTGATCCTAAAATATCAGATCGCCCCTTTGTCTCTTTTTTGTAATTTTATTCTCTTTGTACATTTTTTCTCTTTTATATTTTGTGCTTGCTTCGTGATGTTGTGGTGCTCATGTTTTATCCCTTGCATGTGTGACAACATTACCATAGTTACATCTCACTATGTTCCATGGGCCACATCACTCTTTCCATTATTGATTTTCTCGCATGCCTCTACATTCAGCATGCACCATCCTAAGGGTGGGCTATCATGTCACTTCTATTTTTAGAAAATTCATTCAGTGGCCAATGAATCTTTTCTTGAATATCCCTTCAAAATATTTTTCAAAAATCACATTCCTCAACAAGGACCCCTAGCAGAATATTTTTCCTTCATCATGGGTTCGCAAAGAAAGAATTTGAAAAAAATTCCTCCTAGGAGGGAGCACCTTCTCCTATGGGTGAAGTTTCTGCTACAAGAATGGGAGAAGAAAGAAGTGTTGTCATTGATTTCAACCTATCAACTAGTTATCTACTAGTTGTTATTGAGGATATTGAGAAAATTGTATTAAAAGAAGGTTGTTGGTTCTAGTGCTTGTGAACTGTGTTTTTTCTATGTGTTGATTGAGGTCTGGGATATTTTTGGTTGCTCTGGGTTTCTCTTTGATGAAGTCTTATGGCATATAGTTCAAGATTTGTGGTAAACTGGTTCTATTGAATTTGGTTTTGGAATCTGGAAGTATCGAGCCTAATTGATCTATGTGTTTTACACTGGTATGGCCAACCATGTGTCAACCACTACTTTTGAAGTTGATGAAGGCTATTGGATCTATTATGGGTCTTGATGAAACATTTTTTTTGGATCACCCTCATTCTAATTCCATCCTAGGATGTGGGTGATCCCACAATACTAGTTTACAATTTTTGGGAGATCCTGATTTTTGCTAAAGTCACATATTTTTAGAAAATATAATGATTTAAGCCTTGAAAAGTTTCATTTAAAGGATTCCAATTGAAGAGGGTTTGATCAAACCACCTTAGATCAAACCCCATTGGATAGAACCCCACTAGTTTAAAACCATACCTATAACGGGGTCTAATTTACACCTATCAAAATGCTGATAAAAAAATAAATTTTGATTTACCTTTTGGGGAATCAAATGAATTCATTTAATTTTTTATTTTTTTAAGTATGTAGTCCTTATTATAAGCTTCCCAAAAAGTATAATTTTAAATAAAATTAATTTTATTATTATATTTATTTTTTATTTTCTTAGATATGGTTTTCTTAGTCAAAATCTATTAAACTATTAATGTATTATCAAAAATTAGAAAATATCGATTGCACTAGATATTGGAAGTCCTTGATTAACCATAAGAATTAGTTAGTTCAATACATACAAAAAAAGTTATATTTGTGCTCAGGTCCACCCTATATTTGGTTATAATTGGTTTTGACTTTGAAACTTTATTCGGGAAAAAATATTCAATAAAACACTGCTGAAACAAATGAAACTTTACGTTTTATATTCATGGAAAAGTTACTTATATATATATACAGTGAATAATACTAAAATATAGTGATTCATAGAAAAGAGCACTAGTTTTCGAAGGAGATGTAAAAAGAAGTGCAATCTGATTCCAAAAAATTTCAAAAAAATATATTTAGAATCTATAGAAAAAATGTCACAAATCACTAGTTTGCATCATCTGCAAATTCCTCATGGTTTAGCACTATAGGTGCCCAAAAGTGAAGATTTAGCTAGAAAAAAACAATTTAGTGTCCAGTTTGGCCAAAAATTGTAAACCAGTATTGTGGGATCACCCATGTTTGTCACCAACCTAATTTGAATTTGAAGTTGGATGGCCAACTTTATATCTTTTCAAGGTTGGAGACAATATAAATACAGAATGTGCTAACGATGAAAATTGTACATAAAAAGTATAAATGCTATTCTTAAAGTGTGTGATTGTTAAGTGCAGAACTTAAACGCTGAGTTTTTAGATGCATTGAGCAGAAGGATAACTCTGTTGGAAAAACAAGGATAGACAACTAAGAGGGGGGCTGAATCAGTTGTCACAAAATAATAAACTTTTCAAACTTAACTTAATCTCATATCTAATGAATAATCAATTAACCATAAATAATTAACACATCAGAGAGACAAAGAACACCAAGATTTTTTACGTGGAAACCCTATTAGGGGAAAAACCATGGTGGATGTTAGTCCACAAGATTATACCCTATTAAAAGTATAATGGAATCAATAAAGGAGAATGCACATGCATTCAGGCACATTGCCTAGAGGTCACTACTCAATTACAAAAGGGGCTCACTACCCAACAATATAGAATAGGATTAAAATCCAGAGGGTATGAACTGAGAAAATAGCTTCTACACAAGCCTGATTATAGTTCCAATTAAGCACAGAAAACTCCCTCACAAACTACTTCACAATTTGCTCGATCTTCTTCACACTTTGCTCTGCAATTGAATGATATTCGCACACACATAAGATCACACTCAGCACACGAAGCACCTCTTCCACACACTACACCGATAAAACAACCGCTCTTATATATCTACTACATGAGATTTTATCAATAACTTAGTCGGCCAAAATATAAAACATATTTACAATGTCGACCCAAATTTACAAATAAATGTTCAATGCAAATCCTGCAGGTGTTGTGGGATAGATTGTCTAACTCAACACAAAGGACTTCAGTTCTCGAAGGATCTATGCAAACATCAAGACTCGAAAAACTAAAATCTAGGCAGGGCTGCGACACGAACACCGATCAATGTGGACGTACCACAAGATATAGAATGATCAAAAGCATCTCAGGCACAAAAGGCAAAACTCTTTGAAATGAGATTTCCAGAATCCCCGAGCTTTATGAACTTTTCAACTAAAGACCACATAAATGATATGGGACTGACATGATCGTCCCGCCATGCAGCTTTCAGAGGCTTTACCATGGGCATTCTAAAATGGACTGAAATGAGGCCTTCGTCACAGCATTTGTTTCGCAAGAAACTGAGTATGTGTTTTTGATTCTTTCAGAACTGCCCGACTTTTCTTTTGTTTCATCCTGGGCAGCATTCTCTAATACTAAAATCTGCTAGCCAGTGACGTAGTGCAGTGACCCATGCCTTGACATCGCTGCATCAACAGTCACTGGCAGTGGCCATATGTGCCTCACTTTCCTTTGGTTGACTCTTCTCAATTTCTCTGTGAAAGTTGCCGACTTCACTATACCTTGACATCGACAGAAGGTGGCGTGATATTTTTTCGCGCCACGCCGTTTGCTTTTATCGACCGCCTGGTAACGCGGGGAACATCAGTGGATGAGGTACCAATATGCCTCTTCGTTAAATACGGTAGTGCATCTCTGGATTCTATTAATAGGAGGTAATTTTGCCCCTATCATTCCTCTGAGATACTCAAAATTATTCTTCGGTAATGGCTTAGTAAAGATGTTTGCAATCTACTCTTTGGTAGGCACATACTCCAATCTGACTTCTTTCTCATTCACTTTCTCCCTCAAGAAGTGAAACTTGATTAATATATATGTTTAGTCTTAGAGTGTAGTATCAGATTCTTTGAAATATTTATTGCACTTGAATTGTCACAGTATATGGAAATAGTATATTCATATACCACCCTGATATCTTTCAACATTTGTTTCATCCATATCACTTGAGTACAATTTTTTGTAGCTGCAATATATTCTTTTTCAACAGTAGATAGAGAAATGGAATTCTACTTTTTGCTCAACTAGGACACCAGCTTATTCCCTAGGAAGAAAGCACCACCACTAGTACTTTTCCTGTCATCTACATGACTAGCCCAATCCGCATCAATATATGCACTCAAAGTGAGATCATCATCCTTTGGATACCAAATTCCAAAGTCAACTATTCCTTTCAGATATCTAAATATTCTCTTAATAGTAGTCACATGTGATTCTTTTAGATCAGCATGAAATCTAGCAACCATACATACAACATTCATAATATCTGGTCTAGTCTAGGTTAAATAAAGAAATCCACCGATCATTGACCTGTATCTAGTTTGATTCACCTTAGGAGAATCATCATTTTGTGTTAGCTTACATCCAGTCACCATGGGAGTACCAACATGCTTTGAATCTTCCATCCCAAATTTCTTTAGTAGCTCTCTCACATATTTGGGATGAGATATGAATATCCCCTTGTCTAACTGGGTCACTTGCAATCCTAGAAAGAACTTCATCTCTCCAATCAAACTCATCTCAAATTCATCCTTCATCTCATCTACAAACTTCATACATAGATTGTCATCTCCTCCAAAAATGATGTCATCAACAAAGACTTCTATAATTAACTCTTTATCATGTATCATTTTGAAATATATGTTGCTATCAATAGTACCTTTAGTGAATCCAAGCTTCAGTAGGTATTTGTCCAATCTAGCATACCAGGCTCTAGGGGATTTCTTAAGTCCGTATAGAGATTTCTTCAATCGGAAAACCATATCTTCCTTGTCAGTTAGCTGAAATCCATCCAGTTGTTCAATGTATACTTCTTCTTCTAGTTCTCCATTCAGAAATGCTAACTTCACATCCATCTGATAGACATTATAGTCCTTGTATGAAGCATAAGCAAGAAATAATCTAATAGCTTTGATTTTGGAAACAGGGGAAAAAGTTTCTTCAAAATAAACACCTTCCATCTAAGAATACTCTTTACATACCAGTCTTGCTTTATTCTAGACCACTTCACCTTGTTCATTCAACTTGTTCTAAAACACCCATTTAGTGCCAATCACATTTTTGTCTTTAGGTCTAGGAACTAGTATCCATGTGTCATTCTTTTCAATTTGTGTTAGCTCTTCCTTCATAGCTCTCATCCAGTGTTCATCTTGGTAGGCTTCAATGACATTTTTAGGTTCAATCTTAGAAATCAGGTAGTACTCTTCTACAATCTTTCTTCTAGTTTACCCTCCTTTTTTCTTATCTCCTATAATTTGGATTTCAAAATGGTTTAGCTTTACATACCTTGGAGTTTTGGAATTTTCTTGAACTTCTGATTCTTCTGATCTTCCTTTTGTACTTGCACTTTTCTTTATTTCCTGACTTACTTTATTTACCGAAATGAATTGAGGTTGCTTTATTGGAAAAATTGGAACATATGGAACATATGGCACAATTTGAAGTTGAGTATGTGTTTGAACATTCTTCCCTTTGTTTGTATTGTCTTCATCTAAATCATATCCACAATATCTGAATGATTTGAAAAAATCCTCATCAACTCTAACATTTGCACTCTCAACCATCTTTCCTAGTTTTCTGTTATAGCATTGGTAGGCCTTGCTCTTAGTAGAGTAACCTAAAAAATATTCCTTCATCGCTTCTTGCATCAAAATTTCCTATATCATGATCTCTCTTGATATAACATTTGCTTCCAAAGATCTTGAAATATTTAATAGTAGGTTTGTAACCAAACCATAGCTCAAAAGGGGTCTTACCAGAATTTCCATTAACATTTACCCAATTTAAAGTATACACAACAGTGCTTACAACTTCACTCCAATAGATCTAGGGCGCATTTCCTTCTATCATCATTGTTCTAGCAGCATCCAAAATTGTTTTATTCTTTCTTTCTACAACTCCATTCTATTGAGGGGTTCGGGGAGCAAATAATTGTCTTATGATTCCATGTTCTTCATAAAAAGATTTGAACTCCCTGGAGCGGAAATCACCACCTTTTTCTGATCCCAAACACTTGATTTTCAGACCTTTCTCATTTTCTTCCATATCCTTGAAACTTTTGAACTTTTCCAATGCTTCATATTTTTCTCTTAAGAAGGAAACCCATATCATTTTAGAGTAATCATCAATAATCAACATAAATTACCTTTCTCCATTAATACTTCTGAATTCTGGATGGACCACAGAGGTAGTATGTAGCAGCTCCAGCAAATCATTTGAATGAAACCATTTTCTCCGAATGAGACTCTAGTCTATTTACCCATTCTGACATTCCTTACAAATTGTGTTAGTGGGCTTCACTAACTTAGGTAGATCTCTTACTGCTTGAGTGGAACTTACCTTGACAATGTTATCAAAATTTACATGACACAACCTCCTATGCCACAACTAGCTTTCATCTACTGAGCAATTAAACAACTCCCATTAGTAGTATTCAGGTGAAAAATATTACCTTGTGTCTTTTAACCAGTAGTAATCATATTGCCAGAACTTCCACGTATCTTGCATCTTCCATCTTTGAATTGTAGATCATAGCCTTTTCCCACCATCTATCCAACACTCAAAATATTGTGCTTCAAGCCTTCAACATAAAGAACATCATTAGTGTTATCCTTACCACCAAGACAGTTAGAACCTCTACCATGAATCACACCAACATTTTTGTCTCCAAATCTTACAATACCATCATCATACTTCTTTGGACTTACAAATTTGTTTTTATCACTAGTCATATGATATGAGCATCCACTGTCAATAACCCACTCATTCTTTTTTTTCAACTCAGGTTGCAAGAGCTTTCTCATCTTTAGTAGATTCAATAGCCACAAGACTATTTTCAACGGTAGCAATGAAAACCCATTCATCTTCATTTCCAGTATCCTTATTAGACTCATCATCAGTCACTCCTTCAGCAAAGTAACATTTCTTTTGGAATCTAGACTTGTTAGGCTTAGTTATAGGAACTCTTTCAGGACATCTTGATGCAAAATGACCTATTTTACTGCATGAAAAACATTTAATAGGTAACACTCCTTCAGACTTACCTTTTCCTCTACCTTCTTTCTTTACAATCAGTGCTTCCAATTATTCTACCTCTCTTTCTTTATCTTCAATTTTTTTCAGTTCTTCATAATACTTGGATATATTTCTAGAACATTCTCCTGAACCATATCTTTGCTTGCTACTTTTGGATATAGTAGCCTTGAATGTCAATTCAATTTTCATAACAGATTCACCAAATTCACTTAATTCAAAAGAAACAAGCTTACCAACCAGCGTGTCTCTTCACATCTTTGTTACCAATCTGAGCTCTTCAATGGCATGGGCCTTCACTTTGTAGGAGGTAGGAAATGATCTAAGTATCTTAGCCACAATTTCATCCTCATCCAAAGAACCATGAGCACATGTAATACCCATCACTATTTCATTTACTCTTTTCATAAAATAAATGATATTTTCATCTTCACCCATCTTCAAATTCTCATACTTTCCTTTTAAACTATGTAGTTTAGCCATCTTCACCTATGCATCTCCTTCATACAAATTTTCCAGCTTCATCCAAATCTCATGAGCTATTTGTAGTCCTACCACATTAGCCATCTCTGAATCTATCAAAGCACTCACCAAAGCTTCAATAGCCTTAATATTGTTTTCAACATCTTTGATCTCATCAACAGTGGAGGTACCATTCTAAGGAATAACATATGGATCTTTTGTAATCTTCCAATAGGCTTCACCAATACACCTTAGGTGACATTGCATCCTAACTTTCCACAGTGACTAGTTAGTTCCATCAAATATTGGACTATCCTTCTTGAATGTTTCCATCTCAGATCACCACAAGCTATTAGACTTCTTCAGAGGAACCTACTCTAATACCAATTGTTGGAAAAACAAGGACAGACAACTGAGAGGAGGGGTGAATCAGTTGTCAGAGAATAATAAACTTTTCAAACTTTACTTAACTTAATCTAAGATCTAATGAATAAGCAATTAATCATAAATAATTAATACATCAGAGAGACAAAGAACACTAAGATTTTTTTTGTGGAAACCCTATTAGGGGAAAAACCACAGTGGATGTTAGTCCACAAGATTATACCCTGTTAAAAGTATAATGGAATCAATAAAGGGGAATGCACATGCATTCAGGCACACTGCCTAGAGCTCACTGCTCAATTATAGAAGGGGTTCACTACCCAACAATATAGAATAGGATTAAAATATGAAGGCTATGAATTAAGAAAGTAGCTTCTGGACAAGCCTGATTATAGTTCCAATTAACCACAAAAAACTCCTTCACAAACTACTTCACACTTTTCTCAATCTTCTTCACACTCTACTCTGCAATCGAATGATATTCGCACATACACACATAAGAGCACACCCAACACACAAAGCACCTCTTCCACACACTACACCGATGAAACAATTTCTTTTATATATCCGCTACATGATATTTTATCAATAACTTAGTTGGCCAAAATATAAAACATATTTACAATGTCAGCCCAAATTTACAAATAAATTTTCAATGTGAATCCACCAAGGTCAGCCACAACATAGTGGGGACCAAAATTCACAAATCCAACACAAAAGGACTTCAATTAATTCTTCCTCGAAGATCCACAACATGCTACCACCAACATGTCGACCAAGAATAAGAAAAACAAAACATACGCAGGGAAAATTTCTGACCACGAGCACACTGATCAATGTGGATGTACCACAAAGATAGAGCATGATCTAGAAACATCCAAGAGCACCAAGAAACAATAGAGAAGCATCTGTAGCAACTGAGATTTCCAAAATCATACAAACTTCACTCAGGAACACTAACAAAGACCACATAAATATTGTCAGACCACAACATGATCAAATCTATATGTGGACCTCTGAAATTTCCGGTAGATGATCTAGATACACTGAAGAGAAAACCATTTATTCCACATTAGCTGAACTTCAACATAAAGAACAAGACACCTTTATGACTTGCACAGTTCCACTAGGAACCTGGAACACTTTCTTTTACAATTTTCTCTATATTCTCAACATATACAACCTCTAATACACCAAATGCTAATAGTGTTGACATCAATGACAACCACATATCAGAAACACATCCACAACATCCAACAAACTCTATCATTCATGTGATTTGATAAGTGATTGTGGTGGAATCTTCATTGCATTGGGATTGTTGTCTCTCTATAACAAGTCTTATTTTTCTTCATTGTATCTCTATGGCAGTGATCCCTCCGCGTTGTAGCCCTGTGGATAGTGAGTCTGGATAGTGAGTCCTTATTTCAAGTAGTGAGCCTTATCTTAGGCAATGAGCCTTTTTATAGTTGGTTTTCATATTCTCTATAGTGCAAGTTAATCCTCACCATGGTTTTTCCCTCATTGGGTTTTCCATGTAAATATGGTGTTATTGTGTTTGTGCATTTGCATTTGATGGTTAATAACTTAATCAATTTATGTGTTAGTTTTGATAATTGAATTTAAGGTTATAATCTATGACAACTGATTCACCCCCCCTCTCAGTTTTCCTATCCAACAATTGGTATCAGATCTTGGTTCCTTGGTGAATAGCTTAATCACTTAAGGAAGGTCTGGGATGGCTAACAAAATGGTCTTTGATTATCCAAGGTTTGATGGAACTAACTATGGTATCTGTAAACTATTGATGGAAGAATATATGGAGTATTGTGGATTTGATGTAGAGAAAGCTTATAAGAATCCCTACACTCTTCCTAAAAATGGTCCAAGTACACTTGAAGAAATTAGAGCACATGAAGTGAATAACAAGGAAAAGTTCATCTTGAAGAATAGTTTGGTACATTCCGAGTTGATTAAGGTTTAGAATTTGAAGACAACTAAGTAGGTCTAGGATGCTTTAGAAAGAGTGCACAATGGTGATGAAAGGGTGAAAGAGGAAAAATTACAGAATTTGGAAACACATTTTGATCCTCTACATATGTCTGAAGATGAGAATGTTAAAGCCTATGTACATAGATTGGATGAGATAGTGGCTGGAATGCGATCTCTTGGAGCTACTATAGATCAAACTAGAATTGTAAAGAAGATTCTTAGAACTCTTCCTGATGCTTATAGTGAAAAGGTGAGTGCTATTGAGCAAACTATAGATTACAAGACTTGTACAAAGGATATTTTTTAGGATTTTTGACATCATATGAAATGAGGAAGTCGAATCTAAGAAGTGGGGGAAAAACAAAGACTACTTTTAAAGCTACAAAAACTGAAGATCTAGATGAAGAGAACTTTGAAGAAATTGAGGCTAACTTTGTAAGAAGATTGAGAAAAGGCTTTGGTAAGTATGAAGGAAAATTTCCCTTTGAATGCTTTAGTTGTGGAGAAATTGGTCACTATGTTGCAAAGTGTCCAGAAAGAGCTCAAAAGAATAAACAAAGATATGAGAAAGAAAGGAAAGGAAAGAAGATTAACAAAGCTTACTATGTTAATGAGAATGCTAGTATTTGAGATGAAGATTTAGAATATGAAGAACCAGATGAAAATGAATGCTTGTTCTTGGTGATTAAAGATGAACCTACTTGTACTAATTTAGAAATACAGTCAAATTAAAGTCCTTCGGAGAAGGAGAAAGAGAAGGAGGAGAGAAATAAAGGTACAGTTATCTTTTCCCTACATGCTAAATAGGAAAAGAATTTTTGGGTAATCGATAGTGGTCATTCACATCACATGACTGGTGACAAGAGTAAGTTTGTGAAACTTGAAAAATATGATGGAGTTCTGGTTATGTTTGGAGATGATACTGATGCTAAAATTTGTGTGATAGGTTCAGTAAGTTTTGATAGCAAGCATCATACTGACGATGTCTACTATGTTAGGGGTTTAAGGCATAATATGTTGAATTTTGGTCAAATGTGCATAAATGGATATGATCTTGTGTTTAAGGATGAGAAGTGTGAGATCTAAAAAGGATCCAAAACATTGATTACTGGAAAGAAAATGGGATATTTATCAGCTTAAAGGTGTTGATGGATGGTGTTTTATGACTTCAGATAAATGATAGTTGGTTATGGCACAAGAGAATGTGTCACATGAATTTTGATAACTTGGAAAGGATTAGTATTTTCAATCCATGAGAGATCTATCAAGAATTACAAAGCCTGTAAATGCTATCTGCAGGAATTGCCTAGTTCGGAAGCAGACAAGAAATCATTACAGATTAAGAGAAAAATCTACTACTAGATTGTTGGATTTGGTTCATACAATCTTTGTGGTCCCATGAGAGTGAGAAGTCTACTTGGTGAAAGGTACTTTATGCTTTTAATTGATGATTATTCTAGATATACATGGGTTAAATTTTTAAGAGAAAAATCAAAAGCATTAGATAGATTCAAAGCATTCAAGGCTATGGTTGAAAATGAAGTGAATTTGAAGATAAAATTCTTGAGATCTGACAGAGGTGGTGAATTCACCTCCCATGAGTTTAATATGTTTTTTGAAGTGAATGGAATAAAGAGACATTTATCTACACCAAGAACTCCAATTATGTGTAGAGGAATCATTGAAAGTTAGATTATTGGAGACAAGACAAAAAGTGTTTTGACTAGAAGAAAAGTTGTTGTTGAAGTAAATTTTGCTTATTCTCTAAAATTGAGCCAAAGTCAGTAAGTGGAGCCTTTGAGGATGAAGATTGGAAGGAAGCAATGAAAGAAGAAATTTTTCAAATTGAAAAGAATCAAACTTGGGAATTGGTCCCAAGACTGGTAGACAAAAATATCATTGGATCAAAATGGGTAGTCAGAAACAAGTTGAATGAGAATGGGTAAGTTGTCAGGAAAAAAAAAGGCTTGTGTGTAAAGGCTACTCACAAGTGGAAGGTATATATTTTTTAGGAGACTTTTTCCCTGGTATCAAGAATGGAAGCTATAAGGATGTTCTTGGCATTAGCTTCTTATAAATATTTCAAAGTCTATCAGATGGATGTCAAGTCAGCATTTTTGAATGGTGAAATAGATGAAGAGGTCTACATGGAACAACTGAAAGGATTTCAGTTAACAGATCAATTAGATATGGTGTGTAGATTGAAGAAAGCTTTATATGGACTAAAGCAAGCTCCTAGAGCCTAGTATGCAAGGTTAGATAAGTACTTGAATCAACAAGGATTTAACAAAGTATGACAGACAATAATTTGTATTTCAAGATTGAAAATGACAAAATCTTGATTATAGTTGTATATGTTGATGACATTATCTTTAAAGGAAATTAAAATATCTGCAAGATGTTTGGAATAAATATAGAAATAATTTGAAATGATCTATGTTTGTTGAGATGAATTTCTTTCTTAGGCTACAGATTAATCAAATAGAGAAATGAATTTTCATTTCACAATCTAAGTATGTGAGAGAAATGTTGAGAAAATTTGGATAGACAGTTCCAAACCGATAAGTACTCCTATGGTGATTGGATGCAAGTTGGGAAAAGATGATGATTCACCTAAGACTAATCTATGTAAGTATAGATCTATGATTGGTGGACTACTATATTTGACTACTACTAGACCAGATATTATGCATGTGGTTTGTCTTGTAGCTAGATTTCAAGAAGATCTGAAGGAAACAGATGTTACTGCAGTTAAAAGAATATTCATATATTTGAAAGGCACTCTAGATTATGGATTATGGTATCCTAAAGATATTGATTTTACACTCAGTGCTTATATAGATGCAAATTGGGAAGGAAGTATAGATGACAGAAAGAGTACAAGTGGTGGTGCATTCTTTCTTGGAGGTAGATTGGTGGCATGGTTGAGTAAAAAGCAAGATTCAGTCTCTTTGTCTACTATTGAAGCTAAGTATATTACTATTGCATCATTTTGTACACAAGTTTTATGGATGAAACAGACATTGACGGATATCACATTGCTATATGATGATCCTATTTCTATCTTCTGTGATAACACAAGTGCCATTAACATTTCGAAGAATCTTGTAATGCATTCGAGAATGAAGCATATATCTATCAAGTATCATTTCTTAAGAGAGAAGGTCATGGAGAATGAATTCAAGCTTGAGTATGTTTCAACAAAGGATCATATTACAGATATATTTACAAAGGCTCTTCCTAAAGATACTTCTAAGTATCTCTGGGATAAGCTAGGGGTTATTGCCCCTCCTTTTACAAACTGAGATGCATTTGGAGATGCATCGGTCTAGTGGATTCATAGTTCTATCTCTTTGGGCTGATTTTTTTTGGTAGCTACCCCTTAGGGGGAGCAAGAAGATTTTCTAAGTGTTGTCATTATGACTATTATGTTTTCATGTCAAACGAAGTTTCAATGGACATGTCTTTTTCCTTTGCCATTAATTTCAAAGGGGGAGAGAGAACATTCAAAAAGGAAAAAAATGAGATAGAGCATATGAAAAAAAAGAATAAAAAGGAGAGAGGGCATGTGGAAAGAAAAAGAAAGTTAATAAGAGAAAGCAGGTAATGAGGAAGATGATCTTCTAAAAGGGGAGAAGTAGAAAGGAAAAATCTTGAGAAGTATTTTTAGAACAGGTATGGTGTCTTTGATAGTTTTTCACATCATTTGTTGCCATCAATGGAAAAGGGGGAGATTGTTGCAAGAATGGAAGAAGAATGAAGTGTTGTCATTGATCGCAACCTGTCAGCTGGTTATCTACTAGTTTCTATTGAGGATATTGAGAAAATTGTATTAAAAGAAGGTTGTTGGTTCTAATGCTTGTGCACTATTTTTTTTGTGTGTTGATTGAGGTCCAAAATATTTTTTGCTGGTCCATATTTCTCTTTGATGAAGTCTTATGGTGTATGGTTCAAGATTTTTGTTTCCCTAGTTCTATTGAAGTTGGTTTTGGCATTTGGAAGTATCGAGCTTAATTGATCTATGTGTTTTACACTAGTATGGTCAACCATATGTCAAGCACTACTTTTGAAGTTGATGAAGTGGGTTGGGTCTATTATGGGTTCCGGTGAAGCGTGTGTTTTGGGTCGCCCTCATTCTAATTCCACTCTAGGATTTTTGATGCCAACCTAATTCAAATTTGAAGTTGGATGGCCGACTTTATATCTTTTCAAGGTTGGAGATAGAATAAATATAGAATATACTAAAGATGAAAATTATACATAAGAAAAAGAAGGAAGATAAGTGAAAGAGAAAACATGAATTTGATGCTATTCTTAAAGTGTGTGAGTTAAGTGTGTGGTTTCTTAGTGTGGAGCTTAAATGTTGAGTTTCTGAATGTAGCAAGTAGAAGGATAACTCTATCATCCATGCTAGTTGATAAGTGATTGTGGAATCTTCATTGTATTGTGATTATTGTCTCTTTGTAACAAGTCTTGTTTGTCTTCTTTGTATCTCTATGGTAGTGAGTCCTTTGGGTTGTAGCCCTGTGGATAGTGAATCTAGACAGTGAGTCCTTATTTCAGGCAGTGAGCCTTATCTCAGGCAGTGAGCCTTTTTGTAATCAGTTTTGATATTCTCTATAGTGTAAGTTAATCCTCATCGTGGTTTTCCCTCATTGGGTTTTCCACATAAATATGGTGTTATTTTGTTTGTGCATTTGCATTTGATGGTTAATCACTTAATTAGTTTATGTGTTAGTTTTGGTAATTGAATTTAAGGTTATACTCTATGACAACTAATTCACCCCCCCCCTCTCAGTTGTCCTATCCAATAGTTTGATCTTCCCCTTGTGAGGGGACCTTCTTCCTTTTGAATTCCTTGATGAAGTGAACATCTTTCAAAAGGATTCCTTGATGTTGAATTGAGTTGCAAAAATCACTCTTACACTTTCAAACTGAGAGTCCCTTGAGTGGACCCCCTTCTCTTTTGAAGGGTTCCCAAGGGACCCCTTTGAAATCTCTTCTTTCAATCTTCTAATTTTCTGTGTGGTTTCTTTTTACTTTCTAACATGTTTTTTCTTCAGATTAAAATGTTGCTTTGCAGGTGCGCTTGTGAAGGTGCTTTCCAATCTGACTTTGTGGAGTCCCCTACATCAAGCTTCCTTCAAGAGAGAGCACCTGGGGGTGCCTTCTTTGCATATTCAAGGATCTATATAGTGTTTTCATCCTGTAGGATTTGTTCATCATTGGTCTATGAGCCTTCGATATACTTTGATCAACTCTGTACTTTTGAGGATCTACAATGTCCTTTGTTCAATCCTCCTCTAGAGAGTACCTATGGAGCCATTTTCCTACCCTATGCTTTCAAGCTCGCCAAATTGTGGTCTACTTCCTCGAGGATTCAAGTATAAATTTCTAAAACCTTTCAATCTACTTTACTAAACATTTATTGGCACTCATGCTCACTAAAGTGGGGGAAAAATGTATAGGCATGAATAGGTACCCCTCTCAAAAATTCCCCTTTTACACCTTCCACTTTAGGAAAATAAATTTTGACTAAGAAATTCCACATCACCTTTCTGCAATGCATCCACTTGGTGCTTGTCTCTTGTGTCAATGGGGGAATTTCTATCAGGGACATGTGCTCAGTGCAAGGAATTTTTTTGCAGTGTGCTACCATCCTTGATAGATTCCTACCTCTGGAATTCATAGACATTATGTTCTCCATTGGTGATGAAGTGTAACGCCTTCCTTTCGACCCGAGAATAGCTCTTTCCCTCCTAAATCCTCTTCAAATTCCTATCTTTCAATTACATCCCATCTTATACACACTAGTTTGATCTCTTTTAGCAATCTCTTGAGCAATTCAACCCATCTTCTTGAAAATTTCACGTGCTAGCTTGATCTTGTTCGATAATTCTTGAGCTTCTACACAACTTCTCTACTTCGTGTTGCATTTTTTCCACCCTTGGAGTTGTGACTTCGTGCCCTATGGGACTACTTATTCAATGTTGTGGTACCATAGACCTTACCAAGCTTGCATCCTCCTCTGTGTGCTTGAGGGCACCTTGATTGAGAAGGTGATATTGTCTCTTGATTTATATAGCATAGTGTTATTGTTATTGTTCGGTCTCTTTTCTATTATTATATTTATCATATTTTCTATCACGTGGTTTTTCTAGTTGTCCATGGAGGTGGAAACACCAAAGTAGGGGTTTGACTACAACAAACCCCTATACAACCTCAACATTTTTTCTCTCTTGGATGTGTAGGTATGCATTTGGGTAGATCTTTCTGGAGATCTAGACTTTTCATGATTTTATCTCCATCACCTTCATGTTTATCATCTTCTATATCACTTTTCTAGTTATCTTGTTTATTCTACTCATTATCATCTCAGTTAGTGCTTTAAACCTCAACTGCTAAGTATTTAGTAGGTTATTGTACCCTTCACTATACTTTTACACTTTCTGGTTGTAGGACGTCAACGCCCCAATGAGACTGTCCTTTGGCAGAGAGCAATCTGAGGTATGGTTCAAGTTCTAAAAACCTGCTCATTTAGCCCCATCAAATCTCTTGGGTTAGTAGAGTGACAAAAGCACTTGAGAGTGCTCTTCATTCTCTATCCTTTACCTAAAAGCTCTTATCCAACTTGAGGTAGATTAGGGCGGCCCTCCACTCTTGGCTCTCCATGACCGAGAGTCTTAGTGTGGTTGGTCCCCCTCTTCTACACTTCCTATGTTTATCATTTAAGTAATTGAAAAGTTATATAGTACCTATATATCCTTCCTTAATCCAATGCAACTTAGCCCTGATTTTGGCCCCTTGCCCCTTATACATATCAAGTTTTCATAGTTGAGTTTCAATAGCAGCTATAGCTGATTAGATAGAAATATATATGGGGTTTGAATTAAGCCTTCTTCTATGGAATTCTAGCTTCCCTTTGAGAGATTTATCTTTACACTTTTGCTACCATGCCAATCTTTTCCCAAAAGAGAATAAAAAAATAGCACATTGAGAAATAGCATCTTGCCACCATTCCTTATAAAATTCCCCTTCTTTTGGTTTGGGAATGGACTTCCAAATTCCAACCAATGCAACAAAACAAGGAATTTTTAGATGTGAAGTATTAAGTTTGAAAGGAATCTTATAATCCACTTTATGAGCTTCATCCTTTGAAAAAAAACATATAATAGGGAAATGATCTGAGAGGTAAGTAGAGTAATCAAGTTTAACACAACACCCATTAGAGTCTTGAATTAACTATAGATAGGGGAGATATAAAATCTATCAAGCCTGCTAAGTTTTCTATTAAAACCCAATCAATAATTAGTCCAAGTAAATCAAGTATTTTTATGACTAGAATATTTTTTATGAATAGGATCTATAACCCCTAGAAAATTCCTACAAAAAATCCATTTATCAAATTCCTCATTGCTTGGTTTTACAAAATTCAACCAACTATGATTAATATGGTGTTTTACCATTTTAAAATCACCACCAATAACCCAATCAGCATGAGGTAAATTCTTGGTCATTCATTCCCATAATTCACATATCTCTTTCACAATATTAGGAGCATAGATATAATAGAAACCAATGCCTATTAATGAATAAAAGATTCCACACACAACTATGGGAAGGATCCTCTCCTTTATCAATGAAAAACTTGTTCACCCAAGGGGCTAAACCAATAACATCCCCGCATCTTCCTTCTCTATGCGACGTATGAAAAAAATAGCATCTCCCCATACATTGGATATAGAAGAACCAAGTTGAAGACCATTAATTTTAACTTCTTGAAGAAAGACAATGTCAGGTTTCCATTTAACTATAGCTTCCTTAACTTCAAATTTCCGATGAGGGATAGAAATACCTCTAGCATTTCATGAAATAATTTTATACTTCATGATTATGTAGAGTTAGGAAAATCCTCCTCTTATGGAAAAAAATAAAAATGATTAGCAATTGTAATAGTTTGTTTGGAAAGACTATCATCTTTTGTCACAGGAGTAGAAGACCTTGATCTTTCTCTCATAGTAGATGAAGGGGATCCTTTACAAGAAGAGGGACATGGGATCTTTGTCTCATAGGTGGTGGTAAAGGAGCACTCTCGACACTTCTCACAACCTGGTGAGAATAAGATGAAGGGTATATAGGAGAAGTATGACCATTATGAGGTTCAATAGATTTTTATGGTTCCTTCCTTTTCCTAGTTGCCCTCCAATAATATGTCATAATGGCATCCTTGTACAGACACATCTTGTTTCAATTCAAACAATGAAGGCATAACAAAAGGTTGAACATATGTTGAAAAATGTTGTGAGTTGGGAAAAACAACTAGTTGTGCCTGAATATATCTATTTTTCCTTATAGGATAGTCTCTAATCAAATGGCCATATTGATGGCAAAAAAAGCATGCATTAGGCTTGTTCAAGTACAATAATGGATGGTAAACCTCAAACCCTAGACCTATTAATTTAATATTTTCTAGTAGTTGAATAGTAAGGTCCATCTCTACAGAGACTCTAGGATGAACTTTGAGGCTTAAAAATTTGTCTGTGTTGTTTTTGCACCATAAAACTCTCCCAAGTTGAGAAATGATTTCTTTGAGGAAGGGTCTAAAAGAAATATTTAAAAGGGTAACTCTATCCACATAGGATATTTAGATCTAGATGGACCTTCAGGGTGAAATCTAGTGTCCAAGCTTGCAAGTAACAAATTTATCTACCTATAACCTAGGTTCCATATTGCAACACAACTTGTACATGATCAGCTAATTTAAATTTACAAGAAACATACCCTTTCCCCAATCCTCTAAGGGATTCAATCTCCCATCACTTGTTTTCCCAATTAAGTTTGGCCCATTTGTAAAACTTAGCTTCATATAGGATACCTCTCAAAAAGAATAGAATAATAGATCTATGTTGGCATTCAGCTATGTAATCAACTACATCATCAAGAAGTACAAATCTTCCATCCCCTATTTTCCCAATTAATTTTGGCCCATTTGTAAAACCTAGCTTCAGATGGGATACCCCTCAAAATGAATAGAATAATAGATGTACGTTGACATTCAACTATTCAATCTCCCATCCCCTATTTTCCCAATATCACAAGTTCTTAATTCACACTAGCCTCAAAATCATGCTCATGTGCTATCATGATAGGTGGATCACATTATCTCCCTCTATCCTAGTTTTAAAAACTCATGGGACCACTACTTTTTTGAGGTGTTAATTTATCATTGGAGTGCATTATTCACTCATAGTATAGGCTCAAAAAGGCATAATCCATTGAAGTTGCACTCACATGCTCAGGTTCCATATGTTCAAACTCTCTAATATGGTGATCTCTGGCCTATTCCATGAGGCCACATCCTTTTAGATGGTGAGTTCTTATTGCAACACATAAGCTTCTTCATAGTTCAAATTAATTTGCACTTATATTTTTTAAGTTGTTCTCTTGTACTTGGTTGTCACATGTCATCCTTGAGGTGACATGGTCCAACATGGCTTCTTCTTTGACCTTCTCATGTCATCTATGGTGGGATCGTTACCTTAATGACTGATTGGTTTAAACCAACAAATAAATACTAGTCTTGTGCCCTCATTACATCATGATATTTCTTCATAGAACAAGCTCTAAAAAGTAAAGTTATTCAAATATGCAGTAATCCACTCTACTACCACCTGGTGACCTTGAAAATTAAGGTATCCAGTGTGTCTACAATCCCAACAAAATCTATGGTCCTTCCTCTAGCTCAGGGTCACTTATCTAGGTGTCTTAATTCTATTGGAGCATGTTATTTCTTCATAACATGATTTTTATTGGCCATCTTAAGAGATTATTTTGCTAATGCATTGTTTGTGTGATTAGGATCTTTTAAAAGGAGATCAATAACCAACTCTAGAAATGGCTAGTAGAAGATTCAAACTTCACATCAATGTCATTATCTTACAAGGACGTAAAATTTAATGCTCAATAACCCTCCCAACTGTAATTCTAACCTCTAGAGCCACCATCAGTTCTCTCTTGAGTGCTTCTAAATTATATTTTGTACACCCATTCCTTTTTCTACAATTACAACCCATTTCTATCTAAGATCCATCTAGGTCCACATTTTGTAGTGGATTCTACAGGGGTTTTTCTTGCACTCCACCCTCAATTCATCAATACTAAGACAACCCCAAATGTTAGGAATTTTTTCTCATGCCTTAAGATTGGATTGAGCTAGACATATGTCTTCTCTTTATTGGTTATGTAGGTGGCTAGGTTTTCTAGGTTTTTGGTGTTATGCCTTTGAATAAATCTTGTTTTAGGCTCATTTTGAGGATTCTTCTTGTTCTTCTCTAGAAATACATGCAATCTTACTACTCTAATACTATAATAGGCATGAGCCTATGCATTAATAAATTTTACCATTTTTACCTCCTCTCTATGCTTGCATTATTTTTAAACCTTGTTATCTTTGTACATGTATGAATTTTTCATTTTTTCCAAGTCTATATGTTATGTTAATACATTGCAGGCATTGATTGTAGATTATTTATGCCCCTTTTGGTGTCCTTTATCCCCTAACCTTCATAATTACTACTAAGAACTAATAAAATAGATATTTATGTGAAGTCCTTTAGTGAGTTCCATTGATTCTCAATGCAATACTAGGTAGGAAGAATCACAATTAATCTACGTGCATCAACTCCCTTTCCCTTTTATGCTTTCCTTCTTACCCTTTTCCTCATAGAATCAATACAATAGGATTTTTTTAGGATTATTCAATGTTGGGTTGGGCCAATATTTTTACATCTAGGTTAGAAAGGCAGCCAACATTCTCTAGAGGTTTGATCTCAATATAAATGGTCCCACACCTGATATTAGTCCCATTGTGTCATTGGAATGTTAGACCAAATTAAAAAAGGTGCAATTCATGTGGCAATAGATAAGATAATCCACATTGTAATGGGATTTCTAGGCATTTATCTACAATAGAAGAAATTCATTACATATAAAGGAGATAAGGATAACCCAATAATATGTAAAAATAATAATATGTAAGAATGACACTACATATGATTTCTAGGGACCTTGGGTCAACTTGAAGGTAAAGGAGGAAAGAATCCATAGGAGGAATATAAATGTCATCATGTGTGCACAAGGAGATGTTTTATGGAAGATACAAATATTTGTGCAATTTTTGGACATAAATAAAATCCTTAATAATTATATTCATCATGCTCACATGGTTATCCAAAACACCATGAATGGTTTTTTAGTTAACTAGGATTGAGATATAGAGAGGAACATCATGAATTCCTATAGAAACATCATCAAGGGAATATAATTATGTGTTTAGGAATAGACTCAAATCAAGGTGGACAAGGTTGAGTGTCCACCACACCCACCACATAGGAAAATGGGAAAGAATTCAAATGGTCTATATTAATCTTAGAGGGGATTGTGCAAGATTAGCATGTGGACAAGACAATTGTGAAGGAATAGGGTCTTTGAAGTTGGAATCGGTATTTTATAGAAATGGGTTGGTGTATATTAGGTTTTTGGTTAGATTGAGCTAAAAAATTATGACCTTTATTGTTAACACTAGCAACTTGGATGATGTTAAATTTAATCAAGTCTTGTATTAAGTTCCTTTGATGCATATATTTTCTATATTAAGACTAGAAACATGATGGTGTTGGAAGAAGGATTTAGAATCATAATTCTTTGGAAGTGATTGGTTTTTATTGAGAGGACAAATAACTAGTAGCTACACTAAATTATTTGAAAGGAGCTACTAGAGAATAAAATATAATGGATAAGTTATTTATGTAAAGTGACATGGTTATATTGAGATCATAAGAATATAACCATGGCTAAAGAAGAAGGCATGGTTGTACTAAAAACATTAAAAAAAATTTCATGTGTTCTTATATGTAAATAAATTTATGCTTTTTTTATAATATTATTATATGACGTAAAAGATCCTAGTGAAGAAGTAGGAGTTGGTGAGACAATATAAGGTACCTCAAATTCATTGACAATCTATTAATAGGTATATGTAGAGATGTAGAAGTGATAAATACCACATTAACATAATATTATCCTAGATTAGAGGTTGAAGGTTTAATATGAAAACCATCTACACATCTAAATCTAGGAGATCATATGGAATCATTACACAACATAGAAAATGAAAACACTTTTATTTTTGTTGTTGAACACTCAAAATACTGAGAGGGGGGATCGGTGTCCTTTTAAACCACTTAAGAATGTAAATGTTCAATCCTCATAGAATAATCAATTTGCAGTAATGAATGAAAGCATGAAGAAAATCAACAACATCACATAACACATGAACACCAAATTTTTACATGGAAAACCCAAAATGGGAAAAACCACGATGAAGATTAGCTCACAATATATTATAACCAATTATAGTATATTATAGAAGTTCTCACTATAGGTGGACTCACTATCCAAGTGGACTCACTCCCCACTAAAAGAAGAAAAGGTAGAAGAGATTGTGGCACACAACCAAATCTGAACTATTATAATTGCATCTAACATATGCATGAAATATAGTTCCAATGAAGCTCAAAATGCAGACTTTACACACTTCATACTAATCCAACTTAATACTCTGCTCTCCTTTGTATTCTCTCTATATTCACACAATTTTCATCCACAAAATCTTGCCACTTGTCACTATCACACAACATAAAAAAAGATCATATATATCTGCTTCATCTACAACATCAATTAGGTTAACCTAATTAGATGTAATATGCAAAATGTAACTTGTAATCTCAAGATTCATACATACAAGCTTCACAAAAAGATTAAAAACTCATAAAATTTCAAAGTTGTCATGGACCCAAAATAGCACCCACACAATAAATACACACAAAAATTATTAGGTTGACACCAGTAATGACCTAATAATAAAAAAATTCAATTGTACACCCACATTCAAACACACAAACCTCCAAACTCTATGCCATTTGGAACACACACTGTATTGACACCTATTAACAAATCCACAAAACCACAAAGATAAATTCCAATCCACAGAGAAGTGTAGATTCACTAAAATATATGCACTAAATTGGAAAACACTTGTTACTGTCAAGTTGATACATTGTCACTCATAACTTCAATAGTAGGAGCCAAAACAAGATAAAATTATGGATTTAGGTTTCTCTAACATCCAACATAATTATATTAGAAGCATAGACAAAGAACTTATACATTGGACCAATGTGAACCCAAAAATTAGATGTTTGTACACAGAGTTACCTGTATTGATACTTAGTCAATTTTCATATCAACCAACTTCACCAGATCAAACATTCTTGTAAAATTTCCTTTCATAATCATCCTCAAACATGCTGAAGCCATCCAAACTATTTTCACAATGGTATTCATACCAAAATACAATGTTGACATCAATGACAACACTGCAATGCATGACTATACAACGTGTGCTCATCCCACATGCTCATGATGCAAAAAAATGCATTAATGACAAACTCTTTATTCTTCTAACAATGTCCCCCTTTGTCATTGATGACAACATGCCTTAATTATTGTAATTTCGTAAAATTACACCCCTTGAAATTTCATGTACATTCTTGCATCCTCTTTATTTTCCACTCCCTTAGAACTTGTGTAGGCTCATTTTATCCCCTGCATCAACCCTTTTCCCCTCTTAGGATGCTCGAGACCTCTTTTCAATAGCTACCCTCGTGCATCAACTTTGCATCAAAACTTGTCCTTTTTCCATTCTCATAGTTTTGTAGTGTGAAGTGTCTAGACACTAGCACGCCATGCAAACGTCTGCACACCACATCCTGTGACATTTTGACATTCAAATGGCAATTTCCGAGCATGTTTTCCCCTTGTCAACCCCTTTTGTCAGTGGTAACAGCTTGGGAAACCTTGTAACGGTTCAAGAAGCTTATTTTCCCTCCTCTCATCTCTTTAAATGCTATATTTCTAGTTCATTTGTGCTTCTAGCTTCTCTCCATCTTTGGCTCTAGACTTCTCCTCTTTGTCTTGCTACCTTGCTTCTACAGCACCCTACAACTTGCTACAATAGCCTCAAGCTCTTAAGCTCTTATGGTACTCTTCTAGCTCTTTTGGCTCTTGCATCTACCTCCCTCTTTAGCTTCCCTAAGCCTTACAACTGATATCTCTCTTACCTTGTGCTTGCAAGAATCCTAGGATTTATCACATCCCCTATCAATTGTATCTTTATCTTGTGATACAAGTTCTCCTCCTTCAACAGGGATTTCTTTTATCACTCCATATTTGCTTACTTTGTTCACTATCTCTATCTATTTGGCTGTTTGTGGAGGTGGGAACACCAAAATCGGGGTTTGACTGAGGCAAACCCCTATACATCCCCAACATTTTCTCTCAATATTACATATGAAAGTATTGAAGATATCTACTAGCTGAAGGCTTCATTACTTGGGCTGTTGTGAGCATTTTCCTTCTCCATTCTCTTTAGTTCTATCATTTACTTTACTTTATTCTAGTTCTATTATATTCTATTACTTTCCTACATCTTAAGAGTTCTTAGTAATTAGATTGCTAGTATTTTCTTTGTTGTTTCATGTGATAAACTCAATTTATGATTTGTACGAGACACCAACGCACCTATGGGACTCTAATACATCATGTTGTTGTCCTTGTTCTGTGTTGATGCCCTTTTTTTTAGAGCTCATCAGTTTGTCCAGAAAACCTTTGTGCTCTACTCTTTTTGATTCTGGAACTCTCACCCTTTCAACTTCAGGTAGTTTAGGGTAGTTTGCCACTTGGGATTCTCTTGAGAATAAAGAGACTCATGAGTAGCGAATTCCTCTTCTCTACATTTTGGTGAACCTAATGTGAATCATAGTATTTTTCAAAAAACTAGGAATTTGTTTACCCCAACTTGGTGGGGTCATAACTTTTGACTCAGTGCTTGGAATTCAAAACCGTTTACACTGTTGGAAAGGTCTCCAAGAGGACTAATTCAATCCCTAAAATATGTGCCTTTGGTAATCAAATTTTAGGGACTGACGCAAGTTTCAGCCGCAAATTCTGCTTCAAAGACCTTCAAAAATGCAAATTACTAGAACCTAGAAAATACTGAAAAAATAATAAAATTAGGATTTTTAGTTTTTCTTAGTTATGTCGCCCCTGGATTGCTCTAGATCGATCGACGTGTCTTTATCTCTATTTAAAAATGTATTTTATATATTTCTTCCTTCTATCTCTTTCCATCTTTGTTGAGAAGCTTCAAGAAGTTCTCTTGCAAGCATATGAAAGTGAGTTCTTGTCTCCTTTCTTATTATTCTTTGTTGATCCCTCTCATGAGATTCCTTCTAAGGATATTTTAGCGCAAGAGGATGAAATCATTGATAATTTTCTTAACACTAATCTACCCTGTCTCCATTCCAATGCACTCTCTTCTAGAGATGATGCATTGTTGAATGATGAATCTCTTTTTATCCCAATTTAGTCTCTTCTAGAGACGTTGAATTTTTGAATGATGAGTCTCATCTTTGTTTTGATGCACTCTTTTAGAGATTATGTATTAGTAAATGATGAAGATCCACTCACATCAGATCCTCCAAGGATATATGTTGAGCATGTTTCTTCAAATAATTATTCCACTAGTTGTGACAAATCTATAAATGTAATATATGTCTCTACTACCCCTCAAAGGCCTAAGAGATCGGTCATTTATCTTACTCTAGATTTTCCTTCTCCTAAAAGGATTTTTTCTATTTATGTTGTCCCATTTGATAGTGATCCCCGTGATCTTTCTATGGCTCCCTCTTATAGAGCGATAGCCCATACTTATAAGAATAGAATGAATAAACAAAAATTCCTTCTTCAAGCTCCTAAACCTACAACTAAAGCACCCAATGATTATGATCTTGATGAGAAACGTTATGTTACTCTAACTAAGATATCACTATGGGATTTGCCTCAATCTACTCTAGTTTATCAAGGTCTGGTTCAGGAAGCCTTGAGAAATATTGTCTTTTCTTCTTCTGCTAGGCCAATAGATGTTGATGCATTGATATAGCTCATATCACTAGTAGAATTTGGAAAATAAATGACTAGGTGACTAAAACTTTTAGTCACAACAACTAAAAATGACTAAATTCTACTCATTTTTTGCAACTCGGCTATAACTAAGTAAATAAATAACTAATTTGGTCGTTGACTAAAAATTATTTAGTCACACAAATAAAATTAACTAAATAGTTAGTCATTTATTTAGTCACAATCCATTTCAATAAATCATTTAAGGAATCAAGAATATAGCCCACCAAAATACACTAAAACTTTAATAAACATACTCTAAAACTTTCATTGAAATATTATTTTAAGGTGTAGCCCACTAGAATGGAGTTTTCATTTTAATAAACATACTCTAAAATTTTTGTCAAAACCTTATTTTTAGGTGTAGCCCACCAAAATGGAGAAGTGTTTTAGTAAAGAATGATAGAGAATGGTAAGGAGATGTGTGTGACATGAGGCATAGGATTCATTGTTGCTTATTTCATTCTCGCTCTACTCAACAAGGGTTACATTATTCATTCTACTATTTGTAATCCAAGTATTTAATTGACATATATTTGCATAATCTCAAATTCCTTCAAATGCTTTTGAAGTATCAATGCATCCTATATAGAGTTTAGAATGATTTCTTTTAATTTTAAAAAATAAATAAATGATGTATTTTCTTATGATTAGATAATGTGGAGATATCCAAAATCTTCCCTAGAACACTGTCCTCTTTGGCACTGTATTCGTTACTCTAGCTGCTAGGGTTTTGCATGTGGCATCTTTAATATCTTCATGAAAATGGATTTTAAATAGATCTCAATCTTTCCTTTAATCCTTATCATGGTAACCCTTGATTTTCATAATCCACCTTCAGTCTCTTCTAAGAAAAATGTCTTAAGCTAGACTACATAGTATGCAAATAAAGCAAGTCCTTCATACTTACCATTGTTCCAAACCACCATTCACTTCCTTCCTTAAAATGATGCCTCCATAAACACAATAGCATGTTTTAAAATCATGGTTTCCAGTGATGGACCATTAAGGTCACTACTTTCATCAAGATACAATGAGATTTTTGTCTTCAAACTCAAGGGATTATGCAAGATAACATTGTGAATTGTTTGTTGTGTACGATTTGATTTTCTTGCACATTTACTACTTTGCTAACTACCTTTAAGAGATATTGCACCCTCAGCTGCAATCTCAAACATCTCACTCACTATCACTTGAAGATTTCTTTCATGAGCATCCTTCTATAAAATCAAACTATGCCCTATAGACTACCTACTTACTATAGGGGACTCGTTGGTTCATGGTATTTTGGGTCTTAAGATCCTTTAACCTTATTGTCACTACTTCACAGTTCACAAGGTATTATTCACTATTCTCCCATCTTTGATGAGCCTTAAAACACTACTCAAACATCTAATCCACTACCTCCATTATACAATGGATAAGAAGAAACATTGAATATGTGATTAACACTATTACTTCATTTTCACATTCATTCCCTGATTGCATTTTCTTTGTCTAACACTACAAAAAGCATTTGAAAAACCCTTAAGGTCAGCAAGGGGGTAAGGAAACTCACTATTAAAATCACCACTTTACTATGCAAGGCTTGAGCTTTATTATCTTGTCACTGCTCAGCCTCTTTTTGATTGTCACACCTCAAGTGACTATCATTCCTCTTACCATATAATGCATTTACAAATGTCACTGAGCTACATAGTGTGCTTGTTATTCGATACAATCTTTAGATTGCAAGATTTTGTTATCAGCTACAATGTCTCAATCTTTTTGGTAATGCAACCTCACTAATCTGCTAGAGTTATTATTTATGTTTCTACAAAGGCCTAGAGTTTGTACCCTAGTTATTCTCTTACCAATGCTTGTGTTGGTATTAAAAAACAACCTTAAATCTTGGGTCAAAAAATTAGTTGTCTTGACAGGGTTGTGGTATGATCTTGGATTGTATCCTAGAGTGTATGGGAAGCTTGTGTTTAATCATTAAGGTATGTAAACCTAATCAGGGAAATGTATTCTACATAGCATGGTCCTTGCTTTAATACTTTCCATAATAGTTATTAGCAGATCACATTATTATAATTTCTGGTAACAAAAGATTACATTCAAGTATGTAACAAACTTGGTTTGTAGTTTAATTTGTACACTTTTAAGCAACATTCATAAGGTTTAGAAAATATTTATCACTCGCTAGAATAGCCCATTAAACATGGTTTGTACTCAAATGCACTATATAATTGATATAACACAACCATTCTGCATATCAACCAAAGTTATAGGTTCTTTATTGTAGCAAGAGGTTATCACTCTTGGATCATGCTATCATTACATCATAACCTGTTAAACTTGAGTCAACTTGAATGCACCCAATGATGATTGACACCTAATTGTGATGACAATGATTTGTACATGAATTTTTCTCATGTGAGTTCCTCCATTTCTATCACAACATAGCCACATTAAACGTGGGTCACACATGAATGCATCCAGTATTTATTATAGCACAACTATGCCACATGACCAATAGAGTTATGGATCACACAATAAATAGTCACAATAATTTGTTCCTTGATTGTGCTCTTATGGTGATTCCATTACTGTTGTAGCATAACCCTTTGGACTTATATTTCTCTAATTCTTACATTGCTTATTTTCTCTTTGGATGGATTGCTTCATGGATTTTTTGTGATTTATACAGCTTTTGTTTTGATAGTAAATGACATCAGATTCTTTCTGAAGCTGAAATGATTTATTAATTATGGTTTTATGATGATTTTGAGTTTTATTTAGAAGGGGTTAATATGTGGCATTTTTATGTGTAGGAAGAATAGATTGTGATGCAACGTCAAGGTATGGATAGTTCAAGAAAAATTGGATTGCTATCGGTGTCATAACTAGGTTAGTGAGTACCTTCAGCTGATGCGAAACACTTCCAAGTGTTTTCGATAGGAAGAAAAACCTAACTGTAGGAATTTTTGAATATCTGATAGAGGAAGTTCCTTTATTATAAAGATAAAATCATAAATTTTCTTGTCCAATTGGACATCCAACCTGAGATATTTAATATCCGATAGAGAAATTTTGTACATTCTAAAGATAAAATCATAAATATACTGGATCAATTTCAGATCCAATTTGAGGTAGTGAAGCTCCGTCAGAGGAAGTTGCTACATTTGAAAGATAAAATCATAAATTTTATCCGTCCAATTTGAGATCCAATTTGAGGTCGTGAAGCTCTGATAGAGAAAGTTCCTACATTCTAAAGATAAAATCAAAAATCTACTTGGTCCAATTTGAGGTCCAATTGTAAGGATTTTTCTTTTTAATTATACTTTCTGACATTTAGCTTGATACAAATTGTTACTTTAGAATTATGGTATTCCTTTTCTTCTAATGTTTTTAACCCTCATTTTAGGGAAGATCTCTAAAGATGGCTCCTTCATATGGAGACTACACTATTCCACTATAGGTTCCATCTAGAAACACCAGAAGCTCAGGTATGGTTATACTTAGGTACAACAAATTTTGAGGTTAATTGCACCTAGTATTTTATGTTGATATGGATATGTTCTAGATTGTAGTTAATTGTTGTAGCATAAAAGATAGACTAAATAGTTGCTCATATACCATAGTTTCAAATTCTAAACTACTATACCTTATTCTAGGAGAAAATCATAGGGGGAGTCTATACATAAGACACCATTGTTTCAAACTCAATATTGTTGGCTCTTTCACAATTGTTTGTTTCATTTATTTGATCTAAGACAACCTATTGTATAGAATATGCTCTCAAAGTCACAATAAAATTCTTTATTCCATATCACTATTCAGAATCTTTCCCATCATAACAATGAAAAAAAGCATCAATAATTAACCTAAACTTTGCAAGAGTTTCATCAAATTCTACTTTTCCACTCTCTTTTCCATTCTGAATTTTATTCCCAATTTCATCCATGAAGAACTTCCTAAGCCTGTAGATCCTTCTATTAGCCATAACTTTACCAAGTGTCAAGGATAGCTTTAAGTTTTTACCCAAGCAACAATTGATAAAATTCAGCCTTACCAGATCAAAATAGCTTAATGATATTTGTACAACGTTACTTTGTACCCTATAATGTAATGTCAAATTTTCTTGATTGCATGTACTAGAGCTAAAAAAAAAAAAAATCAGGTGGTGTAATTTCGTTTAGTGGGAGTCAATTTTTTTCTTATGAAATAGATGGCATATTTTCCCCCATTCCCATCCTCATGTCCTAAAACTACTCCAATAACATCATCAAAAGCATTAGCATAAATATGGAATGAAAGGTTCTAATTAGGTCCACATAGGACAAGAGTAGAGATGAGTTTCTCCTTAATGATTTCAAATGATGATTGACACTTAGGTGTCCAGATAAACTCTACATCCTTTTGAAGGAGAGAAAACATAGGGGCCACAATCTTGCTAAGATTTTCTATGAATCTCCTATAATATTCGACATGCCCTAAGAAGCTTCTAACATAAATTTGGTTTTTTGGGGTCACAAGTTGTTGTATCACCTCGATTTTCTTAGGATTGACTTTTATCCCTTTTTCTGAAATGTGGTGTCCCAACACTATTCCTTATTCTACCATTATTAAGAATTTTTCATGAATCAAGGATAGTTGATGGTCCTCACATTGCTTTAGCACTCTATCTAAATTTTGAAGTCCATCAAAATTTGACCCATAAATAGTGAATTCATCCATGTAAACTTCCACACAGTCATTCACTAACTCAACATATATGGCTAGGATAGCTCTCTGAAATGTTGCAAGAGTATTACATAGCCCAAAATGAAGAACACAATATGCAAATGTTCCCCAAGAGAAAGTAAACTTGTTTTTTCCTAGTCTTTTGTTGCTACCTACATCTGGTTATATCCATTGAATCCATCCAGAAATGAGAAATACTTTCTTCTAGCCAGATTACCCAACACCTGGTCTACAAATGGTAGGGGGAAGTAAACTCTATGGGTTGCTTTCTTAAGTTCCCTATAGTCAATGCACACTCTCCACTTCCCATTTTTCTTTGGAACCACAACTAGAGGTGAAACCCATTTTCCATAAAAAATGGAATAGATAAATCCCACTTACAAGATTTTCTCAATTTTAGTTTTAACAGTCTCTGTTGTGGTTGAAAAATAGGTCGAACATCCTCAATATAGATGTGATGGGTACAAACACTTGGGTGTATTCCTCTCATGTTTGTATAGTCCTAGGAAAAATATTTAGATCTATTCACCAAGATATCAAATAATTTATGTTCTTCTAGCTCTGTCAACCAACTGTTGGTATTCAAAGTTTTCCCTGGTAGAAACATGATGGTTTTCACACCTAGATGGTTGGAGGTGATAGTATAAACTTCTCTTGTCAAATTGTTGAGAGGATAGCTATGTGGTATGGTTTTGTGGAGTCTAGAAATATCTTCAAAGAAATGATCAATTTTTAGAATGATATTAGCCAAAGGACAAGGTAATCCCATGAAGTTGGTTTTATCAAATTCAGTGTGATCTACATTGATTGGTTGTCCTGGAATCTCTTCTACGTGCAACATCTCTTCATCACTTGAGTCCATGGAAATATTTTCCATATTGTTTTCTAGTTCATCTTCAAACTCCTCACCATTTTGTTTAATGACCACCATAGCAAGTGAAGCCACATTTTCTTATTCATTGCAACCATCTGGTTCATCAACCCATACTTTATTATGTTCAGCTAGTTTGGCGGGAGGATACAAGAATAAGTGTTTTCTATTAGGACCATGTGAATGGTCATTCCTCCCTCTCTGCAGTCAATCTTGGTTGCAACAATAGCTAGCCATGGTCTTCATAGGATTATTGGATAACTGTCTTTTGGTGTGAGGGAGTAAATTATTTGAAATTCCATTGGATATTCCCAACTGTCAACCTTAACAAGAATATTTCTATGACACCCTTGGGAATAGCTATGGATTGGTTTTCCATTTGCAATATTGTAGTTGTGGGATGTAAATCAATGAGTCCCAATTTTTCCATCACATTGACAGTCATTACATTAATGGCTGCTCCTAAGTCCACAAGTGCATTAGGTATTGCTACTTCATTGATTGTCACTATTATAAGTGGACTGCCTAGGTCATCCTATTTTGGAGCTGTGTTTTGTCCAACCAAAAATTCAACTAGATAACCATTTATGTGAATAGTATTGATACGTTTTTGTTTCCTTCCTAGTGTTTTGATACACAACAATTTAATTAGTTGTTTTAGTTTAGGAATTTCTTTAATTTCAACAAAGGAACCTCAATTTGTAGTTGTTTAATCTCTTGTATTAGCATAGTTTCGGTGGAAAATGACATTTCCAGAGGGTTTTTCAAGGTGGTTGGTTTCAGACACTCCAAAAAAGGTGCTTGAGCTTTCTCTTTAGGGGTGGAACCCTTCTTTAAAGGATCAATTGGAGACTGACCACCCTCCCCCTGAGATAACTCAAAAATTCCAGCTGGAGATGGTGAAAGGGTCTTGTGTTGGTTACTTACTGGGTTTTTCTATAAAGACATGGAATTTTTATTAGCCACCTTAGCAGATTCCTTAATGTGCTCATCCAGAATCTCAACTATGGTAGGCTGTTGGAGTGTTTTTCCTGACCTTAACTACAAATTTTCATAGTGGATAGCATTAAGTCCAGTTAAATTTGTGTGTTCTGTAGAATACACTCATGTATTTTGATGATTATTCTTTGGATTAGGAATAGGTTGTGTTGGAAGTTGTGGTTGGTTGACCTACTCATTTTGTTGAGGATTTTGAGGAGCTAGTAAAAGATTATGCTATTGATTATGCATCCTTCTTAGCCCAATGTAAAACTGATTTTGGGGTTGATTCCACTAAGGAGTAGGATTCTGAGGATACCATTGTTTTTGAGCCTAGTTTGGCCATTAGGGGTTTCCCCAGGACTGATTTTCCCATTCAGGTGGTTCCCAAGGGTAGGTTCCCCAGTTAGGTGGTGTTGGAGGCCAAGGTGTCACCCATTGATTATTGTTCCAATTGTTTGGGGGTCGCCAGGTGGGATTTGTGTTTTAAACATAAGAGAAATTTCCTCCAAGTCTTTGATTCACAAGTTGATCTCTTCTTCAACCTGAGATATCCTCTTCTTGGAATTTTTAATTGCATTTAATATCTCACATTGATCAGTAGCATGACTCTTCTCACAAACTTGGAAAACATCAACTTTGTCCAAAGGACATTCTCTTAATAGATGTTTATTTCTACACCTAGGGCAATAGATGGACAAGGTCTTAGGTTACATGTTTTAGCTTGTAGACCATCTAATGTGGTATTGAGTTGAACAAGAATGTCATTTTAAAGATTGGTTATCTCCTCATGTAGTTCCCTATTTCATTGGAACCTCTAAAGAGAGTAGACTTATGGATACCTTCTCGAGTATGGCAGAAATTCCAACATAACTCACAAATTTCCTTGAGTGTAAGTTGGGACACATCTCCTTTTCCCATTAAATCTAGGCTTCTCCTAGCATCTTCATCAAGTCCTTTGAGAAATATGGTCTTCATAATCTCTAGACTTATGGCTTTCTACCACATCGTTTAGATAAGAAGATGAATCTATCCAAGCAATCTGCTAGGATTTAATCTTCATTTTGCCTTAGTTTGAAAAATTCTTCTTTCCTAACACTGACTCTATAGTAACTCTAGTATTTATCTAGAAAGGCAGATTCCACATCATCCCAAGAGGTTATCGACCCTAAAGCTAATCCCATGAACCAACACATTGTTGCATCCTTTAGGGTGGAGGGAAAGGGCTTCATTTTTTTATTATCATTATTGTAGTCATGTTTGACAAAAAACTTTAAACTCAAATAGAAATTGATCAGGGTCTTCGGAGGATAAACCTCTTAAGGTTGGCAAGAAGGTTGGTGAAATTTTTTTCATAGGTGTCTCATCATTTACTCAATATCAATAGGCTAAGTGATTCTGCACACTCTCGATGTTGGGTTACCACCATTTCTACGGTCACCCATGACATTGAAAGGAATGTGTTCCTCTTCAAAAAAAATCTCTAATGGCTGAGGCTTTAGGGTATACAAAGGGATAGTCTCCTCTACAAATTTGTGTCTTACTAGGTGACTTTCTGGGGTATACAAGAAGGTCTCAGGTTGATCTTGCTCGATCAATTCTTCAATGAGTTCTTCGGCTAAGACTTATTCCTTCCTACTTGTGGGCAGTACATCAATTAGGGGGGTTTGGTATGAATCTTTCATGGGGGCCTCATTTCTTGACCATGTAGAAAAAGAAACTTGGTGACTATTTTTTTTCCTAAAAGATATATTCAAGTGGTCTCCTACTAACACTAGAAAGGAAGGTCCCCGACAAGGGCACCAAAAAGTGACAAGTTGTCGTTAGGTCCTATCGCTTTAACTAAAAATTGCATCAAATGTATCAACTGGGTAGTGTTGAGAGGCTATATGCAATAGGAAACATCTCAACTAACTCTCTTAGATTTTCTAAATATTTGGAACAATTGAAAAAAAAACTTAAACTAGAAAGCATAAAGTTGTCTAAACTAGAATGCATGAAATTATTAAGCTAGAAAGCATAAAATGATTAAACTATAAAGCATATAAATTGCTTGCATTAAACTATAAAGTTTCAATGACAATAACCATTAACTAACATCTAACTATTAATAGAAAACAAACTTAACAACATACAACCGATAACCAGAGTGGGTGCTCTAGAATTTCAGATAAACAAAACTAAAGATTATAAACTCAAACTACAACCTACAAGAATAACTCAATGGAGATCAACACATACAAATAACATTCATTCGCACTTATCAAGTACAAAATAAAAATAATAAAATTGAAAATAAAAATACTTATCTATCTATTCTATAATTCCCTCAAATGGCCAACTCTCGGGTACTACTATGCTTAACTCAGATCACATGAACTTTTGTATCTTCAAAACTAATTCATCCAAGATAATTCCATCGCACAATACTAATAACTCAAAATAATACTAGAAAATCTTGTTTTATTCATAGCAGGAAAAGTGTAACACAAAGACATAGTTCAAAAGCACATTGTGAAAGCATAATGATATCCACTATGTATTGTTTCTAGTTGTAGACACCTAAATTTGGATGCTTAATTTATCCAAATTTATCCCCTTTCGTCTAAGCATCCCCTTATCCACATTAATTAAGTAGTATCACTATTATTTAATTAATCCCTCTAAAGTTCTTCTAGTCCCTAAGGTATCTAGTTAAATAATTAAATACCTTCCCCCTTTCATCAAATGAATTAAATAAATATGTATGTACACATGCTAATCCTAAACTTTTGCAAGTTGGCCTCTAATCTCTCTTAGCCACCTAACCCTCCTCTAATCCTTCACTAACTAGCCTAATCAACCTCTCAAGGAATTTTTAATTCCTTTTATCCTTCTAAGGAATGTTAAATTCTTTTTACTCTTCCCCATGTGATCTTTGACTTGTCACATCAAGTCACATGTGAAATCTAACCCTCTTCTAATGTGTCATTAATTAGTCTAATCAAGTACTTGCACAACCTTAATCACCTAATTAGGTCATCACTAATCCCCATATCATTTATGGAATGTGTCCTTGGTCAACTTCATTAAAAACTTTTTCTTTTTGAACAAGGCACTCCATTCTCCATGTGAATTTTTAATTCACATTTAATCCCCCAATGCATTTAAAAGAATTTTAAATTCCTTCTCTCATCCCCATGAGAATATTTGAGGAATTTTTAATTCCCCATATGTCCTCTCACCCACATGGGGACAAGTACCTCCTTTATGAGGAGATTTTGTCCAATCCCAAAGTACTATGTACCCTCTCCATGTCATGTACTATCCTTCCACCTCATGTACACATCACCTTTTTGAGCCACTTTACATGCGACATGTCAAGATGTGAGGGCTTGTGAGTTATCAACTCATCTTAGCCCTACATCTTGATCTTGGTGGCTCAATCTTGACTGTCCATTTCCCTAGAGAATTCCAAATTCTCTATAAATACCCCCTCTTTTCTCTCATTTTGGGAGAGATCGTGCGTTGTAGCCAAACTCTTGCAAAAAATTTCTAGGAGCCATACTTAATCATTTTTCACACTTGCATCCACTTTCATCCATTCTCATATCATCATCTAGCTTGCATCTTGTGCCATCCAAGGAGTATACAACACCAAAAATTGAAGGGCCAACCAAAGGATCGATTCGAGACAAGGTATAAGGTTTCATTTGTCACCTTTATTTTGCATTGAATCCAAATAGGCTAATCTTGAGGTGTAGAGTGTTTTTAGTGTTATTTGCTTCCCTTGTTTGTTGTTCGTATTCTAGCACGTAAATTTTCCCTAGCACACTAGCAGTTACATATTTATACAAAACTTCTAACAAAATCCTAGATTTCAAATGGTGAAGATCACCATTCAAAAAATATCTTCAACAAAATTCAACTAACCAACAAGCTTAAGTCCATAACATAGAGCATTTAAAAGGCTTGGAGTGAGCCATAAATCCTTTAAATAGAAAGTAAACAAAAAGCATTAAAAGACTTGATCCACTATGTACTTCCTAAAATTATGGTGCTTAGACTTCCAACGCTTGTCTTCAACTGCTTTGAAGTCTACTTTAAATCCACTCAGTTGTGCATAATGACCAGTTGTGCATCATGACCTGTACAATACTAAAAACTATACCATTATGTTAGCATGGGTCAACTTATTTCAATTGATTTTAGGAAATAAATATTGTACATCCTTTTACAAAAAGTAAACAATTATTAATCCTAAAGATAAACAATTGGCAAGGTAAAAACAATTGGAAGAAATGAGGAAGGGGATTTGGATGTTTATATACATGAGGTTATTTATACCTCATCATGGAGTCTTATACCAATTTTCAGGCCCATCTGGAGAATCTAAGTGCCTCAAAATTGACTCTGAAGATTTTATTAGGATTTTTGAAAATTAAAATTTCAATATCTCTCAAATGACAAATGGTATTGAAGTGATTTCTTCACCATTGGCTTCAATTTAACATTTTGGAGGTTTGTGTAATATTTCATGTCCAACTATGCATAAATGCAAACTTACTAAATAGTAACCCTACCGAAATTATCCCTTATTGAAAATAAACAACATTTTTTTTTGGGTGATGCAAGATTGCTCTTACACCCTGGATGCTCTTGCATCAAACACCTGGGGTAATTTGAAAAGTGACCCTGTCACTTCTCAAGAGTTAGAGGGAAACGAAGATGGTTAACCTCAGACTCAGATAACCATGATGAATCTTCAATAGGACTTCCTCTCCATTTCACCAAGTACTTAGCATATTGCCTACTTGTTGTGCTTCTTCCCACATGGCTATCCAAAATTTCTTCTATCTCCTACTTTTCTAAAGTAGGTACTGGAATATTCCATTATGCCTCTATTATTCTTTCATCAATTCCTCCCTCATGATATTTTGTTAAATCTAAAATGCTAAACACAAGTGAAATATGAATTCCATTAGGAAACTCTACCTCATATGCATTTCCTGAATCATGCTTCTTCAGGATCTTGCATGGTCCAAACTTCTTCATCTTCAACTTGTTATATGTACCAACTGGAAACCTTTCCTTTCACAAATGAACTATGACTTCATCTCCTACCTAGAACTCCTTATACTTCCTTTTCTAATCTGCCTTAGCCTTATACTAAGAGTTCATCTTATTGATATGCTTCTTTACCTCATCATGCAAATTCTTTAGGTGCTCAGCAAAATCTTTAGCCTCAACACTACTCTTCTCTCCTTTATCCATCTTTCTCAGTTAAGAGGAATTCCTTAGACTACTCCCATATACAATTTGGAATGGTGATTTACCAGTGCTCCTGTTGACAAAATTGTTATAAGCAAATTCTTCCTATGATAAAATTAAATCCCATCCCTTTAGTTTATCTTGTACTAAGCATCTTAGCAGAATACCCAAACTCCTATTAACCACCTCCATTTGTCCATCAATTTGTGGATGGTGAGTAGAACTAAAATTCAAATATTTCTTCAACTTCTTCCATAATGTTCTCCAGAAATAACCAACAAATTTGGCATCTTTGTCTAAAACTATACTCTTTGGTAGACCATGCAATCTCACCACCTCTCTGAAAAACAACTCCACAATATGAACAACATCACTGGTCTTATGAAATGGAATGAAATGTGCCATCTTTGAAAATCTATCCACCACCACAAATATGGAATCATGCCTTCTCTGTTTCCTCGGTAATCCAAGGACAAAATCTATACTAATATCCTCCCATGGCTTCTCAGGTACAGGTAATGGCTGATACAATCCAATATTCTGACTTGTTCATTTCACCATCTGATATACTTTGCAACTTTGTTCAAACTTCTTCACATCTTGTTGTAACTGTGGCTAGTAATAATTCTCACTAACAAGAGCAATGGTCTTGTCTTGATTGAAATTCCCAACCAATCCTCCACTATGCTTCTCCTTGATTATATTCTCTCTCATAGAACTCCTTGAAATGCACAATTGGCTTCCTCTAAACATCCCATCTTGGATTAAGAAATCCAACCATATTTTCATATCTAATGTAACAGTTTCCAAACAAGCCTTCCAAGCTTCTACAAAGTCTAGATCTTCTAGATACAAAATCTTGAGTTCATTGAACCCAACAACCTCTATATTCATCTCTATCAACAATTTTTTCCTTCTACTTAAGGCGTCTACAACTCTATTTGACCTCCCACTCTTATGATTCAAAAAAAAAGTATAACTCTACAAAAACTCAACCCATTTTAAATGCCTTTGATTTAACTTTCCTTGACTATTGGTTATCAGTATATAAAACAAATTATTTTGGCAACAAATAGTGTCTCCATTTCTTTAAATCCTGAAATATAGCATAAAACTCCTGATCATAGATAGAATATTTCTTCTTAGCATCATTCGACTTCTCACTAAAATAGGAAACAGGATTACCTTCTTGACTCAAAACCACTCCTATGGCAGTGCCACTAGCATCATAATCTACCTGAAAGACCTTATTAGAATCTGGAAGTGCCAAAGTAGGTTGCTCTGTAACTTTCTTCTTCAACATATTAAAAAATTTGGGTGCTCCTTTAGTCTACTTAAACTCTTTTCTATCTCTTCTCATTGCTTCAATTAGAGGTGCACAAATACTATTGAAATTCTTAATAAACTTTCTGTAAAAATTTGTTAGACCATGAAATGATCTTACCTCTATAATACTTCTTGGGGTAGGCCATTCAATGATAGCTCTCACCTTCTCTGGGTCCATTTTAAGACCCTTTGTTGAGACAACAATTCCCAGATACACAAATTCTCTCTTCACAAAGCTACATTTCTTCAAATTAATCAGCAGCTTCTCCTCCCTTAGCTTCTCAAAAACCTTTCTAATATGCATCAAATGCTCCTCCATTTTCTTGCTAAAAATTAAAATTTCATCCAAATAAACAATGAAAAATTTACCCAAAAACTATTTCAGAACCTCATTCATGAGCCGCATGAAGGTGCTCAATGCATTGGTTAGCCCAAAGGGAATGACTAACCACTTGTACAATCCCTCTTTGGTCTTGAACACTATCTTCCATTCATCTCCTTCTCTAATCCAAATTTGGTGATAACCACTCTTCAAATCTCTCTTCGTGAAGTACTTAGCTCCACTCAAACAATCCATGATGTCATCCATTCTTGGCAAGGGAAATCTATACTTGATGGTGATCTTATTAATGGCTATGGAATTTATACACATCCTCCATTCCCCATCCTTCTTTGGTGCTAGTACTGTAGGTACTACACATGGACTCAAATTCTCTCTAATCAATCCCTTCCACAACAACTCTTGCACTTGTTTGTTCAACTCTTCACTCTTTGCTGGAGTCATACGATGAGTTTCCTTGTTTGGAAACCTAGCTCTAGGAATCAGGTCCATCTAATGACTAATCTTTATTACTGGAGGAAAACCTTCAGGTACATTATTAGAAATAATAGCTTGAAACTCATTCAACAAATCTGAAACCACTACAGGTATCTCATTAGTATTTTCTTTATCAACTCTAGGGATCAATGCAAAACACATATGCTCATGCCTCATACCTTCTAGGAACTTTATTCCATCAACCAAACAAATTCTTGCATTACTACATACCTTTTCTTCTGCCTCTTTCAAGGGCTTCAACTCATGACAAACTCCATCCTTTGTCAAAGAATAAGTATTGGCATGTCCATCATGTACTACTCGCCAATAAAACTTCCATGGTCTACCTAACAACATATGACAAACATCCATAGGCATAATATCACACAATACCTCATCATGGTAATTTCCAATCTTGAACTTTACCAAACATTGTTCACTTACCAAAGATTTATGGTCCTTTTGCAACCAAGAAATCTGATATGGATTTGGATTCCTTCTCTCCAAATGCAACTTACTGACCATCTCTTTTAAAACAAGGTTATCAGTAGTACCTCCATCAATAATAACATTGAAAACTTTACCTTCACACTTACATCTGGTGCAAAAAAAATTCTTCCTTTGCATTTGCTCTTTCTCCTTATTCAACAAGGCTCTTCTAGTAACAAGAACCTCTCCTCTTTCTGCATCCTCAGAATGTGAATACTTAGCATCTTCATCTACATGTACAACTCACATGCATTACCCTCAGGTATCTTGTTTGTCCTTCCTTGATGTTGAGGATAGTCATATGCCTTATGCCCTTCTTCTCCACATTGGAAACAAGTTCCATGAAAGACTCCTCTCCCTAGTCCTTGTCCAAATATTCCTCTTCCTCTTTGGTCTCCATTATTTTGATCACAAGGGCAATAGGTGTTATCTCCTTTCTAGTTCTAGTTGCTACCAGATCCTTTGCCTTTCTTTTGATCTTCATTTTGACCTCCATATGACCATCCACTAGTCCTTCCACTGTGACCTCCACCTCTTTGATTACTTTCAAACCTTCTATTCAACTTCTCTTCTACCTTCAAAGTGAACTGATATGCATCTTCAATGGTAGACATTCTTACTAGACTCAGCTCTTCTTGAATGCTCGGTTTCAACCCATTTATGTAACGGGAAACTTTCTCCTTGTTGGCCTTAGAATGACCTATTCTGATCAGGACTCAGTAGAATTCTTATGTATACTCCTTAATACATTTTCCTTCTTATTTTAACCCTTGCATCTTCTTCAACAAATCAAACTCATAGTCCCAGGGAATGAACTGTCTTTTCAATTTTTCCAGCATCTGATCCCATCTTGTTATTTTCTCCTTTCCTCTTCCATTTCTTTCCAACTAGACTTATTTCCACCATATGCTAGCATGGCCTTTCAGTTTGGCCTTTACAAATTTGACCCTATTTGGGTCTTCTATTTCCTCATACTCAAAATACTCTTCCATTTCATTGATCCAATCGATCAGCTCCTCTAGATTTAGGTTTCCAAAAAAAATAGAAACTTCTATTGTTGGCCTCTTTCCAATCTTGGAAATGGCCCTAATAAGTCTGACTTCTCTAGGATCCATCACATCTTGTGCTTCCTCTTTGAATGGCTCTTGGTCTTCAACCTCATCCTCACTTTCATCTCTTCTTCTAACATTATCTCCCCTATGCAGCTCCTCTTGCAGTGCTTGAACTTGTCTCTAGAGGGCTCTAAAACCATCTTCTGTTACCCCAACATTTCTTCCACCACAATTTCTTCATGGAGGCATTTTTTCTCATAAACCCACAACCACAAGTCCTAGTGCAAACTGCCTCATGTTGAATGATCTATTTACACACTCAGGAAAACCAGCTCTGATACCACTTGATGAAGGGTACTCCCCTTACAATATAAAACTCATAGAAACAATAGATAATGGCACAAACAAAAATGCAAGAGGGAAAGAAAATATTTTCTATTATCACTTAAATGAAAATGAAATTACAACATTATATTTACCATCACATGGGCTTTCTGACTACATAAATCTACAAGTATGCAAATCGAAGCCACCATCTATGTTTACCTCGCCTCCCTTCTATAGTCCCTCTTTAAATCCTTTATTTGGAAGGTGTAACTACCCTAGAATCTTTTGGAAAGTGTAACCGCCCTAGAATCTTCTAGAAAGTGTAACTTCCTCAAGAAGATATTTTGAAATTTTATTAATATTGGTATTACAACTTCGTGGGGTCATAAATTTTGATTTGACTGTTGGATTTTCTATTATAATACCTTTTCAGAAAGCTCTCATAAATTATTCTGCTAGAAAGTAGAGCCTAAAGGCCAACTACTTTTGTTCTCCACCAATTTTTAGGCCCATCTGGAGCCTCTAAGTGCCTCAAAATTGACTTTGAAGATTTTACTACAATTTTTGAAAATTAAAATTTCAATATCTCTCAAATGACAAATGGTATTGAAGTGATTTCTTCACCATTGGCTTCAATTTACCATTCTGGAAGTCTTTGTAAGATTTCGTGTCCAACTATGCATAAATGCAAACTTACTAAAATAGTAAACCTTCCAAAATTAGCCCTTATTGAAAAGAAACAACATTTTTTTTGGGTGATGCAAGATTTCTCTTACACCCTGGATGCTCCTACATCAGTATTTATTTGACATATATTTGCATAATCTCAAATTCCTTCAGATGCTTTTGAAGTATCAGTGTATCCTATATAGGGTTTAGAATGATTTCTTTTAATTTAAAAAAATTAAATAAATGATGTATTTTCCTACGATTAGATAATATGGAGATGTCCTAAATCTACTCCAGCACATTGTCCTCTTTGGCACTATATTCATTACTCCAGCTGCTAGGGTTTTTCATGTGAAATCTTTAATATCTTCATGATAGTGGCTTTTAAATAGATCATAGTCTTTGATTTAATCCTTATCATGGTAACCCTTGAGCTCCATAATCCACCTTCAATCTATTCTAAGAATGTTGTCTTAAGCTAGATTACATAGTATGCATATAAAGCAAGTCCTTCATACCTACCATTGTTCCAAACCACCACTCACTACCTTGCTTAAAAATTTGCCTTCAAAAGCACAATAGCATGCTTTAAAATCATGGTTTCCAGTGATTGACCATTGAGGTCACTACTTTCATTAAGATACAATGAGATTTTTGTCTTCAAACTCAAGGCATTATGAGAGATAACATTCTGAATTGTTTGTTGTGTACGATTTTATTTTCTTACACATTTATTGCTTTACTAACTGCCTTTAAGACTAGATATTGCACCCTCAGCTGCAATCTCAAACAACTCACTCACTGTCACTTGAAGATTCCTTTCATAAGCATCCTTCTATAAAATCAAACTATGCCCTATAAACTGCCTACTTACTTACTATAGGGGACTCATTGTTTCATGGTATTTTGGGTCTTAAGATCCTTCAACCTTATTGTCACTACTTCACAATCCACAAGGTATTATTCACTATTCTCCCATCTTTGATGAGTCTCAAAACACTGCTCAAACATGCAATCCACTACCTCCATTATACAATGGCTAAAAAGAAACATTGAACCTGTGATGACCACTGTTACTTCATTTGGACAGTCATTCTCTGATTGCATTTTCCCTATCTAACACTACCAAAAGAATTTGAGAAACCCTTAAGGTCAACAAGGGGGTAAGGAAACTCACTATTAAAATCTCCACTTTACTATGCAAGGTTTGAGCTTTATTATCTTGTCATTGCTCAGCCTCTTTTTGACTATCACACCTCAAGTGATTGTCATTCTTCTTACCATAGATTGCATTTATGAATGTCACTGAGCTACATAGTGTGCTTGTTATTGGCTACAATCTTTAGATCATAGAAGCAAAAATCTACAAAAAATCACAATTAATCTCAATTTTTAAAAAATCTATATACTGAATGATTTTTTCCTCAAGTTTTTGAAAAAATCTTTGACCTTTTGTTCAATGATTTTTTCCCATTTCAAACAGCAAAATTTCCAAAAAATTGTGTTTATAACATGCAAAAGAATGTGAATAAAATCATGTTGATTTTTGCATGAAAAAAAAAAAACCATGAGACCATAGCTTGTTGCTTACTATTATGCTTTGATACATTTTTTCCAAGCATCCATAGCTTGTTCAAAAGTACTTGCTTTAGGATTTTAGCCATAATAGCAAGGCACTGAATTGTTTGATAAAATACTTTGCTAGACATGTATGAAAAATGTGGTAGCATAGACAAGGCAATGAACTATTTGAGAAAATGCCTCAAAGAAATGTGGTCTCATGGTGATGGAATGGCATGATGAATGCCATGACAAGAAAATTGCTATGGATTGTCATGGAATTCCATCACCATGAGGCTGCATTTCTTTGAGGAAAATTTTCAACTAGCTCAATGCCTTGTCTATGCTATTGCTTACTATTATGCTTTGATAGATTTTTTCCAAGCATCCATAGCTTGTTCGAAATCACTTGTTTTAGGCTTTTAGCCATAGCAACAAGGCAGTGAACTATTTGATAAAATGTTTTGGCAGAAATGCATGAAAAATGTGGTAGCATAGATAAGGCAATGAACTTTTTAAAAAATTCCTCAAAGAAATGTGGTCTCATGGTGATGGAATGTCATGATGAATGCCATGACAAGTGAATTTCTATAGATTGTCATGGGATTCCATCACCATGAGACCACATTTCTTTGAGGCATTTTTTCAACCAATTCACTACCTTGTCTATGTTATTGCTTACTATTATGCTTTGATAGGTTTTTTCCAAGCATTCATAGCTTGTTCGAAAGCACTTGTTGTAGGCTCTTAGCCATAGCAACAAGATAGTGAATTGTTTGATAAAATGCTTTGGTAGACATGTATGAAAAATGTGGTAGCATAGACAATGTAGTAAACTATTTGAAAAACTGCCTCAAAGAAATGAGGTCTCATGGTGATGGAATTCCATGATAATCAAAAGAAATTTGATTGTCATGGCATTCCATCACCATGAGACCACATTTCTTTGAGGATTTTTTTCAAACAATTCATTGCCTCGTTCATGGCTTGTCATGGCATTCCATCACCACATTTATTTGACGCATTTTTTTCAAATAGTTCACTACCTTGTCTATGTTATTGCTTACTATTATGCTTTTGATAGATTTTTTCCAAGCATACATAGCTTGTTCAAAAGTACTTGTTTTATGCTTTTATCCATAGCAACAAGGCAGTGAACTATTTGAAAAAATGCTTTGGTAGACATGTATGAAAAATGAGGTAGCATAGACAAGGAAATTAACTATTTGAAAAAATTCCTCAAAGAAATGTGGTCTCATAAAATGCCATGACAAGCAAATGTAATTGGCAACTTCTCCTAGTTATTAGTTATACAATGTGAAGTATTGCATAATTGCTTAGGTTGACTTTGTAAAAACTAGATATTGTAATAGACATTTTGTCATCTATTAGCATCTAGTTATTAGTTATGCAATGTGAAATAATGCTTTGAGTTTGAAAGATGTGCAATGCAATGTAATCAACAATATGAATATAAACTACAAAAATCTTTTTTTTTACAATTTATTAGTTAAACTCTTTATTTTATTTGTTCTCTATATCTCTATGCTATGGAAATACTTTCAATTTAAAAAAAATATATAGAGTTTTTATCTCTTGTTCTACAATTTTTTATATTTTTTTAAATCCAATTTTTTCCTTATTTTTTCTAGTTTTTTTCTCAATTTTTTCAAAAAATCTTATACTTTTGGTTTGTTGATTTGTCCCCAAAATTATTTTTCTGCAATGCTTTAGATTGTAAGATTTTGTTATTGGCTACAATGTCTCAATATTTTTGGTATTACAACCTCACTAATCTGCTAGAGTTATTATTTGTGTTTCTACAGAGGCCTAGTGTTTGTACCCTAATCATGCTATTACCAATGCTTTTGTTGGTATTAAAAAACAACCTTAAATCTTGGGTCAAAAAAATAGCTATCTTGATAGAGTTGTGGTATGATCTTGGATTGTATCCTAGAGTGTGTGGGAAGCTTGTGTTTGATCATTAAGGTATGTAAACTAGATCAAGGAGATGTATCCTATATAGCATGGGTCTTGCTTTAATACTTTCCATAATGGTTATTAGCATATCACATTATTATAGTTTTTGGTAACCCAAGATTGCATTCAAGTATGTAACAAAACTGGTTTGTAGTTTAAGTTGTACACTTTTAAGTAGCATTCATAAGGTTTAGAAAATCTTGATCACTCTCTAGAATAGCCCATTAAACATGGATTGTGCTTGAATGCACTGCATAATTGATATAACACAACCACTTTCCATATAAACTAGAGCTATAGGTTCTTTATTGTAGCAAGAGCTAATCGCTCTTGGATCATGTTATCATTACATCATAACCTATTAAACTTGAGTCAACCTGAATGCACCCAATGATGATTGACACATAATTGTGATGATAGTGATTTGTACATGAATTGTACTCATATGAGTGCCCCCATTTCTATCACAACATAGCCACATTAAACTTGGGTCACACATGAATGCATCCTATATTTGTTATGGCACAATTGTGCCACATGACCAGTAGAGTTATGGATCACATAATTACAGTCACAAGAATTTATTCCTCAATTGTGCTCTTATGGTGATTCCATTACCATTACAACATAACCCTTTGGACTTATATTGCTCAAATCCTTACATTGCTTATTTTCTCTTTGGATGGATTGCTTCATGGATTTTTTGTGATTTATACAACTTTTTTTTTTATAGTAAATGACATCGGATTATTTCTAAATCTAAAATGATTTATTAATTATGCTTTTATGATGATTTTGAGTTTTATTTAGAAGGGGTTAATATGTGGCATTTTTATGTGCATGAAGAATAGATTGAGATGCAACATCAGGGTATGGATGGTTCAGGAAAAATTGGATTGCTATCGGTGTCATAACCAGGTTGGAGAATACCTTGAGCTAGTGTGAAACACTTTTGGGTGTTTTTTGTAGGAAGCAAAACCTAATTATAGGAATTTATGAATCTATGATAAAGGAAGTTCCTTTATTCTAAAGATAAAATCATAAATTTTCTTGTCCAATTGGACATCCAACCTAAGATCTTTAATATTTGATAGAGAAAGTTTGTACATCCTAATGATAAAATCATAAATATGTTAGATCAATTTAAAATCCGATAGAGAAAGTTTGTACATTCTAAAGATAAAATCATAAATATTTTGGATCAATTTCAGATCCGATTTGAGGTAGTGAAGCTCTAATAGAGGAAATTCCTACATTTTAAAGAAAATAATAAATTTAATCAATCCAATTTGAGATCTAATTTGAGGTTGTGAAGCTCTGATAGAGAAAGTTCCTACATTCTAAAGATAAAATCATAAATCTACTTGGTCCAATTTGAGGTCCAATTGTAGGGATTTGTCTTTTCAATTATACTTTCTAACATTTGGCTTGATACAAATTGTTACTTTAGAATTATGGTATTTCTTTTCTTCTAATGTTTTCAACCCTCATTTTAGGGAAGAGCTCCAAAGATGGTTCCTTCATATGGAGACTACACTTTTCCGCTATAGGTTCCATCTAGAAACACCGGAAGCTCAAGTACTGTCATACTCAAGTATGCAGAGTTTGAGGTGAATTGCACTTAGTATTTTATTATAATATGGATATGTTCTAGCTTGTAGTTAATCATTGTAGCATAACAGATAGGCTAAATAGTTTTTCATATACCCTAATTTCAAATTCTAAATTTCTATACCTTATTCTAGGAGCAAATCATAAGGGAGTCTATACATAAGACACCATTGTTTCAAATTCAAAATTGTTGGCTCTTTCACAATTGTTTGCTTCATTTATTTGATCTAAGAGAGCCTGTTGTATAGAATATTCTCTCAAAATCATAGTACAATCCTTTATTTTGGGATGACTGTTCAGAATCTTTCCCATCATAACAATGAACAAAAGCATCAATCATTAACCTAAACTTTGTAAGAGTTTCATCAAATTCTACTTTTCCACTCTCTTTTCCATTCTGAATTTTATTCCCAATTTCATCCATGAAGAACTTCCTCAATTTGTAGATCCTTTTGTTAGCCATAACTTTACCAAGTGTCAAGGATAGCTTTGAGTTTTTAACCAAGCAACAATTGAGAAAAATTGTCCTTACCAAATCAAAATATGGTAAGGATGAATTTTTTCAATTGTTGCTTGGGTAGAAACTCAAAGCTATCCTTGACACCTTGTAACATTATGGCTAACAAAAGGATCTACAGGCTGAGGAAGTTCTTCATGAATGAAATTGGGAATAAAATTCAGAATGGAAAAGAGAGTGGAAAAGTAGAATTTGATGAAACTCTTGCAAAGTTCAAGTTAATGACTGATGCTTTTGTTCATTGTTATGATGGGAAAGATTCTGAATAATCATCCTAGAATAAAGGATTTTTTTGTGATTTTGAGAGCATCTTCTATATAGAAAGCTATCTTAGATCAAATAAATGAAGCAAACAATTGTGAAAGATCCATCAATTTTGAATTTGAAACAATGGTGTCTTATGTATAGAATCCCCCTGTGATTTGTTCCTACAATAAGGTATAGAAATTTAGAATTTGAAAAAATGGTATATGAACAACTATTAAGCCTATCTATTATGCTACAACAATTAATTACAAGTTAGAACATATCCATATCAGCATAAAATAGCAGGTGCAATTCATCTCAAACTCTGTTGTGGTAATTGCTTGGTAAGGAAGTTTTCACTCCATGAACATTCTCTATGCACATCAGTATGTTGGTTATTATCTCAATCTCCTTTGTGATCAAAAGAATAGTGAAGTTCATTGTATAACTCATGACCATTTTGCAGTGTTATGATCTAGTGCTCTTTTACTTCTTACTCACTGTGTTCTCAATCACCATGTGCAAATGACTTAGAGGACAGATCTTTGTCACCATTTGACAGTAAATTTCATTATTTTTGGACTATTTGTTATGATTCAATCATGGTTTGACAGTGTTCTTCCTTTCTCAGTCCTATAGGATTGAGGACAATTCATAATTTACAACTCTCTAACAGGAGTAAATAGATATAGTAAAGATATTTAAAATTTTAGAAGTGGATTTTTTTTAATTGCTAAAGCCTATTTATCAGTTTTATAACTTAAAATTATTTAAGCTATTTGAATAGATAAACTTCATATTATAAATCTTTAAAGTAAAATAGAATCGGGTACTTAAAATGATTACAGAGAAATTGAATGAAAATTAGTAAATTACCACTAATTTTCCTTTTCCTTTTGCGTGTTTACAGTGTTATTTCTTCCAGCATTTGTTAGGCCTATCTTGGATTCTATGGAAACAGCAAAGGCAATTCCACATCCAGGTCTGAATGAGGTGATGACCCATCCTTCTATGATGAATTTAGCAAGATACACCCAAGAATAGATCTAAAAATCAGATTTTTAAACCTTCAAATATTTGAGATCGTTGCAGATTTGATTTGATTTTTGTACAGTTGGACAGATCTAAAAAATTGTTGCTTGAAAATGATGTAAATGAAAATGTTATTCGTTCAAAATAATCTATGGGTGTTGTTTTTCACTTGCACAATTTTTTTTTGTCTACCTTAAGATAACCATTAAAATTATCATTTTATTTATCATAATATTTCATTGTATATTTGTATTTTGTTAGATCGTATTGGATAGTTAATGCTTAAGTTTTTTTTTTTTTTAAATCAGCATAATATACTTTCCATGTACTTCTTTTCATCACTTGTAAATCTAAATTTTTGTTACTTTTTTTATCATAAAAAATAGAGATGATTTTAGTCTATGTGAAATATTTTCATGCATGTTTGAGATCTCTACAAGGTGATGAAAAAGGCCCTAGGGTTTGGTAGGGTTTTGAGTATCCTTATTGTTTTGATGGTAATGTTGTCACTAAGTTCTCTCCTTTCCCAAATATAGTCACCTGAGAAATTGCCATGATGCTCTTGACTATAAATTACTTTGTTCTCCATACCTTCTCACTACAGGTCTGATTCTTCAACTCTACCAACTTCCCTTCCATCTTAGTGTCTTTTCATGCTCTTGTATCTATTCTCTTATGAATTTATTCTTCTGATTCTGAAAGCTATCACTAAGTCTATTATGATTGTTCGGTCTTTGAGGGTATATGATTTTCTACTACGAGCTCTTAGATTGTCATACTTTTGATGAAAATTCTCCAAGTATGTTTGCTCACTAACTTAACTCTCTGTATATTCCCCATTATGCATTGAAAATTCATGGTTTCTAGTTAACTATTTATTGGTGTAACTATTACCATGTTTCTTGGGACTGTCATCCCTATAGGATAGTTTCCTTATACAATTGAATGTAATTTAAAAGGTGCCCATAAATATTGACAAGTTTCATAAGACTGTTGTGTTAAGGTAGTAGATGGTCATAACCAATTTCATAAGACTATTGTGACAGGTTTCATAATACCACCATATCGCAAGAGTCGAGAAGAAATGGTGTGGTGTAGTGGTAACATCCCACATTACTGTGAAAGTTGAGAAATAAATGTGTGGTATGGTAGTAACTCAAATACTTCTCATGCATCCCCACAAGAGCTAAGAAGATATGGTGTGGTGTAGTGGTAACATCCCACATTACCATAGAGGCCAAACAATAATGGTGTATTGTAGCGGTAACATCCTGTATTACCACAAAGGCCAAACAATAATGATGTGGTGTAGTGATAACATCCTGCATTACCATGAAGGCTAAGCAATAATGGTGTGGTGTAGCGGTAACATCCCACATCACTGTAAGGATCATGTCAAAATGGTGTGGTATCATGATTAAACTATAAAAAGAAATATCACATTTCTTTGAGGCATTTTTTGAAATAGTTTTCTTGCCTTGTGTATATTGCTTCCATATTTTCATGTATGTCTAGCAAGGCACTTGTAACTACAGCATATGACAAAAAAAATCCCTGATGTTGTGCTTTGATGTATGTCCCTTCATTGTTACTAGATATCTGATGTAGTGCACATTATTATAGTGTAAGCCTATTTTTTAGATTATTTCATTTAGCATCACCAAAATTCTCCACAAGAACATTGTCCCTATTTAAAATTATGGAAATGGTTCACATCTCTCAGAACAATTTATCTTGCAACAATCTTGGAGATGAATTTAGATGCAGTGTGAAAATCAGAACATACTCAAAGGTTCTTAACAACTCTAATAGTTGTACCAAGGGCCATGTTTAACAAACCAAATGAAATTGCTAACTTTTCACTATGGTGGAAGACAAATGATTCTTTTTTCTTCTATTTCACAACATTGAGTAAAAGTCTTGAATCTGGAAATACCTTGCTTCCTTCATTTACCATGCTAATTTCTCTAATTTTGCATAGATCTCCCATGTTTTTGGATGTGTATCCTTTTAATTCATCTATCTTTCATTGATCTCCTTACTATTTTAACCTCACCACACCTTCCTGCTTCTACATAGATGTTTTAGAGAAGAACATAAGTTGCAGACTAAAAAAGTAGTGTTGCTGGAATACTCAACCTATATTCATATATGATCCACAAGAACCAAAGGTTTAACTAGAATCTCAGTAATAATGTTTAGGGTTCCCTTAAGATAGCCAGCATGGGCATGAAGGTCAACCATGCACAGCTAATGATCAACTATATATGTAATGTAATTACTGAGGTGTGAAGTATGTGCAACCCTCATCCACTAAACCCGCATGACTGCATGCAGCTAGAACACAAGCAAATCTTACAATGTCGATGTTCCAAAGTTCTTCATTAATTCAAATATTTTGAGAGCTTCCTTGCAAAATCCATTTTGTGCACATTCTACAATCATATCATTTCATTCCATGAGATGACATCTCTTTGAGGTATTTTGTTAAACAATTCATCTGTACTACATTTTGGTGTCAAATCTTTGGTAATTATGGTTAGTTTCATTACATTCAAATTCTAAATTCTGGAAAATTATGTATAGTAAATAGATTGATGGCTATTTGGATAGTGAAATTAGCTCTCCTAGAAATTAACTAAAATATCTAGAAGGATTATTTTAATTAAAGAATATTTTGTGGTTATTTTTACAACAATGATTTTACAGTGCAGCTAGCTTGCTATTTTCATTCAAGATACAAGTCATCAAATTCAACCACATACCAAGAAGATGGTACTCTACTTCAAGCCCTCAACCTCACTTAGTTTAGTCTTCTTGCATGGGGATATTAAGGAAGTTGGTAAAAAATTAATATATATCATTTTTTGTTTGTGGAGGAGAATCCTTTGAGATTCAATATGGCAATTGATCAATATCTAGTTTCTTAAGTAAATATGATGTCACGGTTGGGAAACTTGTGAAACATTAGGTTAGTAATTTTTAGATGTTAAAGCTTCCCATTTGGATATCAAAGATATTTTCTCATCAACTTAATTTGGAATTTATGTATAAATGGATTCTTTAATGGTGCAGGTCTTTACTAAGACAACACATGAACCAAGGTTGATATTTTTGCTGTCCAAGTCTGATGGCATTCTTGGGCTTGGTTTCCAGGAAATTTATGTTGATAATGTTGTTCCAGTCTGGTTAGTGTTGATATCCTTCATTCTATAATAGGTCAAATTCATTCTATAATCTGAGTGTATCACCTTTCTTAAATTTTGAACAAGGTTCTGAAATCAAGGGTTCAATATGCATATTTTAGGCCTATGTTGAACACTTTGTTTAAGGAATTTGTTGACAAGGCTACAGTTTTTTAATTGATTTATCTTTCTGCTAAGTTTGGACTTTCTTTTGTAAACTTGCAATATACAATGCACTTTTATTCTTTTTGAATTGAGACTAATATTAATTTTGTTGGTTGTATTGAGGCACAACTTCATTCATGGCGGAAAAGGTAGCACTTTGTTGCTCATATCAGATGACACATTGCATATAAAGGAGGAAATATTCTAGCTGGGTTATTGTTGACTGTGTTGAAGAAGAGAGCTTCATATATGGAACACAATCAACACTCTCCTTGGATTCTACACGTTACAGATGGATTCAAGAAGATTTCCCATGTTGTAGAAGTTTTAAGAGATGGAAGGGGCATGTGCTCACATTGAAGGGCCTCAAGCATGTGTTTCCATCATTTCAAAAGTCTTTTGGAGAAGTTTCTTTCTTGTAGTCATTTCTCTGCAATATTGTAGTTGTTATTTTCAGTCTTGTGACTGAAAATAACAATTGTAATACTCTATTTGTAAGATATAACTAGAACACATTTCTTTTATTAATAAATTTCACCAATTTTGTCTTCTCAATGGTTGTCTTATTGTGTGCAATTGATGATTGATGTGTATTTCTGTGTTTTATGTTTAAATCCTCAAATATCAGTCAATTAAAATGACTAAATATACTACTAATTGACATCAATTAATAATTAAATTGATTAAATTTACTACCAATTGACAGAAATTAGTGAACAATGAATAAATATGACTAGATATATGACCAGTGAAATTAGTGAATAAAAATGACTAAATACACTACCAATGCATAGAAATCAGTGAATAAAAAATGACTAAATAAGTGACCAAATTACAACAATCAATGACTAAATCAACGACTAAATATAATAGTGGAAAAAAAGTGACTAGATCGTAGCAATGCATGACTAAATCAATGACTAAATATACTACCAAATCGATCAATCAAAACAACCAATAAATGACTAAAAATGGTTTATTCATCAATTTGGTCACATTATATATGACTAGCAATAAACTACTAGTGGTCGTTTGACCAATTGTAGTCATTTATAAGCAATTTTTAGTAGTTTTTTCAATAGTTTATTGTTGTTTTCGTACTAGTGTATTCATGTGGATTTGCCAAATATTATGTTCTATCCACAGGAACTCCCACCTCCAGAAGTGCAGAAGCAAGTAGATCCTCTGATGATTATAGTTAACATTAATAATATCAACATTAGACGTACTCTCCTTGATGTTGGTTTGATGCTCAATGTATGTAGCATTGATCTATTGCCTAAGATTAATATTGATTCATCTTCTCTTAATGCTTCTTATATTGTCATTTGTGGGTTCGATAATGTTGGTTTGTATCCTTTAGGCATGATAGTCTTTCCTTTAAGTTTGGGACCCTTTACTATACCCACCCTCGTATATGTTATGTCAAAAAAGCTACCAAATAATTTCTCCTCGATAGACCATGGATTCATGCTATGGGTGTAGTCTTGTCTACCTTGCATAAATCTATTAAGTTCATTTGTAACAATCAATTAGTTAGGGTTGACCCTGAGGCTATGCACTTATGTGAGATGGTAGCTTTTGGTCAGGTTTTGGTTGTGCCTACTCTTATCCCTTTAGTGTCTTTCGATGTGTTGATTTCTATTCCTATAGTACCTATTACACAAGATACTCTTGAGACAAATGTCCCTAAAGAAGATCCTTTTGAAGCAAGAAATATTAAGTTTTCTCCTTCTACCTCTTCTCAAAAGAATGTGTGTCTTGGTGATGATTGGGGTTCTTTAGACTTTATAGAATACTTCATTGGAGAATGTGAATTCAACCCGATCCACTTAAACCTTCTGATCACATAATCCAGGCCCACTATTAAAGATGGTTATTCCTATGTATCGTAGGATAATGTGAACACAAATTATAATGTTCTTAATGTTGATCCTCCCTTCAGAGGAAGATGATCATGCTTCTATTAATGAGGCTAATGCTAGAAGTCCTATCAAGAAGGATGATGGTGATCCCATAGAGAAGAGTGTGATCCTCATTGTTGGAATAATGCTCTTTATGAGGATCCTCCTCAAGATTGCAAGCATGTTATGGCTCTAGCTTCAAGCTTGTCTCTAAATATGGCTATGGGCATAAAGGTTGTGGGCGTAATGTACAAGGCATTCAGGTCCCTATAGAATGTGTGCCTCGTAAGCATAATTTGGGTCTTGGTTGCTTGAATGAACAATCTAAATAGAAATCATAGTTGAATGTCGACATGATTTCTACTCAACCTTATCCTCCATTGTCTTCTATCTTTATGTCTTCTTCTTGTGAGCAGTCGAGTCTTTCTCCACAAGAGAAAGTGTTGCTTCCTACTCCTCATTCTTTATCTAAGCAAGAGCATATTTTGTTGAGGCTTCTCATAGCCCACTTGATCACTCTTCCTTCTCTTACACATAAGAAATTTCATAAGCATGATAAAGAAAAACATTATTTTTGTGCATACCATCGAGTGTCTAGGCATTCACTAGTGAATGTAAGGCCTTGAAGGATAAAATACAACTTCTTGATTCAGATGACATAACTCATTTATTTGATGATGCACCTATCTCTTCTTCAAATGACAAGTGATATCAAGGTCTATCTCTATCCTATATGTTCTAAGTATCCTGCATGGTTCTCCTCCCCTGTATGTTGGGGTAGTGATGACTTGCTCTAGAAGGAAGATGATCATGCTTCTATTAATGAGGCTAATGCTAGAAGTCCTATCAAGAAGGATGATGGTGATCCCATAGAGAAGAGTGTGATCCTCATTGTTGGAATAATGCTCTTTATGAGGATCCTCCTTCTCAAGATTGCAAGCATGTTATGGCTCTAGCTTCAAGCTTGTCTCTAAATATGGCTATGGGCATAAAGGTTGTGGGCGTAATGTACAAGGCATTCAGGTCCCTATAGAATGTGTGCCTCGTAAGCATAATTTGGGTCTTGGTTGCTTGAATGAACAATCTAAATAGAAATCATAGTTGAATGTCGACATGATTTCTACTCAACCTTATCCTCCATTGTCTTCTATCTTCATGTCTTCTTCTTGTGAGCAGTCGAGTCTTTATCCACAAGAGAAAGTGTTGCTTCCTACTCCTCATTCTTTGTCTAAGCAAGAGCATATTTTGTTGAGGCTTCTCATAGCCCACCTAATCACTCTTCCTTCTCTTACACATAAGAAATTTCATAAGCATGATAAAGAAAAACATTCTTTTTGTGCATACCATTGAGTGTCTAGGCATTCACTAGTGAATGTAAGGCCTTGAAGGATAAAATACAACTTCTTGATTCAGATGACATAACTCATTTATTTGATGATGCACCTATCTCTTCTTCAAATGACAAGTGATATCAAGGTCTATCTCTATCTTATATGTTCTAAGTATCTTGCATGGTTCTCCTCCCCTGTATGATGGGGTAGTGATGACTTGCTCTAGAGATGTGCATCCTTCTAAGGACCCCCTCTCTTCTCTTTGTCTTTCAATTGGAGTTTCCACTTAAGTGTGCCCCTTTCTATCTTGAAGGGTTTCTGAGGGACCCTCTTAGAATTTTTTATCTCAAATGAATCCATTGGTGTCTAGCATGGGAGTAGCCTGACTAGACTTGTTTTATGTCTTGGCGTCTAGCTTGGGGGTAGCCCGACTAGACTTGTCTTTTCTATGACTATCCTACAACACAGCTTGCAATAGCCATAGGCTTCTCTCATCAGTCTTGCTCTGCAGGACTAAGAACCTATAGAGCTTATTTGCAACAATCTTTCCTTGTAGGACTGAGCACCTGTAAGGGCCAAGCTGGCTCTGTGGGGTCCCCTACATCAGGCTTCCCTTGGGAGAGAGTGCCTAGGGCACCTTCTTTGTAAGTTTGAGGACTTGTAAAGTACTTTCATCTTGTAGGATCTGTTCACCATTGGTATACGGGCCTCTAATCTAGTTTGTTCAACTCTACAGGAGAGAGTACCTACAGATCCTTTTGTTCACCTTTCGTAGGTCTTCGGATCTATGGTGCATTTTTTCAACTCTCGCTGGGTCTGAGGACCTATGGAGCCATCTCTCTCTTAAATTCTCTTTCTTCTCAAATTGTATATACTAGATCAAAGATCTGCATCTTCTTCATCCTAAGTATATTCTCTTTCTCTCTTTGATATTGATTGCTTCCTTGACTTTTGGGTGCATTCTTCTCTCCATTTAATAATTCTTCTATGTGTTATTTCTTAATTTGTGAATGATGCATAGTATTGAGACAACCTTTTACATTGAGGTCTCTTTCACTTTGCTGACTCAAATCCTTTAGTTTTTTTGTGTGTGCCTGTGTGTATGTGTTTTTAAATGTTCTAACCCCAAGATGTGGTGGTTTTTTGTGTTCTAACATTGTTGTCTTATGCATGTCTTTCTTGTCTAATGCATTTGTTTTGTAGGTATTCAGTCTAGGGGATGCTTCCTTTATTCAAAGAGTTGTCTACTTCCTCTAGAGTATCCTTTTGGCATCATGATGTTATTCATGTTTAGTAGATTTCCTTTAGCATGCAAATTAGTGTAGATTCATATGCCCACTAAAGTGGGGGGAAAATATAATGTCATAAAATTGCACCCATTTCAATTTCACATACATTCTTGCATATACTTTAGTGTCCACTCCCTTATAACTTGTGTATTTATCCCCTGCATCAACCCTTTTCCCCTCTCAAGATGCTCAAGACCCCTTTTCAATAGCTACCCTCATGCATCAGCTTTGCATCAAAACTTGTTCTTTTCTTGTTCTCATCATTTTGTAGCATGATGTGTCTGGACACTATCATGCCACACAAATGTCCACATTCTATGCTAGCATCCTATGGCATTTCAACATTCAAACGGACATTTTCGAGCATGCTTTCCACTTGTCAACCCCTTTTGTTAGTGGTAATGGCCCAGGATGCCTTGTAATGGCTCAAGAAGCTTCTTTTCTTTCCTCTCCTCTCTTTAAATGCTATCTTTCCAATTCATTTATGCTTATAGCTTCTCTCCATATTTGGCTCTAGCCTTCTCCTCTTTTTCTTGCTACCTTTCTTGTACAACACCCTACAGCTTGCTACAGTAGCCTCAAGCTCTTAAGCTCTTACAACACTCTTTGTAGCTCTCTTGGCTCTTGCAGCTATCTCCCTCTTTAGCTTACTTAAGCCTTGCAACTAATATCTCTCTTACCTTGTGCTTGCGAGCATCTTGGGATTTATCACATCCTCTATCAATTACCTCTTTATCACATGATTCGGGTTCTCCTCCTTGAGCGAGGATTGCTTTTATCACTCCATGTTTGCTTACTTTATTCACTCTATCTATTTTCCTGTCCATGGAGGTGGGAACACCGAAATGGGGGTTTGACTAAGGAAAATCCCTTTATAGCCCTAACATTTTCTCTCAATCTTACATATGTGGGTATTGAAGATATCTACTAGCTAAAGGATTCATTACTTTGGCTGTTGTGAGCATTTTCCTTCTCCATTCTCTTTAGTTCTATCATTTACTTACTTTATTCTAGTTATGTTATATTCTATTACTTTCCCACATCTTACAAGTTCTTAGTAATTAGATTGCTAGTAGTTTCTTTGTTTTTTCCTATGATAAACTCAATTTATGATCCGTACGAGATGCTAGCGTGCCTCTAGGACTCCAATGCATCACATTGTCATCCTTGTTCTGTGTTGACATCCTTTGGCTGAGAGCTCATCAGTTTGTCTAGAAAACCTTTGTGATCTACTCTTTTTTATTTTGGAACTCTCACCTTCTCAACTTGAAGTAGTTTAGGGCAATTCACCCCTTGGGATTTTCTTGAGAATAAAGAGACTCATGAGTAGTGAATCCCCCTTCTCTATAATTATCTCCAAAATTACTCTCCCCCTTTGACATCAAGGGCAAAGGGAGCATACAATAACAATCTTCTCATATACTAGAACCCCCCCTAAAAAAATTATTTATATATATAAATTGAAAACATAATTGACTCACCTTAGGAGTGTTATCCAATAAAAAAATTGAACTAAAAATTTGTCTTATATCTTCTACATATGTACATAGAAATCTGAAATAGTAAACCAAATTGCATAAAAGAAATAAATATTGTTACCTGGAGGAGGAAGTTGACTATTGCATCTTTTCAAGATGGGATTTGCATTGTTGTTTTCCATCCTCCCAACTCTTCTTTTCTATCACAAGCATTTTACTCTGGGTATCTAGTTCCATCAAGAGTTCTTCACCTTCATCTAGAGTGTTGGGTATCAAATTTAGCTTTGTAGTCTTATCATCACTCAATAGGGAACTAGAAATAGATATGAACTTAGAGTTCACCAGATCCTTGAGATTACCAAACTACAAAATGATCTTCTCTTTTATGATTGCAGTTGGAAGAGCTAGTCATATAGACTCTCTATTGATTCCCTTGTGCTTCCATCCAAGTCATGTTTCAGATAATAGGAACTGGAAGCTTTTTCAATCTGGGACTCAATTTAGTCCATCATATCCTTTATACTTTTGTTTGATCTAGGCCACTTTATACAAAAATGAAACAAGGATTTGGCCTCTGCCACACAAGCCTACACACCCTTGATATTTTCCTAAAATTTATTATGTGCATGGGCACACTTCTCCTTGACATCTAGTAGCCTTTTCTCATCCACTTTCATCTCCAACTCTTTTTCTAGCTTTCCCTTCAAACCGATGGCATACTCCTTAAAAGAATCAAGTAAAAATTTCAAGTTTTCCATACCAGAGAGGGTGTTGTCAATAACAACATTGAATATGGCTTCATGTAGAACTTTCATAGCCTCACCAATCAATTCTTTACTCTTATGATGTGTCTTAATGATCTCTTTCTAGGAAGATTCATGGAAAACATCTCCCAGTTCAAGCTTGTGAAGAGGGGAAATATTCTCCATGTCCACATGCCCTTGTTGCATAGCTGTTGTAACAGTTGAGTGGACATTACATGTTGGAATTTAAGTTGAATGATTAAAAAATTATTTAAAGAATCTCTAAAGGTGTCATAAGATTCACCAGTAGTCTTTAAGTTCTCCTCTATATCCCTCTCTTTTAACTCCTTTTCCTTGTCACCAGTGTTAACTGGTGTCTCCATTTCCTTCTTTCCCTCTACATCACAGGATGCATCTTTACTCTTTTGTTCATCATTCTTCCCTATATATACTTCACTAGTAGATAGATTTTTGTTATTTGGAGGAGTGACTATCTCTAGTTGGCCTTGAAAATTATCAACATTCACTTCAGCTATCAGAGGAGGTGTAGAAGTATCCTCCTTTGTAATGTCTTCTATGATATTTTCTTCCTTTTCAATATTCTTCTCAGCATCATCATTTTCTTCTACCATTTCTTCCACTACTGGAAGAACATTTCCTTGCACTTTTCGTTCTCTTGTTTCATGCTCATGTTGAGCATCATCATGTGTTGTGCTTCTTCTTCAGCATTCTCATCTAAAGTAGGCATCTCAATATGCACTTCTTCTTTGGTTTCCAGAGTCATTCCCAGCCTTTGATCTAACTCTACAACCTTTTCTACAAACTCTTTCCAAATCCTCTCTAGATCATTTGATCTCTAACCATGAGGGTTGTCACCTTTTGCTTTATTCTGAAATCCTTATTGAACAATATGTAGCCAATGTGGCTTTATTCTCTTTAGAACAAGGAGCAATAATATTTTCCAATGCATAGGCCTTCAATTTAGCCTCTTCCTCTATGGATTATTGTCTTCTCTCAATCGATACATTCCAAAATTTTGTAGGTAATTGCTTTTCTATATTTCTCATATCTACTTCAAAAACAATAATATATTTTACAATGGCTTCTACAATGGTGGCCTTATCCACCTCACCGACCTTAGAAAATAGTGTTGTAGTCTCTTCTAGCATTTCATTTTGTACAATCACATTAAATAATGCATCCAATTTCATGGGACTATGAGTCCTTATCAGAGGTTTCTTCTTTTTATTTTTCTTCTTCTCTTTTGGTGTCTTCTTCTCCTTTTTGAAATATGATTTCTTTTATCTCATCTCCATTATGAAGCCTTCCTTCTCTTTTTTGACCTCAGCCTCACTATTTGTATCAACAATATTAAACTTATACTTGTTTGTATTGGCTTCACCTTGTGAAGCTTTAACTTTCCTCTTGCAAATCAACTGTGGTCCTTCTTCTTCTTCCTCTTCATATTCAACATTAACATCCAAGTACCGCTCCCTTGTTGCCTTGGTTTTCACCCTCCTTCTCATAGGGCCAATTTTTTGTGCTATCAGAGTAACCTTTTCCTTCTTAGGCCTCTTTTTTTATTTTACAAGAAAGGCTTTTTCCTTCATCAAAGCACTTTTAGGTACTTTCCTCTTCTCTCTTGAGGTAGGACTAGTCCTGGAGGAGTTCCGGGAAATTGAAGGAGTGGTAGCTACTCTACTAGATCTCCTTACACTTAATGAACCTATCAAAGCACCATAATTAGCATTTTCTTCCTCAACTTGTTCCATTGTGAGGCCCATTGCTTCTACAAGTGTTGCAATCATTTTCTCCATTGTCTTGTTGATCTATTTTTTCCTTTTCTCCAAGTGGACTTCCATGGACTTCTCTTCATAAGTTCCATACCTCTCTTTGAAGGTGCCTCTTGGCTTGCTCAACATGTAATTTGCAGACCTTAAAATATCTTGCTCAGTAATTTCATATCCCATTTTTAGGATCCACATTCTTCTAGGCTCAACAACCTGTATGATACATTCATCCTTTGTCACCAAGAATGTAATGTCATTCTTGTACTTTTGCACCATCTTCATGGTAATCCTCTCCCTTTCTTGCATCCTCTTCTGAAATAGTACAAAGAATTCAACAAGGGAATCATCTTGTGCCTTTGCATCTCCAAGACATCTCAAAAATTCTTTAATTTGGTGTGCAATAGGCCTTCCTTTTAACCACACCACACTCTTTGTTCTGGAGAGTTCTTTCAAGAAGTAAAATAATAAACATATAACTAGTGTGCCATACTTGAAAGGATATCTTGAATCCTTTATATTTTTTAAATTCGCCATCAACTACTATCTCAAAATCTCGCACAAGTCATAATCAAATCCTTTCTCCACCATTTCATAGGTAGTATTGATAGTGGTGGCCGAAATAGAGTTTTCTCTATTTGAAAAGTAGATTTTATAGCCAATCATCATTGTAGCATACTTCACCAAAAGATTCATGATGTTATTTATTGTCAATTCCCTCTTTTCATATGTTGCAATAGTAAGTTCCATCACAACCTCATTCTTTACTAATTTAAGCACTAGAATTGGTCTAGTTGAGCATAACCCTGTAACTTCCCTAATCACTTCCTTTGTGATCATCCCAACTATATCTGACCACACAAACTTGTCATGAGTGTGGCTCAATGCAATTATCACCCAAGCATTATCATGGAAAATTTTGGGAAACCCTTACCAAACATCGAGCTTTTTCACAACAAAATTCTAATACTCTAGCTTGAGTGTGAAATCATCACCAATGAACTCCTTGTTGGCAATACAAGGGCAAACAACTGAGAGGGGGGGTGAATCAGTTGTCATAGAAATTCAAAACTTATTCAACTTATTAACCTTATTCTTAGATTTGATAATTAACCATGAAAGCATGAATTAACAACACATCAAAAACACACATAACACCAAGATTTTTTATGCGAAAACCCTGTTAGGGGAAAAACCACGGTGGAGGTCAGTCCACATGATTATACCCTGTTAAAATTATAATGAAAATGAAATATGGGGAATGCACATGCATTCAAGCACACTGCCTAGAGCTCATTGCTCAAATATAAAGGAAGACACACTATCTTACAAAGAGATTCAAATTAAAGCCATCTAGATTTTGAACTGAGACAATAGCATCTACTAATGCCTAATTATAGTTCCAATTAAGCGCATGAACACTTCTTCATTCTTCTTCACTCTTCTTCACACTTCTTCACAATTCTTCACACTTTTCTCTACCTTGAAATGATATTCACACATACACACACACAGAGCATCCACTAGCATAAATTTGTGCTTCAATTTGAATAAACAATCACTCTTATATATCTGCAACATGAAATTTCATTTCTACAAGTTGGCCACAAAGAAATAATAAAATGAATACAAACTGTCAGCCCAAATCATTAAATATTATTAATGTGAATCAACCAAAGTCAGCCATAACTTAGTGAGGACCCAAAACAATATCTCCAACATGAAAACACTTCAATTAATTACACCTAGAAGATACATAACATGCTTCAATTCCATGTCATCCAAGGACAAGAAAAACATGAAAACAAAAGAGAATATCACCAACTATAATCACAATGATCAATGTGAGCATGAAACAAAGATAGAGCATGATCTAGAAACATCCACAAGCAACATGAATCACCAGAGAAGCATCCATAGCAATTGAACTAACTAAAATAGTATCATCCTTAATCACAAACATGAACTAAAGAAACATAAAAATTGATTGAATGGAAATCTTCATAAATCAATCAAATCTTCATGCGGATCTTTGAAACTTGACTTGGATAAACTGGATACACTTAGCAACAAACACTTTAGTCCACAACATCTAATCATCAATGTATAGAACATATCATCAAACTAAACATCACTTTACCACTGAGAACTTGCAACTTATTTCTTTACAATTTTCTCAATATCCTCAACATATACAACTTCAAATGAATTTATGCTAATAGTGTTGACATCAATGAAGACCACATATCAGAAACAAGACCACAACATCCAACAATCTCCCCCTTTAGCATTGATGGAAACACATTATGTGAAAAACACAATCAATGCAACTAACTCCTAGCATTTACTCCCTCTTAGATTTTGACTCTTTTCTCCTCAACTCTTTCACACAACTCTTCTCCCACATGACTCTGATTTTTAGATAATTACTAGTTTTCCACATGACTCTTTTCCCCCTTTGACATCAATGACAAATTTCTCTAAGCTCTGAACCACATATCTGAATTTCTAAACATCTGACTACCCCCCCTGAGTAGCATCCACCACAACATCAATCTGAAACAAGATATGACTATGAAATGCACGAACTGATGCACACATCGCATTGCATCCTAGTTCTGATTAGGAGGGGTAATCACCCCTAAATTTCTTCTAAGATACTCAAAAGTATCCTTAGGAAATGGCTTGGTAAATATGTTTGTAATCTACTCTTTAGTAGGCACATACTCCAATCTGACTTCCTTTTCACTTACCTTCTCCTTCAAAAAGTGAAACTTGATAGATATATGTTTTTTTAATGCAACACCGGATTCTTGGAAATGTTAATAGCACTTGAATTATCATAGAATATAGCAATAGGCTCATCATATACAACCCTAATATCCTTCAACATCTTCTTCATCCATTGGACTTGAGTACAATTATTAGCAGCAGCAATGTATTTGGCCTCTGCAGTAGACAAGGAAATGGCATTTCGCTTCTTGCTTAACCATGAGATTAGCTTCTTACCCAAGAAAAATGCTCCACTGTTGAGATTATGGATGCATAGTCCCTGAAGCTCTGGAATCTTCAATGAAGGACCCTTGCCAGGAAAGATAATCAACCACATAGAAAGTGTTGCAACTAGGCATGCATAATAGAGATTCTATATTGATGATATGATTGATATTGAATTGAATGATTCAAATGTACAAAATTCCTGAATATATAGGCATGAGAGAAAACCATGATATGTTTCCATGTGTCATAATCTAACAACATGTGACAACATGTGAACCCTATCTAGGAAATTATTAAATGTTGAGATAAGTTCTAGAAGGACAACTCATCTTCTAGAAGGAATCTTAACCCTACAAACAAGGAAGCGGAAATTACCCCATTATTAAATGATTTATTAAAATGCAACCTAGGACAAAATTAAATATGACCTAAGTTAACTTATGCTAGTGTAATAATTAATTAATTACAATAACACCCCCCATAAGTTCAAATTAGGGATGAAAAATGCAATGTACATGATAAAGATGCAGAAAATCTCCCACAACCAGAGAAAAGGGGAAAACCCAGTGGAAACAAAACCCCTCTCCAAAAAGGAGATGAAAAATAAAAAATGTGAGATAGGATGGGAAGGATGGAGGACTCCCAAATACCCCCCAAGTACAACATCTGTCACATGGATACAATACATTACCCCCCCATAGGGAGGAAAGAGAGAGACAGTATATCCCCCCAGAAGATGTGATCACCTACAAAAATGGTAAGTGTCTGACGATAAAACATGATCCAGTGTCGACAAACAACTTGTCTCCCTTTCGGAAGAAACAGAACCAAGTGCAAGTGTAGTGATGCTTCCCATTCTAGATAGGAATTAAAGGAAGGAAGCATGAATATGGATGTTGATGATGTCTCTAAACTCTACTCATGTGTCTCCTTGCCTGATGAAGAAGATGCCACAATCAATGAAGAGGGTGACAAACCAGGATAATGCAAAAACTAATGCTAAACAATATCCAAAGATGACAATGCAATGAATATGATGGAGACTTGATAGCCCTCCTAAATGAAGTGTCCTCAAAACCAATGAAAGAAGTCTAAAGCAAAAAATGTGTCCAACCCACAAGTCTCCCACTAGGAAGAAGCAAATCCAATGGTGGATGTTGAAGAAACCTCAAATCCTAAATGGAATGACAGGGAAGAAGTCTCATACATGAAATATCTAAAGAGAAAACAAGTGCCTCCAAGATAGTCTCAATATCTCCAATCAAGGTTGAGACAAAGGAATGAGGAGACTCAAGAAAACTCTCCAAAGTCATATATGAATAGAGGAGTGATATCCCCTCAAGAATGTCCTCCAAACCTAGAGAAGTAGCCAAGTCAGTGATACCTGAAACAAAGCCATCCTATGATGTCAAGTCTGGAAAACTAAAGGTTTCCTAATGAATGATGATAGTGGAAGCCTCAATCAATGATTCTAGACAAGGAATCACTGAATGTGAAGGGATACCAACTATCTCTAATGGAGAAGAAGCACCTAAAGCAACCTTGTCAACCTCTTCAAAAGATTCAAGGCAATCAACCTCCTACACAACAATATCATTATGGGGTACTTGATCTAAGGAATGGCATTCTGAATCATGACCATCAGGAAGTGGTGGAGTATCTGAATCTCCATATATCTCCCAAAGCTTAGTCCAAAGGATGTGAGGACAATCGCAATGATCAATAGCATTCAAAACATCACAATCAACTTGCATCTCAATGATCTCCAAAACAGTGTATCTACTGCAACTCCAAGCAAGTTCATGAATACCTTCAATTGGATGAGGAACTATACCATACATATGAGGCAATAGATCAAGTGACTGGATATGGTGGTTGTTCCCATCCTGCCATTGTTTATAGTTACCCTTGTGCAACATAACTAGAGGAGTATATGCAAGACCCATAATGAAATTTCTCAAAAAACACAAAGACAAATGACCTTCAACAACAAAGAAATACTTCCAAGGATGATGCGCAACTGAAGTGATTTTACCCGGATCAAAAAATACTTTCCCATGCTTCAAGATGTCTAGGTTATTGAAAAAATGCACCAAAATGAAAAAAATCAATGCAAGAGTACCTAGAGCTTAAACTAATCAAGGTGAATGGATTGATGAAAAAATCTCTGAAGTAGCTTCCTGATGTCGTTGGAATCACCGAAATCCGACAATCTGATGAGAAGATATGAGCCTTTATGTCCAAACTAGGGTTTTGACTTCAGTTGACTATAGATTTTTCTGCAAGTAAGATTTTGTAGAATGGATGTCACCACTAGAAAGTAGACCAAATTATATTTTCGATGACATCTCATTTGCCAAATTTTGATACCCTGGTGAAAAGTTATAAAAAAAATTAAAAAAGGCCTAGATTAGGCACTTTGCAAGCTAAATAGGAGCAAAAGATTAGCCCCCAGGCGCTAGAATTTGGTCGCCTATATGACCGTCGTGTTAAATGTGGCAAAAAAGGGCTCCCTCCTAGAGCGGTGGTGGGGTTGAGAACTTAGGATGGAGTGGTTGTGAGAGGTGGCGTGTCCAAGTGCATGGGTGGCTCCGCCTCTATAGCGAAACCCTTGGTTCTCGCGATGACCGGGGGGCTTTGGCTAGTCGAAGAAACAAAAAACGGTGGCTGGAAAGATTGATCGCTGAAGAATGTAGGTCGTCGATCAGTGGACTGACCAGCAAAGCAAAGAACCAAGTGGGTGATATGACAACCGACCAAAAGTATGTTTCCTACAGAAGATTTATTGCAGCCGACGGATATGCTAAATATATGCAGACTTTGAATGCACCAAAGAACAACAAATAAAGATTTTTTAATATTGCTTAAAAAGAAATTAAAAAATCAAAAGGTATTTGATGTCGACAAAAGAATAAATTATATGTCGATAAAAAAATACTAAGCCTGTGGATAAAAATATAAACCCTCTTGAATGTTGACAATGATTTTAATATATGCCGATGATTTAAAAATTCAACCCTTGATAAATGCCAATGGAGAATAAATTTGTATGTCGACCATATATTAATAATTGCAGTCGATGAAATATTTTTTTACAAACTATAGGAGATTGCCAAATATTTTTTGCATAGAAAAAATCCCTAATTTTTTCTAAAATGAAAATGGCCTATGACTAAAAAAAAATTTCCTCAAAGGACAACTGACCAGGATGATTTTTTTTTTACTGCAAATTTGTACGGATTGTACCAGTTGATTTTGCAAACTCCAAATACCTATGATGGCTCCCAGGTTGATGAATCTGATTTTGATTATTTGGAAGGCGATCCTAGGGTTTTGAGGCCTTCTGAAGATAATAGCTAGCTCAGATTTGACTCTATCTACTTCAAAAATTAGCTTGGTCCCCAGGTGGAAACAAGTAGCCTTCAATGGAAACCTTCAGCACCAACTTTCTTGATCAAGGGTTGATGTTTCACTAGAGAAGCTTTGATACCATGTTGAGATTATGGATGCACAGTACCTAAAGCTCTGGAATCTTCAATGAAGGACCCTTGCCAGGAAAGATAATTAACCACACAGAAAGTGTTGCAACTAGGCATGCATAATAGAGATTATATATTGATGATATGATTGATATTGAATTGAATGATTCAAATGTACAAAATGCCTGAATATATAGGCATGAGAGAAAACCTAAGATGCATGAGATATTTCCATGTGTCATGATCTAACAACATGTGTAAACATGTGAACCCTATCTAGGAAATTATTAAATGTTGAGATAAGTTCTAGAAGGACAACTCATCTTCTAGAAGGAATCTTATCTAGAAGGAATCTTATTAAAATGAAACTTAGGACTAAATGAAATATGACCTGAGTTAACTTATGCTAGTGTAATAATTAATTAATTACACTAACATCCACCACTAGTAATTTTTATGTCATTCACATCTCCTACCCAACAAGCATTAGTAAAGGCACTCAAAGTAAGATCATCATCTTTAGGATACCATAGGCCAAGATCAATAGTTCCCTTCAACTATCTAAAAATTCTCTTCATAGCAGTCACATGAGATTCTTTCAGATTAGCTTGAAATCTTGCAACAATACTTACAACATTCATGATATTGGGCCTAGTTTGAGTTAAGTACAACAATCCACCAATCATTGATTTGTATCTTGTCTGATTTGATTTTGGAGAATCATCTTCTATTGTCAACTTGCATCTAGTCACCATGGGTGTACCAACTGGCTTTGAATCTTCCATACCAAACTTCTTCAGAAATTCCTTTACTTGGACTGAGATATAAAAATACCTTTATCTAACTGAGTAATTTGCAATACCAAAAATAATTTCATCTCACCAATCATAGACATCTCAAATTCATTCTGCATCTCATTAGTAAACTTCATGCACAAAGAAACATCTCCTCCAAAAATAATATCATCAACAAAGACTTCAATAATCAAATCTTTATCATGGTCAATCTTGAAATACAAATTACTCTCAACAGTACCTTTGTTAAATCCAAGCTTCAACAAATACTTGTCCAATCTTGCATACCATGCTCTAGGGGCTTACTTGAGTACATATAATAATTTCTTCAACTGACACACCATATCTTCTTTATCAGTTAACTAGAATCCATCAAGTTGCTCAACATACACTTCTTCTTCCAATTCACCATTTAGAAAAGTTGATTTGACATCCATCTAATAAACTTTGTAGTTCTTGTGAATAGCATAGGCAAGGAATAATCTTATAGCTTCAATTATAGCAATAGGGGCTAAGGTCTCTTCAAAATCAATTCCTTCCTTTTGTGAATATCCTTTACATACCAATCTTGCTTTGTTTCTAACCACTTCACCTTGCTCATTTAGTTTGTTTCTAAAGACCCATTTAGTTCCAATTACATTATTATCCTTAGGTCTGGGAACAAGAATCCATGTATCATTCTTTTCAATCTATTTTAACTCTTCTTTCATTGCTTCATTTCAATGTTCATCTTTACATGCTTCATTCACACTAGTAGGCTCAATTTTTGAAATCAAGCAATATTCTTCTGCAATCTTTCTCCTAGTCTAGACACCTTTATTCTTATCACCAATAATCTGATCTTCTGAATGATTCAATCTTACATACCTTGAAGTTTTCTTAGGATTTTCTTCAACTTCAGGCTCTTCTGATCTCTAATCTACTCTTTCACTAGTTTCTCCTTCTTCTTCATTCTCCTGATTTACTAGATTGATTTGCACTTGATTTGTAGTTTGAACTTGCTTTCCTTTATTTATACTATCATCCTAATCATCAGAATCATATCCATAGGTTTTGAATGGTGCACCTAATTCTCCATCAACCTTAACATTTTCACTTTCAACCATTTTCTTTAATCTTTTATTGTAACACTAGTAGGCCTTGCTTTTAGTAGAGTAACCCAAAAAGATACCTTCATCACTCCTAGCATCAAAATTTCCTATGTCTTCATCTCTCTTAATATAACATCTGCTTCCAAATATCTTGAAGTATTTAACAGTAGGCTTTTGACCAGTCGATAGCTCAAAAGGGATCTTACCAATATCACCTTTGATTTGTACCTAGTTAAGTGTGTACACAACAATACTCACAGCTTCTCTCCAATAGATATGAAAAACATTTCCTTCCAGCATCATAGTTCTAGCAGCATCTTCAATTGTTCTGTTATTCCTTTCCACAACTACATTTTGTTGAGGGGTCCATGGTGCAGATAATTGTCTCTTTATTCCATGTTCTTCACAAAAGTAATTAAATTCACTTCACCACCTCTATCTGATCTCAGACATTTAATCTTCAAACCTGTCTTTGTCTCAACCATAGCTTTAGAGATCTTGAACTTTTCCAGTGCTTTATATTTTTCCCTTAAGAAGGAAACCCATACCATTCTAGAATAATCACCAATAATTAACATGAAATACATTTAACCTTGTAAACTTCTGAACTTAAAGGGACCACACAGATCAGTATGCACATGTTCTAACAATTAATTTGAACAATGCTTTTTACTTTGAAATGAAATTCTGGTTTGCTTTCCCATTTAACATTCCTTGCATATTGCATTAGTAGGTTTCACCAACTTAGGTAGATCTCTCATAGCCTTAGTGGAACTTATCTTGACAATATTATCAAAGTTAACATGACACAACCTCCTATGCCATAACCAACTTTCATCAACTTGAGCAATCAAACAACTTTTACTAGCAGCACTCAAGTGAAAGATATTACCTTTTGTCTTTATACCTAATGCAATTTCATTTACGGAACTCAATATTCTGCACTTTCCATCCTTGAACTAAAGCTTGTATCCCTTATCAAACATTTGACCAACACTCAAAGGATTATACTTCAAGCCTTCTACATATAGAACATCATCAGTATTATGCTTACCATCAAGATAAATGCAACCTCTTCCATAGATCACACCAGTTGTATTATCACCAAATCTCACAACGCCACCATCATACTTTTCCAAGCTTACAAATTTACTTTTGTCTCCTATCATATGATGTGAACATCCACTGTCAATCACCCATTCATCTTTTTCCTCAACTTGAGCAGCTAGGGCTTTTTTTACATTAGTACAACTAGTAGATTCAGTAGATACAGGACTATTTTCCTTAATAGCAATAAATACCCATTCATCGTCACTTATATTTCCTTTATCAGATCCATCATTTGTCATACCTTCATCAATAGCATAGTAACACTTCTTTTGAAATCTAGGCTTGTTATGTCTTGGTTTAGCAACTCTTTCTGGACACCTTGATGCAAAATGACCTATCCTATTGCAAGAAAAGAATTTAAGAGGCAATATACCTTCATACTTACCTTTTCCTCTCGGTACTCTTTTGACAATAAGTGCTTCCAACTCTTCTAGCTCTCTTTCTTCTTCAATCTGTCTGATTTCATCCTCATGCTTGAATGTATTTCTAGATGAACTCTCACTCGAATCATATCTATATCTATCTCTCCTGGAAGTAGTATCCTTGAATGCAGATTCAACCTTAGGAAGGGCATCGCCAAATTTTCTCAACTCAAAAGCAGTCAGCTTACCAACCAATGTATTTTTGTTTATGTTTGTTATAGTTTGGAGCTCTTCAATAGCACTATCTTTGACTTTGTAAGAATCAAGTAGGGATCTAAGCACTTTAGCAGCAATCTCATATTCATCTATCTTTCCACCAGCACATCTAATACCACACACAAGTTCATTCACTCTTTGCATGAAAGTATTAATGTTCTCATCATCACCCATTCTCAACCTTTCATATTTCCCTTTCAAACTCTGCAACTTAGCAATCGTCACATTAGCATCACCTTCATATAAGGTTTCCAATTTTTTCCAGATCTCATAAGCAGTCTTCAGATCCATAACATTTTTCATCTCAGAATCAGTCAAAGCACTCAACAAAGCTTCCTTAGCCTAGATATTATACTCAACATCTCTAATCTCAGCAAAAGTAGTAGGACCATTCTGTGGAATAATGTACATATTACTTTTAATACTCCAGTAGGGTTCAGCAATGCATCTCAGATGGCACTCCATTCGAGTCTTCCACAAAGAATAATTTGTTCCATCAAATCTTGAACTATCCTTCTTGTAACTTTCCATCCCAGATCACCTGAAGCTGTTAAACTTCTTCTAAGGAACCTGCTCTGATACCAATTGTTGGCAATACAAGGGCAGACAACTGAGAGGGGGGTGAATCAGTTGTCACAAAAATTCAAAACTTATTCAACTTATGAACCTTATTCTCAGATCTAATAATTAACCATGAAAGCATGAATCAACAACACATCAGAAACACACAAAACACCAAAAAAAATTATGCGGAAACCCTGTTAGGGGAAAAACCATAGTGGAGGTTAGTCCACAAGATTATACCCTGTTAAAAGTATAATGAATATGAAATATGAGGAATGTACATGCATTCAAGCACACTACCTAGAGCTCACTACTCAAATACAAAGGAAGACACACTGTCTTACAAAGAGATTCGGATTAAAGCCGTCTGGATTTTGAACTAATAAAATAGCATCTGCTAATGCTTGATTATAGTTTCAATTAAGCACATGAACACTTCTTCACTCTTCTTCACTCTTCTTCACACTTCTTCACAATTCTTCACACTCTGCTCTGCCTTTGAATGATATTCACACATACACACACACCCGACATCCACTGGCATACATTTGTGCTTCAATTTGAATAAACAATCGCTCTTATATATCCACAGCATGAAATTTCATTGCTACAAGTTGGCCACAAAGAAATAATAAAATGAATATAAATTGTCCGCCCAAATCATTAAAGATTATTAATGAGAATCAACCAAAGTCGACCACAACTTAGTGAGGACCCAAAAAAATATATCCAACATGAAAACACTTCAATTAATTACACCTCGAAGATACATAACATGCTTCAACACCATGTCGGCCAAGGACAAGAAAAACATGAACACATAAGAGAAAATCACCAAACATTATCACAACGATCAATGTGGACATGCAACAAAGATAGAGCACAATCTAGAAACATCCAAGGGAAACATGAATCACCAAAGAAGCATCCGCAACAATTGAACTAACTGAAATAGTATCATCCTTAATCAGGAACACAAATTGAAGAAATAGAAAAACTGACTGAATGGAAATCTTCATAACTTGATCAAATCTTCATGTGGATCTCTAAAACTTGATGTGGATAAACTAGATACACTTAGCAACAAACCCTTTATTCCACAACCTCTGATCATCAACGTACAAAACATATCAACAAACTGAACTTCACTTTACCAATGACAACTTGCAACTTATTTCTTTACAATTTTCTCAATATCCTCGACATATACAACTTCAAATACATTTATGCTAATAGTGTTGACATCAATGAAAACCACATATCAGCAAAAAGACCACAACATCCAACACTCCTTTACCCACACATTTCCAAGCTTTGAATGATCATACTCTTCTAATTTTCCATGAATTTAGATTCTTATGTCCTTTGTATGCAGGACACCTTAGGGAACTCTTAAAATGCACCTTCCAGGTTGACCTCCATGGATTTATCAAGATGTTTCTTGAATTTAGGTCAACGTCTTTCTATGACCTCAATAACCCTAGGAGTAGCCATTACTAATGCTTTCAAAGTATTTTCTAAAAAACTAGGGCAAATGGAGACTGTAAATACCTTTTACTTTTCTTATTGGCTAGGGTTTTGCTTGCACCAGATCTTGAACACTTCAAATGCACTGTTATGCTCTTCATCTACTCTTCTCCTCTTGAAAACTTGATTGCAAATGAATTTTATTAAGTGTAATCACTTATAAACATTCTACCATGACTTAATTTTTCCATAAATTCTTTAACCAGTAAAGTTGTCAAACCCTTAATTATATGCATAACCAAGCTTCAAACACTCTGAAAATTTTTTTATCATCATATTTTTAACTGGGATCTTCTCCAATAGATCAAATGAATTGATCTACATTTCACATCCACATGTTGAATCATCAACACCATTTATTTGGTAGGGGATGAAAGATTTGCATTAAATCTCCCCCTGAGCCAAATCTCTCTATTGCCAAATTTTCACCCATAGCTCAATTTGGTAGAGCTGAAGCAATTTATTTTCATTTTTAGGTGAAAAGATTCTAACATATTTTTTCCATGCTTAACCATTGCATATTAAAGTTTAAAAGAAAAAAATTTAGTTGTTATTGTGCAATGTGTTACAATGGAAAAGAAAGAATTCAGTTTTTCCATTCAATGCTTTGTAGCATAAAGGAGAGTACATGAATTGTAATATGTTGGTTTCATTCATTTTGCAATGATTTCATTCATTATACAATGTTTCATCCATTTTACAAAATAAATATACACAAGACTGAATAAGTATTGCTTTTATATTCATTATAAAGAAAGGAGTAATCAAATGTCCCACACAAGCTGTGGGAATAGCTAAATCAATGCAACATAGAAGATATGCTATACATTTGAAGATTAAATAATAGAAAGACATATGAAAGGATACATATCCATCATTTCCTGTGGTGGGTTTTGTGTTGGTCTTCATTGTTTCCTACTCCTCCTCGCTCCTGATCTTCAAATGAACCTGCATCATGTTAAAAGAGTTGGTTAGAGCTCTAGATATGAGTCTCATTATATGCCACATCAACAAAAATATAGCACATGTTTATGATGCATTAGGTCAACAAATATCAGATGTATGCAAGAGAGCTTAAAAATTAAAGCATCATAGGAGCATTAAGCTTCACTATTTTTTATATCGAGCATGTTTGTTCACTGTGCAGGTATAGGTGAAATCATGTTGATAATTCATTTCTAAAGACATCATAGCATGTGGTGAAAAAATGGGTTCCCATAAGGGTTGAGCCCAACATGCTGCCCCTAAATTTCAAAAAGGGGAATGAGATAGGAGTGCACATTAATATTGCTCAAGTAAAAGAACATTTCAGCTGAAGGAGTATTTCATAAAGTGACTACAAAACTAATAGATTCATTTCCCATTCATGACAATCAATTCAAAAGTGCAATGAAATGAAAATCACAAATAAGCAAGGAATTCTTTTGAATGCTTAAGGAATATGTAGAACAAAATTAAATTGCACTATCTTTCATTGAAAGATTTTTGTTTGCAAGCTAGATTTCATGTTGTCATTGTTTGTTCTCACATTGTTGTTATCATATCTTATTGCTGCCATATATCATCATTTTTTCTTGTTTTTCATGTTGTTTGGGATATATACATTAAAGGTACATCCATCAGGAGTCAATGAATTATGATAAATAATGCTCACATAAAAAGGACAACAAAGAGTGCATTGTTCATGGGGTGCGAAGAGAAGTAATAATCAAGCTCTCATTGCAAAGGATTTCAATTTCAATGGTGGCGTAGAAACTATGTCTTCTTCAAGGCTTGAAGGAGTAATAAGGTATTGAAAGTGTATAGCCACAAGAGAAATGAGAAAACAACAAAGAAGAAAATTGATTTAGTCATAGCATAGAGTCTGTGTATGCAAAAGATTTGAAAGAGAATGAGTTTTTCCTAAAGGACAACAGTATTACTAAATCAAAATAAAGCACAATATTCAAGTCCTTGTTTCAACATTGTGACATATTTCAATGCTTTGAAAAGAACATTCATAAAAGAGGGTCTATAGTGGTATGCTTGATGCCCTGAAGAGAACTAGTGTTTTTTGCATACTTTCATAATAGAGAATGAATTACAACTAATAGTGGTGAAGCCTCATAACATCTGTAGGTGCATCTTGCTTTCTAGATGCAACATGCTATAATAAACTTTCTATATAGTAAATGGAATAAATGGAAAAAGAACTTTAATATCTAAAAATAAGGAAAGGAGCCTTTATTTATTTCTTCATAGAATGGGAGCACGAAGTACAATGGCAGCCATGTAAGGATTTGAAGGCGAAGTGCAAGCAAGATAAAACCCAAATTTGTGTTAAAATGTCAGGGGTTTCTACAAAATGGGTTTGTGTCTTTGTTGTGAGGACCAACCAAAGGGTTTCATTTCTTTCACATGAAAAGAGAGGTCACAAGTTAGATTTTTCAGCCCATTTTTAAAAAAATTTAAATGGAGGAGCATAAGTACAAAAAACAAAGAAACCCTTGAGCTTATAAATAAAACCCAAAATGCCATGAAGGCTTAGAGGGTTCCATAAAATAAAGGGGTAATAGACTAAATGAAAAGACTCTTTCAGTTTATAGAGTTTCTTTATTTTAATTTTTTTTTTTGCTTTGGGTCGAGCTTGAGCAGAGCTTTTCATCAACAAAACAAAGAGGAAATGCAAATATTGAAATACAGTGTGTGTTCTCATGGTCACGGCCTGAGAGTTCATTTTCTTTCACAAATAACCAAACCCACGTGGGTTTACATAAGGAGGTCATGAATGCAAAAGATGGAGGAAGTATTTGAGCTTATACAAACATGAAAACACTTAGAAATAAGAGAAGTGTAGGCTGAGGCCGTGGCTTTCATGAAGGAAATTCACAGTATTTTCCATATTTCTTTCACAAAAACAAAACACATTCATCATCTTGCCTTTATTGAGCTCGATGTGAGATTTTATCAACAGAAAATGAAGAAAAGTATAGAGCTCAAATGGCGAAAAGGCTTACTCGAGCTTTGGCTATTGAGAAAATACATGAAATTCCATAGGTTTCTCCCATAGATTGCCTCCAAAAGCTTGAACCAAAAGAGTGAATGGTTGTCTCAAAGTGAAAAGGAATGTTGACAGAGAAAAACAAAATGAAATACATTGGAAATATGTTTATGTACATGGCTATAAAGACTAAAAAATGCTTTAAAATGGAGGTCAATGTTCAAATTTGTGACAAAGAAAGACTTACCATGCATCTTCCTACAAGAATCTCCATGGAAATCACCCAAAAGAAACATAAAATGGATAAGTTTGAGCTCAAACCCTAACCCTCATGGTGGCGGTATGCAAAGCAAGTTTTTTTCCAAAGTCAAAGTTGCAAAATGAATGAGAAAAATTAGGGGTTCGATGGTTTTGTGTTTAGGGTTTATCACTTGCCCTAATTCAACTTTGTGATTTTACATTGATTTAAAATCAAAATGCCTTGCAAATACCTTGTGGTATTTTATTATTTTCCTTTACATATTTTTTTTTACCTAGGCTACCTTGTGCCTTTATTTCTTTTATGATTTTTTAAGAAAATCATAGGTCTATATGCCTTTGTCCATTTTTGTGATTTTTATAGAAAATCAAATATATTCAATACTTGGAAAAATTCAAATCAAACTATATACTTTGCCTTGTATTATTACAAAAATCAAAAATTAAGGTCAAGTGAGGTGGAGTCAAGCTCAAGTCTTTTAGCCCTTATATTTTGTAAATCGAAACTACAATATTGTAAAACATTACTAAGACAATGTTGCTATAAATTGTATTAGTAGTTGTTATTTAAAATGTAGTTAAATGAAGGCAAGTGTTGATAGGAGTTTCCCATTTCATTTTGAGTCTTTTGTGCAAAAGGGGAAAAACCAATCAAACTAAAGTTTTTATTTCAATTTTTAGTCAGTTTAGGGGTGATTTTTGAGTCTTCTAGATTGACCCTTTTGGGAGAAAGTTTCGATAATTTTCATCCAGTTTGGAGGTAGTTTGGGCACTGATTTTGAGGCTTTTCTTTGGAGGTCGAAAATGGCTTTGAAGTTACTATTTTGGAGAGATTTTCAATCAAATTTTTCCATTCTCACTCTTGGAGGCATTTTGGAGGATATATTGGAGAAAAACTCAGTTTTTCCTCAGTTCAGATTAGCTTCTTACTCTCTTGTTCACTTGCAAAGAGCTTTGTAATCCATTAATTTGTACTCAAATTTCAGATGATTCATACTCCTTCAATTTAATAAAATAGCAGAGCATTCCTATCTCATATTTTGCCTCATATTTGTAGTATTGATTTGATGTTTCATTGTGATCATAAAATTGGATCATTTATTATGTCTCATTATTGTGAATCTATGTGCGAGAATTACATATGATTCAAGTTGTGTATTGTGTTCAATTTTTGAGCCTTCATGAAAATCACTATTGAGTTGTATGTTTCAGATGAGATTGTGAAATTTAATGTTTTGAGAAATTGATTGTTACTGAAGCCATTAAAATAAGTTAAATTTCTAGTGCATTACCCTTTAGGAGTTTAGGATTTTCATTTTCAAGTTATCTTTCTAAACCCTTTTCCTTAGAAAATTATGTAGTTTAGGTGATCTTCCAAGGGAACCAACCCTCTCTGGAGATTCATTCTTGCCATAGGTCACCCACAACCTGAGATTGTTTCCATGTTTCAATAGGATAGTTGAGTCAATCTTAGCTAGGGTGCAATCCTGATTGACAACACTCTCATCTTAATTTCCAGAGGAAACATCTGCACCAGATGCTAGTATAGAATCTTCCTTAACCTTTGTCTCTTCCTTATTTTTTTGAATCTTATTCATCTCCTTCATTATCTTTTCAAGATCATAATTTTGTACTGGATCAATCTTATTTACTGTATTATTATTCTTCACATTCCTACTTCTGCATAACTTAGAAATGTGTCCAGGCCTATTACAATTATAAAATATGAAATTTTTTGAACTAGCTTACTTCCATTCATTCTAGATTTGCATTGATTAGCTTTATGTCCAAATCCTTTACATGTATAACAGTATCCACTGAAATATTGAACCATTCTACCATTGTTATAACCATTCATAATTTGATTTCTACATTCACTAGCTCTATGACCAAATCTCTTGCATGTAAAGAATTGACCAAGAAAATATGGAACATTGTAATTCATTATGCTTCTACATTTCATAGCCTTATATCCAAATTTATTGCAAGAATAACATAAACCATTAAAGCATGGGTACCTTTGTGCATTTGGTTGTGTTATGCCTTGCATAACCACCCCATTTTGTTTTTGGGTCAAAATGGGCCCCCTTGTGTTTGTTTGTCCTTGGTTTTTTTGTTTGGGTCTTAGGAGTTATTCTTTTTCCTCCTAAGTCTTTGTTTCTTTTGTTTTCATGGGCTTAGGACGTGGGCCGAAACTGGACTTAGAACTTTGACAAGGTTCCTAGTCCAGTTTTTTTCGGTCCTAGCTTTGTTTCTTGCCTTGTTGGCTTCTTTGTCGTTTTACTTGTCTCGGGCCCTTGGGTTTGTTTTCTCCCTTAGGTTTTCTTTTGTTTTCTTCCTCTTTTTGTTTCTTTTCCTTTTGGCGGACACAAAACTAAACTCATATTTGAACCTAGAACTTTACAAAAGTTCTAGGTTCGGGTTTGGTTCTAATCCCACTCCCGTTGGTCTACCTTGTGTTTTGTTCACTTTTTGTGTCCTATTTTGGGATGGGCTTTGCCTCGGTCCCACTTCCATTTTTTCTTTTGTTTTCCTTGTGTTGGTGTTCTTTCCCTTTGTCGGGAGCAGAACTGGAGTCAGATCTGAACCTAGAACTTTACAAAGTTCCAGGTCTAGATTTGGTTATGATCCCACTGCCCATTCCTTTGTTTTATTTTCCCTACCGCGGGATCAAAGCCAAACCAGAATGGAATGTCAAACTTTGGTAAAGTTCATGGTTCTATCTTGACTCTGCTTCCACTCCTACTTTACCTCTAATGTGCACAAAGGTTGTGTACTCACCTTTTCTCTAGTTTCGTGCCTAACCAACCGCATTAATTTTAGCCTCCTCACATGCGTGAAATGGTTTTTTAAACCTTAATCAAGGTTATTTGGCTAATTAAAATTATCTAAAGCATCTTAAAAAACCATAGCAAAAGCAACTTGAACAGGAGCACGATTTGGTCGTGAGTGAGAGTTTTGTGAGTGGATTCCTATCAATTTTCAAACCCTTCTAGTTACGTGTTGTTGTAGGAGGCATTTCTCCCATTCCCTTTTGTGTTTTCCCATTTTGTTGTTCGGTCTGTTCTTCGTGCATTCACGAGACTTTTCCTGTGGATCTTTTCTAGCGTCCATTTGTTTTTCATTTTTATTTTTTGGTTTTGTTTGTGTTTTTCTTCCATTTTTCCATTTGTCTTTTGTTTCCCCTCATTCATTTATGTTGGTCTGCTATCATTTTCTCCATTCTTGATGGCGGTTTCATTCCACCGTGCCCTAGTTTCGATTAGGGATTCATTTTGAAGGGTTCTAGTGTTTAAAACTATTTTAAATCTTTCTCTTGACCCTTCTAATTTTATACCTTTGTTAGTCTTACAGATTTGATTATGGGGTTTTGATGCCCTCATTTTCATTTAGGTCAACTGGCTATACAAACTAGGGTTTGTATGTCATTTTGTTTTGCATATATACCTTAGCTCACTCGATCCTAGTCTCATTTGTCCGAGAAAATTCAATCTTAAATTATGCCTCCCTGTGCTTTCTTCTAACTCGAGTCCAAATTGGTGTTAGCATGCAGGGAGAATCTGCTTGGCTTTGTTAATCTATAGCGGAGCTAGGGCTAGGAATGAACTCATCCAATGAACATTCACGTAGGAGTCCAGTTTCATAAATTATTCTGCCTCTAATGTTTTCCAATTTTGATTATGTTCCCACTAGCCTTGGCAGAACCAGATAACCAAATGATACGAAATATTAGAACTTTTGAAAGTTCCAGTTTTTGCTCCGGTCCTAGTTCCAGTTCCAATTGTGTGATTTTTTTTAGCTCTTTGGTTCTTGATTTTCTCTTGGTCCCGCTCCTTGTAGGTTTAAAATTTTTCTTAGTATGAAGGGCTACCTATGGAAGGATAGAGAAGTATGAAAGGTAACACTTGTAATGATTATTCTCATGCCTTCTGTTGATCTAATCTAGAGTTGTCTTGCAAGAGTAATTAATTGTCAAGAGCATCTAAAGAGGTTTCACAAAAGCAATGGAAAGCTACAAAAAGCTCAAAGGGAGTGAAGCCAAAGAAGATAAAGGTGGAGCAACTACCTTATACTTTGAGATATAAACATCAAGATGCCACTCTTATAACCAGCAAATTGGATTCAAAATGGTCTGACATTATAGATACTAATTTTGGGTCATTTAACTGTGATGAGTTGATTATAGATGCTTTCTCAAAGGAAGTGATTGGGAGGGCTGAAAGAATAGCCCAATCTAGACTGAAACATGTCACTCTATTCCCTCTATAAATCCAGTGCCTAGAGCTTATACGCACAGCTGCAGGGGATTACAATCTTGCATCAAGGCACTATGTATACCTCCAAGGGAATGTGATCATTGATCTATCTCCACAAATGATGAGGTTCTTGTTCAATGCACCTACCCCTAAGAACCCCAAGCAATTTAATGAAGCAAAGGCATTCTAGTTATTCAAAAGGGACAAGGAAACTAATAGGTCCCGCATGAACAAAAAGTGGTTGAAAACTGAAAATAAGTCATTGAGTAAGGTTATTGAACAACTGAAGAGAGAATAATTTTAAAAAGAAATTTATGACTTAATCATGATGCTTTCTAGAGTGTTTAGTACGAAAGACTACACATTTTAAGGAATGGATGTTTCCATTCATTGAAACAATTTTGGATGGTAGGAAACAGTTTGATTGGGGAATGATCTTGTCAGATAACCTGCACAATCAGATGCTCAAGGTGAGACAACAAATAATTTCTTCATGACCTCCTATGTTGTATATTTAGCTACACGGATTGGCATATTCCCTGGAGTGAATGCAGTAGGCATATTAGGGGAAGCTCCTAGACAAAAGAAGGCATGGGAGCACTATGATCAATTGACCCTACAAACATCAGAGCTACATTATAGGATGGTTAATGATGCATTCCTTTATGTCATTATTAACCCGTTGATAGGAGATGCTAGATACAGGATAAGTAGAGAAGTTATGGCCTTCATTGTTGAATGGAGACATTGGTATATCTAGTACCCAAAGTTCTCTTACTTTAGGTTGGTAGGATTTGATGGGCATCCTCATCAACTACCAGGATGCTACAATGATAGGATTGTTCTTATGGAATTTGTATATCAAGCTATGGAAGTCAATACACCATTTTCCAATAAACATAAGCTGAGATATCACAAAGTTCCCATGAAGTTGGGAGAATCTTGTTGTGTTCACAATTTGGATGCAAAGGCAGTATGTGAAGAATTAAGTTATTTAAAGTTGAGATTGTATACAGCCCAGAAGCACTTTGACCCGGAGCATAAGATGAATGTCTTAGCCCCCACCATTTTTAATAAACACTATAACTTGTTAGAAGATTTTTGGATAGATTTTTAGGATGAGTATGATGTAAGGAAAAATAACTATGAAAGGCTCATCCTCCCGCTAATGGTTGCATATGTGGTAATGGAAGACATTCCTGAAACACTATCAGATGATAGTATAGTTTTGGGCCCCGGTTATGAGGTAGAGAATGTAGGTACCAAGAACTTGGACCCAGGAAATTGGGATGAAGAGGAGTTTATTGATATTAAACAAATTACTAGGATAGTGATGGATAGAAGTATCCAATGGGTGGTAATGAGAATAAAGGAGCCAGAAGCTCAATCTTCTAAGAAGAGAAAGGTAGGGGTTACCCAAAGTTATAGGAGAACCAAGAGGAGGACAACCCCTAAAGAACAACTGGAGTATTATTTTCCTAGCCCTAGAAGGGATGTTGATCCAGGAGTACCTGCTCAAGAAACCCATGAGTCACAAGATGTGGAAACTACAACAGCTGGAGAAGGAACCTCATCTCAACCTTCTCTCCTGGAAGAATCTACTAAAGAAGTATCTCCATGCACCCTCTATGAGCAAGCTGAAACTCTTAAGAAAAAGGAGGTTGAGATACATGACATAGACACTGATTTAGAAGCCACACAATCAGATAATGAGCCTCTTGTAACTGCAACTACTAAGGATATTGAATAAATTGAGACAAAGCATGTCCTAACCCCAGAGGACCAATGGAAACTCTTTGAGGATGCAAAGAAGGAGGTTGATGCCAAGGCCAAAGCTAATGCACTTGTAAAACAACAAGAATTGGAAGCTAGAGCCAAAACTAAATAGCTAGCAAGGCAACATAAGGAGAAGGAGGACCTTCTGCAGCAGCAAAAGGAGACTGAATGGAAAGTTAATGCAGAGAGGTAGAAATTGGATCTCTTGCAAAAGATTCATGATCTTGGAGAGGAGAAGGCCCAGCAGAGGAGAGAAAAGGAAGATCTTGAGGCCAAAGCCAACATTGTAGAGGAGGCCCAAAGAAAGAAAGAAGAAGAATAGCTCTTATTGAAGAGAAGGGAGGCAAAAGAGAAAGCCAAACATAAACAAGAAGTAGCCAAAATGTAGGAGAAAGTTAAGGAATTGGAAAAACAAAGAAATGTCATGTTCGAAGAGAAGAGATTGGAAGAAGAAAAGGAAAAAGCTGAAGCTAATAGGCTTGCTAAAGAGATGGCAGAAAAGGAGCAGCAACAAGAGGTTGGTTCCCAACCTAAGGTAACACTTCTGTAACCCCTCTGTTCTACCACTTCTTCTTCACCAAAAGTGATTACTCCTCCTATTGCCCCAACATTTTTAAAGCTCAACTTGGAGAGGAAACAAATAGTCCTGTGTCAGCCCCTAAACTGGGATGATATGATGAAGGAAATTGAGAAGGAGAGGCCCAAGAAAAAGGCTCAAGTCCTTTATTCCACCAAAATGATAGATGCTAGAGAAATTGTAGCTTAATGTGTCATTCCCATGGTTGACAAAGATAAAAAAGAAATGCAGTTGAGTGATTATCAACTAGGCACTGTGAACTTGGGGAGGCCTACAAGGAACCAACAAATGGATCTTATTGATATTGTAGCATCTTCTACTAAATCAAGGAAGATAAAAGATAAGAAAAGGAAGGATGAGCTCAAAGCTCAATTGGATCAATTGCATAGGTTCTTGATCGGTTGAAATGAGAAGCAAAGTAGGGATGTTGGATAGATAGACTGATCGGTTGAACCAAGAGGTAGAGGAATTGCTTGTTGAAAGTCACAAGGCTCATAAAGGTGCATGGGAATTAGTCAATGACATGAATGCATATGTTGAGACCCTATGGAAATAGGAGGAAGAGTATAGAGAACATATGAGGAAATTGAAAGAAATCAATAAGCTACCTCAACAAACATTGCTAGAGAAATCTATCCTTGAGGAAGGTAATATGGATTTTATTGATAAAACTATTAGCATTATCAAATATTGGTCTTCATTCATTTTTGCACATAGGAATGAAGTGCAACAAGCTGGTAAGGATTTAGTAGATCAAATTGTGGAATTAGAAGCAATTGCAGCCATGATTGTGAATGATGTCCCTATAAAGGATGGTTTCCCTCTTGATGAACTTAGGAATAAATGGAATAATAGATTCCAAGAGGCAATACAGAAGGGAGATGATGGTGGTTATTTTCTAATTGATAGATTCATCGATATAAAAGAGGTAGTAAAGATTACTTGGAAGGAGCTGGCTAAGTTGGAAGATATACAGAAGTTCACCTCTAGTGAGTTGAAAAGGATAAAATTTGAAGACAATTGGGTAGATGGTCCGGATGTAGATATGCTTAAACAAGTATTAGATAGTTATGATGAATACTGACTTGAATAGAAGACAGGGGAATGAAGTGGCTATGGAATTTTATTTTTTTTGGATGAAGCATCAAATGGCATGACTAGTTGGGAAGCTCTCTCCTACTTTTTAGGATCATAACACAAGCTCAACTAAGGATCTCAAACAGTTTGACCTTCTCCCTTTGTAGGCAGATTTTTGATAAAGAGTTATCATTGGTTAACTAAAGGTCATGATAGGCAGTTGCCTCATTCAGCCCCAGTTGCTCCTTGATTTGTGGATCTCAATTTTTGTTGAGAGGAATTAGTGCTAAATTGCCTATATGTACAAACTCTCTCCATATTGTAAAGGTCGGCTAGTTGAAGTGAAGATTAGCTGCCTAAAGAGATATCTAGGATAGTTTCTATAGTTTTTTTAAGTTTTATAGTTTTTTGTAAAGATACTCAATCATTTTTACAAGTTTCAATACAATTTATATTATGTTCAAAAATTGGTTAGTTTAATGGTAATGTTGATGAACAATAGTAATTTGTATGCTAGTGAGTTTTGTTGTGCATAAATGTCTCTTATTTGATGAAAGTCACTAGAAGATTATGAATCTAAGACTATTTCATTGAGTTATCTATGAATGAGATCTCTTTGTGTTTATTGATCTATGAATTTTAGTAATGAGTCGATGATATGTTCTTGTTTGGAAATGAAGTTTTTAAAAAAAAGTGATGATGAATGATTGTATGTCTTGAATTTGCACTATGAATGAATGCAATGGTATAGAGTCTTTTGTGGATTGTATAATTTTGTGGTTTTAATTGTTTGAAAGAAATGCTCATTATGAAGTTTGTATGTCTAAATTAAAAGAAATTTGTGTTTATGATTTGTTGTCCTAAGCTCTGTTCTATCTTTTGATGTTTATTTACACCCCCAAATGTTAGAATAATTTTTATTACATAGTTTGTAACCCTTTACCAGCAGGCCCCTTGAACGTTACAATTGCATAGGCCACTAAACAACAACAGTACAGTTGAGAACCAACTACCAAGACCTTGGAAGATGGGTAGTTTATATTATTTGTCTTTTTGAAGAGAAGTAGAGTAGCAATATTTTATTTTAATGTTGTGTTATTTTTTACCACCAACAAAACTTGTGCTAGAAGGAGGGCCTAGAGGAACAAACTAGCTTGAATCGGGTCCTTTTCACTAGAAAGGTTTGAAAGAGTTCTCATATCTACTACAAATCTAGAACCAGTAGTTGAACTCCAGACCCCTATTAGGCCCAGAGCCCATAGGGTTTTAATCCCACCACCACTAACACCACCACTTACTCCACCTGAGTTTCCACTCATACCACAGCTAGCACAACTGAATCCACCACCACCACCTATGGCATTCTTTGCCAACAATCCTTCACCACTAGGAGTCATTCCTGGTGGCATACATGAAATGCCTAAAAATCCAGAGAAATTACGCCCTAGATACACTCATGGAGAATCATGAAGTGTTGAAGAGCACATACAGGCATTCAAAGATACCTATACTCAGGCTCAAATTGCTCACCATGATGTTGCATATAGACTATTTCCCTACTCGTTGGGAGATATGGCCTACAATTGGTATCTAAATCTACCCACTAGATTGATCTTGAGCTAGACAAACTTAGAAGACACATTCATAAACCAATTCTAGGTTTATGTCGATCCTACAATCTTATATCATCAATTTTCCACTATCAGGAAAGAGCCACCCGAACCATTGACCATGTTTAATGCCAAATTTCAAAGGATGTACAGGAGGTTACAAGACTTGGTGGCTGAAAATATTGCTATCCGAGCTTACCTGAAGGCCATATATCCCTTGATTGGCCTATTTTTGCAGAGAACATACCTCACAAATGACATTGATTCTCTTTCCAAATTTTACCACTTGGCTATTAAACTGCAGTAGTAGATTAGTTCATAATTAGGAGGTCTAGGAGGGGTTTTCTCTCTAGGATATCCTCATATGCCTAACCCTACCCCGCTATTTAATACAATCCCATGGATGTCTCACTCTAAATATGGCCCTTTAACAGAGCTACAGGGTCCATCTTAGCAACTATTCTTTAGTGGTCAGATCCCGTACTCTTCACAATAAGCTCAAAATTCCCATAATCATGCTAGAGGGTCTAATCTCGACACACATACGTCAGCCATGACCACTATAGAAAGTTAATGTACTACTCATCTGATAATGGAGTTGGAAACTCTGAAGAAAAAATTGTCTCAGGTGATCAATGAGATGGCACAGCTCAAGTACAACCCCCCTCAGAATCAAAATAAAAACCAGAATTACCAAAATCAGGGAGGGTATTCCAATCAGGGTAGTTATTCCAATCAAAACCAAAACCCCCCAATCAAAATTACTAGAACCAAAATAGGGGATACAACTAGAGATCTAATAACAATGGGCAATGGAACACTAGACCAAACAATGGGGGAGTTCCCCATAACTATCAAACCGGTGAGGATAAACCACACATTGCAAATTTTGCAGATCTCAATTTCATGACCAATTGGTGTAGGTTGCATGACACTATAGCACATTCTGAGGTTAATTGTCCTGAGATGGAGAAAATGGTTAAGATTGCACAAGTTGATGTTGCACTGCAAAGTGCTCCCAACAAGAATGGTGGATCCACAGATACATCCATGGCTTATGAACTCTTTGACGAAGGATCTCCTTTTCCCAAACAAGAGAAAAATGAGCCAAAGAAGGATGTATATGACGCTCAAGCCTTCTAATCCAAAGGGGTTCATTTCCTAAGGAATTAGAGTAAAGGCTTGTTCACCACATCTCCTCCTCTAAACACTATAGTTCCACCCAACCAAAACGCTGACAATAACCTGCCTCCACCAAAAGACCCACTTGAATTTTAAAATAAAGGTAACTCATCTTTTGTTCCTAAATATCAAATGAAAAATGACATGGAATTTGATTAATTTCATAGATGCAAAAAAAAAGACATCATTGTCATTCTTTGACATTCTAAAGTAGTGCCCTGCCCAATGCGACATTGTGTTGAGAGCTTTGGAAGAGGCGGATAGGTAAAAAGGGAAGAATAAGGGGACTCCAATTACTTATATGAATGGAGTCTTGTACAAAGGTAAGACAGGGACCCCACCATTCCTTCTAAGCCTGAGAATCTTTGGGAAGAATTTACACAACTGCCTCTTAGATTTCAAAGCCTTAGGTAATGGCATGCCCTTTTCCATTTGTAAAAAGTTAGGTTTAAATCTAGTTCAGACTCACATGAAGGTAATACAGTTAGACAAAACTAAGATTAATGTGGTAGGGGAACTAAAAAACATTCATGTGTAGGTTGGATCAGAACTATTGATCCAGACTTATATGGATAGCCAAGTAGCTGATATCCTCGAGATATATGGCATGCTTTTAAGCTAGGATTTGATGAAAAGCATCAGGGGTTACCTATCTTTGGAATTTTCACAAATGTGGCTGCCATGGAAAGGGGTAGCAACAAAAATTAGGATTGAAAGCAAGCCTCATCTCAAACATATGATCACTGAGTATGACTATCCTAACGAGGTAGCCTATTTTGAAACTGAGATAGGAGTATATAGGAGAGAGGAAATCATGACCTTTTCAATGTTTAATCCTGATAACCTGCAACCATTAGAGCATAGTGACCCCATGACCACTATCAACCAATAGGTTTTAATTAGAAAGTTGCAACAAGATAGGTTGGTTCTAGGAGAGGAGGCTAATCTATGGAGTTCGCTACTCCCTAACTAGTGCAGAATTTACTACTAGAGTCACTCTGAATTGACATGTCAGCCTTGTGTGGACATTTTGAACCATTTCTGTCAGTCTGAGGAAACTTGTGAATGACATCCCGAAACACCCCCAAATCAGTTTTTATTTGAGGCTAGAGATGCCACTATTTTCACACGAACCAATAGTACACAAGAAGAAGTCCTTCCCAAAATCAGACATACTTAGGTCTCATGTTCTTCCTTAGGAAATGAGGTTGCAGAATCTTAGGAGTTGTCTGATACACTTGCCCCTGCTAACCTTCCAATCCCCAAGGGTTTGTTAAAAGTAATGACCGACTATAAAACCACTGATCAAGATCATATTTGAGAAGAAGTATCTGCACAGGTTCTAAATTTGAGTGAAACCTATGATGATTGTCATTCACATCACCTCCCACATCTAGAAGTCCTAGATCAGTTTGAGCTGCCACCTATTTCTTACGAACAATTACCTTTGCCTCACCCTAAGAAAGAAACACCAGCCCAAGATCAATTGCGGGTTCTCAAATTTGATGGTTCTAAGTCTAAAACAAGGAGTGGGGCTCGAATTAAACTAACAAACCCAAAAGGGAAAACATATTTTTATTCTTATAGGTTGTAGTCTGGATGTACTAATAATTTGGCAGAATACGAAGCACTAGCTAGAGGACTAATGTTTGCACATCAGAAAAAGGTTACAACTCTGACAGTCATGGGAGATTCTGAGGTCATTTTCAAGCAGGTTCGCAGTCAATACACATTCCATAACAAGAGGTTGGCTACATACAGGAACAAGATATGGAATTTGATAGAGGACTTTGATGCCTTTGGGATCAAATTGATTCCCAGAGAGGACAACCAGATTGTAGATGCACTTGTTGTTGCTAGTACCTTGGAACCCATACAAGACTCTAAATTGAAAAGATTCTCAGTAGAGTTAGTCTCGATCCCAGCCATTCCAAATAACATTTGAAATTTTTAGGTCTTTGATGATGACCAGTATATTCTTTCCTTCTTGGAAAGTTTGGATGTCTTTGAAGGATAGATTATATATGAATTAGATAGAGATCAAGGAGATTGGGATCCTAAAAATTGTGATCTAGAAGGGATGATTAACTTGAAGACCAATAGTATTCCCAAGGGAATGGTGGCACTGGAAAGAATATTTGATTCTGATCCTCGAGCTCATGAAAGGTTACCTACAGAAAGTGATGGAGGAAAGTACGAGTTTGTTAACTTGGTAGATTCGGGCCCTAAGAAGAATGTATTTATTGGAAAAACCTGCCCCAAACACATTCAGGATAAAATCCTGACAAAATTGAAAGCAAATATGGTAGCAATCGCCTGGGAGTACGAAGACTTGAAAACCTTTGATACTTCAATAATAACTCATACTATCCCCTTGAAACCTGAAGCAAAACCTTTCCATCAAAAGTAACACCCAGTGAATGCCCTGATCGAGCCCTTAATTTAGAAGGAAGTGCAAAAGCTGTTGTCAGCAAGGATAATCTTTCCAGGAAGACATTCGACTTGGGTCACCAACCTAGTCCTTGTTCGTAAAAAGAGTGGAGAGATTAGGTTATGCATTGACTTTACAAACCTTAACAAAGCATTAGAAAAAAAAAATTATCCTCTTCCTTCCCTAGATGAGGTGCTACAAATAGTAAATGTTTCACAAATGATGTCATTCCTGGATGGATATTCAGGATACAATCAAGTAATGTTTAACTATGAGGATAGGATGAAGACCACCTTCACTACCAAGTGGGGGACATTTGCTTATCGAAGGATGTCATTTGGTCTCATCAATGCTGGAGCCACCTTTCAGTGAGCGATGGATGTGGCATTCAAGGATTTGGTAGGTAAGTGTATTATCATATATATGGATGATTTGACAGTATTTTCCAAAAATAGAGAAGACCATACTACAGATTTGTCAAAGGTCCTTCAGAAGTGCATAAGTTATGGCATCTCCCCTAATCCGATAAAGTGTGTGTTTGGAGTTTCAGAAGGAAAGTTACTAGGCCACATAATATCAGAGAAGGGAATTTAAATTGACCCAAACAAAGTGGAATCCATTCTAAAACTGATCATGCCTAGTAGCAAAAAGGAGATGAGGTTCGTTTTCAGAAAGATAAAATTTGTGTGGAAATTCATAACCAGGTTTGCGAAGATAGTCAAACCCCTCAACAAAATGATGAAGGATGCTAAGATTGAATGGGGCAATGAGGCTAAATTTTCATTCTCACAGATTAAACAGTCTATTTTAAAAGCACCAGTTCTAATTAGCCCTAATTATTTGAAGCCTTTTTATATATATTCTTTTGTATCTGACCATTCTTGTGCTGCTATTTTAACACAATGAAAAGGTGAAGGGGATGAAAGGCTGATTGCTTTTATGAGTTCTCCATTCAAGAATGCTAAAGTTATATATCCACCTTTAAAGAAACATGATTTTGCATTGGTGTGAGTTGTCAAGAAATTCTGGCACTATATCCTTCGTAGTCAAATTACTACCATAGTTCCTGACCCTGCTATAAAGTCCCTTCTTATGTAGAGTGAATTGGGGGAGAGACAAGGAAAGTGGATGGAAATCTTACAAGAATTTGACCTTGAAATCCATTCAATGAAGTTAGTCCAAGGACAAGGATTATCCAAAGCTATGGAAAATGTTGATACTAAGATTACATGTCAACAATATACGGTACAATCATTTATAGGTGATCCTTGGTATATTGATTTGATCTTTTTGTTGCTAAATAATAAATGCCCAAATGGGATGAATGCCACTCAGAGGAGAGCACTCAAGCTAAAGAGTTCCCACTACATGATCAAAGGGGGAGCTTTGTACCGAAGAAACTTTGAGGGCATCTATCTATGTTGCCTTGAATAGCAACAAGTGAAACAATCCATAGCAGAATTTCATGGCAAACATGGTATCAAACATGGTTTTGTTGATTCCATGGCACATCAAACTCTAAGATCGGGTTATTACTGGCCCCATGTGTTATGTTATGCTCACCAACATGCGAGGACATGTCATACATTTTAGACTTTCGCATCCAGAGAATGCAATCCAGCAATGCCCCTACAGTTAGTATATGAGGTAAGACCATTTTCCCAATAGGCATTAGACTTTGTCAGGGTGATTAACCCCAATTATTTTGTAGGTCACAAATTTTTTTTGGTGGAAACTGATTACTGTACATGTTGGACTGAAGCTCAGCCTTGTAAGAATAGCACCACCAAAGTTGTCATCAAATTCCTTAATGAATGCATCATTACCAGGTTTAGAGTACCATTTTCCTTGGTATGTGACAATGGCCCTGCTTTCTCTTTTGCCAAATTTATTCAATGGGAATATGAGCATAAAATTGTGTTAAAATATTCTTCTAATTACTACCCACAGGGGAATGGAGTAGTTGAGTCTACGAATAAAAATTTGTTGGAAGTAATTAAGAAACTATTAGAAAGTAATCCTGGTGATTGGCATACTCAACTCAGATTTTCCTTATGCATAGATAGAACTTGAATCAAGGATTCTTTAGGAAACTCACCATTCAAGTTATTCTATGGCCAAGACTCGATCTTTCCTATCCATCTACAGATACCTGTTCTTAGGTTTATGCAAGAATTCTACTCAAATGATGATAGGATAGAAGTTAGGCTAACCAGTTTATTGAATTTGGAAGAACAAAGAGATGTTGCTTTATAGCAGTTTTCTAAACATCAAGATGTTTTCAAATGTTGGTTTGAAAAAAGAGAAAAAATCAAAGGTTTTAGAATTTTGGACCTTGTACTACTATGGGATAAAGCTAGGGAAAAGAAAGGGGACCACCAAAAGTTTGATCGACTTTGGTTGGGTCTATATCAGATTGTCGAGATCCTTGGCAAAAATTCCTTTCAATTGAGCACTTTAATGGGAGAGCCTATTCCATTGCCTATCAATGGGCAGTTTCTCAAACACTATTTTGGCCCATGAGGGTCTGATGTTCTGTTTGGTTGTATGTATGTAATTAGTTGGTTTGTTTCTTTTGTTTGTTTGTTCTATTTTGTTTGTTTTGGGTTGTTGTTTTTGTTTTCATTTTTTATTTTTTTCTGGGTGACCTCCATTTGGCTCTATTTCATAATTCAAAGTGATTATTCAATGTATACTAAGGGTACTAGGAGAGAAATTAATTTAGGTATTTTTAGGTAAGTCTGTAGAATTTTTTCATTTCAAGACCTATGTCTTGTGTTCTTTTTAAATAACAGCCTAAAAGGTTAAGAACAAATAGGTATATTGTAATTAATCTCACAGACCACAATTGAATTTATCACGAAATAGATAGAAACATCTGTTTACATGGAGGCCTATTTGTCTCAGGATAATTGTATTCTAGATTTAGGTGAAAAATATGAGTCCCGACACTGTCATTAAATCCATTGTAGTTCTCAACCCAAATTCCAGGATGGTATATCTAAGTATTGAGAAAAAGATGAAAAAGAAATTATTTAAGTAAGCCTATATAAAAGAAAAGAAAAGAGAACCATTAACTGATAGAAAAACTCAATATGAGAAGGGTAATTCAAGTGTCTCCACTGGGGCTATGGACGCCTAGTTGGTAGTAGAGAAATGCTTTGAGAGAACTAGAGGTATCTTCGTTGGGGCTATGGATGCTTGTCTGGAAATGGAGCAATACCCAAGATATCATTGCATGACAGTCATAAGGATTCAACTCATGTAGCCTAAATCTTTAATATAGTTATTTCAGGATGGAAAGAACCTTTACAAAAATAGATACACCATACATGCACACACTCAAATTCGATGTGGTTATTGTTGTTTTACATTTGAGATTCCAGCTCAACTTTGTTTGCCATAACTGAACTCAAGTTTAAAATGTACATGAACCAAAGGTTCTGTGTGACTAAATTTTTCAATATCTTGAAAATGAGTAAACCATTTCCCAGCCGAGTCGCTAATTGTTATGCCTTGCATAACCACCCCATTTTGTTTTTGGGTCAAAATGGGTCCCCCTTCTATTTTTTTGTCCTTGGTGTTTTTTTTTGGGTCTTAGGAGTTGTTATTTTTCCTCCTAAGTCTTTGTTTCTTTTGTTTATGTAAGCTCGCGATGTGGGCCAAAACTAGACTTAGAACTTTGACAAGGTTCCTAGTCTAGTTTTTATTCTGTTCCCGGCTCCATTTCTTTCCTTGTTGGCTTCTTTGTTGTTTTTCTTGTCTCGGGCCCTTGGGTTTGTTTTCTCCCTTGGGTTTTCTTTTTTTTTCTTCCTCTTTTTGTTTCTTTTCCCTTTGGAGGAAGCAAAACTAGAGTCAAATCCGAACCTAGAACTTTGCAAAAGTTCCAGGTCTGGGTTTGATTTTGATCTTGCTCCTATTGATCTGTCGTTTGTCTTGTTCTCTTTTTGTGTCCTATTTTGGGATGGGCTTTTCCTCGGTCCCACTTCCCTTTCTTCTTTTGTTTTCCTTGTGTTGGTGTTCTTTCCCTTTATTGGGAGCAAAACCAGAGTTGGATCCAAACCTAGAACTTTGCAAATTTCTAGGTCTAAATTTGGTTCCAATCTCACCCCCCATTCCTTTGTTATCTTTTACCTACCACGAGATTGAAGTCGGACCCAGAATGGAATGTAGAGCTTTGGTAAAGTTCTTGGTTCTATCTCGACTCCACTTCCACTTCCACTTTACCTCTAATGTGCACAAAGGTTGTGTACTTGCCTTCGCTCTGGTTCTGCACCCGACCAACTGCATTAATTGTATCCTCCTCACATGTGTGAAATGGTTTTTTAAACCTTATTCAAGGTTATTTGGCTCATTACAATTATCTAAAGCATCTTAATGAACCAGAGCAGAAGCAACTTGAAGAGGAGCATGATTTGGTCATGGGCGAGTGTTTTGTGAGTGGATTCCTATCAGTTTTCAACCCCTTCTAGTTGCGTGTTGAGGTAGGTGGGGTTTCTCTTGTTCCCTTTTTTGTTTTCCCATTTTGTTGTTCAGTCTGTTCTTCGCACATTCACGGGAATTTTCCCATGGATCTTCGCTTGCGTTCGTTTGTGTTCCATTTGTGTTTTTTGGTTTTGTTTGGGTTTTTCTATTTTTCCATTTATCTTTTTCTCTCCCTCATTCATTTTCATTGGTCTACTGTTGTTTTCTCCATTCTCGGTGGTAGTTTCATTCCACCGTGCCCTAGATTTGATTAGGGATTCATTTTGAATGGTTCTAGTGTTTAAAACTGTTTTAAATCTTTCTCTCAACCCTTCTAATTTTATGCCTGTGTCGATCTTATAGATTTGATTATGGGGTTGTGATGCCCTAGTTTTCATTTAGGTCAATGAGTTGTACAAACTAGGGTTTGTATGTCATTTTTTTTGCATATATACCTTAGCTCGCTCGATCCTGGTCCTGTTTGTCTAGGTGGAGTCAAGCTTATATTCTGCCTCCCCGTGCTTTCTTTTAACTTGAGTCCAAATTAATGTGAGCATGCAAGGAGAATCCACTTGACTTTGGTAATCTATAGTGGATTCGGGGCTAGGAATGAACTCGTCTAGTGAACATTCACGTAGGAGTCCAATTCTAGAAATGATTCTACCTTTGATGGTTTCCAATTCTAATTTCATTTTTGGCTAGCCTTGGAAAAATTGGATAATTGAACAATACGAAGTATTAGAACTTTTGAAAGTTCCAGTTTCTACTTCGGTCCTGATTTTGGTTCCAATTGTGTTATTTGTTTTAGCTCTCTGGTTCCTTATTTTCTCCTGGTTTCGCTTCCGGCAAGTTTAAAATTTTACTAAGTATGAAGGGCTACCTAGGCAAGGATAGAGAAGTATGAAAGGAAACACTTGTAATGATGATTCCCATGCCTTCTATTGATCTAATCCAAATTTGTCTTGCAGGAGTAAACAAGGTCAGGAGCATCTAAAGAGGTTTCACAAAAGGAAGGGAAAGCTATGGAAAGCTCAAAGAGAGTGAAGCCAAAGAAGATAAAGTTGGAGCAACTACCTTATACTTTGAGATATAAACATCAAGATGCCACTCTTATAGCTAGAAAATTGTATTCATAATGGGTTGATATTACATATACTAATTTGGGGCCATTTAACTTTGATGAGCTGATTCTAGACATTTCTCAGAGGAAGTGATTGGGAGGGCTGAAAGAATAGCCCAATACGAACTGACACATGTCACTCTCTTCCCTCTATCAGTCCAATGCTTGAAGCTTACACTCACAATAGTAGGGGCTTACAATCCTACATCAAGGCAGTGTGTAGACCTCCAAGGGAATATGATCATTGATCTATCTCCACAAATAATGAGGTTCTTGTTCAATGCACCTAACCCTAAGAACCCTAAGCAATTGAATGAAGCAGAGGCATTGCAGTTATTCAATAAGGACAAGGAAGCCAATAGGTCCCACATTAGAAAAAAGTGGTTGAAAACTAAAAAGAAGTCATTGAGTAAGGTTCCTAAATAGCCCAAGAGGGCAGACTTTAAAAAATAAATTGATGACTTAATCATGATGCTTTCCAGAGTGTTTGGAAAGAAAGACTGCACATTTTAAGGAATGGATGTTTTCATTCATTGAAACAATTTTGGATGGTAGGAAATAGTTTGATTGGGGAATGATATTTTTCGGATAACTTGCACAATTAGATGCTCAAGGTGATACAAACAAATAATTTCTTCATGACCTCCTATGTTGTATATTCAGTTGCATGGATGGGCATATTCCCTAGATTGAATGTAGTAGGAATATTAGGGGAAGCTCCTAGAAAAAAGAAGGCATGGGAGCACTATGATCAATTGAACCTACAAACATTAGAGCTACATTATAGGATAGTTAATGATGCATTCCTCTATGGCATTATTAACCAGTTGAGAGGAGGTGCTAGATACAGGATGAGTAGAGAAGTTATGGCCTTCATTATTGAATGGGGACATTGGTATATCCAATACCCCAAGTTCTCTTACTTTAGGTTGGCAGGTTTTGATGGACATCCTCATCGACTACCAAGATGCTGCAATGATAGGATTGTTCTTATGGATTTTTTATATCAAGCTATGGAAGTCAATACAAAGTTTTCCAATAAACATAAGTCAGGATGCCACAAATTTCCCATGAATTTGGGAGAATATTGATGTGTTCACAATTTGGCTACAAAGGAAGTATGTGAAGAATTAAGTTACCTAAAGTTGAGATTGTATATAGCACATAAGCACTTTGATCCAGAGAATAAGATGAATGACTTAGCCCTCACCATTTTTGATAAACACTATCACTTGTTAGAAGATTTTTGGATAGATTTGCAGGATGAGTGTGATGTAAGGAAAAAGAACTATGAAAGGCTCACCATCCCGCTAATGGTTGAATATGGGGTAAAGGAAGACATTCCTAAAACACTATCAGATGATGGTACAGTTTTGGACCCTAGTTATGAAGCAGATAATGTAGGTACCAAGAACTTGGACCCAATAAATTGGGATGAAGAGGAGTTTATTGATATTAAACAAATTTCCAAGACAGTGATGGATAGGAGTATCCAATGGGTGGTAATGAGAATAAAGGAGCCAAAAGATCAATCTTCTAAGAAGAGAAAGGTAGGGGTTACCCAAGGTTATAGGAGAACCAAGAGGAGGATAGCCCCTAAAGAACAAGTGGAGTATTATCCTCCTATCCCTGAAAGAGATGTTGATCCAGCAGTACCTGCTCAAGAAACCCATGAGTCACAAGATGTGGAAACTACAATAGCTAGAGAAGGAACCTCATCTCAACCTTCTCTCCCAAAGAATCTACTAAAGAATTACCTATAGGAAGCCTCCATGAGCAAGTTGAAACTCTTAAGAAAAAGGAGGTTGAGATACATGACATCAACATTAATTCAGAAGCCACACAATCAGATAATGAGCCTTTTTTAATTGCACCTACTAAGGATATTGAAGATATTGAGACAGAGCATATCCTAACCCTAGAGGACCAATGGAAACTCTTTGAGGAAGCAAAGGAGGATGATTCCAAGGCCAAAGCTGATGCACTTGCAAAACAACAAGAGTTGGAAGCTAGAGCCAAAAATGAACAGCTAGAAAAGCAACATAAGGAGAAGGAGGACCTTATGCATCAACAAAAGGAGACTAAATGGAAAGCTAATGTAGAGAGGGAGAAGTTGGCTCTCCTGCAAAAGATTCATGATCTTGAAGAGGAGAAGGCTCGACATAGGAGAGAAAAGGAAGATCTTGAGACCAAAGCCAAAGCTATAGAGGAGGCCCAAAGAAAGAAAGAAGAGCTCTTACTAAAGAGAAGGGAGGCAGAAGAAAAATCCAAACATAAACAAGAAGTAGCCAAAATGTGGGAGAAAGTTAAGGAATCGAAAAAACAAATAAATGTCATGTTGGAAGAGAAGAGATTGGAAGAAGAAAAGGAGAAAGCTAAAGCTGATAAGCTTGCTAAAGAGATGGTAGAAAAGGAGCAACAACAAGAGGTTGGTTCCCAACCTAAATTAGCACTTCTGTAACCCCTCTCTTCTACCACTTCTTCTTCACCATAAGTGATTACTCCTCCTACTGCCCCAACATTGTTAAAGCTCAACTTGGAGAGGAAACAGATAGTCCAACCTCAGCCCCTAAACTGGGATGATATGATGAAGGAAATTGACAAGGAGAGGCCCAAGAAAAAGGCTCGAGTCCTTTATTCCACCAAATTGAAATATGCTAGAGAAATTGTAGCTGTATGTGCCATTCCCATGGTTGATAAAGATAAACAAGAAATGCAGTTGAGCGATTATCAACTGGGCACTGTGAACTTGGGGAGGCCTACAAGGAACCAACAAATGGATCTTATTGATATTGGATCATCTTCTACTAAATCAAGGATGATAAAAGATAAGAAAAGGAAGGATGAGCTCAAAGCTCAATTGGATCAATTGCATAGGTTCTTGAAGGACTTATCTTCTCTTGTTTCTTTACAATTGGCTACTCCTAAGACACCAATTTTGTTAAGTACAAAAGAGGTTGATGACCTCGTGGAAATGAGAAGAAAAGTAGGGATGTTGGATAGATAGACTAATCAGTTGAACCAAGAGGTAGAGGAATTGCTTGTTGAAAGTCATAAGGCTCATAAAGGTGCATGGGAATCAGTCAATGGCATGAATGCATATGCTAAGACCCTCTGGAAACAGGAGGAAGAGTATAGAGAACATATGAGGAAATTGAAAGAAATCAATAAGCTACCTCAACAAACATTGCTAGAGTAATCTATCCTTGAGGAAGGTAATATGGATTTTATTGATAAAACTATTAGCATTATCATATTTTGATCTTCATTCATTTTTTCACATAGGAATAAAGTGCAAAAAGCTGGTAAGGATTTAGTAGATCAAATTGTGGAATTAGAAGCAATTGTATCCATGATTGTGAATGAAGATGTCCCTATAAAAGATGGTTTCCCTCTTGATGAACTTAGGAATAAATGGAATAATAGATTCCAAGAGGCAATACAAAAGGGATATGATGGTGATGATTTTATAATTGATAGATTCATGGATATAAAAGAGGTAGTAAAGATTGCTCAGAAGGAGCTTGCTAAGTTGGAAGATATGCAGAAGTTCATCTCTAGTGAGTTGAAAAGGATAAAATTTGAAGACAATTGGGTAGATGGGTCGGATGTAGATATGCTTAAGCAGGTATCTGACAGTTATGATGAATACCTACTTGAATAGAAGACAAGGGAATGAAGTTGCTATGGAATATTATTTTTTATGGATGAAGCATCAAATGGCACGGCTAGCTGGGAAGCTCTCTCCTACTTTTCAGGATCATAACACAAGCTCAACTGAGGATCCCCATCAGTTCAACCTTCTCCCTTTGCAAGAATATTTTTAATAAAGAGTTATCATTGGTTAACTAAAGATCATGATAGGTAGTTGCCTCATTCAGCCCCAGTTGCTCCTTGATTTGTGGATCTCAATTTTTTATGAGAGGAATTAGTGCTAAATTGCCTATATGTAGAAATTCTCTCCATATTGTTAAGGTTAGCTAGTTGAAGTGAAGATTAGCTGCCTAAAGAGAGATCTAGGATAGTTTCTATAGTTTTTTGAAGTTTTTACAGTTTTATGCAAAGATACTCAAACATTTTTACAAGTTTCAATACAATTTATATTTTGTTTAGAAATTGGTTAGTTTAATGGTAATGTTGATGAACAATAGTCATTCATATGCCAGTGAGTTTTGTTGTGCATAAATGTCTCTTATTTGATGAAATTCAATAAAATATTTCAAACCTAAGACTATTTCATTGAGTTATCTGTGAATGAGATCTCTTTGTGTTTATTGATCTATGAATTTTAGTAATGAGTTGGTGATATGTTCTTGTTTGGAAATGAAGTTTAAAAAAAAAGTGATGATGAATGATTTTTTGTCTTGGATTTGCACTATGAATGAATGCAATGGTATAGAGTATTTTGTGGATTGTATCATTTCATGGTTTTAGTTGTTTGAAAGAAATGCTCATTATGAAGTTTATATGTCTGAATTAAAAGAAATTTGTGTTTATGCTTTGTTGTCCTAAGCTATGTTCTATCTTTTCATGTTTATTTACACCCCCCAAACATTAGAATAATTTGTATTACACAGTTTGTAACCCTTTACCAATAGGCCCTTTGAAAATTATAGTTGCATAGGCCACTAAACAACAACAACACAGTTGAGAACCAACTACTGAGACCTTGGAAGATGGGTAGCTTATATTATTTGTCTTTTTCATGAGAAGTAGAGTAGCAATATTCTATTTTAATGTTGTGTTATTTTTGGTCATCAACAGGTTACTTGACCACTGGTCTTCTAGTTTCATTCCTTTGATTTTAAATTTGATTTCCATTGTTCTTGTCTTCAGTCTTCTTTTCAAGATGGTTTGTAGTTTGATTTGTCTTTGAGCTTTCTCCAATATCAAACCTTAATCCACCTGTGTCCTTAGATCCTTTTTGTTTTATAATCATTTCATCAAGCTTTGTAGAGATCATTTTGAATATTTCTTCATGACTCAGGCAGGTGCAAGAAGTTGGGTCCACAAAATGTTCAAAAAGTGTCCAAGTATTTTTCCTGATTTTTAGAATTTGTCATAGTTGGATATAAAATTTGAAGCACTTACACGTTGAATCTTAAAGAATTTCATTAATATTAAATTTAGTATTTTGTATCTAATTTTCAATTATGTATTTTTTCTAATACCTAGATGATACAAAATAATTTTTAAACGCATGTATAAAAACTACTTTTTAAAAGTCACTTTTTAGGACCATACCATACACGTGTACAAACACCATAATTTGACATAAATAAAAGTATTTTTCTAATTCCTTTTGGGAAAATATGTATATTATAATGAATATTGATGAGGATATTTTTTTATAATTTTTTTTGTAATATTTTTTTATTTATTAATTTTTTATTGGCCTCAATTTCTGGTTTTTAAAACCCTTGTGTATAGACACCATAACTTGACCTAAACTTATCATTTTTTCAATTATCTTTTTTCATTATGTAAATAATTGTTTATAGATTGATTCCATATAATTTTTTTAACAAGAAAATTAATAAATTAAAAGTTTTTAAAAAATATGAAAACCTAACATTTCGAGTTTATGGACCCGTTTCCTCATATATTAATTAGAAAATAAAAAAACAAACAAATCATAAAAATAATTACATATTTGAAAACTAGACATTGTCATATATAATGTTTTTTAATTTCATAGAACAATTTAAAAAAAAACTTCATTAGCTATATTGCCAAAGTTAGTTTTTTCTCTTGAAATTGTCATGACCTTCTACTTGCAGGTCTAAGCCTAAGTGTTGGGTTACCATGCCTTTTTTAAGCCTAAATCCAAATGAAAAACATGTCTTGTGAGTTTCAAACCTTTTGAAACAAGTACCCACTTCAAAATGGGTACCTATTCTAAAATATGAATGGGTATTTATTTTAAAGTTGAAAAATGACACTTCCCGTGAATGTGGACCCAACTTCTTACACTTGCCCACTCCTTGCTTTCTCAAGATCTAATCTCAAGGTCACAACTTCTTCTTCAAGTTTTGAACATTCCTCAGATTTTCTTTTCATCTTTGAATTCAAATATTCCTCAATTCTTTTTCCTTCTTCAACTTGCACCTTTATACTATTAATTCACTCTTTGTCTTGCTTTAATTGTTCATTAACTTCCTTATGTCTTTCTTTGAACTTCTTGAATTTCTCTCTCAATTTTTTGATGCATTCTTTTTCTTCTTTTGACATTTTCTTTCAAATCATTTTCTCACTTTTAGTCCTTTCTAGATCTTCAAGGGCTAGATTGAGTTCTCCATTCATATCAACCATACACTCTTCTTCTGTAAACTCAATAGTACGTATCTCTTTCAAAGGAGTAGGAAATCTTCTAACACCCATTCTTCAACCTCCAAGATCTTCCCTAAGTAGTTAATCCCCTTCCAAGGAACCAAGCTCTAATACCAATTGTTGAACACCCAAAATACTGAGAGGGGAGGGGAATCTATATTCTTTTAAACCACTTAAGCATTTTAACATTCAATCCTCATAGCATAATCATTTCACAGTAATTAATGAAAGCATGAAGACAACCAAAAACATCACATAACACATGAACACTAGATTTTTACGTGGAAAACCCAAAATGGGAAAAACCACAATGAGGATTAGCTCACAATATATTATAACTGATTATAATATATTATAGAAGTGCTCACTGCAGGTTGACTCACTCTCCAAGTGGACTCACTGCCCATTGAAGGAAGAAAAGATAGAAGATATTATGGAACACATCCAAATTTGAAATATTACAATTGCATCTAACATATGCATGAAATATAGTTCCAATGAAGCTCAAAATATAGACATTACACACTTCATATTGATCTAACTTAATAGTCTTCTCTACTTTGCATTCTCTCTATATTCATACAATTCATATCCATAAACTCTTGTCACTTGTCACTAGCACGTAAAACACTAAAAAGATCATTCATATATATTCACTTCATCTACAACATCAATTAGGTTAGCCTAATCAAATGTAATATGCAAAATGTAACTTGTCAGCTCAAGATTCATACATACATGTTTCACGCCAAGATTCAAAAACTCATAACAATTCAAAGTATGCCGACATGGACCCAAAATAACACCCACATAACGAACCAAAACATATCCCCAAACTTCGCAACACATAAAACTTATTAGGTTGGCATCGGTGATGACCTAATAACAAAATTTTCCAAATGTACACCTACATTCAGACACATAGACCTTCAAACTCGATGTCATCTAGAACACACACTTTATTGACACCTATTAACAACTCCACAAAATTGCAAAGCCAAATTCCAATCTACAAAGAAGTGTGGATTCACCAAAATATATGCATTGAACTAGAAAACACCTGTTACTATCAAGTTGATACATTGTCACTCATAACTTTAACACCAGGAGCCAAAACAAGATGAAATTCTAGATTTAGGTTCCTCTAACATCTAACGTAATTATATTAGAAGCATAGATCAATAACTTATACAACAGACCAATGTGGACCCAAAAACTATGTATGTACATAAAGTTACTTGTATTGATACTTAGTCCATTTTCATATCAACCAACTTCACCAAATCAAACCTTCTTGCAAAATTTCCTTTCATAATTATCCTCAAACATGCTCAAGCCATCCAAACTCTGCACAATGGTATTCATACCATAATACAATGTTGAAATCAATTTCATATACAACCAACTTAACACCACAACAAACCTCTCTTGCAAAATTTCCTTTCATAATTATCCTCAAATCATGCTCAAGCCATCCAAACTAGTCTGCACAATGGTATTCATACCATAATACAATGTTGAAATCAATGACAACACTACAATGCATAACTGTACAACTTGTGCTCATCCCACATGCTCATGTTACCAACAAATGCATCAATGAAAAACTCATTATTTAAACATGTGGATCACCTTTTCCTTCGTACTTCTCAAATAATGGGACCTCAAAGCTAATAGGAAGAGGTGTATCAAGGATTTTAGCAATAATAAATTGTCATGATTATTATTAGGTGATAAGTAGTTGTGAAGTGGTAGATAATGAAGCAAGCTATTGTTGTAGACTACCCATATTTTATATTAGTTGGTTTATAATTGGATTAGTCATGTGTAAAGTTTGGGGTAGAATCAATAGTGATGGTAGTGGTAGGGACACTTTAGTATTGTGAAATCAAGGGTTTAGAAGTCCTAGTTATAAATTTAAATGGTAAAGGTTGGGATAAAGGAACAAGCCCATATGAATAGATAGGATTGTGATGCATCCTAGAAGAAGTGTTTGCACTATTAGGCTAGACTGTAGAAGTGGCCCAACATTTATGAGATTAGTGATGTGTGCATTAGGTGTAGGAAGAAACATGGAAATTTTATTAGTAGTAGTATTAAAATATGAATCTTGAGTTTTCTCAAGGATAAATCTAGATGAAGGGGACTCATTTTTGACAATAAGTTCTATAACATGCAAGAAATTAAGACCTTATGGGTGATGGTACAACATCAACCACATTAATTCTAAAATAGGGCCCACAACATAATATATGTTCTCATCACCACTAAGATGAGATTGCAAATTTGTTAAATTCTTATCCAAGCTACAAATTTGAGCCTTGACTCCCATGTGGAGGATAGACTCATGGTCAAATCCCACCTAGATGTCATGAAATACAATGGGAGGATATTTATGTAAGGTCAAGAGAGTTGTAGTAGTTAGATCAAAATAAATATTAGAGAAATCAAAATTTATACTGATAAGAGTTGTAGTTTTTTTGTCAAAAAGGCATCTTGGAATAGTTATGATAACTCCCACATAAAAACACTATTAAAATAAAAATACTATGTGGTGAAACTCATAAAATAAAAGTATTATGAGTATCAACAATATAGAGGATGAATCTTATATAATATGAAAAGATTTACTAAATAGCTAGGTTTAGCAAATTTTTGGGTTCACCAAAATATGATAGTTTATTGAGTTGTTTTGTTAACCTAGATGTGTTATAAGTGTGTTAATATTTTACAACTAGTCCACACTTCACTATCTAAGAAAGGTTGAACAAAATAAAACATTTTTTTAGTTTGATGATTTAACTGAATAATTCACAAATATAAATCTAAATAAAATTATACATAGAATAAATTATCCTTCCTAAGACTGTATTAGAGGAAAGAGAAAGAGAGGTGAGCTACAAAATGCAATTCTCTAGAATTTGATTAATAGAACTAAAAACTCAATCTCATGGTAAAGAACTTAAGATGTACCTAATAATCAACTTTAGAAGCTTTCAACATTGGATGCTATCTCATTGCATGGGTGTCTATAGATGCACTATCATCTCACTCACACATTGTGGTCGTGTTTAATTTTGTCATCTTGAAATATTTTAAAACTCAAATATTTCACCATATTTAGACTTTTCTACACAACAAGAGAAAAATACAACCATAGTAGCAAAGAGGGAAAATACTAAATAACACAAAAATATAAAACTAAATCTAAACTAACTAAATTAAAGGGAATGTTAAAATGAACAAGTAAAAAAGAGCTACACGAAAACCTCTATGTGTTTGACTTCTTTAAAGACCTATATCTTGGACAAGAGAAAGTTTTGGGATGACTTAGGATATTTCCATAATTAATGGTTAAACCCGTACTTAAAATTTTGGTTTCCACATGGTTAGTAGATCATGAAGAAGGAAATAAAACTAGTCTATACCTAGTCTATGTGTGTCTAGAATTGAGAGCATGAAATTAAAGTAAAAACTATGAATATCAAATCCTAGGTTTACAAGGACTAATAAATTAGTGTGTGTGATATTTACAAATGGTAATAGACATCCCTCCTTGTGCCAATTCAAAAATAAATTGGGATTCTCAAAAAAAGTCACAATAAGATAATATAATAGCAATAAGAGCATGGAAGTAAATAATGAGTCTCAAACAATGTCACCTTATATGTTGGAATAAATATGAAACCCTGTGAATATTGCAAATATAATACCCTCAAGAGTAGTGTAGAGCCAAGAGGACTAATGCTATAATATTTAGCCTACTCAAGAAACCCAAGATGATGAAGGTTGCTTCATAATCACATCAAAAGTTAAAAAAAAAGAGTTTCTTGCAAAGAGTAGAATGTTTAAAAGATAGAGTGGCGAAATCCCAAATTAGAGATAGAATGGAAGATGAAGAGGCATAAGACCCATATTGGCCATTGAGATTCATCTAAGGGTAATTAATATGCATGCTCAATTGAAGCAAGGTGACAAGATTTAAAGAATGATTATTGTCTAACTAAAATGTTAATGGACACTAGCATGTTGTGTGGATATCTACACATCACATTAGCATCCTAGTATAACAAAGCCAAATGAACACTTGGAATGATAGCATGGTACAAGATAGATATAAAAATTATATTAGATAAAATAGAAAACCTAAAGAGATACAAAATCAAAAGAATTGAGTTGGCATAAATGGTAGGACAAAGCTAAGGGGAGGGTAAAATGAACCTAAAATCAACATTGGAGAGCCCAAAATATAACATATGATAATTGCAAGGTATGCAATTTATAATATTACACTTACAACAAATAAAAAGTAGGTTGTAATGCACGGTTGCACACAAACATATTCTCAAGCACCTATGAAGCTTTGGACATCTCCCATATTATCATTAAATTATACACAAATCTTAATTAAATTACTTGTAAATATTAAAGCTAAGTTATTTATATTTTGTCATTATTTTTAATGAATATTATAAATCAGAAGGAAATTATCCTTCTAATTTATTTTTAGCAATAAATTACTAATTTCTTAATATTGTTATATCTAATATACTTTGCAAAAATGTTTTGAATAATTTAAATATTTTTTCTAAATTCTACACAAATTATGTAATCAAGATAATATTTGGAAGCCAAGTGAGCCCCACACCAATCACTTCCTCTTATCTTCCCCATGCCACCCTCTTAAAGCTCAAATTTGATGAGTGCCTATAAATTTAAAACAACATTTTTCTAACAACAATTCTATAAAATATCTGGAAGTTACAACTATATAGTTTAAGTGTCGAATTTGAATAGATAATTAGAATCTATTATTATAAAAAGGAAAAATATTATATAGTTCATAAAAAATATTAATACCTACAATAATAGGATACTATAATGATCGATATTTGATTGTGCAATATTATTTGGGTTTGAAATGTTTTTCTACACACAGTCTTCTCTAATTTGTTGTAAAATATTTTTGAGTTCTTATTCTTGTTGTTCAAAGCATTCATTGTAGCAATTCCATTAGCATCAATATAGCTATAGACTGCAATTTGAGATCATGTTTTTGACAAAAAAGCTAAGCAAATTTAAGAAAGCTTATGTATGAGATGGTTTATATTCACTTTAAGCTCTATGAGATGTAGTCCAATTTCTTTGGATCAATTGTACCTTATAAATTTGAAAATTTGCAAAAATTTAGTGAATGGTCATATTCTATTACATTTCTCCCTAAACAACTTAAACATCACCGACCTCCAACCACAAACTATTTCTATTATTGTTAATAAGAATTAAAAAATCCCTTGGAGAAATGCCCTTGTTGAAGAGTACCCAACATTGATTTGCTTGCTTCCTTTGCATAAAGTTACACGGTAAAGCTACCATCTAGATTTGGGTATCTACTAACATGGTCATTTGCAACAATAAAATGTTATATCTTCTAATTTTTAGCATCTTTTTTAGCTTCTTTTTTACTTGGAACACCAAAGCTTACTAGAAATAACATTCTAAACAAAGATGAATGATTATGTAATCTACTAGTTCACTTACAAGTTGTTTGTTTGCTATCAATAGGAAAATAACAAAAAAGAGTAGCAAAATTAATATAAACGATTAAATCTAGGGTAGGCTATTGATTATTGAGAATTATTCTTAGTCATAAATTTATATTACTATTTATCTCCTTTGATAAAGACATAGCTTCCCAAAGAATACATGTGGAAAAATAAAGTATTTCCTAAAAAAAAGATGTAGCCTCACAAGGAATATATATTGCATGAGCAAATATAGAAGAGTTTTGAACACCTTAGTAGTATTATGATTTCTTAGGTAATAAATATGGTTGAAAAAAGTGAGATGTAACTTAACAATAGATTTGCCAATTATAACATAAAGTATTGTAAGAGCAATATATAAGGAAATCATTAGAGATTTCTTTTAGTATTGTATTGGTTACTATCATGCATTAAATTTTGTTTTATATATTAATATCAAGGGAGGCCCTTTACAAGTGGATGGTGTTGGTGCATGACCGTGATGTCATTAAATACATGGCACTTTCATAATTCAACTTTTTGCTAGTCTTTTTTGCAATTAATTGTTATAACCCTCAATTTGAGAGGACATTCACATGCCACCACCAAAGACTTTAATACTATAATTAAATAATGTTTTTATTTTTTTTCTAAATTTGATCTAAGGTGTTGTTTTCATACAAGCATATATCAAAATCTTTGATGTGCCCTAAGAGAAAAAGTCACAAAATTTCAGAATTTTTAAACATTACATTGTTAAATATATGATCTAGAGAATAATAACAATTAATAGATAAATCAACATCTTAAAACGTGAAATCAAACAAACTATATGAACAATCATAATATATATTTCCTTATAACCTTCTATAATTACAAAACAAATTTTTCCATCTTAATATGACTACCAAATATACTTTAATCATATTGTGACACACCATCCTTATAAAATATACTTTAATCATATTGTGACACACCATCCTTATAAAATATAAACAAAAGAGACTTACAAATAGAATTTAATAATAATTAATCAATTGAATAATCCAAAGTGTTTATGGTTAAGAAAAAGGAAATGGACTAAAAAGTAATTATTTCAAAAACTGATATATATAACCCAAATAAAGCAAATGATATGAGGACAAATCTGGGCTTGATGTTCCCTTTGCACCGACATCATGAAGAAAGTTCTGCACCACAATATTCGGACTTGCCACGTAGACTGCCAGGTGTCAACAAAAGGTAGAGGGACACGCTGCAGAAAACGTTAAAGTACGCCGGGCCCACCCACGTCATGCTACGCAATCAACTCCTAACGCATGCTCACATGGTCCAAGGTGTGGGCCCCATCTAGGCTGTCATAACTGACAAGTGGCAGGAAAAAGCTCTTACGTAAATTCTAAGAAATAGGACTGACTTCTGATTATACGGTAGATGGGAGTGCATGAAATATTCTCTTGTTGCATTCGAGGAAAAACTTTCTCATAGACAATCATATATTGTAATTTTTTTATTTATTTAATATTTGAAATAGTGGTCCCAAGTATATTGTAAAATTTGTATTTTCTAGGTAATGTTTAAATAGTGGTCAATTTCACTCAACTTGAAGCTTCCAATGTCTACCATTGTGATGTGGAAAAGAGGTGCATTTTGTCATTTAGCCATTATCCAAATTGAGTGATTTTTTTCAAAGGTGAAACCATGCTTTTGTCTTCTTATGTTGTAGGGGCAATTGATTTGTCTTGTGTCTTCCCTGTGTGCCATCTGCCATCTAGATTGGTGAATTTTCAATGCTTGGTGTGCTAGTGGGGTCTGATCCATTTTCAAGCCCTCCTTTTGATTAGAGTGTTCTAAACGCCACTTATTGTCAATTGGCTTTTTATGCCCATGCCAAGATAGAATCCTTGGGTACTGTTTCTCAAGTTTTTGAGCTTTCACATAGTATGGGCAAAGTAGTGGGGAAGACAAAATGATGATGCAAGTAATTTTGCAAAAGAGAACAAAACTTGTAATAGTCTTTGTTTTTAGTGGAGATCTTTTAATTGTTTTTATTAATATTATATATAATTTGATTTGATTTAAAGTCATAAATTTTATTAGAGAAAGTTGTGAATTAAAAGAAATACAAATATTTAGTTGATTTATCAAGGTTTGTAGGTAATTATTTATTTATTTATTATAATTAGAAATACTTGTTCTTCAATGTGATGGAAGAAGAAGAAAAATTAAATTGGATCATTCTCAAAATCTGGTTATGATTAAATTCATGAGCGCATCTTGGATCAAATTGAATCTAGAATTTGTAGATTTAAACAATGCAAATGAAAATGAATTGAGTACAAGTTGTTGCTAGAAATCTATCACCTTGTTGTCTATGGCCTACCATAGTCGACTATTAATATTTAGGAACACCATTAAGAATTCTATTAGGTATGGGGAGTCTCCCTTGGTCAAACCCCTAGGTTATTGATTTAATGACCTTCAAAAATGATCTATGATAATAAGTAGGCATGCAATATGCCTTAGATGTTGGTGCAAGCAAATATGTAGCATGTGTGCTTTGACAATATTCTTTGAATGATTAGGTAAATAGGAATTAGAACGATTTGATGATATGTAAATGAATGAATGTGTGTCCTTAAATATAGCTCTAAAGGTGGCAAATGAAACATTTGCATTATGAGTGGATACAAAAAATAGTTGGGAGGGGAACTAACCCAAGTTTTAATGTAAATTTTAATACTTAGTAGTTCATTTGTACAAATTGTGTAGCTAACATGGGTTAGTCCCATAAATTACAAATTTGAGCCTAGGTGAATGTACACCTAAAATTTGATCATATGTAACCACATTTGAATTTACCTTATTCTAGTCATTAATTAATTAAATATTTATTATTTAACTAATTAATTTATCCATCACCTTTATCCCACCTTGTTCTAAGCCATTAATTAAATAAATATTTATTATTTAATTAATTAATTTATCTATCAACTTTATCCCACCTTGTCTTGGCTAATTAATTAATTAAATATTCATTATTTAATTAATTTATTTATCATTACCCTTATCCCAAAACCCTCCATCTAAATTAATTAATTAATTCCTAATCAATTAATTAATTTAGGCTAATTAATCCCCATTACATTTTCCTCCAATAATTAATTCCACCTTATCCTTCAATCCTTGTTCATTTAATCCTAGCCATTAGATGCTAGAGTTTCCAATAGACTCCATAAAACCAAGATCACCTACAAAACCTAGATTAGCCTTCTACAAGGGGAAAAAATAAAGATGCAAGAGCAATTTGCAAAAGATGTGCAAATAATATTATTGAGAATAATGGATAAAATATGAGATTACGTGTTTTTATAAAGCAATATGCAAAACCCTAAAGGTAAAACCTAATTAGGACTTAAGTAAACTTAGTAAAGTGTAATTAAAAATTTAACTACACCAACATTAAATTCAATCACATGGATCACAATCCAAACTTTCCATCATGTGACAAGTGTCCCTCTCAAATGACTAAGACCTTTTCTAGATTCATGAATCTAGAAACTTACCAAAAAGTCAAACTAACTTTTTATCTCATCTATACATTTCATACTATATCTTCAAATCCTAGTCATTCACATAAGAATGTTTCCCTAATCAAATCATGAACCTAGCCCTTCTCTCTCATGTGACACTTGCCACATAACTACAACTTTGATCCAAAACCTATTCCTCAATCAATCTTAGTCATCGATTAACCAATCTATCTTGGCTCTTGATTTCCCTAATTAAAATTCTATAAATTAGAGGTTTGTCGCCCCATTTGAACATCTCTTCTCATCCCATTGTTATGATGCTACATTTTCTATCTATGTCTTTCATAGCCTAGCTAATCTTCCATTATCATATCCTTATATTTCCATTTGATCTATCATCATATCAATCATATCATCATGATACATGTATAAGCAACCACATTCCCTCATTAACACATAAAAAGAATATCAGTTGGAGCTAGGGCACACTCTACTTCAACCTCTATATAAGAAGAAAGAAGGGTTTTAAATGAAGGTATTGTGCGCATATTACATTATAGTCTATTTTATTTACCTTTTATTATATTACTCTATTTCTAACCCCATCTTGTTGGTTTTTAGTTCTTTAATACAAAAAATATTTGGAGTTAAATTTTGCAGGTTGAAGGAAAAACCCTAAGGTTTCAAAGATTTCATCATATCTTTTAAACAACTATGAATTTTTATACAAATTTTTTACCGACGGTTTGGATAATCTCATGATGCTCCAATAAAAATTAAGTTTAGATCTTAATTATTTGGCGAGTTATTGTCATTTTATGATTTTCATAAATTTAGATTTCAGGTCATGTATCAACAATTTTTTAAAAAAAAATAGGAATCTATCAAAATTTTAATATGGGTTTGCTCTTTATATTTTTATTTTTGAGGTTGAAAATTTGACTAAATAATCAAATCTATGTCAACTAGGGTTTTCTCATAAATTTGCCTTTTAGGGCACAAATCAAAGAATTTTTTTTTTTAAATTACACTTTTAGAAAGCTCTTATAATTTTAGTAAGGGTTTATTTTCTATATTTTTTAATTTTTGGGTCCAAAGTATTGTAAAATAATTAGATCTAGTTGACTAGGTGAAAAAAATTTGCAATAGATTGTGATGAGCATGTCTTTTTCTTACATCTATTTGACACATTGTAACATTAATTTTTGATATTTGCAAGAGTTTTATTGTCAACTCTAATACATTTTATTGTAACCATAATCATTACTCCAAGAACTTCTTGGTGAAACTACCAACACATTTGTGTTGAAGCTACATTTGTCCAAGGTATTATCATTTGACTAGTCTTAGTTGCACACTTTTTTTCTAAAGGATAATAAACATTATTTTCTATTTATTTGGCTGAGTGGTGTGTATGCTCTCCTCTTGCACCTTTGTGTGACCTTGAGGATCAAAAACATCACTTACCCTTTTTGTTTTGCTTTCATTGTTATCCCAAGGAACTTGATGTGTGTTTGTTCTCCCCTTGCACTTCATGCGATATTGGGTGACCAAAAAAACTTCGATCATTCCTTTTAAAAGGGATTCCTAGGGATTTCATCAACATAGGGGATGAAGTCAACTCTTGTATTTTAAAAAATTATAAAAAACTAGAGGTGAATTGAAAGACACCTCTCTTGGGAGTGGAATCTTGTCAATCTGGGCTAAGATTCCAAGAAATTTGTCCCTTGGAGAAGTGAAGGTGGAGAGTGGGTTACTCTCTCCTCCCAACTATTTGGAATCATTCCCTTTATTCTATGAGTTAGGCCTCATGTACCATTGAGGTATTTAGATGAATCCTTAGCAACCATTTCATCCTAGTTTAAAACCTTTCAACCATTGGTTAGTGTGGTCCAAGGTATAGTATCATGCCTGAAGTTACTCACCATGTATTTCCTTGAGTAGAGATAGAAGCTCTTTGGTCAAGGTCTTAGGACCTCCAAAGAAAGGGAAAATGTGAGCCCTTTTCCCATTGGATCCCTATCTATTGACTCTTGAAATATAAGTGTCTTACACTAATCTTGAGGTATTAGCCTTTGACTAGTGGGCCCACAGTAAGTTAGGACTCCTACTTTAATAATTCTAGGTTTGTTCAAGTGCTTGGCATGTATTCTTTTTCTAAACCAATGCATAAATATCTTCCTGATTCCTCTATACATTTTGTTTGTTTGTGTGCTTTCAAATATACCTCCTAGTCAAGAAAAACAACTTATCCAAATCCAACCAATCTCCCAATCTTTTCATCCAAATTGAATCACCCAATTCCTTATCTCATACTAATCATTCCTTTTCATACTAGTCATCTAATTCTAATCATCCCTAATCATCCCAATCATTCATATTCCTCCTAATCATCTTAGACTAATCATCCATAATCATTATAACTATCCCCATAATCATCCTAATCATCCATCTTTCCATGATCATCCTATGTGCAAGTGTTTTCAACCTACCTAAAGTGAAAAAAATAACTAATGCAAGAGATCAAAAGCACAAAACAAACACTCAAGATTGGGCATACGATGAACTCAAACAAAATTCAAAGAAAATGAACTTTTTACCTTGTTGAGTTGATTGCTTGGTTGGCCCTATTGATCGTTCGAATGTGTGATCCTTTTGATGGAAAAATAGATGAAACCTAGTTGTAAATGATCGTGGGGTGAAGGAGGATGCAATGGTGCAAGTGGGTATTGCAATGGATGCAAGGTATGGATGCAAAGGGTGCTACAACAATGGTGGATTTTCGCTTCATTGAGTGCAAATGTGTGTTGATGCAAATGAGGGAAAATTCTTCCATTTTTAGGGGAAGTGCCTCTAAACAATTGAGGGTCAAGATGAAGCCACAGTTAACAAGATCAAGGGCTAGGGTGAGTTGAGAACTCACAAGCCCTCACATCTTGACATGTGGCAGGTGAGGTGTCAAAGGGGAGATGAGGTGGAGGTACTTCATAGTACCTAGGGATTTGGACAAGATATCATAAAGGAGGTCCTTTTCCCCATATGGGTGATGGGATATGTGAAGAACTAAAATTTCCCCAAATATCCACATGGGGATGAGGGAAGAAATTAAGAATTCCTTAAAATTCCTAAGGGGAATAAATGTGAATTTAAAATTCACATGGGGAAGGGGTTGCCTTCTCCAAAAGGAGAAAAAAATAAATGAAGTTGACTTAGGAACCATGCCATAAATGGCATGAGGATTAGGTTGACCTAATCAAGTGATTAGAGTTGTGCAAACATGAGATTAAGTAGGTTAATGAGGAATTAGGGATAGGTGAGGAACTATGGAGGATGTGACCCGAATTATGATTAGGGGTGTGCACATCCTAATCATAGATTAATTAGATTAATTTGGATTAGAGAAGATTATGGAGGATGGGACAAGGAGAGAGAAATAATGAATTTAAAAATTGATTTAAATTCATAAAGGGAAAATGAATAAATTAAATAAATTAGAGTATTTATTTAATTTAGAGAGGAAAGGGGATAAGGGATAAAGTATTTAATTATTTAATTAAATACCTTAGGGACATTAGAAAAAGGGTAATATTAATTAAATAATAAATTATTTAATTAATGCGGATGAGGGATGCGGGATAGAGGAATAAAAGGGGTGAATTTGACCATATGGGGTTGTCAAATTCAGATGTCTACATTTTACCCCTTTTCAAAATATTGTTAGAATAGAAATGTTTCAAAGAAGAATAAAATACTAAAAACTCGATAAAAGAAAGGATTGTTAGACGATGCCCCAGTGCAAGAGAAGTTGTGTAGGTTGTCTAATTATAACGAGATGAAGGAGGATGCCCTAGTGTCGTAGGGAAATGGAAAAGATGGAGGAACATAGGAAAATGGCAAGGTAAGAGGGTGGATGGGGAAGAAAAAGGGGCCTTGGGCAACTTCTCGATATAGAGAAGGAAAGGGCGCCATGCGATAGAGTGCAAAAAATCATGAAGAGTGGCTTTTGAATGAAGGAAAATAGAAAAACAAGGTGCAAATGGTAGCTTGTGAAAGAAAAGGGATGAATGAATTAATAAAAGGTTAAATAAAGATTAAAAATTACCCAAAATTTAAAAGGCTAAATAGGTGCAAAAGTTGAAAATTATAAATAGTAAATTTGAAAATTACTATTTACCTTTTGCACACTTAGTAGCTGACTAGACAAGAGGGAGAGAGAAAGAGAGTGATGAGGATGGATGATGGGTCAAGCGAGGACGAGGGACTCGTGGATGATGAGCTCATCCATCGAGGTGAGGAGGTACAACAGTACTACTACTCTCACGAAGTGCCATGCTAGGTATGATATGAAATCACACAGTGTAATTTGATTTAAATTTTTTATTCAGTGCAATCCTCAGGGGTGAATGCGTCGGGGGAGGGGTGATTGCGAAATCACCTCCCCCCCAAAAAGGGCATTGTTGCATGATGTAGAGGTGAGGGTGCTAAAGAATAGGAAATTTCCAAATCGCCTAAGATGAGAAAGGGTGAGTTCAATTTTTCCCAAAAGGGGAGAAAATTTGTCTGTTAGGGGGAAAAGACATAGGGGTGATTGCACAATCACCCCTCAAGGAAGACAGGAAAATATGAATTTTCCAATGAGGGACAATAGGAGAACTTGCATTCAAACCAGGAAAAGGGAAAATTCACCAAAGAAAGGGGAAAATTCACACTCAGATGGAAAAAGGGAGAATTCGCCAGGGAAATAGGTGAATTCAAACTCAGACTAGGAAAGAGGCAAATTCACCAAGAAAATAGGTGAATTTGAGGTTGAACAGGGGAAGGGGCGAATTTGCAAGGGGATGGAAAAGAGGCAAGTTCACCCTACACAAGGGAAAATTCACCAAAAATCTAAGGCAGGGGGTAAAATGATAGAAAAATAAAATGAATTATGAAAGAATGATAGAATGTTTTATGTGGATGTAGAACTTCAAGACGCTGACGACTCACGAGAGGCATTCAATGATGTTGGAGGTGACAGTCAGGGTGATGAATTCCCATGACCACATGATGCTGGCACAGGCGAGGCTACTGCACATGTTTGGGTATCCCAACATTAGAGCACATCGAGCACTCTTGACAACACTGATGGAGAGGTGGAGTTCGGAGATGTTGACCTTCCATCTCCCAACAAGGGAGATGATGGTGACGTTAGAGAACATGTGGAGGATCTGTGGCTTCCAATTAGAGGGCACTTGATTAGCTAGACATGGAGCCAGGACCAGGATCTAGATAGGAGCTTATAGGTGATATTTGGATGAGCTAAGCTCCCCATCCAAGGGAAGGAGTTAAATTTGGATGCATGCATGGGACTGGATGTGCCTACATTGCCATTGTACCTCTGCGACCTGATTAGAGGGATTTTACTGCCTGAAAGGAGTAGACGCTTCTATAGCCTCAAGGCTATTGAGGTTGTTAGACATATTGTGGAGTGACGGGAGGGGGAGTTTGCATGGGGGCATGTGTGTTAGCCCAATTATATCAGGACATACATGTGGTTTTCTCTAGGAGAGCCCTCAACATCACATGTGTTGCTACTCCAGGTTTGGGCCCAGGAGCACATGAGCATAGAGAGGCTAGGGATTCTGATAGTGGGGACATGGGATAAGACACTGCTAGTATCATACTGGTATGGTACAAAGTACAACTAGCGACTCCACTACCTGGATGTGAATGATTTGGAGGGATGGAGGAGGAGATTAGATGACTTGAGGGAGGATCAAATTATATGGAGACCCTACCAAAGGAGATAGTTTTTTAGATGTAGGGAGGATGAGAGGAGGCATAGGGGCTACTTCTTTACAGTGTGCTACTTGATCAAGTGAGACCCACACATTGTTGAGCTCCATAGACCATAAAGGGTCATGAGGCAGTTTGGTGTGTAGCAAGATATCCCCGTAGGGCCTTAGAGATTTCTCCGAATTAGCTGAGAGTTTATGGGGTGATTAGATCACAGTAGAGTTTGTAAGGAAGATGTGGGAGGACCTATAGCTGATACCATATCCTAGGAGAGGAGGGATGGAAAATACAAGGATGATGGTACAGTATTCAGCATGGTGGATAGACCATAGGCTAGGGAAGATCACGACAGTGCATCCAATTGTAGGGGCACTAGAATACAACTCAGAGGATGAGAGGAGATTGGATAGACAACATAGGAGAGGTAGGAGAAGATGCGATCAATAGAGGAGGGGATGAGACAAAGATGCTGAGATGGAAGAGGCCAAAGGAGAGGGAGAGGTGAGAAGAGAGGGGCATGCGATGGAGGTGGATGCTCTTGATGTACATCCACTGACAATAGTGCCTACGTGTCGCCACCGCCCGAGGATCCCATGGTACTATTGACAAGGGCTATGGCCTCATTGAGGATAGAAAAACACAAACTCAGGGTGGTTGAGGAGGATAGGGACATATTGCAAGTAGAGGTAGAGAGGCATCACAGAATGTACAAGAGGCTACGTTAAGAGAGATGACCTCTAGAGGTAGATAATAGAGATGCATAAGGGGTTAGATGAGCTGAGGAGGGAGAGGGATGAGAAAAAATACAAAGAAAAGTGTGCAAATAAGGTAACCAGAGATGTAGGGGCAGTGTTAGAGAGAGCGAAGGGAGTAGAGGCACATATACAGGCTCTGCGAGATGAGAGGGATGTTGTAGTACATGATAGATCCCCACTACAAGCATAAGTGGAGCAAATGAAGATGGCCCAAGATGCATGGGAGTAGGAGAGCAGATTTATCATAGGGTTGAGGGATAGGTATAAGATGGAGAGAGATGTAGCCAGGGCATAGGCAGTAGAGGTGATAGATGTTAGGACATAGGCAACCTATTATATGTTTGCATATCACCAGGAAGTCCCAAATGTCACATAGAGGGTATCTCCTTATGTTAGATGGGTACCTTAGATGCTAGCACCATCCCATTCAGGAGCCACACACATGCGTGGGTACAATAGCTTTTGCAAGACTCCTCCTAGGGGCAGAGGTTCAAGGGCAGACTCCCCTTAGAGATCAGAGGAGGGTAGCTCAGGGTAGAGAGGACATGAGTGACAAGATCTCTATTTTTGATAGGTGCAGAGTGGACAGGTAGTAGACAGGGACAAGAGCTACAAATTCCACAATGCAGATGAGATATGGATCATTTCATTCATTGATGTGGGATCAACATTTGATTAGAGCTTTGTACCTATATTTTATTTCATGATTATTGATGGACATGATGAACATGTATTTATGATGTTATGATGGTCTTATTATGGACTTATTATGGGCATGATATTTTTTATATTTATATGATATGTGATGGACTTTATCGACACTATGTGGTGATCATGTGATGGATTTTTAATTATGTTCATGTGTATTTATGTGATTTATTATGGGTTATGCAGATGATTATGATGATGATGATGATGATTATGATATATGCATGTGACCATGATGATTTATGTTTATGTCCATGTGGATGACATTTATGGAATGCATTATGCCTAATACTTTGTGATGTAGGATGTGATGGACAATTTATGATTTTGTATACTATGGATATGAGACTAATGATTTATGATGTAGGTGGCGATGTACATGTACACTGTACAATCAATTTTCCTTTGATTGTAGTGGGAAAATTTTCTAGGTATATTATTATGATTTGATTATGATATGAAAATGCAATGTGATATAATGGATGGAATGAAATGAATGTAACATAATGCAATGTGTGCAATGGGATGGAATAATATGTTTAGAATAATAACTCTAAACAACCTAAAAAGATAATGCACTGAAGTGATAATGGAATGAACTTAGGATGCTTAGAATAACCAATCAAGATTAATCTAAACAACTTAAAATGAACATGATAATGCAAATTCAAAGCAAGATGAAATGAACCTAAGATGCTTAGAATAACAAATATATATGGTTCTAACACCTTAAGATGAATATGAGTATAATAAATGAATATAGGATGACATGATATGCAATGAACTTAAGATGCTTAGAATAACCAATTAAGATCCATCTAAATAACTTAAAGTGAACATGATAATGACAAATGTAACATGGGATGAAATTGTACTCTTTACATTTAATATGACATTGATCAAGATTAATGAACAATTGGATTCACTTGTTTCTATGATAGTCACACTTTTCCTTATAGTTATGTATCAATATCATTTTCTTTGCTCATTTTGTATGTCATAGACCATGGATTTGATAATAGAGATGACCTTGGTATTGTCGACGTAATGATGAATACAACCTACGTGAATGACGGGTGTGATAATGTATTACATATCAAAATGAGAAATGATGTGTGTGACATTGCACCTACAAAAGACCATAGAAATATTGAGAAGGGAAGATAAATGTTTGCACAACCGAAATCACCAATCATAGGCTAGGGGAAAATATGGATGGGGGATAAATGAATTCCTAGTGTTATTTTTCCATTTTAAGAGCATTGATTTTTGCTATAGCATAAGGCATGATACACTAGGGTATGAGGAACCAAGGAATATTAGTGTCTAATGCATAAGACAAACACAACAGACAAGAAGGCTATCCCAACACCCCAAAGCCACAATGGCTTTGGTTAGGCCAAGGATTGGGATAACCACAAGCACAAAGGATGCCCTAGCATAACACAAGACCGTGAGGATCTTGGTGGGTACTACGTGGGACAACCAAGAAGACAAAAAAAAACAAAATATCAAGATATGCCCCTATGTTTACTAGTAAAAGTGAACCATGATATGATGGATCGTGGTGACCCTGATGAGACATGATAGGAAGCTCAAATGATAAACAAAATGTAAGAGCACCAAAAGGTCACAACAAATTTCAAAATTTATTTGCCACATGATCAAAAGGGTGGATGGGATTGATGTGGTCTGATTAGGAATGATGCATCCTATTAAGACAAAATATGGAGAGACTAGATGATTGACATGATGTCGGATATTCAAATCTAATTTGACCTCAAGATACTAACATATTTTGCTTGTTAAGAACCAGCTAGGTAGGGACATATTTGACAACATGACACGATGATGACAAGACACACCCTAAAGACCTAGGGGCTCAGGGGTTGATCAAAGATTAGCCTTACCTATGTGAAAGCACAAATCCCTCATAGTTCGATAAAAGATTGATGAATAACCATGGATAAAAGTGGAAATAGGAAAATGGAGATGAGGATGGATGACAAAGACTGGATGGAAAAATGCCCCAGGTGCAGATCAAATGATTGACGTTGCCTATGTGAAAGCACAGAGGCAACGTAGTTCAAAAAAGGACAATAGACAAGATGAGACTGAATGATGATCAACACAATGAAAAGGATCCTAGATGAGAATGTGAGATAGATAACAAAAACAACAGACAACTGATAGAAAGATCAAACTTAAGATAAAAGCTCAAGATTGTAGATAGCTAGAGTGGATCATCCAATACTCAACCAAAATATACCAAGCAAAGGATAAGCAAACGCAGATGAAAGGCCGAGGTTGATGGGGTGTTAGAGTAGGATGTGAGGATAGGATGGATGAAAGCATAAAGAAACTAGGATGCAAGTTAGATAATGATTAAGCCCTCTATGAATGGTGCCTATTGCCAGGTTTTCACCAAATGTAATTATCCAAGGTGCCACCAGGGTGTTTTTCACCATAGGATGAATTATTTTTCTTTACTATTTTTGGATTTTTTTGACTTTTTTTATTTTTTCAGTAATTTTTCAGAATAGGATAACCCAACTAACTTAGGCATAAAACCTCTTTAGGTTAATGATGTTGATAGGATCCTCTAATGGTTCCCCTTTAGGTGTAGAAAAATTATATGCTCCAAAACCATACTTAGCTATGACAACATAAGGACCCAACCAATTAGCCTCAAACTTTCCTTTCCTATCTCGATCTTGTTGAGTATGTTGATTCTCCTTGAGCACTAGATCACCAACATTAAATTGACGAGGAAGAAATTTCTTGTTGTACCTCCTCCTAAGATGATGTTGGTATGCTTGTAGATAATTCTAGGCACTGATACAATTTTAATCTAGGAGTTCAAGCTGACTTAAGCATGCAACCTGGGTGTCTTCATCACTGATGAGGTTCTTCAGAGATATCGGGAGTGAGGGGATTTCAACTTCAATCAAAAAGATTGTGTCAAAACCATAAATGAGGGAGTATGGAGTGGTGCTAGTGGGAGTGCGGATGGATGTATGATAAGACCAAAGGGCAAGATGGAGATGGAGATTCCAATCTCAAATAGTGTTATTGACCACCTTTTTAAGGATTTTGATAAGTGTTTTGTTGGTTTCCTTTGCTTGACCATTACCTTGTGGGTAATAGGTTGTGGAAAAATGATGTTGGATATGATAGGTCTCACAAAGGTGTTTCATAAACTAATTTTTGAATGGATTTCCATTGTCGGTGATGATGGTGGAAGGGATTCATATCTGTAGAGAATATGGAAAAGGATGAATTTGGAGATCTAAATACCCATGATTTGTGAGAGTGGAATTGCTTCCATCCACTTGGTGAAGTATTCAATGGCAGTGATGATAAAATTATGGTCGTCAGAAGATGGAGGGTAAATCTTGTCGATCAATTCAAAAGCCCACTGAGAAAAAGGCCATGATGCTATGATGGGTTGCAAGTCTTGTGCTGGAGCATGTATTAAATTCACATGTTGTTGACAAGGTAGGAGTTTCTTCACAAACTCACAAGAGTCATGCTCCATTGTGGGCCAATAATAACCAGCTATGAGAATTCCTTTAGCTAAGGCCATGCCATTAGAATGGTCCCCACAGACACCACTATGCACCTCATTTAACATAGTGTGAGCTTTTAATTTTTTCAGACACCTAAGGAGAGTGCCATCATACCCATAATGATAAAGTGTATCTCCCACAATGGTATAGTAGGAAGTCTGTTGGATGAAGGATTTGCATTGATTTCATGTAAGGTCAATTGGTAGGATATTATCACGAAGCTAGGTGTAAATTTCATGGTACCAAGGTGATTTAGGACCTATGATATCACACACCATGTCACTATCAGGGACATCATATGTCAAGATTAAAAGTTGTTCAATAAGGAACTCATAGTATGTACGGTCTTTAGGCATATCATTGAGGGAACCGATAGTAGCCATAGCATCTGTTGCCTTATTCTAAACACAGGGGATCTACTCAAACTGGATGAAGGTGAAGTATTTCTTAAAGTCATCCACCATGTGTTTGTAAGGTAACAACTTGTCATCCTTTGTCTAAAACTCATCATTGACTTGTTTGATAATCAATTGAGAATCGTTAAAGACTCGTAGATGGGTGATGTTCCATTGAATGGCGATCCTAAGACTAGTGATAAGAGCTTCATACTTTGTTATATTGTTTGTGTATGGAAATGCTAATCTGAATAACTTTAGGATGTAGTCATCCTGAGGAGTGATGAATAAGACACCTACACCCGCTCCATTATGTGTGTACAATCCATCAAAATGGAGCATCCATATGTTTTCTTCTGTGACTGTGAGGACTCATTTATTAGGAAACTCAGCTACCAATAGATATGCATCAACCAATTGAGCATCGACCAACTGATCTATGATGACTTGTCCCTTGATCACCTTATGGTCCACATACTCTATGTCAAATTCACTCAATAGCATGACTCGCTTGGCCATGCGGCCAGTCAAAGTAGTTCTGGACAACAAATACTTAAGAGGATCGACTTTGGATATTAGCTTGATTAGATGACTAAGCATGTAATGAAGAAGCTTTTGTGAACTAAAGACTATGGCTAGACAAGCCTTTTCCATTGGAGAATATTTGAGTTCATAGCCCACCAATGTTTGACTGATGTAATAGATTGTGTGCTCTTAGAGAATTCATGTTGAGCTAATAATGCCCCCAGTGCGACCGATGTAGCCAAGATGTACAAGAGGGGTTTACCTAGAATAGGAGGCATTAGGATGGGTGGATGAGCCAAATACTCCTTAATTTTTTTGAAGCCTTGCTAACATTCTGGATCCCACTTGAAGGTGGTGTCTTTATGTAGAATATGTGTGAATGATTAACACTTGTTAGCTAGCTAAGCTATTAACCATTTGATGGACTGTAGCTTTCCTTGAAGGCTTTGTAACTGCTTGAGATTACGTGGTGGGGGCATTTCCATTATGGCTTTGACCTTTGCTGGATCTACCTCTATACCCATTTTGGAGACTATGAAACCCAATAGCTTTCCTGATGTAACCCCAAATACACATTTCTTTGGATTTAGACACAACTTGTAGTGCTCTAACCGCTCAAAAATTCTCTTCAAAATCGTAGGATGCTCTTATCTAGTCTTGGATTTTCCCAGTAAGTCATCAACATAATCTTCCATTATGATATGAATGAGGTCATGGAAGATAATAGTCATGGAATTTTGATAGGTTGCCCCCACATTTTTTAGTTTGAAGGGCATTCCATTGTAGCAAAAGGTGCCTTAGGGAGTGGTGAAGGAAGTTTTATGTTGATCTTCTGGAGCAATCGTGATCCAATTATAGCTAGAGAAATCATCCATAAAGGATAACATCTCATGCCCTGCTATTAGGTCAACCAACATGTCAATATTTGGAAGTGGGAAATAATCATTAGGACAAGCTTTATTGAGATCCTGGAAATCTGTACAAATTTTGATGTTTCCATTTTTGGCTTGGCCATGGGAACTATGTTGGATATCCAATCAAAATAGTTGATAGGTCTTATGAACCCAGTTTCTAACAGTTTCTCTAACTCTTTCTTGACAAGAAAAGCCACTTGGGGGTGCATCTTTCTTAGTTTTTTGTTTGATAGGTTTGGCATCTAGTGAACATCCAAATGGTGTACCACTAATGCAAGATCTAGACCTAGCATGTCTAAATAAGTCCATGCAAAATTAATGATTCCCTCTTAAATAGCAAATCGATGATGATAGAATTATCTTCCTCTAGCAATGATTTGGCTACATGTGTAATCTTACTATCTTCCTTTGTTCCCAAATTAACTTGCCGAGTTTCTTTGATTAAGATAGAGGATCATTTGTACAATTGAGTTCCAAAAAGGGGAAGATGAACATCCCCATCCTCTAGCGCCTCATCAAGGTTTTCATTGTCGAATACACCCTTTCTTTTGAATTTTGTTGAGTTAGGAAGTGACTCAGAGAGGTTTTCACTAGATGACCCTTTTTTATTTTTTTCTTCTTACTTTTGCGATTAGGGTATTCATCTTCCCTCAATCCCATGAGATGCACGTAGGTGTCCACTAATGGAAAGGTATTGATAGGTGCACTACCTTGTAGGTCCCAGTCAATAATTTTAGGATGGTGAAGGGAAAGGATGATGGAAAAGGACAATAGGAAATAGAACATGGATGAGAAATCTATGTCATTGTATGAGAGTATGATGGATTCTTCCTTAGGTATGTCTTCAAGGAAACCATTATCCACACCGACGTTATTGGAAGTACTAGTTGATTGTGCAGGACCCTTTTGCTTCGTGTCATAGCCTAAGCCCAGATGTCTTGGTTGCATAGGAGTGTCAAAAGGCTGCAATCATCCTTGTTCTTCTACATTGAGGCCTCCCTCTTTATAATTATACTTTTCATCTAGCTTAGAGGCATGAGGGTAAGTCTCCTGGAAATATTCCTTAAGAGGGGGAGAAGGTCTAGGCTCTTATCGGTATATCCATTGACTGGTATCATCTTCTATTTGATCTTATTGTTGCCCAAGAGATTAGAAAGTGATAGACCCTACATTATTAGAAATGAGTGTGATTGTCTTCTCTTCCTCTTTTGGTATGGAATGAGAGGGTTGACCATAAGTGCAAGGGGATGGTGGCATGGTTTCCACATTTAAAGCTATGTGCATCTTGTACTCACCACAACCTTTGTCTACGATCTGGACCTTGGTGATTGTGGATTAATGTGTGGAAGATGGAATGGATGATGTGGTGGATGATGGCTTAGAGAGTGGGTTGGAGATGATTCCTGAGGTTCCCCCACTTCAAGTCCCAGATAGTAGTGAGAGTGAGGGAAGGAAGCTTCTAATGCATGACAATATTCAAAGGGTTGTGGATCATCATGTATAGTTACTTCCATCCCATTAAATGGGAACTTCACACATAAATGGTAGGTGGATGGGATGACCTATATGGCATGGATCCATGGGCGGCTAAGAAGGAGGTTATATGGAAGGTCCATATCAAGGACATGGCATGTGGTATATTGTACAATAGGGCCAACTTGAATTGGAAGACAAATAATTCCTTTGGAGTCACGTTCTACATTGTTATATGCTTTGATGGTGATAACCTAATTGTTCAAATCAACATTGGTGTATCCTACCTATTTTATGAACTTCAATGTACAAAGATTAAGGAAAAATCAATTATCTACTAGGACCCTTTTTACTTAATGTCAGGCTACGAGCACCTCAATGTGAAGGGGACGGTTATGATTTGAGTCGATGGAAGGCATATAATTTTGGATGAAACCCAAATGATATGTGGATGACAAGTGTCCTACCAAGGCTTGAAATTGGGTAGGATCTATATCATTGGGGACATGGGTATCCTGCAAAGCTTTAGTGAGGATTTATTGATGGATAGGAGAAGACTTAAGCAAACACAAGATATATATTTGAGCTGGAGTCTTTCCAAGGTGATCAAGAATATTATACTGAGAACTTACAAGAGTTAGTTGGGCTAACATGGACAGTTGGGCTAACATGGAGGGTCTAGGAATGGTTATGCAGGTGCGACGGGTTGTGACAACACACTATGGGTCTTTTCCTTTGATGCATATCATGGACACACGAGGCTCTACTTGATTGATGCACATAACGATTCCATCATAGTTATAGGGTACATTCTTGTAGCTGACATTATTTGTGCTATTATTTTGATTGTTGTTATTGCTTGACCTGGGGTTAGCATTGGATGTACTAGTGCCTTGATTTTGTTTTGAGAAGGAATTTTGGTATATTTGGAGTTGAGAGTTGGATGATGTGGCCTAGTTTACATCCACTTGGATATCACCTCGATCTATTAGATCTTGGATGTACGTTTTTAGTCCTTGACATTTATTTGTGGAATGCCCTTTAATTTTGTGAAAATCACAATATTCATTCTCTCTGTACTAGGAAAACTTTGGTTTAGACTCATTGAAAGGCTTGGTCACAGGATAAGTGACCAGATAACTTGCTTCAAGGAGCCTATTGAAGACAACACTCAAATATTCTCCCAATGGAGTGAATGTGCATTTGTTGTTCCCCTGATTCTGCTGATTGGACTATTGGGGAGGATGCGATACCCCCTATGGCATTGATATAACATTAGAAACTGAGGGTTGATTAGGGACATATTGTGACCTCTGGGAGGTGTTATCTACCTAAACATGTTTGGTGTAAGTGACACAATCATTGACAACGTTCATTTTTTTTGTTCTAGTAGCGATATTTATCCCTAGATGACTTATCCTTATCAGGATTATGAATTTTGATCTGTCCCTTGGCAATGTGCACTCTCTCAATGATAGGACCTTTTTCTATGACTTATGCAAAGGTTGTGACATAATGAAGATTGAGATTATGTGCCATATTTGCATGAGTGTTTGCTACAAAAAGAGTCACCATGTCCTTCTCACTGAGATGGGATTTCATTCAACTAGCCAAAGCATGTCACCTTTGTAGGTAGCTTGCAAAAGTCTCTCCGTCACATTTTTTTTCTTTCAAAAGTTCTAGGGTATTGACATCCTTCTCCAAATTGAAGGAGAAGTGTGTAAAAAATTTCTCTAAAAGATCTACAAAAGAAGAGATCGATCCCTTTGGAAGAGCCATAAACCAATCTAGAGCCACCCCCGTTAGACTCCTAGGGAATAACCACAGGAGATAATTGTCATTGTGCAGGACTTCTTGACAGTGTGAGTCAAATTCATGAAGGTAGTTCTTTGGGTCTTTAGTTCCTTTATACTTGTCAAACTTGGGCATTTCAAAACGCTTTAGAAAAGGAACAAGTGAGATTGAGGGATCAAATGGATAGGGAAAAATCTCTTTAAACTTGAAAGACTTTTTGGAGGTCCCTATTTGTAAGTCTTTCAACATGGCTTTTATCTCTTCCCATTCCTTAAATTAATAGGTGTCAAGGGAGGATTGGTCAGGTTGGATTGACTATATGGAGCATATGGTTGATATGATGTGGATGGAGTCGGGATGGTTTGATCATATGATGGTGGAGGCTAATATGAAGGGACTTGTTGATATTGGTTGTGATATGCGGATTGTGGGTTGGTATAAGATTGTTGATAGGATGGCAGGGCTTAATAGTATGAAGTGGAGGCACCCTGTTGATATGGGGGAGGTGCTTGGTAATATGAAGTGGAAGCACCTTGTTGGTATGAAGGAGGCACTTGATAATATGAAGAGGTGGAGGCACCCTGTTGGTATGGTGGTTGCTGCTAGGCATAATACGAATTAGATTGATAATTATAAGCAACAGTTGGTTGTTGTGAGGTGTATGGAGGTTGTTGTGAATTGGATGGTTGGTAATAAGGATTTGGTTGCAATTGTTGGGGATTTACGTAAGACAATTATGGTGGGGATTGTTGAGGATTGTGATAAGCGAGATTAGGATTAGGATTAGATGGGGTAGTAAAGAAAATATATGTACTAGATGGATGGTAGAGGCATTCAGTAGCAGGGTTACCTGATGTTTGTGTCGGTACTTGGGTGTGTTGAGGTGGTTGTTGATAAGGTGGTGGTTGTTGATAGAGAGAGCGAGATGGAATTTGATGTTGCTGAGGGACTTGTGGCTGGTAAGGAGGTAATTGATGAGATGGTGTTGGATGATGAGTGGGTTGAGATGGAACACCTTGTGGTTGCTGTGGAAGATGCTACTAAGGTTGTGACATAAGTTGTGTGACATGATGAGGAGGTTGAGATGGGATGGTGGTGTATTGTAGAGGCTAAGACAGAGGTTGTTATGAGACCTATTGGTGAGGTGGTTGTGATGAGGTGGCCTGCTGCAAGTTAAGTGGAGGCTGATGCAAGGATGGGATGTTGCCTTGAGGCAGTTGTTGAGATGTGAATGGAGGTGGCAGTAAGTTGGATGTGGGTGTAGATCCTAGAGGTGGAGGTGGTGTAGCAAAAGGATTGCCCCCAACATTCACTGGTGGTTGACTCGATTGGTTAGGTGGAAGAGGTGGTGTAGATGGTATGGCTGTGGAACTTTGTGGAATGGGCATGGATGGAAGATTAGGAAGATTCTATGGCATACCAAAAGCAAGGGGATCATTAGGATCGGGACCTTGAGGAATGTTTGGTTGAGGTGCTCCCATGACTAAAATTGGAACTCGAGGGGGTTGTGTGACTTGATAGAACACGATGTTGCCAAACCCAGGTTGATACCAACCCTCTTGTGGTGGACCCTTAGGGATGTATGAATTAATCAGGTTACTTTGTGAATTTTGAGGATCTTGAGACACAAGGGGTGCAAGAGGTGTGATATTGACTCCCTTCAAGAGTAGAGTGTGGTGCAGGGGCACCATGTCAAGTCATGTAAATTGGGTCTTAGGTCAAGTTTTGGTGTTTTGAGTTTTTTCTCTTTTAATAAGGTCACAATAGACCATTTGAGATGTAACTTGAGTCATCTTGGGTTGGTTGTTGAAAGTTTTCAAGTTTTGTGCTATTCTTGCAAAATGTTGTAAAAATGCAAAATTGCAAAAAGTGCAAAAAAGTGCAAAATGGGGAGGCCAACGGTCAAGAAGTTTAAATGTTGGTTAGAGCCATTTGAGTTGGTTGTTTTCTGATGTAAAATTTTTAAATATGTCTGAGAAAGGCTCGACATAGGATTGGATCTTTGTATTGAAGTTGAAACAACAATAGAAACATTATTTTCTCTACAATTTTCTAAAAATCTGTTGCTACAGGTGACTATACAGGTCTATACTGCACCATTATGAACTAAAGTGTTTTGGATTTGGTAGAAACATGAAGTAGCTTCATTTTGGAATTGGTTTGATTATATTTCATAGGATTTTGAGTATTTTTTAAGCAATTTTCCGTGAACGGTCTGTAAACTCAGAATTTGGGATTTTGAGAGGGTAAAATGGAACCCTAAGCCATTCTAGCTGGTAAAAATTGTTTTAACTTGGTATAATGGATAATTTAGATGTAGGTTTTGTGTGTGAGTGATTTCCAAGAGCAGGGAAGGTAGTTTGAAGGAATTTGTATGATGCCCTAGTTGATATTTCATTGATTTTTGGCCTAATTTGGTGGCTAGAGGTTAGGATTGGTTGGAAAACTCTTGGGAAATGATTTATAAAGGTTGAATGAGCATGTGTAGACTTATTGTGATGGGTTTGAAGCATTGATAAGGTAATATGAGGCCAGGAATGTTGAGTTTCAATAAACCCTCCTTGTTCAAGCATGAAAATGGCCTAAACAAGGGTTTGCATTTTGGTGAATTTGTAGTTGTTTCTCTTGATAAAAGTTGTTGATTCAGAGCTTTTATAACCTAGTTAAGGTCTTGCAATGGTGATTTGGGGTTGGAAGAGTGTTTAGTTAGGTGATGATTTGGAAAATAGAGCTGATTGAGCCACTATCTAGCGTAGCAGTCCTATTTTGAAGGAAAAAGTCTGAAACAACCATATGCACAAGCTTGATATGTGGTAGAACTCCCAAAAGGGTATTTGAATTGGGAATTGGTTTGTGGGTTTGAGGTTTGGTCTGAAAATTATGGTAGGAAAAGCTAGTTTGGAATACTACAAGGAAATGAGAGTGGATGGTGAGTACAACACCAAGTTGAATTTTTGTGATTGAAAGAAAGATTGAATATGATCCATTTGTGATTGTTTGAATTTTTCCTCCCTGCTCTACATTAGAGTGGCAAGGATTTTATCCCCATTCTCATTAAGGAGATAATTTGTCATTTGGACGTTGGTGGGATTACTGAGGTATTTATCAACTATAACCTTAGGTTGGTGGACCATGCTTTTTTCAGCAAGAGGTGAAGTGGTATGGACCTCAATATTGGATTGCAATGCACCACCATTGGTGGGACCCTAAGGAATGTGAGGCTGGGTACCTTGAACATGTTGTTCAGCCATGAGTTTCTTTGCTTACGATCAAGTAAGGGGAATGAAAATGTAGAACTACTAGAATTCACTAAGATGATGCTACGCTCTAGGATGCACTTAAATGAAGGATCTAGATGATGAGAAAAGGATTTATTGGATTAGATGATATATTGATTGATTGGAGGATTGTATATTTGATTCAATTAGATTTGATTAGATTGATAGATGGGATGAGATGATCATTAGGATTGGATGATTGATTGGATAGGATGATGAGACTAATTCTAAACCAAGTTCAGAGTTTGAAATAGATGACATAAGATGTTGATAATTAGATTAATTATGACACTGAATCTACCTCAAAATGGAAGCAGATTGATTGGGTTGTGAATGATTACTGACTCAGGACAGATAACAATCCTAAGTAAGTGCGAAGGATGACGATCATAATCAGGCACCTAAGCCAACTTGGATCAAGACCTCTAAAACATAGTTTAGGGGATTGGGATTGATGAAACAATATTAGATATGCAATCTAAGGATGTTCTACTATTCACCTATATGATTTGATTAACAAAGTGATGACTTTTGGAAAATGTAGATGAACTAAAATGAAAATTACTACAAGATGGATGGTGATAAAAAAATTGATCGAGGCAAAGGACTCAAAAAATGATAGGATTTAAGTGGCCCAAAGGATTTACTCTCTATATTTTGTATGGGTAGCGTACACGCCTCTATGTAGCACAAATTCACCTCTTCAGGTCATGATTTCGCCTATTCAGGGTCAATGGAATCACCTCTATGTTAGGAAAATTTTCCTATGTCCTAGACTCAAATTCGCCTATGTCAGGGGATGCATAAGAAATGAATGAACTTGGGACGCAACTTCACCTATCTCACTATAGGATCGCCTAAAACTCTAACAGAATCACCTCTATGGCAAGAAGGATCACCTAAAACCCTCATAAGGCCAAAGGGGGATAGGCGGACTCAATTTGTAAAATCACCTAATAGGGATGAAAAATTCACCTAAATCTTGAAATGTATGGATTGGGTCAAAATCGCCTATTGAGGGATAACGAATTCGCCTATTTCTTGAGACATACAAAAGGAAACAAACTCGCCTAAAATGGGATCACTTATCAAACAAATGAATCCACTTGATTCTTGACTTGTATGGACCAGGATGACATAGGGGGACACAAATTCACCCTTGTGGACAATAGGTTTTCCTATTCCAAGAGGTGCATGGACAAAGAGACTTGAACTGAATGCGAGATCACCCCTGTGGACAACAATTTTTCCCAAGGAGAAGAAAAAATCACCTATTCTAGGGAGAATGGGTGAAATCGATAGATAAAGACTGAATGTAGACTCCCCTAAAGGCTGGACAGACTTGCCTATTCAGGGAATAGGTGGACACGAGGTTTCCCAAGAAATGAACCCATAGGAAAATTCACCTCTAACAAAGATGAAATCACCCAAAGGGATGACCTAGATTGAACTTAGACACAAAATCACCCCTTTACAAGGCAGTATTTCCTATCCACAAAGAAAATTCACCTCAGTGAGAAGCAAATTTTCCTATGAGGGTAGGGGATAAATGCAACAAAGGACAAAAAACATGGCAACCAACAAACAAAAAGGTTGGACTGACTCAAGTGAAAATAAGAACTAGTATCACATAAGAAGACACACTAGGAAACACAATCCTAAAATTAGTATTGAAGGTTTACAAACTTGATGTAGGCCCACCACCTTGAGAAAACAACCTAAGGTTAATACTCTGTGATACCAGGGTGGTTCTCTAGATCACCCTTTCTCACGAGGGCATATAGCTAGTGATCTAGTGGTACAGGGTCATCAACAGACACCATGGGCTCACCTTCACACTCTCTCTCAGAGATTATCATAGTCCACCAAGAGTATGTGATGAGTAAATTTGGGGTACAATGCGCATCCCCTACACTACACCAAGTTGCAACTAAAACATGGGTCTCTACCTAGGCTATCCAAGCTATCTCGTGCATCCTCGATATACGCTAGGTACATGAGGCACAATTGTGAACACCAGCCTATCACAAGCATGGATCAAGAGACCTAGCAAGGTATTGGGAACTCAAACCAACCCTTCACATCTTATCTAGTTATCACCCTAGCTTTGACACTTCGCTAAACATGACGTGACTGAATTGGGGTACAACTTTAGTTCTCCCCCCTTTATATACTCCACCGGTAACACGTGGATGGGATTGTCTCCTGGGTGATCAAATCCTAGGCAAGTCCTGCTAAGGGAAGAAGATACTAGATGCTTTGGTTGGTCCCTAGGCTCACATGTAGCACAAGGGGAGAGCTTAGACACACTAGCACCTTCTAGGTAGACTAAATGGACTAGAACAAACTGTGATCTCTCATCACCCAGGATCACCGAATGGTGCAAGGGGAGTGGATATGTCAACAACTTGTTCTCAAGCACAAAAAACAATCTAAATTGACCCTTTAATTAATTCTATGTGTAACACCATAGAAAGTGCACAATAGAAAACAAGAGATTAGAAGCACACATGCATGCAATACCAAATCTAGAATGAAAATCTAAATGTTAAGCAACAAAGAACAAAGGAAATTCAGAAACGTAAACAAAACTAGAAAAATCTCACCAATTTCAAACATATTTCCATTATTCATCTCAATTGCCCTTCTCCATTTCGCTTGTGTAGTATAATTGCCCTTAAATTTCTCGTAATTTGTGCAAGTATAGCCTAAGATAGTGATTAGCAAAATATCAAAGATACAAGATTGAGTGCTCTCAAAAGTCATAAGATTTCGTGAGAGAGATTGGAATGAAGAATGACAAATCAATTTATAGAAAATTGATTATTCGAATGACAGGCCAAGATCGAAAGATCAACGGACGGTTGAGATTGACAGACTAGACATGCATTCTGATAACTGTTAGTAGTGACATGAGTGATACAAATTAGAAATAGAATTAAAGATTAAATAAATGATTTAATCTTCAGTTCGGTATTTGAAAACTAAAGAAATATCTTTGCATGACAAAGATGAAGATTGATTATAACGACTCTCTGTTCGAATGCATGCACAAGGTTTAATTAATTAAATAAGAATATTTAATTAATCCGCATGTACACACAAATAAGTTAGAACTAGACGATTGAATGATCCGACGAAGAGATTACTCGAGACAACCACTCAGACATCAAATGAAGAGTTAACTAAGTGATTTGAAATAGATGTCGAGTCGAGTAAAAGTGAATACTTAGATAACTCACATAATTATCTAAAATATAGAAGAATGCGTTAAAATAGAATTAATGAATTAAATAATTCATTTAATTCAAGACTCGATATTTGGAGAATAATTAAATAAATAATATTTATTTAATTAAGTGATGAAAGGATTTAAATGAATAATTAAATAAATAAAGAATTTATTTAATTTGACAAGAAGAATAAGGTTAATTAGTAACATAATTAAATAAATAGGGTTTATTTAGTTAATCAGATAGAATAAAGCAAAATGTGAATTAATTAAATAATTAAGATTATTTAATTAATAGAAGAAATGAAGACTATAGAGAATAACTAAATAATTGACATTATTTAATCATGACCATGAAAAATATGAAATATGAAGACTATGGAAGTTGCAGGCCTAAAACCAGATTTTAGTGTCTACATTTGCCCCTCTTTGATACAATGTCATTTCGGCATTGTGTCAAAGAAAACTGATAAGATATATGCCCCAGTAAAATAGGTGAAGGTATGCCCCCTCGGGAAAATTGACAAATTTCTGGAAAGTTTAGAAAATTTTGGAAATGCTCCCGATTAGTCCATTGGATAGGCAGAAATGCAGTGGAGTTTGCAAAATTGGGTTTGGGAATGTGATGGATGGGTACGGGTTGATTGAAAATGGAAGTTAACATGGCCAATAGGACAAAAATGCCACCTAATCCCTAGGTATATATAGGAATAGGGGTAAAAACCTATTCATTTGCACCCACCTAGCTTAGAAATTTGAGAATTTGCTCTACAATCCTAGCGACGATGTCTCTTGTTCCGACCAACCATCACTAAGCCTACAGGATCCGGACATTCTAGAGACCAGCCGACATGGACCCCCTGGTATGTACCTAAAACTTGGCTTTTGAAAATTTTGATTTGCGCATAATTTGATGCATTTAATTTAATTTTGAATTATGCATCACTTTATTAATTCACCGCATTTGCGTGCGCGAACGACGCATGTGTATGCGGAAAACCGCATTTGTAGTTTTACGTCGGCCATTTTGAATAGGTTTTAGGAGTTCAACACATTTGTTTATTTATGAAACGCATTTGAATTTTTGAATTGCATTTGCATTTATATTAGCCGCATATGTATATTTAGAAACACATTTGAATTTCATGCACCACAAGTTTTATTTTTCAACGCAAATGAATGTAGTCAAACGCATGTGATGTAATGAGCCACATTTGATTAATAATGATGCATATGAAGTTTATGAACCACATTTGTTAAAAAGTGACGCATGTGTAAAATAATGATGCATGTGCAAAAAAGTGACGCATTTGCATTTCATGTAGTATAGTCATTTTGCACTAGAATAGATGATTGAGGCTGACATGAGGCATGTATAATGCCATTGCAGGTTGTATTAGACACAATTTATACACGGGAGTCGAGACCTACAACATTTTGATTCAGAGACAGCTTGCGGCCGGTAGAGCGACGGGTTCTATGGCACCTTGGATTATTGCACATGACAGACATGCCCCAGATTCGGGTGAATCGGGGATTACTGACAGCGTTGTGTGAGCGGTGGCACTCAGAGACATTGTCTTTCCACCTACCAACTGGAGAGGTGACCATTACACTAGAGGATGTGTATAGGATATTGAGACTTCCGATTAGAGGGACACGAGTGACATATGATACCCAGAGGGGTGTTGCAGAGATGTGTAGGTACTACCCTCATGTAGACATTAGGCAGTTAGGTTTCGATGATTATGAGATTAGATGGTGGGTATTGGCCTAGAGATATAGACAGCTAGACTGTCTATTATGTACTTTGATAGGTGGGATAGTACTTCCTAACCGCCGAGGTCATGGCTTTTCCATGGGGTGGGGAGAGATGCTAGTGGTCATGTTCGAGCGTTGAGTTGTCTATGCTTGGGGTTCCTGTGTGATTGGGATGTTATACTTCCATCTACATGATATTTCCTATCGAGAGGCACAGTCGATGAGTTGTGGCACCATGCTCCTGATGGTATGGGCATGGGAGCATATTGCCATCTTTCGTCCACCTATGACAATTGATCTACCACATGGAGCTCCCTATGCCTTCCGTTATGTGGGGGTGACCACACAGCATCACATTGGAGATACAGGGTATTTCAGACATGCCATAGACACGATGCAACAGTTTACATGGAGGCCATACTTGGGGTGTGAGGAGTGGTCAGATAAGGATGAGCACTTGCCATTTTGTAGATAGGCACAGTACTTGGTTGGACGGAAAGTGTCACATGTTCATAGCATAGAGCGGTAGTTGCCAGATCGTGTCCTACGGCAGTTTGGAGAGGTGTAGGATATGCCTTGAGGACGAGCAGAGTTTGCGAGATCCTCATGAGAGGTCCCACTATGGGGGCTAGAGATTCTAGTGGCCACAACAGAGGCAGATATTGATGCGCTATAGGAACTTCCATGAGGATGGAGAGATGGATTGGCAGACCCAGGGACCATAGCAGAGTATGATCAGTGGTGGGCAGTTCACAGGCTAATCCATTTGATAGATCTAGAGCAGCTAGCACCAGTAGAGTGGCAAGGGACAGGGCCACGAGGTAGGTGCGACAAAGATAGAGGTCAGGGAGGTAGAGGAGGCTGTGGTGATGGAGGAGATGATGGCATAGGTGGACGACATGGAGGCAGGAGAGGGAGATGTGGTTGGAGGGGACAAGGGCCGCCATTATCACCGATCCATGAGGAGGGGTGAGGAGAGGAGGATGTGGCCATGCTAGACATTAGGAGAGGAGGAGAGGAGGATGTTGCCAAAGGTGGAGAGGAGGACATTGCTAGAGGTGGAGAGGAGGTGCATCCGATAGAGGCAGCCATCCCAGATATCTCAGCAAAGGAGGAGGCAGGTGCCGAGGAGGCAAGTAGAGAGGAGGCGGAGATTGATGCTTTGGGTTTATTGGGTGCCTATCAGGAGGATGATGATCACGAGAGAGAGATTTGGGATTAGATCCTGGAGGAGCTAGATGAGGAGGAGGATGGGAGAGCCAGGAATAGACAGGATGATATAGAGGCAAAGAATCCAGACAGAGATACATTGCGTGCTCAGGTGGCATCCTTGGAGGAGCAGATGAGAGTTCTGATGGCTGAGGGGGATGCATATCGGATGGAGAGGGATAGAGCAGTGATGGATAGGGATCAAGCCATAGCTCGAAGATAGGAGATTGAGCAGAGATTTATAGAGCTCAGGGAATTATGCACAGGACCATCAGCTGCGTTTGCTATAGAGCTAGTTAGAGCTGGGGAGAGAGAGAGATACTATCAGGATCTGTATGAGGTAGAGATTCCACCAGAGAGATGGGCTCCTAGTTTTTCAGTGGCACATAGTAGCAGGTCCCAAACCAGGACCCATAGTAGGACAGTTAGCACAGAGGGGTTGGAGCAACCACGTAGAGTAGGTCCATATGACAGGCCTCCCTTAGCTTAGAGGTCATCAGGTTCCCATCATCATTCCCCCACACACTCCTGGCATGATGGCAGTGGCAGTTCTGGATAGGGGTATCACTTGTCGAGACATTGTATTGTGATCTTATAGCCTGCGAGTTTCCATGTATTATTGATACATTATGACATTGTGATATGACACAGTTGAGTGATATATATATATATATATATATATATGATTTTGGTGGTGATTCTCATGATATTCATTTCTATGTATTGATTATACAGTCTTTATTTATACATGTGATGTTTATATGATATGCCTATGTGATGGTTGATGATGTCTTTTAAGATGTTTATGCAACTAATGAGATAATATTGATTCTATGTGATGTATGCAATTTATAAATTATGAGATGCAATATGATGTTATATGTATAATGCCGGCTATATGTGATGCTATACAAATGTAATGTGATGCATGTATTTACAGTTGCTTTATGTATGGGATGCTTATGATATGTATTATTTAATGATGAATATCTATTATGCCATGATGATCTAGATATGAAATATGCCTATGTATGTATCTTTCTAACATGTATGTTGATGCAGGATGATGTATAATGTTTTGTGTCACAAGACTTCATCATAATGCAAGAAAGAAGAACTATTAGTATGGGAAGAAAGATCGAGAAAGAACGAGAGACAAGAGATATATGTTAGTATTAGCAATCTTTGATATTTCGCTGTATCACAAAAGGTATTGCACTTTATCATCATTGGGTGGGACTAATACAAATGGAGAAAAACACCATGATATGACATAAATCAAGGTGTGCAAGGTCATCCACTTGCTAATAACAGACAGTCGCAGACAAGGATTGTCATTAACTCATACTAAGGGCACACGTTCCCTAGTCTTTTTGTCAAGACAAACCACAGACAACAAACAAAGTAAAAGACGGGTCATGAGACATCATTGCTCCTCTAAATCCTTCATGGGACATCCTTGAGGAAACTTAGTAACATGACTCAAAATCAAATTTAAAAGACAGTCCACTAACAACAGTCAAAGAAAATAGAATTCTGATACATCATTGCTTCTCTAAATCCTTCATGGGACATCATTGAGAAAGCTAGTAACATTATTCCTAGTCATCAATTCAATAAAAATGATAAGATAAACAAGCCATAAAGTCAAAAAGCCAATAAAGTATTTGCCAAAACTTGATTTGTTTGTTTGATTTGTTTTGATTGATAAAAGGATTGATTGATAGAGTCTGATGTCAGGAGATACACATACCAGATAAGAATTTGAGTCTGGTTTCAATGGTATGACTATCTGTATAAGGCATGACAAAGCCTGGTTTCAGAAAGACATGTATCATATAAGACGTTGAGTTAGATACCATTGATGTGATAACCTGTGTAAGGCTATGTTTGATTGTTTAACCTTGTCGATTATGTAGGAAGGATTCATCCTATATAAGACAGAGATTGTTTTGCTGATATTAATATTTAGGAAGGACTCATCCTGAACAAGATACAGGTCAATTTCCATGATGATGATGTTTATTTCTAGGAAGGACACATCCTGTAGAAAACATTTGTTGATCTGTTTTGATTGTTTTGTTTGGAAAGTTGTTTGATTGGACTTAGAGACATTGCTGACTTGTTCACCAGATTGATGCCTGACTTGATACGATGTGTTGACAATTTACTGTGTGTGACGACAAAACCCTAAAGGACTAACCTAGTGCGGCCTTGGGGGTCCATCGATTGATGGCCTTGCCTATGTTATACACGCAGAGACCTCGTAGTTCGACTTGATTGCAACTGACAAGACTGACTACAAATACAAGATGTGTGTGAGAGTGAATGTGACGAACCCTAATGGACTGACCTAGTGCGGCCTCGGGGGCTCATCGATTGATGGCCTTGCCTACGTTATACATGCAGAGACCTCGTAGTTCGACACGACCAATGACCTTGTCATATAGACATATGGATTAAATCATGAATTTATACAGACATACCTGAACGGACTGACCTAATGCCTCGGGGGCACATCGGCAGATGGCCTTGCCTACGTCCAGTCACAAAGGCAATGTAGTTTGACAAATGACAAAGATTGACATGTGCGACTGACTTTGACTCTGTTTTTGGATTTTTGAAATGTTTCGATTTTTTTGACTTTTTGAAGTTTTCTAATGTTTTTGTGTTTTCTCAGGTCATTTTGTGATGTTTGTGGATTTTCATGGTTTTACATCTTCAACACGACCAATGTAAGAACCAATATGACACATGTCAAGTGTTTTCCCCCAGTTGAGTATAAGACCAATTGACTATAAATAGGGTAAAATGGGGGATATGAAATGCACTCGATGTCAATCATTCCAAGTTATGGGAAAGACTACCACTTATTATGAATGGTATATACAAGTGATGGACATGAAAGATAAGAGATACGTATAGGGATAGGTAGTATGTATAAGGATAAGGACTATGTACAGGGTAGTGGATTATATACAATGATAAGGACTATGTACAGGGAAGTGGACTATGTACAGGGCCATGGATTATACACAATGATAAGGACTATGTATAATGATAAGGACCATGTACAAAATATTAGTAGACAAAGGAGTAGAGTTAACTACACATGGCACCTGTTTGCCAGGTTTTCACCATGGTACTTATCCAAAGTGCCACCGAAGTGGTTTTCACTATTGGACGAATGATTTGTCTTTACTATTTTCTAGATTATCTAATTTTTTTGGTATTAACAAGATGCCTGTTTGCTAGGTTTTCACCTTGATAACTATTTTTTTGTGATTTTCTGACTCTTTTTTTTTTTTAATTAAGACAAAGGCTCCTAGAAGCTATGCGTAGAACTTCTTCAGATGCATACTATTGATTGGTGAGGACAATGGTTCCCCTTCAGGAGTAGAGAGTTGGTACGCTCTTGATCCAAAAGCTTTCGTAACAACATAGAGTCCTAACCAATTTGGTTCAAACTTTCCTAGTTTTTCTCTTTCTACTTGATTCTTCGGGGTCTCCATTAAAACCAGGTCACCAATGTCAAAGTTTCTATTCAATACCTTCCTGTTATAGCTATGATGAAGATGATTCTGATATGCTTGAAGATGGTCTAATGCCTTTTGTCTTCGCTCATCCAAGAATTCTAGCTCATGGAGTCTCGATACTCAGTACTCTTCATCATCAATGTGGCCTTTCAGGGATACCCTCAGGGAAGGAATCTTGACCTCAATAGGCAGAATGGCTTCATAACCAAATACAAGTGAATATGGAGTAGCACCAGTGGGAGTATGGATACAATTGCGATAAGCCCATAAGGTAGGGTTAAGTTGTAAATGCTAGTCACGACCAACATCATTGATAGTCTTCTTGAGGATTCTGATAATGGTCTTGTTAGATGCCTCTGCTTGGCCATTACCTTGTGGATAGTATGGAGTGGAAAAGTGATGTTGGATATGAAATTCATCACACAGATGGCATACTTCTTGGTTCTTAAATGGGCAGCCATTATCAGTGATTATAGACTGAGGGACACCATACCGACAGATGATATAGTTCAGGATAAACCTAGAAATCTGCGTGCCAATAATGTGTGTCATAGGAATGGCTTCAATCCACTTTGTAAAATACTCAGTGGTAGTGATAATGAATTTGTGTCCATTAGATGATGTGGGGTGGATCTTACCTATGAGGTCGAGTCCCCATTGGGCAAAGGGCCATGGTGACGTTATAGGATGAAGCTCCTGTGCTGGTGCATGTATCAAGTCTCCATGAACTTGACATTGGTGACATTTTGTTACAAAGACATATGAGTCTTTTTCCATAGTAGGCCAGTAATAACCCAGTCTCATAATCTTTTTGGCTAAGGTAGGACCGCTAGAATGGGAACCACATATACCCTCATGGACCCCACGCAAAGTTGCTTATGCTTCAGTAGAATCAAGACATCTTAGTAAGGTATTATCTAAGGCACATCTATATAGGATGTCTCCGACGATGGTGTATTTGGCTAACTTGCAGAGGAATGTCCTATGTTGATTATTTGATAGGCCAGTGGGTATGAGTTCGGCATGAAGGTAATCATAGATTTCTTTGTACTATGGGGAATCAGGACCAACAATGTCACACACCATTTCAGAATCTAGGATATCGTAGGCTAGGACTAAAAGTTGTTCTACCAAGAACTCAAACTTAGGCATGTTGTTAGGAATGTCAAGAAGTGATGCAATTATAGAGATAGCGTCTGCCACCCTATTTAAAACATGAGGTATTTGATTAAATTCAACTTTTTCAAAGTACTCTTTAAAGCTATCAGCCATGCGCTTGTATGGAGCAAGCTTCTCATCCTTAGTCTCATAATCATCATTTACCTGTCTGATTACTAGTTGAGAATCCCCATATACTTGTAAAATCTTAATTTTCTACTTGACTGCCATGTGTAACCCTATCACTAGAGCTTCATACTCTGCTATGTTGTTAGTGCATGGGAATGCAATCCTGAATGACTTAGGGATGGAATCACCCTGTGGTGTGATAAAAAGTATACTAGCCCCCGAACCATGGTTTGTATGTGAGCCATCAAAATACAACTTCCATGTTATGTTTGTGTCAATTGTGAATATGAACTCATCAGGAAAGTTTGCAACTAAGGGGTGATCTGCTTGTATGGGTGCATCAGCTAACTGATTAGCAATGACCTATCCTTTAATAGCCTTTCTTTTGACATACTGGATATCATACTCACTAAGTAGCATAACCCATTTGGCCAGTCGTCCTATTAATGTTGCCTTGCTAAGAAGATATTTCAGAGGGTCTATTTTGGCAATCAACATTGTTTGATGGTTTAGCATATAGTGCCTCAATTTATGAGTAGCAAATACTACTACAAGATAGGAACGTTCAATGGTACTATAGTTGAGCTCATAACCTACCCAAGTCCAACTGATATAATAGACTGCCCTTTCATGACCTTCATCATCATTCTGTGCAAGCAATGCTCCGAGTGATGAATGGGTTGCTATAATATAAACAATCAATGGTCTTCCTTCAACAGATGGCATTAATACAGGTGGTGTAAGTAAATATTCTTTAATTAGTTGAAAAGCCTCTTCACATCTAGCTGTCCATGCAAAGGTACTCCTTTCTTAAGTAAATGTTGAAAAGGATGTGTCTTATCTGCTAACTACACTATAAATCTTCTAATAGATTGCAACCTTCCCTGTAATGTACTTAGTTGATTGAGATTAGTAGGTGGAGGCATGTCCATGATTGCTTTCACCTTAGCAGGATCCACTTCAATGCCTTGTCTAGAAATAATATAACCTAACAGCTTTCCTGACTTGACTCCAAACACACATTTCTTTGGATTAAGTCTCACTTTATACTTCTCTAGCCTCTGAAATATCTTGTCTAAAACCTATAAATGTTCTGCCCTTGTCTTGGATTTTTCAATAAGGTCATCGACATAATCCTCCATAAGAGTGTGTACTAGATCATGAAAGATAGTAGTCATGGCACGTTGATAGGTTGCTCTGACATTTTTGAGTCTGAAGGGGATAACATTCCAGCAATACATTCCCCAAGGACAAGTGAAAGCCATCTTAGGTTGGTCTTCAGTTGCAATTTTGATCTGGTTATATCCTGAGAATCCATCCATAAGGGACAACATCTCATATCCTGCTGTCATGTCATCTATCATGTCTATGTTAGGCAAAGGAAAGTCATCCTTAGGATAGCCTTTATTGATGTCTCTAAAGTCAGTGCAGATGTAGATGCCTTCAGCTAGTTTAGTGACTGGTATGAGATTGGAAATCCAATCTACATAGTCGATAGATCTGATGCAACCAACATCTAAGAGTTTCTTGAGTTCTGCCTTGACTAATAAAGCAATCTGTGGGTGCGTTTTTCTCAACTTTTGTTTCACTGGTTTGCCACCTGGTTGTAAGGGAAAATGATGCAAAACAAGGTCAGGATCCAAACCCAGCATATCTGCATATGACCAAGCAAAATTTATCTATCTTTGTGCAAAGAAGTTATGGAACTCGGGCTGCTCTTCTGTTGTCAATGACGCTGCAAAATAAATCAGTCGAGGATTCTCTTTGGTACTTATGTTGACCTCTACTGATTCTTCCACAAGCATGGGTGAATTTTCCTCTGCAATGGGGAGAATGTTCAAACCTCCATCCTTAGGTGCCTCAGAGAGGTTTTCACCTTTGGATGCGTCCTTTCTTTTTACTTTTTCATTGTCTAGAGGTGCCTTTCAGTTTTCACCTAGAGACTTAACCTTTTTTTCTTGTTTATTCTTTTTCTCATTTTTGCTACTGGAGGGTTGAACAGATTCCCCAAAATATGCTTTGTTGTCCAAGTCAATAGTAAAACTAGCCTTATGATCACCATTTGGTATACCTTCTCGTAATCCCAGGAACTCAACAATTGCTTCATCCTTCTCAAACATATCTAAGATGGGTGTGTCTTGTTGGTCCCAATCAATGAGTTGGGGATAGACTAAAGGCATGTCATCGTCAGAGTTATCAAAGTTTAATGGAGTCAAGGTAAGGATTGAATTATTCATGTGGTTACAAAAGTCTTGTACCAGGTCCTTTTTGCTCTTGGGTTTGGGTCTAGGTGGATGGATAGTGGGCCTAATGCCAAGGTTTGACTATCAGAAATAGGTGGCTCAGGTTGCCATGAGGTAGGGTCAAGTGATTCCCAATAGTAGTGTTTAAACCATTCCTCTTTTGTCATTTTGTTTGGTGGAGAGGAATTCAAGGGATTGGGTGAGGAACTTAGCATCAAGTCAAGTTCTCCAAATAACTTGTCAAGGTCCATGGAAGAAGTAGAGGATAGGGAATCCCACTCATAATCGTTAGAATCAGGGGAGTCACAATGATATTGGTCCACTGGTTCGTGAGATGTCTTAATATATTCTAAAGCACTTACTTCCTCAAGTAAGGGTAAAGGGGTACTAGGAACGCCAATCTGAATCGGTTGAAACCCTAGCCCTACTCCTTTTGGCCATTGAGAAACAAATATTGGTTCAATTCTGCCATCTTGGTTTAAGCCTAAACCACTATGTCCATCATATCCATTGCTTTGCATGATTTTGAAACCCTTTCCATATAGAGTTGTAGGAATATGAGCAAGTAAGAGGAGTTCCTCATCATCTTCCCTATACAGCAAGGAAGTGACATCTTTTGTATCTACGGCCTCTTTGCTTAATTCACCCCATTTAGTAAAAGTTTTTGTAGGAGGAATGTGTATAGTGACCATAGATTGTCTCCTATCCAATGTAGGTAAACCATATGACTTAGGAGGAATCAAATGGCTAACACAATAAGAAGTTTTCATGTAATACTCTCCACAACCCTTGTCTTGGATCTCAACCCTAGGAGTGGTAGGAACTGAAGGTGAAATAGGTGTTCGAGTGAGTGTGGCTGGATCAACATAGGAGGATGAATTGGATGAGGAGGCCTCTTGATTTATTGGCACTTGGTGTTGGGGAATCTCTTTTAGATTGGTGCAATACTGGAAAGGATCTGGATCACCGTCTATAGTTATTTATATGCCATTATAAGGGAATTTAAGACATTGATGGTACGTGGAAGGGACTTCCTTCATGGCATGAATCCATGGTCTACCTAGTAGAAGGTTATAAGGGAGGGTGAGATCCAAGACCTGGAACTTTATCTCCATGATCGCAGGACCAATTCTGATAGGAAGTGTTATGACTCCCTTTGACTTTCTTTCCTCATCATCATAAGCTTTAATGACAATACTCTTGGTCATGTCCACGCATGCTTCTGAGATACCTAAATCCTTAATTAGTTTTAAAGTGCACAGATTTAACCTTGCTTCTCCGTCTACCAAAACTCGTCTAACTTTGGTGTCATCAACAAGGACTTCTAGATGTAAAGGGTTGTTGTGGTTCATCTTTTCAGTTGCATAGTCCTGTTCAGAAAATATGGCATGGTGATTATTGGTCAAGTAGCCTACCATTTCCTGGAAATGATTTACATCAAGATCATTAGGGACTGTGGTGTTCTGTAAAGCCTTATCAAGGATAGACCGATGCTCAGGGGAAATACGCAACAATTCCAAGATTGAGATTTGGGCTAGGGTCTTCCCCAACTGGTCAAGGAGGTTATATTATAACTTGGAAGGTTGATGTGTTTGCTACAATGGAGGGCCTTGGATATTGAACTTAGTACGATGAGTATTGACCGCACACTCAGGATTAGTATTGATAATAATGGTATTGATATTCTCCTCAGTGGCGCGAAGGCAGTTAATGATTTTTCCACTATTATAATTATGCTTGACACTGGCATAGTTGGCTCACATATTGGTCTTAGTACTCGAACTGGGGACAATTCCTTTCCCATGGTCATGTAGTGGATCATAAAATACTTGATGATCAGTGTTTGATGACTTTTGTTTTTGTCCAATAACTTCAATAATTCTCTTTTCGACAAGATCCTGTATGATATTCTTCAGTTTTCGATAGTTTTGTAGGTTATGCCCCTTAGTTCTATGATAATCACAAAAGGCATTGTCATCCCACCAAGCTGGTTTAAATTGTCCTGGATCATATTGTCTTGGTTCTTGCAGCTGTATGAGATTATGTTGTAACAATTGTTTGAACATCGACTCAATGGGTTCCCCTAAGGGAGTGAATTCATGTTTTTGAAATCTCCTTGGTTGTGGACGTTGAGTATTTTGGGCCACGTTAGGAGGTTGATTGACAACATTAAGCGTGTTGGAAAAAGTATGAGGTCCTTGTAATGTGAGGAGGGGGCCTGCTTGTAGCGTTTTAGCATCAACCACCCCATCATTGGTGACATTTTTGTTACGAGACTAGAATCTGTTTCTATCAGTGGGGGTGTTTTGTACAATTGGGTTTCTATTGGATGTTGATGTTTTGAGTTCCCCCTTTTCTATGAGATCCTTCTCTATTATGACCCCTTTTTCCACTAGTTCTGAAAAAGATGTACAACAATGTACTCTTAAGTTACTCCTGAGTTTTGCACTAAGATTTTCTTGAAACATTGTAACTTTTTATTTTTTGGGTATCTCGACAGGACATCTATTAGCTATAGTTCTCCATCTCTAGAAGAAAGCAATGAATGTTTCCCCTTTGTCTTGCATTGTGTGACACAAAGTTGCTATGTTTATCTCGTAGTCTATGTTGAAGGCGAATTGTTCCACAAATTTCTCAACCAGTTCACCCCAAGATCTAATGCCAGAATCTAGACCCGAAAACCACTCTAGTGCAATTCCTACAAGACTCCTAGGAAATAGTCTCATAAGATACGTGGGGTCATAAGTGACATCTATGCATATGGTAGAAAATTCCCTTATATGTTATATTGGATTTTGTTTTACATTGTACTTAGGGAGATTCAGTATGACATATCCGTGAGGGAAAGGGGTCATGTACAATGATCTATCAAAGGGAAATGGGCATATGTCCTTTGTTGAAAATGATTTCTTAGTTGACATCGACATGTTATCCATTTGCGTTTGCAATGCCTGCATTTGTGTTTGTAAGACGTCAACTTGGGTCAAAGATGTGCTAGGGGGATTATGCGGATCTGTGTATGTATTCTAAAATCCAAAATATCATGATGGGTTTCAATTAAATGTTGGCATCTAAGGTGGATTAGGATTCAGAATGTTGGTAAATGTGTTCTGGTCTAGAATCTGCATAAATTGGTATTGACCTGGGATCAGATTTTGACTACCAATCTGGGAGAACAGATTCTAATTCGATATCTACGTAAATGGATTCTGATTGCCTGCCTGGGCAAAGGGATTCTGATTCAAAATTGATGTAAATTGGTTTTGACTTGGAATCTGTGTGGTCAGATTATGAGTACAGCTTTGGGAAAAAAGGTTCTGAGTCAAAATCGAGGTGAATGGATTCTAACTGCCAGTCTGAGAAAATGGATTTTGATTGCCATATTGGAAGGAGGGAATGCCCCCTATTTGTGTAATCCGTGGTATAGTACTAGTGATTGGAGCAATAGGTATGGCCATCAACTGTGGTATGGTACTCGTGATCCTAGTAGTAGGTATAGTTGTTGATTGTGGACTTGTGACACTGACATAGGGTGTAGAGGCTAAGGTTTTAGGCCTTTTACTCCCAACAAGAGGACCAAAGGGAGTTGATGATGAAGCCCCTACAGTGATATTAAATCCCGATGTCATGCTAGATGTACCAAATGGAGACGTATGGACTGTCATACTTTGTGTAGGTGTACTAGATGGCATAGTTGTGCTTATCTAAGGTATAGCAGTACTAGCAGTCGTTATGTTTGTCCCTTATGTAGGTTGAGTTTGTAAGGTGCTAATATCAAATCTTGCAAGTAAGGTAGTGCCTTCAGCTAGCAATTTGGCTAAAAATAGTTGACGATCATTTGCTAGGTACTCATCTACAAAAGAGGCAAACTCAGGGTCTTATGCGATAGCCTCTATGTCTTCTACTGTAATATGTCCTTGAGTGTTTCTAGTGGTGAATTTGTCTAATGGAGTCTTATGAGGTCTTGAAGAAAATGGATTGATGAATTCATTTGGGTTCACATGTTTTCTCTCTCTCTTCTCTTAGACCTAGTTTCAACCATGTAAGACAAGCTCAATATGTAAGAAATGCAAAACTATATCTATGAACAATATGACTCTAGTCTATGTTTTTGGGATTTTCGTATGCAAAACAAGGAATGTTCTAGGATAACACTAGCCTATGATCTCAATATGCAAGGTCTATGCAAAATAAGCAATGTTCTAGGATGACGCTAGCCTAGAATCTAAAGATGCAAGGTCTAAACGAGGTTCCAAAAATAGTCAATCTATAAACCTTAAGACAAAGGGACCAAATACCTAAAGTCTAACCAAGGCGTCAATTTAGTTTAAGTCAAGGAACCAATGTAGGACGAGGATCAAAGACAAGTTGAGTTTCCTAACTAGACTAATGAGCTAGGAGGAATCTGTGTAGGACAAAGGATATACTGATAAACTAGGTTCAGTGACAGATTTCGTTGATGCTATGACTTTTCTAGAGTGTAGATGGTGAACTAGTCCTAAAGTTTGTAAAAGTGACCTTTCTAGAAGTTTAATGCAAGGTAATATGTACCCTAAGATGAAACTAAACTCTAAATGAAGACAACTATGGTAATGACTAAATGACCCTAAAGGATGCAAAATTGAGCAAATCGTTTCAGGTTTCTGTTCAAGGACTATTGTGTAAAGACAACTGAAACTGATATACTCGTGTTGACTGGAAAGTGACTGTGAATTTTGGTTTTCTGATAATCAGACAGATGCATCTCAGGATTTAATAGATGTGGTTCAAAATTAACAGTTGCAGTTTTCCAGTGATCAATTTTGTTTCTCTGGTAAAGTTCAGTTTGATTCTGACAGATGCGGTTAACCTTCTAATATATGTGACTCGTACTGATAGTTGTGACTCATAATATAATGCATGCAATTTTTGCAAAGTAATTGCGAGCTAACTAGCAGATGCGACTCAAAATTCAACAGATGCAACTCTTGATAACATATGCGACTCTAAAAATCAACTGTGAGTTTCTGGTGAACAGTTACGACTCTCTGTGTAATTTTAGTGATGAGATTTAAACTGACTCCATTTTCTATGATCAAATTCTGACAATCAAAGACAATCATAAGACAAAGTGTTTTTAGTTTCGATTTTGGACTCAAAGAATGTTTAAATTGATAGCAAACAAGCACATCCTAATAGGCCAAAGGCTTAGGGTTTGTATACTTGGTATAGCCCACCTATTATACCCTAGATTGGTGATGAACACCTTTCCTTCTCGAGAGCGGATAGATTAGAAATTTGGTGGCATTGGCTCCCCTCCCTGGCTCGTTAATGTCTTTCGAGCACACCAATTTTGAATTCTTTGGGCAATGACCTCCCAAGAACTGCTATCTCTACTCAAGGGGATCAGTAGTGAGTATCTTCGGGCATGATACTGTACCCTACACTATACCAAGCAACAGCCACAACTAGGTTGGTCTCTAAAACAAAAGGTATTTAATTTGGGCATTCCATTCGTGGGGCATGATCCATACAGTGAGAGTCCCCTTTCAAATCCATCTCGTCAGAACCATACTCATGATTCTTGGGTTTTCCCCAAGAACCCACTTTTATATACCAGCTGGAAGTCCCTCAGGTTTAGGGTGCTACCGGTCTTATTCGTCTTGGGGTGAGTACTTTTTCCCACCAGAACAGGCCCAAGTTCTATAGTTGGTAACCGTTTCTCTTACACCCAAGATCGCACGGATGCACAAGGGGAGAGGATACTTTGATATACCAAGTCATAAGGGTGACCAAACTTGTGCTTTCGTACCAAAAACAGTAGAAACTTGTTAATTTTAACCAAATGAAAGATTTGCTACACTACCAAACAATCTGTTTCAAAATTAACTAGGGTCTTTGAAAAACATCCTACAGAAAAACTCGTTAGTAATTTTCAATATTGTCTTCATCAATCGTCCTGCAAAATTTTGTTAACTCCAAAAAGCCACATGCTGAAAATCAAATATTAGTAACACATAAATCAATTGAAAATTTTTGATTTCTGAAAATAGAAATAAAGTTTTACCAGTCAATTGCGTCACTGTGTTACCAGTCAAATGCATCGTTTCTTTTTCAATTGTGGCTCAATAAATCAATTGCAGTTTAGGAAATTTTTGATGCGTCATAGTTTTTCAGATGCGTCATTTCTTATGTAAGATGTGGTTCAAGAAGTCAATTTCGTCGCTTCTTCAAACTGATGCGTTGTTCCGTATGAAAAACCTACAAAAATGAAAAATAAAAGATGTACGAATTCACGAAGATGGTGTCTTCACGTCGGGTTCACCAAATGTAATGCCATAGAAAGTGCACAATAGAAAACAAGAGATTAGAAGCACACATGCATGCAATACCAAATCTAGAATGCAAATCTCAATGTTAAGCAACAAAGAACAAAGGAAAGTCAGAAACGTAAACAAAACTAAAACAATCTCACCAATTTCAAACGTATTTCCATGATTCATCTCGATTGCCCTTCTCCATTTCACTTGTGTAGTATAATTGCCCTCATATTTCTCGTAATTCGTGCAAGTATAGCCTAAGATAGTGATTAGAAAAATATCAAAGATTCAAGATTGAGTGCTCCCAAAAGTCATAAGATTTCGCGAGAGAGATTGGAATGAAGAATGACAAATCAATTTATAGAAAATTGATTATTCGAATGACAGGCCAAGATCGAAAGATCAACAGACGGTTGAGATTGACAGACTAGACATGCATTCTGATAACTATCAGTAGTGACATGAGTGATACAAATTAGAAATAGAATTAAAGATTAAATAAATGATTTAATCTTCAATTCAGTATTCAAAAATAGAAGAAATATCTTTACATGACAAAGATGAAGATTGATTATAACAACTCTCTGTTTGAATGCATGCATAAGGTTTAATTAATTAAATAAGAATATTTAATTAATCCGCATGTACACACAAATAAGTTAGAACTAGACGATTGAATGATCTGACGAAGAGATTACTCGAGACAACCACTCAGACATCAAATGAAGAGTTAACTGAGCGATTTGAAATAGATGTTGAGTCGAGTAAAAGTGAATACTTAGATAACTCACATAATTATCTAAAATATAGAAGAATGCGTTAAAATAGAATTAATGAATTAAATAATTCATTTAGTTCAAGACTCGATATTTGGAGAATAATTAAATAAATAATATTTATTTAATTAAGTGATGAAGGGATTTAAATGAATAATTAAATAAATAAAGAATTTATTTAATTATAGTTGAAGTATGATAAAGAGTAAATTAAATAAGAATTTATTTAATTTGACAAGAAGAATAAGGTTAATTAGTAACATAATTAAATAAATAGGGTTTATTTAATTAATCAGATAGAATAAAGAAAAATGTGAATTAATTAAATAATTAAGATTATTTAATTAATAGAAGAAATGAAGACTATAGAGAATAACTAAATAATTGACATTATTTAATCATGGCCATGAAAAATACGAAATATGAAGAATATGGAAGTCGCAGGCCTAAAACTAAATTTTAGTGTCTACACTACGTGTGCCTAGATTAATATGATCGGTAACACATGGTTGGGATCGTCCCCCAGGTGATCAAATCCCAGGAAAGTCCTGCTAAGGGAAGAAGATACTAGACACTTTGGTTGGTCCCTAGGCTCACACGTAGTGCAAGGGGAGAGCTTAGACACACTAGCACCTCCCAGGTAGACTGAAATGGACTAGAACAAACTATGATTTCTCATCACCCAGGATCACCGAAAGGTGCAAGGGGAGTGGATATGTCAACAACTTGTTCCCAAACACAACAAACAATGTAAATTGACCCTTGAATTAATTCTACATGTGCCTAGATAGGTAATGAAAAATAGACACACAGATAGATCTATGCTATGGGTCTTCAACCAATCATCCTATAGAAAATAAGTCAGTAGTTTTCACCACCGGTCTTGGAAAAATGAGGGAAAATTGTTGCACAAATTGTTAGTAAAATAGCACTCATAGACACACAAGTTAGCAGATCAGTACCCAAAATTGAAATCAAATTGAAGTTGTAATCGTAAAATCAAAAGTTCAGGAGTACCTCAAATTCGCCTATGTAAGACAAACTCGCTTGTTTCTAATGATCAAGATCGCCTATCCGAAAATATGGGAGAATTTTCATATGTCTATTCAGGTGGATGGATGAATTCACAAACGATTGTTGAGAGGAAAGGGTGAATTCACAATCACCTTTGTAACTTTGTTAATATCACCTGTTCTTGAAGACCACTACATGTATGCCTCTGTTTCAAGCTACTTTGCCTATCACTTCAGATTCACCTCTTTTCACAAAAGGGTGAATTCACATTTTCCTTTGTCAACTGTAGATTCACCTCTATAATTGGTGAGTTTTCCCATTGGGGCAGATTTGCCCTAGTGTGTAAAAATATGAACCTACAAAATTCAAACAACAACAAACTTTAAAGTGTAGACCCATGACGTGGGTCCCACCGAGCGTGCCAAAAATGTGTGCAATTATTTTTGACCTACTTAAAGTGCAAAAACTAACTAATGCAAGAGATCAAAAGCATGAAACAAACACTCAATATTGGGCATATGATGAACTCAAACAAAATACAAAGAAAGGAACTTTTAACCTTGTTGAGTTGATTTCTTGGTTGGTCCTATTGATCGTTCAAATGTGTGCTCCTTTTGATAGAAAAATAGATAAAAACTAGCTCTAAATGATTGTGGGGTGATGGAGGATGCAATGGTGCAAGTGGGTATTGCAATGGATGCAAGGTATGAATGCAAAGGGTGCTGCAACAATGGTGGATTTTTGTTTGGTTGAGTGCTTGGATGCTAGAGTGCTAAGTTGAGTGCAAATGTGTGTTGATGTAAATGAGGGAAAATTCCTCCATTTTTAGGGGAAGTTCCTCTAAACAATGGAGGGTCAAGATGAAGCCACAATGGACAAGATTAAGGGCTAGGGTGAGTTGAGAACTCACAAGCCCTCACATCTTGAAATGTGGCGGGTGAGGTGTCAAAGGGGAGATAAGGTGGAGGTACTTCATAGTGCCTAGGGATTTTGACAAGATCTCCTCATAAAGGAGGTCCTTGTCCCCATATCGGTGATGGGATATGTGAGGAATTAAAAATTTCCCAAACATCTACATGGGGATGAGGGAAGGAATTAAGAATTCCTTAAAAGGCATAGGGGGAATAAATGTGAATTTAAAATTTACATAGGGAAGAGATTTCCTTCTCCAAAAGGAGAAAACAATAAATGATGTTGACTTAGGACCCATGTTGTAAATGGCATGAGGATTGGGTTGACCTAATCAAGTGATTAGAGTTGTGCAAACATGAGATTAAGTATGTTAATGAGGAATTAGGGACAAGTGGGGAACTATGGAGGATGTGATCCTAATTATGATTAGGGGTGTGCACATCCTAATCATAGATTAATTAGATTAATCTGGATTAGAGAAGATTATGGAGGATGGGACAAAGAGAGAAATAATGAATTTAAAAATTGATTTAAATTCATAAAGGGAAAATGACTAAATAAAATAAATTAGAGTATTTATTTAATTTAGAGAGGAAAGAGGATAAGGGATAAAGTATTTAATTATTAATTAAATACGTTAAGGAAATTAGAAAAAAGGGGAATATTAATTAAATAATAAATTACTTAATTAACACAGATGAGGGATGCAGGATAGAGGAATTAAAGGGGTGAATTTGACCATATGGGGGTGGTCAAATTCAAATGTCTACACATCCATAATTATCTAATCCATCTCACCCAAATATCCTAATCACCCAAATCTATCTCAAACCCATCCCTATTCCATCCTTTAGGACCCTAATCCTAATTAATTTTCATAATCCAATCAAGGTCCTAGGCCTTATCCTAATCATCCTTCATAATCCACATGAAAATACCTCTCTTAATCCAATTTCATCATTCATCTTTGTTCTAATTATCCTCTATCCATTATCATCCTTAATCCACAACCTTCATCTTTATGTTTGAAAGGAAGTTGGGTGCATGGATGTAGCTTCCTACACTAATCTAAGCAAGAGAGTATTCCAAAAATTTCCTATTAAAACCTTAAAATTGCTACAGCTACAAACATATACACATTCAATCACCTAAAACTGATAAGTCAAAGATAAACCATAACACTATGTATACATGGGAAAACCCTTTCAAGAAAAAATAAAACTCCAAATCATGTAGCTCAAATGTATTATTAGCAATAAAAATAGTTACAATACAATCTTAGAGAAATGTTGAGGAGTCTTCATACTAAGTCTAGAAGTATTTATAATGCAACAACATGAAGAAAAATGCCAAAAACTTGCAAAAATCATTTCACATGCCCAAGGTGTGAACTAGAGTCTATTATGACATGTTGTCATAGAAATATTCCAAAATCAACACCTGCCTCCACCAAAATAGCCACCACTTGCCATGAAAGACACCACTACACATGCAACTGCCAAATGCAAACTCAGGAACCTTCATATTAGTAGATTACCTATCATAGTTTAAATAGGAAACTGTCATACACCACTCTTACAATTGTCATATCCTGACATAACATTTTTAACAATAAACTCTTATGGCTATCATAAATTGTCATAACAAGTGTCATAGTTTGTCATAGTCCATGACATAGAAACTTATGACAAAAGCCATCGATTTAGCCTAAAATATAGGTCCACCAAAGTGGGCACCTACTTCCACAATTTTAGCTTACAACATTTACATGTCACTTTCCATGTAGGATGCCACATCAACAATTGGTCCCACAAAGTGACAACATATTTAGTAGGCATAATTAATTACAAAATAAATAAATACATCAAATAAAAATTAATTAAATGATGAGACTCAAATGTTGAGACAAATTTATCCCAACATTCTCCCACTTGTCGAAGACCTGCAAGAGTCATATGAAATCAATTGCTCAGGGCCCCAAGGCCCATGGAATCAGAACACCATCTGAATTTTTCTATACTCACTAGTTTCTTCAATGCATATGAAACACTCATCAAAGTTTCAACCTTTTCTAAGTTCACCTTTCCATCTTCTATCATATCACAAAAAAAATGATACTGAACATCGATGTGCTTTGTTCTGGCATGGAAGGTAGGATTCTTTGCTAAAAAAAATTGCACTTTGATGGTCACAACAAACAGTAATTTTTCCTACATCTAAACCAATATAAGAGCATAATATCTTAAGCCAAATGGATACCTTGCATGCATGAGTGGCTGCCATGTATTTAGCCTCTGTCATGGATAAAGCAACTACAAACTACCACTTACTCATCCAACTTATTGCACCACCAAACATCATGAAAACATAACCATTGGTGGATCTTCTGCTATCGATGTTGTAATCAAGGGAAAATTAGATTGTAAGCTTATTAAATAATAAACAATAAAAAATCCAAAGAAGCTATCAAGAACAATGGAAAATCAAAACAAAGAACGATTATACCTTCCTTTCCTTCCACGCTTCACCTCCATAGCACCTTCTAGTTTGCAGCAAGTCAATGAGGCCCTCAGATTTTGAATGAGTAACCTAAAGTAATGTCTAAGCCCTATGCAAATGTTGAAGGATTTATAAAATTATTACTATGTCTATGACAATTATGATAAAATGAAAATAATGACTACTAATGCCAAATGACTATAATGCCTAAATTCGAAAATGAAGTTGTCAGATCCCGAAATTATGAGCAAAATTGTCTTTTATAGAAAACACAATTTTGAGTGGATGGATGAGATTGAATTCTAAGAAAGACCTAGAATGAGAGGTCCAGATTAAATCTGAGAATCCATAATCAGGGTTAGGGCAAAATCCTTAATCGAACGGTCACAATAATATCTCAGATAATCGGATCGACGATGGAGAATAAATGAGGAAATTAATTAAAGAAATAAATATTTTCAAAAAATCAAGAAGATAAGATTGCCTGATTTGTGAGATTCGAAAAATCAAGAAGATAAGATTTGAACTGAAGATTCGATTTGGAAAATCAAGAATCTGCCCGATTACTTGATTTTTGGAAGAATAATATCTTTTTGAATTTAATTAATTCAAAATGATAATTTTATGTGACAAGTAAATAATCTTTTTCGGATTATTTACTAAAAAGAGTGAAAGTTAATTAAATGAAATCATTTTAAATATTTTCATTTATTTAAAATGAGAGAAAAGTGAAATTAGTAATTAAATAATTAAAATTAATTATTCAATTTGGAAGATAAGACTGATTAAATAAATTAATAAATTTATTTAATTGTGACAGTTAGTGACATATCAAATAAATAAATGAAATTCATTTATTTAATAATCAGGAATAATTAATAAATAAAGGAAATTAAATAAATTAAGAAATTTATTTAATTAAGGGAAGACTTAGACAATTAATGACGTATTTAATAAATAAATAAAATTTATTTATTTAATAATCATGAAGAATAAAAGGATATGAATTATTTAATCAATAGTCGAATGTGGACCAAGGACATAATTAAATGTCTTAATTATGCTAGGACGAAAGTGGTAAAAATGAAGCTTGCAGGCCTAGGTCATTTTTAGGTGTCTACACATGTCACCCACCTAATTTGAATCCACATATCCATGAATACTGACTGAATGTTGAGGTCCTGTAGGATAACCATGAAAGCATAGTTCATACTCTGAAGTACCCCATAAATACCTAAAAAACCCTCTTAACAACATCCTAGTATACTTGTCCAGGATTAGCCATAAATCGGCTAAGGACTCTCACTTCTTGGGAAATATCTGGCCTCATACAAACCATCGCATACATCATACTACCAACTACAATAGCATAAGGTACTCTAGTCATGCCCTCCATCTCAGTAGGATATTTTGGATAATCATTCACATAAAGCTTCATCCCCTACATAACATGAACAACTAACTGTCTACAATCTACCATGATGAACCTTTCCAATATCAAGTTCACATACTTTCTTTGGCTTAACCAAAGCTTTCTATTAGCTCTACCTCTCCTGATCTCCATCCCCAAAATGTACCTCACAACACCTAGATCTTTCATCTCAAACTGCGCTAAAAAATGATACTTCAAATTTGAAATCATACTTTTACCATTCCCAATAAACAACATATCATCTACATATAAAAAAATTATGAGAATACAACCATTATCAATTTTGAAATACACATAATGGTTAGATTTAGATCTCAGAAATCCCAATGATAAAACATAAGTATCAAACTTCTGGTATGACATTCTAGGAGACTGTTTCAAATCATATAGAGACTTTTTTAGTTTGCAAACTAGACTTTCTTTACCTTTAACAATGAAATACTCTAGTTGTGACATATAAATCTCCTCCTCCAAGTCACAGTGAAGGAATACTATCTTCACATCCATCTGTTCCATGTCAAGATCATATGATGTTGTGATTGATAACATCAACCTAATAGATGTCAACTTTGCTACAGGTGAGAATATTTTCCATAATATATTCCCTCCACTTGGGAATAACCATTAGCAACCAATCATGCCTTATACTTCTCAACATTTCCATTAAGACCACTTTTTCTCTTGAACACCCATTTACACCCAACAGGTTTACGTCCAACAGGCAAGGGTACTAAATCCAAAGTATTATTTTTCTTCAATGCAACCATCTTCTCGTCCATGGATTTCATCCAAGAATCTACATCACTCATACACATAGCCTCTTTAACAGTCCTAGGCTCATCAGTGTTAGCAATCAAAGCAAACATACAACTAGAATCCAATAATGAATAACCAAACCTTTCTAATTATCGCCTAACACGAGTAGATCTCCTTAATTATTGAGGTTGAGGTTCTTCTTCTTCAAAAATTTCAAAGCTACTAGATCTATCCTCATCATCAGTTGTTGTAGGAGTCCATAGCTCATCTTTCTAAGATGTAGGTGGACACTGAATTACCTCCTTTTGCTTCTCTTCTTCCTTTGGCTGCAGGTCAACTGTGGAAGGCTTCATCTCTTTGAAAATTACACTTCTACTATAGATAACCTTCTTTAGTACAGGCTCACATAGCTTGTACCCATTCACACTGAAGCCATAGCCAATGAAGATACATTTAACTTCCTTGTTCTCCAACTTAGACCTCTTCTCAATAGGAACATGAACATAAGCTTCGCAGCAAAAACTTTGATATTTCTGAATGAAGGATTTTTACCAAATCATGCCTCTATAGGTGTCTTTTCAACAAGTATTGATGTAGGAGATCTGTTAATCAAATAACATGTAGTGGCTACAACTTCAACCTAGAACTTCTGCTCAAGGCCAACACCACTCAACATACTCCTATCCCTCTCCATCAATGTCCTGTTCATCCTCTCTACAATTCCATTTTTCTACAGGTTGTATGGAGTTTTCTCATGTCTCTCAATCCTATGCTCTTTACAAATCCTATTGAATTCTACTAAACAAAACTCACTACCATTATCAGTTCTCAAACACTTAATCTTTCTACTAGTTTTATTTTCAACCAAGGCTTTAAATTACTTAAATTGACTAAAGACTTTAGCTTGAGAAAATAAATGAATGTCCTTCTACTGTAATCATCTATGAAAGAAACAAAATATATAGATTTTGATAACAAAGGAACATTGATAGGACCAAACACATATGGATGAACATAGTCCAAAACCCCAAAAGACTTATGAGAACTAGAGTAAAAAGAAACATGGTGTTGTTTTCCATAAACACAATGTTCGCAAAAGTCAAACTTGAGATTATAATCATCAAGGCCTTCAACAAGGCTCTAAGACCATTGTCACCAATGTGACTAATTTTTTGGTGCCATAACATTTTTTTCTGTATAGGAAGCTTCATTTCCAATGAATAAGCACCCTTAGGTACCCAAAATGCATGACCATTAGTTGTAGCTGCTATATGATCCTTCTTTGTTTGATCTAAAGGTGAAGATGAAGAATCTAAAGATTTCTTCTTTGATACATTAGAAGAACTATTGCAATGTATTGTGCATGCATCTACCTAGTACAGAGTGCCAATCCAAACAACCTTAGCCAACACCATAGCTCCTCTTGTCATCTTGCATCCTCGACCAAAGAAAACAACTTGCACTCTTGAATAATTCAGTTTACTCACAGAAAGAAGGTTTCGTGCCAAACCTAGGATATGCAAAGAACCATCAATCCCCTTCACTCTTCCATCAAGGAGTCCAATTTTGACTCTTCCACAACTAACAACCTTCAAGTAAGAATCATCTCCCAAGTACACCTTCCCACCATCATACTCTTCATATTTTGAAATCCAATCTCTCTAAGAGGTCATGTGAAAGGATGCACCTGAATCTATCTACCACACATCTTCAGATGCATGGGCTTTCAAGGCTGTAATAAAATGCCTCTCCTTCATCTTGGGATGATTTCTCAGATTCAGAATTAGAGAGACTTATTTTTCTTCTCCTACTCCTTGTAATATATTCGAAAGTGGCCCATTTTGCCACAGTTCCAACATTTTTCCTTGGACTTCTTTCCAAGAGAATTAGATCTCCCTAGAGACTTAGACTTAGACTTTTTATCTTTCTTCTTTCCTTTCTCCTTTTTTTCTATCATGAACAAGTGCCTTGTTGGCCATCTTAGAAGACTTCCTTCGCATCTCTTCATATAAAATGAAGACACCACCTCATCCATTTTGAAACTGTTGGTTGTGCTTCCAATAGCCATTACCAGATGATCCCATGAGTCTGGAAACAAACACAACAAGAGCATGCAACAGTCTTGTTCATCAATCCTATCTCCAATGGAACCCAATTGAGCTATTAGCATGTTGAATGCATTGAGATGATTTTCTATAGATCCTCCATCTTCCATCTTCAAAGAGTATAATTTATTTCTTAGGAACAACTTGTTTACCAAGGATTTAGCCTAATAAACATTTCCAAGTTTCTTCTAAAGATCTTTTGTATTTTTCTCTTCATGGACATTCAAGAGGATAAAATCAGCCAAATAGAGTCTTATCAAACCCTTGGATTTCCTATCCATAAGATCCCACTCATCCTGGGTTTTTGAAGCTGGTTTAGTTCTAGATATTGCAACCCATAGATCTTTATCTATGAGAATATCTTCCATTTTCATCTTCCAAAGTTCAAAGTTTCCTCCATTAAACTTCTCCATCTTGATCCTTCTAGATGTGCTTGCCATCTTTTCCTACAACAAAGGTCACATAATTCCCTTCTACAAAACTCACACTAAAACAAAGATTAGCTCAAAAAGCCCTTCAAACCCAACAATAGAATAAAAGTTGTCTAGGATCCAATACCAACTGAAAAGAAGCTGGGTGCACGGAAGCATCTTCCTACACTAATCTAAGCAGGAGAGTATTGCAAAATTTTCTTATTAAAAATTTAAAACTACTACAAGTACAAAAAGATGCACATTCAATCACATAAAGCAGATAAGTCAAAGATAAACCATAACATAGTGTATACATGGGAAAACCCTTTCAAGAAAAAACCCACACTTCAAATCACACAACTCAAATGTATTATCAACAATAAGAATAGTTACAATACAATCTTAGAGTAATGCTAAGGAGTCTTCACACTACAACAAGAATCTGGATAAAGTTTGGCAGCATAACGACATGTAATCAAACTTCAAGTTGTAACCCATAAAATACACTAACTTTGGAAGTATTTATAATGCAACAACATGAAGAAAAACACCAAAAACTTGCCAAAACCATTTCACATGCCCAAGGTGTGAACTAGAGTCTATTATGACATGTTGTCATAGTCAAGACTCATTTAATTTAGCAATCTTCCAAAATCAACACCTACCTCCACCAAAATAGCCACCACTTGCCATGCAAGTTACCACTACACATGCAACTACCAAATGCAAACTTAGGTGCCTCCATAATAGTACCTGTCATAGTGTAAAGAGGAAACTATCATACACCACTCTTATAGTTGACATATCCTGTCATACCAGTTTCCATAATAAACTCTTATGACTCTCATAAATTGTCATAGCAAGTGTCATAGTTTGTCATAGTGCATGACATAGCAACTTATGACAAAATCCATCAATTTAGCCTAAAATACAGGTCCTCCAAAGTGGGCACCCACTTCCACAATTTTAGCTTACAACATTTACATATCGCTTTCCATGTAGAATGCCACATCAACGGTGGGTCCCACAAAGTGACAACATATTTAGTAGGCATAATTAATTACAATATAAATAAATACACAAAATAGCAATTAATTAAATGATGAGACTCAAAGGTTGAGACACATTTATCCAAACAATATTAATGTAATCCCCTTGTCAACCTAATCCTATTCCAACCAAATTCTAATATAATCCATCTACCCCTCATCCAAATCTAATCACCCATTATCCATCTATCTATTTCAATCAAGCATCCAATCCCCAATGCTTAATAAAAAATAATCCTTTGAACATCAAATTTTGGTTAAGGACTTAATCTTCTTATACCCACATCCTTTCATTATCATAAAAATCCTTCACCCAAGGATCATATCCTTAATCCACTATCATCCATTTCAAATCCAATCTACCAATAAAAAATCTAGACCTTAAGTTGATCCCATCCTTAATCCAAACTTGCTTAATAGTGCTAGTATATCTTAAGTATACTCATTAAATCCCATCAATTCCTACTTAAGATATTTTCCTATCTTAAGTAGAAATAAAATGCAATCAACTCATACTTGTTGGGAAAATGTGTCTGAACCTTGAAATTATATAAGGTTTCCTATTGATAGGATGTATTTAAGATACCTATGCTAGTTGTATCAAGAGGTGTAACCTACAATGGCAACATGGGGTAGAGTTAAATGTGAGTGTGTTAACAAAAATGATCTAAAATATATTAAATTGTTGACATGCATTAAATTAATGATATATTGTAAATTTCAACCATTCATCACTAGGTCTCAAATTTGACGGTAGATATTTTGTTGGCTTGTCTTGCCCTAGATGGAAACCCTATTTTATGAGGGAATTGTATTATGACTATGTATTGTGATGTATTCTGAGAGTCTTATAGTGGTCATGTTTCCTTTGGATTTCTAGTTGATGATACTTTTGTGAGAATCTTGATCTACAAGTATATTGTAATATTTATGATTTTTGAATAATATATTGGACAAATTTTAGAGTGTGGGATTTTTTCTCCTGAAAGGGTTTTCCCCATGTAAATCACTATGTTGTGGTATGCATGATATTTATGCTTATTTTTATTTAAGTTTATGTAACTTTAAAAAATATCTATAATTTTTTGCATTATTATCCCCTCAAGATTAGTGTAGGAAGTTGTTCTTCTACCTTAGCTTCCTTACAAGTGGTATTAGATCCTGATCACCTTTGGTTTCAGTTGTGGGTTGTTGGGTTTTTGAACTAATCCAAATTTGAGTGGGAGCTTGTGCAAAAGAAACTTTGTGATCTTGTTGCAAGAATTTCAAGTGAAAAGTTCATCAAGGAGAATAAAGGTGGATAATTTATTTGGAAATAATTTTGAGATGTGGAAGCTAAAGATGGAGGATTTGTTGATGGATATAGATCTATTGGATGTTGTTGATGAGAATGTTTCAATTCCTATAGATCCTACTTTGGCTACTTAAATATCATTTTATGGACCATAAAGCTAATGGTCTAATCATATTGTGCTTGGTAGACTCTATTTTAATCAATGTCCATGAAGATACCTCTGCACACAAACTATGGAAGAAACTTGGTGAGATGTATCAAGCCAAATATTTAGTGAACAAGATTTTCTTGAGGAATAAATTATATTCCTTAAGAATGGAAGAGGGTGGATGAATTATAGACCACCTGGATGCACTCAATATATTGGTGGTTCAATTGGCATTAGTTGGTGTCAAAATGGATGAGGAGGAGAAAGTCAGATCTTTCTTTGTTCTTTTCTTTATTTGTGGGATTATCTTGTTATGGCTATTGGGAGTACTTATATTATGTTGAAGAATGAAGATGTGGTGGGTTCTTTGCTTTCTAAAGAGATGAGGAGGAAGGTATCCATTAGTTCCAAGGAGACCCTAAATTTTCATGGAAGACCTAAGGAAAAAGGAACGAAGAATGAGAAGCATGATAAATCCATGTCCAAGGGGAGATCCAAATATCTTAGAAAGTCCAAAGTTACTTGCTAGAACTATAGTAATCCTTGAAATATTCATAAGGACTTCAAAAAAGAAAAGAATAAGACAAAGAAGAGATTTGATTTTGATTATGAGTCCGAGAAGGAAGATGTATGGGGTGACTCAATTATACCTTAAAACTTCAAAACCCTCATACAAATTTAGATCCACATTAATACAATTAACCCTTAATCTATTATAATGATTTAGCATGAAAAGAAAATAATCAAAACTAAATCAAATCAACACCATGCACAAGAGAACACCAAATTTACATAGAAAACCATAGTGAGGATTAGCTCACAATATAAAGTAATATCAACATCAAATACAATAGGGCTCACTACTGGAGGGATCACTACCCAAAGAAAGAGAGGCTCACTACTAGAATAGAAAAGAAGATAGAGAAGAGTGTTACATAGATAAATCCATCCAAATGAAATAGAGAAATCCACCACAATACCACCAACACCTCTATAGCTTTACTAAAGAATTGTAGACACCTTCTACTCACTAAATCTAGTAATCTAACACATGAAATCTCACATTGTACTTCTCATGTTCACACTCTAACACTTTGTAATTCATATCATTTTCATCATACTTGTTTATCTTTGCATCCCTTAACAACTCAACTCATATTTATATCATCCTCAACCTTGAAAACATTCTCCAAGGTCAGCTATGCACCTCTACCATGCAAATAGAAGTGAAGGAGGACCACACCACTCCTTGTTTGGGACCCAAATCTATAACACCACACTATCACATGATTCTATAAATAAAAAATATCCATTGTAATTAGTGTAAACACTAAGACCGATTGTTACCCATGTAAACACCATTAAAATTTTAAGTACACTCTTCCTTTAATCCATTAACAACTCATGAAAAAAATGTCACTTGAACATAATCTAGAATATTCCACAAACACACTCAAATACAAAAAACTCCTTCACAACAACTTTCACCTAAGGAATGTACACACCAAGTACACTCAATAAACTCTATCATACACTGCAACTTAAGAAACTAACTTCCAAAGCATAAAACCTCAAAAGACTTCGACTAAAGAAAGATGCCAATGCTTTCAACACCCCTTTAGATCTGTAAGACCTAAAACTAAACTATGGAGAAACATGGAGCAAAAACATTGCTGCTAGACACCTTTGCAATACACCATTCACATATTGGTGAACACAAATTCTTTTGAATAGAGATCCAACACACCAAATTTTGAATACAATGCCTTTGAACACCTCTGATCAACATATTTGAAATGTGTAGGTAAATCTTCAACCTAGAAGAAATACAGAGCAACACTAGAACACTACTCTGCAACCTAGAACAACACTGCAACACATTGTTTCCTCTTTTTATAAATTTTTCTCAAAAGCACTTGAGAACCAAGCATCAGAGACACTTCCTCATTATCACCAAGCCAACTACAACATAGCAACTCAACCATTTATCCATAGACAAAAGTTTATCAAAGAAACACTAGAGGTTGGCATCAGTAGCTTACTAATGACAACATAATGCAACTAATCAAAGTATGGAAACACCAACATACTCTTGCAACAATATTCTACTCATCAATAACAACACAAGCTTGTTGAAATCAATGAAAACACCAATCTACTCATACTTGCAAAAGTCTCCCCCTTTGTCATTGATGGAAACGCATGATATGAAAAACCATCAAAGACATAACTCTACTTCATACCTATTTCCTTTCCTCTTTTCTTTCCCTTACATAGCTAATTCATTACACTCTCTCCCCCTTTGATAACTTATCTTTTTCACATGTCCCATTCTCCCCTTTTGAAATCAATGGAAAAGGAAAAAATATTTGTATCACTTAAGTTTCTCCTTTGACATTAAACATACTATTCACCACTGCTCTACAACTTCCTTTCCTTTAGTGCTTTGCATAATCCCCCTTAGGAGCACACACCATACTACACCAATCAACAACCATTTCACAATGACAACACTTACTCCCCATGAATAAAACAACCAACAATGTCACTACCTACTCCCCTTGAGAGGTATCCTCCAACATCAACCCAGCCAAAATAATGGATCTTAAAATATGATGTAGAGAAAGGAGGTCTTTAGGCATACAAACTCAACACAAACTCAACTGAACACCATTCCAGCTTCCAAACCCCTTTCTCAATGGGTTTTCACTATTCCTTAACAATTTCCTTGTAGGTGCACAACTAGGGTTTCTTGACCCCAAATCTCAATCTACTCAACAAACCCATTGACCATTGGTTTTTTTAGGAACCCTTTAACCCCTTACACAACATACATCAAAACCACATTGGCTTACTTCAAACCAACACCTTCAATTTCATGTAACTACACTATCCTACAAGGCCAATTAGGCAGAAATAACAAAGTATCTACCTTTGAAACAACCCAAAAACCTAAAAACTAAATGGGGAAGCACCAATCAGACAACAAAAACTCTAATTTTATAACTTATCTTCAGAGACATGCTTCCCAAGACCACATTCCATGAAACCCTCCTTTTTCACAAATTAGGAAAGGTTTTATTGAAAAACTCACTTATAGACCTTACCACACCAATCCAATTCCCTCAACACCTTCAAAAAAGTCTACAAAAACTTAAAATAACATAAATTATTACTGCCACCAAAGATTACTCACTTTTCCCTTCTTAAACCTCTCAAATTCATCAAAATACACAGTAATTTTCAACTAGGGCATCAAGATAAACTTATCAACATGCCTCCCCTGCTCTCAAGAAACATTAGAACACCTAATCCTAACTAATAGGGACCCATTCCACTTATTTATAAGGTTTAAAAAAGGTGGAATGGGTCTTTTTGAATTTTAGACCTTCAAACCCTTTAAACCTTATTTTTCGGTCAGTTTCAACAAAATGCACACCAAATTCTACAAACTCAATAAAACTTCCTCAAAAAAACTCTCGAATGAAGTTAATAAATATGTCTAAAAATGATCTAGGTGGATCCAAAAGCCTTGAAAATTTTACAATCTCGAAATCTCATGAAACTAGCATCATCGCACAGAGCTTTCTGACACGATTCTGACGCAACTTGAATCGCGTCAAAAGGAGGTTGTAGGCAAGAGTTATGATCAGTCAAAGATTAGTCAAACAAGAAAATCAAGGGGCCAGAAAAGGTGAAAAATGACCATCTCGAAAGTGGTCAAAGTTAGCATAATTGTGAAGAGCTTTTCAAGACCTTTCCAACGGTGTTTGTTTCATCAAAAACGAAGTCCGTATGCCAAAGTTACACCAAGTCAAAGTTTTAGTCAAAATGATGATGTCAACATGTGATGTGATAGTTGACTAGATGGTGACATGGAAGTTGCAAGTGATGTGGAAAAAATCTTACAAAATTCACGTACACCATGCTTTATTTTTGAAAAAAAAAAGTGGTGGAAGTTTATTCCACAAAATCCATTTGGTGGGATTGGATTTTGTGGGATCCCAACCAGATTTGGTGGGATCCAAATCTCCTAAAAATAAAAAAGATTAACATAAAAAAATAACCCTCCATTTTAAAGAAAAACAACTTAATGATTCAAAAACAAAATGAGCCTATGAATAGGTGTTAAGGGCTTAAGCAAATTAAATTGTTTTTTTTTTTATGGGGAAGTTATTGTTTTTATAAATGGGTTGTGTCATATTTAAAGCATATTCTAGCCTGATTTATTAAAAAAATAACCTTTTATGGTTATTTTAACCCCTTAAATTGTTATGAAGCCTAATTAAAGGCCAAAAGGGGTTGAATGAAATATTTAAAAGGGGTTAATTTGTTTGAGGGGAGTTATTTATTTATTATGGTGGTTTTTAACCCCATATGAAAAATTATGTATAAAAGGGAGGTAGGAGTGTGAGTGTTTCATTTAGATGTTTGAGATTTTTTATGCTCTTGGTAAGGTGAAGAATTATTGAAGGAGAGAAATTGCAAGGTGTTGTTACACCAAGAATTGTAAAAGTGTAAAGAGAGAGATTGTGAGTGATTAAAGCTTGGATATTGTAAGAAGGCTATTGAAGCTTGGTGATATCAATAAAGTGGTGCAACATTGAGAAGCAGATCCAGAGACGTAGCTCAAATTGAGAAAACTCCGTTATCAAGTGTGATCTCTCTATTTCTTCTTTGTCTTATAATTCTTTCAGTATTTTGATTCTTCAAGTTTCCTAATTACGATACTTAAATAATTAGTTTATGTCTCTTGAATCTAGATAAAGTATAAGTGAACTCTATTTGTCATAATTTCAACAGTTAAGATTCATAACCACACAATTCTATTGGATTAGGATTAAATCTATAATTAGGAGTTAAGTGCAATAAATTTGTAACTTTCTAATTTTAGATCAAGTGGTATAAGAGCCTGTTTTGTAGGAAATTTGCAAGTGGTGAATGTTAACCAGGTTGAAATTGAAACAAGGAGAAGGTGCACTTATAGAGTTCAACCTAGAGATTGGAAAATGAAGGACTTTTCCATGATCAAAGATGGTAGCTAAAAAAATTCCTACATAGCTCGATGAGAAAGATTTCTAGAAATCGTTTCTCGAAATGAAGGCTATGGTGGAACTTCTTTTCCAAGAGAGGCAAGAATGATAGAAGAAAAAAGAAGACAAAGACAGAAGGAAGAAGGAAGTTGAATCCTCATTGAAAGATGACAAAGGTAAAGGAGTAGGAGGTGGTCATGAACCTCCTGAACCTCCATCCCCATCCTTTTCATCCTCATCATCCTCTTCTTCTTCTTTTTCTATCTCTTCTAAAAAGAAACAACATGTGCAAACACCTTTGTTAAAACTGGATGTTAAATTCGAGTTGCCTATATATAACGGTGAATTGGATGCAGAAAAGCTGGATAACTGGCTAAAACAGATTGAAGTGCATTGCAAGGTTCAATAGATCTTGGATGATTATTCCAAAATCCAACTAGCTACCCTTAGAATGGGAGGCATTGCATTGGTTTGGTGGGAGAGTAAGATTCAAGATGATCTTGCTACGCATGGTAAAATCATTTCATCTTGGTATAAATTTACTTCTGCTTTAAAGAAACAATTTTATCCTTTGGGTTATATGCAACAAGTTGTTATGGATTGGAAAAATCTAAGACAGGGTAAAGGACAAATAGTGTAAAAATATACATAGGTGTTTAGGAAGAAAGAACTTACTCTTGGCAATCCTCTTTATACACAAGAAACTTTATTAAAGTATATAGGTGGTTTGCATTCACATTTGAAACATACAATCTTGATGTTTAATCCATCTAACTTTGATGAAGTGTGTGTACAAGCAGTCCATATTGAAGCAGGTGAAAGGAACATAAGTTTTAGTTCAAAGAAGAAATTTTTACCTCCAACTAAAGGCAATAAGAAGGGTAAGGAGAGGAAAGTAGCTACTATGAAGAAAGAGGAAGGTGAAAAGCCTACTTGTTCACATTGTTAGAAGAAATGGGACGAAGATGTGAAGTGTTGGAAATTGCATCTGGAATTGAAACCAAAGTGGTTTAAGGATCGTAAAGGAAAGCCAAAGGCTGCAACTGTCATTTAGGATCTTGGATTGGATTATGATGACAAAACAAAGATAATAGTTGTGGGTTTCAAAGGTAAAAATTTTGTTGGTAATGATTTTGCCACTGATATTTCATGTGCTTCTACTTCTAAAAGTCATGTTGTTCCTGAAGATAGCAAAAGATGTGAATTGTTTCATATAAGGGTGATTTCTAAGAACGCTAAGATTGATACCCTGATAGATAGTGGGTCCCAAGTTAATCTAATTTTAGAAGAAGTTGTTGAATAGTTGGGATTGAAAACAAAGCCACATAAGAAACCTTATCCATTAGGTTGGGTGTGCAATGATAACAGATTGCGAGTAACTAAGCAATGCAATTTAAGATTTGCAATAACATCTAAGTTTATAGACGAGGTTGAATTTGATGTGGTTCCACTTGATATTTGTGAGATTGTTTTGGGTAACCCATACTTATATGATAGAAAATAAATCTTCTATAGGGAACATAATTAGTATCACTTGTTTAAGGAAGGAATTGAATACATTGTGCATTCTCATCCAATTAAGACTAATAACTCTTTTGTGACAATGGGACAATTGAAAAGGGTAGTTAATGAAAGCAATAATTTGACACTTATGTCTGTATCACAAGAAGTGTCATTGCATAAAAGCATATCTAATTCTAAGGTTGTTCTAGTTATGAAAGACAAGCATGATGTTGGTACATTTTTTTCTCGTCCACAAATTTAGTTTTGTTATTTAGCCTTCTACTTTTCAGTAGTGTATGGTTGGTAGTAGCAATGCTGGATGTGGATGTGTATATGGCTAATGTACTTAACAATATCAGTGCAGTTTTGATTGTTGTTACGATGAGTCAAATGTATAGGTTCCAAAAAGAAAGGAAAAATGATACTGGACAAGTGAGGAAAAATTGTCTTCACTTCAATTGTATGTACTTTTGGTGGTCCAAAAGCTTCTCAATGGGGAGGAATGATCTAGGTGGATCTAGAAAACCTAAAAATTTCACAGTCTTGAAATCTCGCGAAACTAGCATCATCACGTAGAGCTCGCCGACACGATTCTGACACAACTTGAATCATTTCAAAAGGAGGTCGTAGACAAGAGTTATGCTTGGTCAAAGATTGGTCAAATAGGCGAATCAGGGGGCTCGAAAAGGAAAAAAATGACCATCTCAGAAGTAGTCAAAATCAGCATCATTGTGAAGAGCTTTTCAAGACCTTTCCAACGATGTTTGTTTCATCAAAAACAAAGTCCATATGCCAAAGTTACACCAAGTCAAAGTTTTAGTCAAAATGATGATGTCAACATGTGATGTGGCAATTGACTAGATGGTGACATGGAAATTGTAGGTGATGTGGCAAAAATATCACAAAATTCATGTACACCATGCTTTATTTTTGAAAAAAATAAAGTGGTGGAAGTTTATTCCAGAAAATCCATTTGGTGGGATCAGATTGGATATTGTAAGAAGGCTATTGAAGCTTGTCGATATCAATAAAGCGGTCCAACATTGAGAAGCGGACCCGGAGACGTAGCTCAAATTGAGTGAACTCCATTATCAAGTGTGATCTCTCTATTTCTTCTTTGTCTTATAATTCTTTTAGTATTTTGATTCTTCGAGTTTCCTAATTATGACAATTAAATGATTAGTTTATGTCTCTTGAATCTGGATAAAGTATAAGTGAACTCTATTTGTCGTAATTTCAACAGTTAAGATTTATAACCACACAATTCTATTGGATCGAGATTAAATCTATAATTAGGAGTTAAGTGCAATAAATTTGTAACTTTCTAATTTTAGATCAAAAAAATCCAATGCTTTTTAGATTGAGGGCAGCTTGTATGGAGCCATACAGACCCAAAGAATAGAAGATTTCTAGAAACTACAGAAAATTGGGGAGCTTTCAATGATTTATTTTCATCAAATCTTCATCAAAAAAATTACAACAAGCCCCTTCAATCTTTTAAATACTTTTCCCACAAAAACCAACTAACTCAACCACTTCAACTCCCCTTTGAACCAACTTGACCATTGGTGTTCCAAGTTTTACACTTTTAACAACTTTTGTTGTCAACTTTTTACATTATTTGCAATTTTACAATATTTGCACAAATTGACCCAAATTGACCCAAATGGAAAATAAATGACTTCAAAACACAAGAATGGCCTTGACATGGCCTTATTACATAAAAAATACTCGAAACTCATAAAAACTCAAACTGGGACCTCTATTTTATTGACTTAAACTTGGTGCTCCTGCACTGTGCAACTAATCAAAGCATGGAAACACCAACATACTCTTGCAACAATATTCTGCTCATCAATAACAACAAAAGCTTGTTGAAATCAATGACAACACCAATCTTCTCATACTTGCAAAAGTCTCCCCCTTTTTCATTGATGGCAACACATGATATGAAAAACCATCAAAGAAATAACTCTACTTCATACCTATTTCCTTTTCTCTTTTCTTTCCCTTGCACAACTAACTCATTACACTCTCTCTCCCTTTGATAACTTATCTTTTTCACATGTCCCATTCTCCCCCTTTGAAACCAATAGAAAAGGAAAAAATATTTGTATCACTTAAGTTTCTCGTTTGGCATTAAACATATTGTTCACCATTGCTCTGCAACTTCCTTTCCTTTAGTGCTTTGCATACTCCCCCTTAGGAGCACACACCATACTGCACTAATCAACAATCATTTCAGAATGAAAACACTTACACCCCATGAATACAACAACCAAAATTGTCACTACCTACTCCCCCTAAAAGGTGGCCTCCAACATCAACCCAGACAAAAGAATGGATCTTAAATCCATTAGACCGATGCATCTCCTTATGCATTTGGTTCAAAGAAGGAGGGGCAATGATCCCCAATTCTCCCAGAGATACTCAAATGTATCCTTGGGAAGATTCTTAGTGAATATATTATCAATATGATCCTTTGTAGGCACATATTAAAGCTTAACTTCATTTTCTACCCAATTGAAAAATCACATATTAAAGCTTAACTTCATTTTCTACATCATTTTTATGCAAAATCACTTTTCAAACATGTTTATCCACCAAATGTGAGTGTCTACACCTGATTTTAGCTTCCTACAATAAGTTTTGACAAGGTTTCAAAGTACCAAGTTGGAGGGTTTTGAAAAGGTTTTGTTGGCTGCACAGTGTTAGATTTTCTAGAAAGGTCAAATTTGAATGACAATATATATCAATTAGATGAATTTCTTGATGAACTAATTGATGTTCCATATTCTCCCCATATTAATGTGCTTTTAGGCCAATTTTCAAGGCCCCAACATCTCATTTGGTATTTTTTCAAAGCCAAAACCAAATGGATTTTACACAATTTTTGTAACTATAGTCCCATAAGGCTTCAGAAAGGTCAACTTTGACCTTTAATATTTTGTGAATGAAGTTAATTGATGAAGAACCCTTCCATACACATGTTCATGGGATCTAAATGTAGAAGTTGAAAAACCAGCTTCACAGTCACCAAGAATCACCTACATGCAATCACCTATCACATACAACAAATATTCAGAACAAAAAAGAAGAGATGTTCTGTAAACCCTCGGAGAAAATATGTGCAAGAAAAAACCAAAATATTGATTATTGAATGTAATTTTTTTACAAATAATACAAAATCCTTCAAAAAGGAAATCATGCAAAAAAGCAAGACATGCACAACCCTAATCTTATCTTGAGCAAAAAGACAACTCAACTAGGTAAGGATTACAATTATCCTAGGAATTAAAAAATGCCTAAGTAAACTTATGCTAAAGTTTAATTAAATAATTAATTACACCAACACCCCCCATAAGTGAAACTTATGGAGAAGCAAATTATTATGCAAAAGATGAGTCCTGACAACAAGGCCTGATCGAGTACCCATTTACAAGTGCAATGCAAACTAAATCAAACAAGGTAAAGGAGAAAACCACATGGGAACAAAAATCCTCCCCAAAAATAGAATGCGAACTAACTAAGTGATGAAAGATGGAGGACTCCATAAGACCCCCTAAGGACACTATCCATCACAAAGATACATAAATGAACCCTCCCAAAAGAGAGGAAAGAAGAGACCACATATCCCCTCCAGAATGAAGTAGCTCCAAAAAAAATGAAGAAACTGCATCTCTTGAAAGAAGTGAGAGGGAAGAGACCGAATGAATGAAATATCTGAAGGTGAAGTAGGTGTAGCCCAAGATGTCTCCACAGAAGTAGGTGTGACCTCAACAAATGAAGAAGTCAAAGTAGGTGAAGACTAAATAGAAACCTCCAAAGATGAATGATCAATAGGATCCTGTTGCACTAAAATAGAAGAAACCACATCTGTAGTCATAGACGTATCAACAACTACAACATGAGGTGAAACAAAAGGATCAAGAACTAGGTCCAAAGTGAGAACACCAATGTTCAAGAATCCAAATGTCTCACATGAATGATGATGCACACTAGAAGTGTGAGGAACAACTATAGGAACAAAAGCACTATCAGTAGAAAATTTGATAAAGGAATACAACCGAGATGAGTGATCCACTATCCCAGTAGCAATAACTACTCTACTCTCCAAGTCTCTGATGATAACTGAATTAGGTGTGAAATCCACAGATCTCCCAATGCCTTCATGTGTGATCTAATAGATGAAAATAAGGTTGTTTTTCAAGTGAGGGACACACAAGACATCCTGAAAGGAGTGGTCCCTAAAACTAATAGACTCCTTCCTTGTAACACTCATGTAAGTGTTGTTTCCCATAAAAATGGGATAAATTGAGCAAGGCTCAAAGGAAGTGAACATAGACTATGAAGATGCCATATGATGGGATGCTCCTAAACCTAGAAGCCATCTCCCTGATCCAACACCTGAAGAAGCACAAAGAGCATGTCCGTTCATATTTGATGAAGTATGTAAACTAGTTGTGCCCCTGTCATGCTACTTTGAAGAAGAGGAATGAGGGGAAGAAGATGATGCAAAAATCCTAGAAGGAAAATCAATCTGATGTTTCTGAAGAAGATGCTTTAGCTCATCAATGTCCTTCTTGTAGCAACTATGTTTTGCATGTCCTTCCCTCTCGCAATATGCATATGGACCCTTCTCCTTCCTAGATGATTTCCCCTTAGAAGAGGAGGATGAATCTAAGGACTCCTTCTACTGCTCATGAGGTTTTTAATCCTTTTGTTTCTATTTCTTTCCTTTGCCTCTAGAAGCCTTCTGATCTTTGGGCTCCTGTGATGCAATAAGTGCTTGTGATGATGAAGGTTTCACCATGCCCATGCTAGCTAACTTAGCTTTCTCTCAAGTGAGAGATGAAGCAAAGTCATCAAGAGATGGCATAGTGAATCTCGTACCAAGTGCATCCCTAGTGGCATAAAAGGTAGATACAAAAACTGAATAATCTAGTCCAAGCTTAGAAAGAATGAACAATATCAACAAGAGTCTTCCTTTTGAACACTACACCATGAAAACTGCAATCTAAGAGACTTGAGTTTAGTGAAAAACTCCTAGATTTTGTCAAAATCCCTAGGATTTAAGCCAATAAGCTCATTCTCTAACTGAAACCCTCTTATAGTATCCTACTTCCCAAACAAAGACTCTAAAGTAGTCCAAATCTCATTGGCTGTAGTGCAAGACTCAATATGAAAAAGAAGGTCAAATGAAAGAGACAGACATAAAGTTCCATAAGCTTCATCACACCTATTAAACCATTTTCTCTTTTCAGTAGCACCTGTAGGTTCAATTTTTGTACCCATGGTTACCCTATACAACCCTTTGTGTTTCAAATGAATCTCCATTTGTTTTTTCCAACAAAAATAGTTGAATGGAGTAAGAGGTGCAATATTATGTGTATCCATGATAGAAAACAACAATATATACTATCAAATTAAAAAAATGCTCGCTAATCTCAAAAAAATAGCCTGATTGCACACTTCCCAAGAAAATAACTAAAAGGGTAAAGGCTGAGATGAAATAAAAATAAAAAATACTTGGTAAAAAAATATGAAAAAAAAGGTTTGATATCTGTGTAGAGCACTGAACCAACTTTCCAATGCCTATTTTTTTTTGCAAAACGGAGTCAGGATGCAAAAGTTATGCCTCCCAAATGAAAACAATAACTTTTCACTTTGACAGGTGAAAAAATCATTAAAACTGAAAAATAAAAAAATAAAACCTCCACCAATGGAAAGATCATCAAACCAGCTTTCCAATGATATCTCGTTTTCAAAAAAAGGCCTCTATTTGCAAAAGTTATGAAGAAACAAAAAAAGGCCTATAAAAGGCACTTTTAACACTAACAGGGAGCAAAATTTCGGCCCTCAGGGGTTGGCCCTCGGTAACTGCCATGCAACCATGTGCTGCAGGGCTGAGTAAAAAAAATTTGGTAGGGACTAGAATGCTAAGTGCCTAGTCTATATTGAGACCACCGGCTAGGGGAATAAAGCCTGCGAGGGCTGGAAGGCTGGCACCTAGTCACTAAGGTGACCACGCTAACCCTCGGGGGCTGAGTCCTAAGGTCAGTGGAGTGGAAAACACCAAGGCTCTGGTTTTGTGATGTGATTGGGGTTGGGATTTAAAACCCGTTGGAGGGCTAGACTCCCAACGGCAGCGGACGAGCGGAGCAGGTGAGCAGAGGTGGCCCGCAAGTGGAGCTATGGTGGCCGCCCGGTGGGGCAATGGTGGCAGGATCTAGAATGAACTGATTGGGCAAAAACTTCTGAGTTTTTTTATTTTTTCAATAGTTTTTTAATTTTCTCACCTCAGAATGTGTGCCTTGGGGCTGTACGGCCTTGGGGTAATTTTTTTTGCCTTCTAGTTCAACTGTGTCCAAAATGGACAAATTTTATATAAAAATAGGGGTTTTTGGGCACTGCGGACTCAATGGTGAGGTCCGTTTCATCCAAAAATTCCTAGAAAATTAGGTGACCCCTAGATCCACAAGAAATTATCCTAGCTTGAAGCCCTTGCACAGAAAAGAACACTGTGAGAGAATATCTTCAAATAATGAACAGGAAGCCATAGGTCTGGAGCTCTGATACCATGCAGAAGTTGAAAAACCAACTTCACAGTCCCCAAGAATCACTTGTGTGCAATCACCTATCACATGCAATAGATATTCAAAACAAAAAAGAAGAGATGTTCTGTAAACTCTCAGAGAAAACATGTGCAAGTAAAAACTAGACTATTGATTATTGAATGTAATTGTTTTACAAATAATACAAAAGCCTTCAAAAAGTAAATCATGCAAGAAAGCAAGACATGCACAACCCTAATCTTATCTTGAGAAAAAAGACAACTCAACTAGATAAGGATTACAATTATCCCAGGAATTAAAAAATTCCTAAGTAAACTTATTCTAAAGTGTAATTAAATAATTAATTATACCAACACTAAATAAACCAATTACCCAAGTTGCAGCTTCCTAGAATAAGATTTGATATTTGTTCAAAATTGAAAGTTGGTGAGTTTTAGTTGGTTTTGACATGTGCAGTTTCAAAAAAGGCTAAGAAAATTTGAGTGTTAACAGTTTGCAATCCTGATGACTTCATTCCAAACTGTTGACAACCATGCTTCCCTATCATAAATCAACATTCTGGTGCATTTTCATGGCTCCTCGAGACTATTTGATTAAATTTCCAAAGAAATTATGGCTCAAGCTACTTGGTTTGTTTTGGTGCAAAAAGTCAAAAAACAAAATATGATGAATACCCAATTTAGTCTAAGATGCCTTTCAGATCTTGGAATGGAATCATCATTAGAGGGAAATAATGGTTGATGGATAAATGATAATCAACATATTTATAGAGAACAATGAAAAGATAACCTACACCTCACAAGCCAAGCATGATGACAATTCTAGAAAGGGAGAAAACTCAAATGCATCATGTCAACTACAACACCTACAATACAGACTTCGATGGTGATGAAATGATGTGCAATATCTAAATCAAAAGCATATATCATTGTAAATCCTAATGAACAATACATTGTGCCAACAAGTGTTGATCTAATTCAGTCTTAAATCATGACACTAAGGGGAGATCATCTTACCATATACAAATATGGGAAAATTCCAAAAGACTACTGGGAAAAACCTAGTGGGGAGCTCTAGAAGTCATAATTCAAAAAAAAGTTGTCATAACTACATTCATGCAAACAACACTGTGGGACACAAACATAAAAGCTTTGAATATTCCCAATGAAGCAAGATGCCTTGCCATGGATTGCATGTTCACAAAAATTAAAGGAATCAGCATGGGTGCAAATCAAGTGCATTGGATATATATGTTTCAATGGATGGAATTACAAATAGATCTCTATGTTGCAAACATAGATACTACCATCGCTGCTAAGGTTCTATTAAAACTATGACATTTTTACAACTGGATTTTGGTCGAGTTACAAATCATGTGACCTTAATCTTCCACTGAGATGGTAAGATACGTAGAGGTGTTCAAGCAGTTCTATCAAACAAAAAAAACCATAGAAATCTTGCGCAGGGGAGGGGTTTGATCCTAAGCCTATGATCTGCATTATTGCTTTTCAATACATCAAAAAGGATAACTTATTTAGAATTCAAGACTCAATTGAATTTGATTGAGGGAGATATTGTCAGATTGCTACATTCTCATTCATGTGCAAAACATAAAGAGCCTTAGCATCTTTAAATAGACAACACTTATAAAAGGCTATCACATGGACAATATAAATTGTGATACAAAAGACTATCACATGGAATAAAATTTTGATAAAGAAGAAAGAAATAGCCTTGAGTTTTTAATTTGGTGCCCTCAAATTACATGTTACACTTTGATGTTGGTATTGCAATGTAGAAGTTTTTAGCTTCAACACTTCAAAATTAAAACGTACTGCTGATAAGGTTTTCCAAGCAATGTTAGAATTAATGAATGCACTCTATGTGTTTAGCCAACCGTTGGTTGTGGCAAGCCCTCATACACATGAATTCAATGAGAAAAAGATAGAGTTGCATGTTGATTACTGTAAACATTTGCTTGATGTTTCCAAAGCTCAAAGAAAAGTAGCAGAATATGAAGAGAAACAAAGCCGTCAAAACCATGGGCTAGTGTTGGAAGGGGAGGTAATACCCAATGAACCAATAAATACATATGTGGAGATTCATAAGTCAGAAAATGAGGAGAAATACCACTATACCCACAGTGCATAGTATACAACATATAAAAGCAGGTGATTTGCATCCTCACAAAAGGGGAAAACAATAAAACCTAAAGACCATGTAGTGTTGCAGTGAAGAATTCATTGAGGAGAGGAAAAAATATCAAAGGGAATAATTTGGACTCCCTTCGAAGTATCAATACATAAGACCTACAATTGGAAGTTTATCGAAAGGACTTTTCAGTATCAAAGTGAGAATTTTGACATCTCTTTGAAATTCTAATGGATATGAAAAGTGTACTCTTGAGGAATTTATCAAACAGAGAAGTAACTATTGACAAGAGAAAAGCATCGGATCCTCTGATAGAGCGAAATGCATGCAAAGGAAAAATAATAATTAAATAAAAACTTCATCGTGATTATGGAAATATTGATATGGAAAAAATGAATTTCATAAAAGGTAAGGTGCATTTCACCAAGGGGTTTATAAAGTGAGTAGTTATTTTACCCAAGGAGCATAGTGAAAATACATACAGGTAAAGGAAAAATGAAATATTTTCATCAATGGAGTTAATTGGAAGTAAAAATTGTGAGTGAGTAATTGTTTTTCTCAAAGGATATTTTTTGGGTGAAAACACATACAAGCAAAAGGTGAAAAAATTTCACCAAAAGGTAAATGTGAGTGTGAAACTACCAACAAAAGGAGAGATTATAATTATTATTGAAGTTAATTGAGTGCAAAGGTCAAGGGGATTAAAATTAAAAATATTTTAATCTATTGAAGGAAATTCATTAAATAAAAGGATGCATCAGATGTCGTATGAAGGGTCATAACCCTTGAAAATGTAATGTATATATGATAGATGAAAATCAAAAGAAAAGGAACAATTAGTAGGAATTAGGAATTAGATAGCAGATAGAATATACCAAAAAATGAAGACTTTTGATGCACATTGTAAAATCCTTTGAAGCAATTTAACGGAGAAAGAAAATTATAATTTGGTGATCCAATTCTACTATCAATTGTTTGTTGAGTTAATTGATAAATATTATCTTGTTGTCTCCAAGGTTGATGTTTACTCATTATTTAAATTGTTGTATCAAGTATATATTCAATTTATCAAGGAACATTTGTTGTTCTTGTGTGGTTTAGTTAACTGGTTCCTTCAAGTAAGGATTAAATTCTTTTAATTAAATCATAGTAATATGGAAAAGGTCATTTGGATCAATAAGAAGAACTAGATAATTACATCCTTGCACGCTTATTCTATTCATAAACTTCTAAAAGTTTCAAACAATTTGAATTGTATCCAGAAGGAGGACACACATATCTTATACATCTCGACTCCATTTACCCAATAGGATTAGGCACTAGTCACATTCATTTCAAAAAATACATTATATAAAATTTATTCATACATTCAACTCTCAAAAAAATTAAAGTAGGATTAGTTGTTAGCTTTGCATATATTCGACTCTTACATGCCATCATGGATAGATTTCCCAAGTTAGAGATTACACACATAAATTTTAAATCTGCTCTATCATTTAGGTACACCTCCCTAGGTCTAGCAGAGCCTAAAGTGTAGAGGGTTCTCAATCACATCAATTAATCAAGTTTGTTAGCCAAAAACATTACCAAAGAACTTTGAATCCTCTTAAGGTTTACAACCTCCATTTTTGAGACCTAACATACACACCAATTTAGAATCTTCCATTCCAAACTTCTTCAATATTTCTTTGAAATACTTTGATTGTGAAATGAAAATACCTTTGTCCATCTGATTTATTTTTAATCCAAGAAAGAAATTAATCTCCCCAAACATAGACATTTCAAACTCTTTCTACATTTCCTCTACAAAATTTTTGCACATATCTTCATTTCCTCCAAATATTATGTCATCAACATATACAACCACAATCAAGATTTGATATTTTTCAACTTTAAATTAAATATTGCTATCTGTAGTACCTTTATGATTCTTTGTTGTATCAAATACTTATCGAACCTTACATACCAAGATCTAGGAGATTGCTTCAATCCATATAATTCCTTCTTCAAATTGTAGACCATATCTAATTCGTCTGACAACTGAAATCCTTTTGGTTATTCTATGTATACCTCTTCTTCTAGTTCTCCATTCAAGAAAGTAGACTTTACATCCATATGATAAAATTTGAAATCCTTATGTGCTACAAAAGCTAAAAAAATCCTGATAGCTTCCCTTCTTGCTATCAAAGCAAATGTCTCCTCAAAATCTATTCCTTCAACTTGTGAGTAGCATTTACATAAAAAAATTTGGAGCCTAAAATTTCATGCAAATTTTTATAAAATTTTAAGTTCCCATGATAAAAAATTTGATTTCAGCACTTAGGAGTTCAGTTGGAAAATCTGCTCAAATGACCCACTTTGAAAAATCACAATTTAAAGCCTCTTCAATTTCATGCAAAATCACTTTGTAGACATGTTCATCTACCATATGTGAGTGTCTCTACCAAATTTCAGCTCCTTATGATCTAATTTGGCAAGGTTTCAAAAAGCCACATTGAAGGGTTATACGAAGGTTTGTTGTCTACACATAGTAAAATCTGTTAAAGTGACCAACCTTGGAGGATAATATTAAGCAACTGGAAGATTTTCAAGATAAATCAGTTGGTGTTTTAAATTCTCTCCATCTCAAAGTGTATCCATGTCAACTTTCAGAGCTTCAGGACATCATTTGATATTTTTTCAAGATCAAAACCAAATGGATTTTACCCAGTTTGAAGATTGCACTTCCAGAAAGCTACAAAAAGGGTCAACTTTGATGTTTCATGTTTTGTAAAGGAAGAATATTGAAGAAAAACACTCTTTCACACATGTTCACCATGCCTAAATAAGCTAATCTCTAAAGTTATAGCCTCCCAAAATTAGGTTTGATATTTTTTCAAAATGACATATTGGTGGGTTTTAGTTGAGTTTTGGCAACTGCAATTTTTAGAAATGAATAAGTGAGCAACTTTGGGCATTAACAGTTTTTGATTCTGAAAAATTCATGCAATTTTTTTTGACAAGTATACTCCCCTATCATAACTCAACATGCTGGTGAATTTTCATGGCTCCGGGAGAACATTTGGTTAATTTTCTAAGATGATTTTAGAGGCCAACTAGTTTATTTTGACTGCAGTGCTAGATGTAAAAAAAAACAAACAAATTCTAATGATTACCCATTCAAGTTTGAGTGTTCATATGCAATGCAAAAGAGTTCCTTCCCAAGTCAAGTTCATGAGAAAGAGGGATTTCCATTATGATCAATAGCCTAACTTCACCCCAGTACATCAAAACAACCCAAACTTCATATTGATTAAGCACATAAGAGGTCCTAAATCACATTTTCTCTCAAATAGGCCAACAAGAGATTCAACATAAGCATAAAAATGATTTAAAACCAATATCACTTCACATCGACACCTACACTTGTTGGTAGGACAATTTGTAAAATGCAAAATTTCTGTTAACTACTAAAAGAGTTGATGGGAAATTGCAAATTGATTTGCCATGGAGACTATCATAGATGGGCAAAAAGAGAGATAAAAGGTGGAATACTTTACATATACACTTGACCCAAATCAACAATCTTAGAGAAATTATGGTGGTTTAGGGCTATGAGAATACTATCTCCAGCAAAGTGTGCTTATAATGCCTTATCACAATTTAAATGCAAAAAACTCTTCTATCTAATACAAAATGTGAATTCAAGGAAGCAACAGTACTTTCCTATTTTTTGAGGTTACAAAAATTTTATGGTTGGAAGTGAAGATAATTCTATTTTTCAAGTTGTAGACAAAAAAGATGACAATAGGTGTTGTGCTTACAATGTTGTGTGTATTGATTTCTCTAGTGGGTATTCACGGAGGGCAAGCTCACTGATTTCATGAAGACAATGATATCCAGTAACAAGATTGCTATTTTTCAAAATCATGTTGTGCACTTGCAAAGAATGTTTTCAAGAAGTTGAATATGACACCTTAAGTATGTCATGGGTCTAAAAGAAAGGCCATCTCATGGATATGATAGATTGATTGAAGATGTTTTGGGAGATTTCAAGCAAGTGCGATTAGGATGATTACGAATTTGAAGAAAAGACAAAAAGGCATGAAATGACAACAAAGTCCCTCGAAGAGATGAATAGAACCTCAATGAAAAATATACATAAAATGGATCTCAAGAGAACCTTTGAGCATGTGTAATGGGTATGCATAAATCTAATCCTCACAATCAATTGGGCATATTTGTGTACTGGAAGAAACTTATATTACATGTCAGCAAGATCTTTAGCAAGAAATCATACATCCACAGCTAGCATAAAGATCTTTGATGCTGCGTGACTTGATATTGGTGTCTATTGTTTGTTGATTCAAGCAATTATCTGGTTGTCTCCACATTGTTATTTCTCTGTTATTTGAATTTATGTATCTAAGTTGATATTAAATTTCATCAAGACACACTTTCTATTATGTGTAATCAAGATGATTGGTTTCCATTAAAGAATTAAAATCCTTTTAATTGATTACAATAACTTGGAAGTAACATTTGGATCAATAAGAAGAGCTAGGTAATTGATAAGATTGTCATACTGTCTCCAACTTGATGTTATCTTGTTATTCAAAATGAGGATATAGTTCATTTGTCAATACACATTTGTTGTCATTGTGTGATTCTTTTAATTGGTTCCTTCAAGGAAGGATTAAAATCCTTTTAATAATTCATAGTAACCTAGTAGGATCAATTGGATCAATAAGAAGAGTCTATCAGTCACATTCTTGCACATTTATACAAGGTATAAACAAACCCAAGTGCCAAACAATTAGAATTGTAGCCAATAATAGTCACCTATCATAAAACTTTATTGACTCCACTTACCCAATAAAGCACTGGTCCACTTCACATTTCATTATACTTTACTTATTAACCTTCACATTCAAAATTTCCAATTATCATATTAGGAGTAGAAGTAATTAACAAGCCATCATTTATCCCTTATTTGATGCCACTACAGATAGATCCTTAAGTACAAACAAGTCACACAATCTGCTTCAGCTATCAAGGGCCACCTGCCTAGGTCTAGCAGAGCCTGAAGTGTAGGGAGTCATCAATCATATAGGTTAACTCCATTCATTGGTTCAAAAATGTTGCAAGTCTAATCATAGAGCATGGCATCCTCTTAGGATTTGTAACCTGCATTTTTGAGATCCAATAGATTGGTGACTCTGCTGGGGATCAAGCCAAATCAACATTGAATCCAAGCCTTTGTTGGTATAAAGTCATTAAAAATTCACAATTTCATTTTCCTAATTTCATAGGGGATTATGTTGGGGTAAACCAAGAACAATTTCAAAATCCATTTCATTTTCCTACTTTTGGAAAAGTAGGAGGCAACTTTGTTAAAAAGGTGATAGATAATGCATAGACATTTTGGAATAGTGACACTATTTCCACTCAAAAATAAAGATTAAAAGATGCTGCGAATTTCTTGTCAAGATGTTAGAAGAAGTGAAAAGGAAACAATTAATTAGAGAATGTAAAGAATTGGACCAACAACTGCTACAGTTTCGAGACAAACATGTTCCAAATGCATCACAAAATATACCATTCTACAATGAGGATGAATATGTAAATGCAAGTAGACCTTGGACCCCACAAGTGCCTCATAATATAACAGGGAATTTTTGCAATGGAGGTGATGCACTTTATTCACAACAAAACATTTATTCATCACATACTTCAAAACAAATAAATGCTTATCCTGTCCCTCTTAGACAAAGACTAGTAAGCTACCAAGGTCATCAATACAATCAATATCAAGTGAAACACAATTCCAACCCACATGGAAATTTCAATCAAAATCTGCAGCAAGGTATATATCAAAACCAACAATTTGTGAAGAAAAATGATGAACATTTATGTATTCAAGAAAGAAGAAAAAGTATTTTGGATTCCTTTCTTGACATAAGGAGATATAAAGGAGAATCTAGGAACTCTTTGCTCAGCATAATGGCAGATATTTGTGGGAAAATACCTATTAATTTCCTGTCTAGTAAGTCTGAGTTCATTGAGCAGTTCATGAAAGTATATGAGCCCAATTCAATTTATTGGCCTGAATCATGGATACCAGTTGCTTTTAATCAAATAGATGAATGGATTGGAATTGTAGATATGAAAAGGTATGAATACAATAGTGATATCATTGATGAATATGGGGAAACTAGTCAAGCAATATAGCTAGAAGATGAGACATGTCCAAGTGAAAATGATTGTTATGATAGTTTGCATGATGAGGATGAAGATATAGAGGATCTCTCTTGCATAACAAATTGTGACTGGGAATGTTATGAAGAATCCATTGAAAATTTAGATTTTGATGACAATCATGTGGATTTGCAATTAAGCGATTCTTGCAACTCTTATGAAGATCAGGAGGAAGAAGTAATGGAAAATGTGATAGAAGAAGCAAGTCCATTTGACAGTGAACAAATAACACCTCTAGCTACAGTGGGGTACCATGAAGACACATTTGATGAAGAAGAGGTTCATACACCTAAACGGTTTTCAAAAATTTTCAAACCCATTGTATGATGAAAAGATAGAAGAAGATCAAATTAAATTTTGCCAAGGTGTGCTAGAGCACAAATTTTGTGTGTATTCAAACCCACTTTATGATGAGGATGAAGCATTTTCTGTAACCAAGATGGTGTATCAATTTGTGAAGCAAATGAATGTGAAATCAATACATTTGAATTACCATTTTTTGATGATAAGAGTGAAGAATGCATCAGCAATGAGATGGATGAGGAGGCATCTTCACTTAGTGGTGAACAAATTTCAAATCTATTGACAATTGAATACCAAAAATACACACATAAGAATGATTCAAAATTTTCATCTTCAACATGCACTTGCTTTGGCAGTGAAAGCACCTTGTGTGGAAATGATGGGAAGACTCTTGAAGCTGATCAAGACTATATTAAAAAAGGAATACATAAGTTAGAGTTGAAGATCTTTTCCTCATATGAGAAAGATATTGGTTTGCATATCATGGATGATGAATTGATTAATCCAAATGTGCATGATGATGACTATATGGATCAAGAATTCTTATCACTACCAATTAGTAATATGGAAGGGATGGAAAGTGTTTCAGAACTGAGTGCCCCAGAAGATGTTGATGTGGCATAATTTTTAAACTCAAATGAGAAGCATTTAGATGATGGATTTTCAGATCAGCCAAGGGATCATTCTATGCTACATGACACTGAGCACAATGATAAAAAATGCTACGTTGAGGATGGAAATTCCTAGTGTGATGAATGGGGCATGAGTTTGCAAGTTATGCCTAATTTTGAACTACATAATAGACAAAGAAATGAGAGCAACAATGAAAGTGGAGTTATTTTAAAAGTATTTAATAATAGTGATAGGGTAGATTGCATGAATATTCTCAATGGGAATATGATGAAAACATATCAGAACAAGGTGTATGACAGAGGAAAATAGTGGATTTTCTTTTGGTGGCTTTGTGCCATCAATTGTGGTGTGATTTTGAAAAATCATACCAATTCAAAGTAGACATGAGTTTGACTTTGTTGCCCAATAAGTAAAGCACTTGGTCTGCTCCCCCAGAGACCTGAATTCTTGCTATGCTCACAAGGGGCATACATCCCTAAAAATGAGCCATTGTTGGAGCCTAAAATTTCATGCAAATTTTAGGTTCCCATGATAAAAAAATTTGATTTTAGCACTCAAGAGTTCAGTTGGAAAATCTACTCAAATGGCCCACTTTGAAAAATCACAATTTAAAGCCTCTTCAGTTTCACACAAAATCAATTTGCAGATGTGTTAATCTACCATATGTGAGTGTCTCTACCAAATTTCAGCTTCTTATGATCTAATTTTCCAAGGCTTCAAAAGGCCAAGCTGAAGGGTTTTGTGAAGGTTTGTTGTCTACACTCAATAAATCTGTTAAAGTGACCAACTTTGGAGGATAACATTAAGCAACTACAAGATTTTCAAGATAAATCAGTTGGTGATTTAGATTCTCCCCATCTCAATGTGCATCCATGTCAATTTTCAGAGCTTCAAGACACCCTTTGGTATTTTTTAAAGATCAAAACCAAATGGATTTTACCCAGTTTGAAGATTGCACTTCCAGAAAGCTGCAAAAAGGGTCAAATTTGATTTTTGATGGTTTGTAAAGGAAGAAGATTGAAGAAAAACCCTCTTGCACATATGTTCACCATGCCTAAATAAGCTAATCTCCAAATTTATAGCCTCCCAGAATTAGGTTTGATATTTTTTCAAAATGACATAATGGTAGGTTTCATTTGAGTTCTCATAGTTGCAGTTTTTAGAAATGAATAAGTAAGCAACTTTGGGCATTAACAATTTTTGATTCTGACAAATTCATGCAATTTTTTTTGACAAGTATACTCCCCTATCATAACTCAACATGCTGGTGAATTTTCATGGCTCTGAGAGAATGTTTGGTTAATTCTCTAAGATGATTTCAGAGGCCACCTGGTTTATTTTGACTGCAGTGCAAGATGTAAAAAAAAAAAATTCTAATGATTACCCATTCAAGTTTGAGTGTTCATATGCAATGCAAAAGAGTCCCTTCCCAAGTCAAGTTCATGAGAAAGAGGGATTGCCATTATGATCAATAGCCTAACTTCACCCCAGTACATCAAAACAACCCAAACTTCATATCGATTAAGAACATAAGAAGTCCTAAATCACATTTTCTCTCAAATATCCCAAGAAGTGATTCAACATGAGCATAAAAATGATTTAAAACCAAGAGCACTTCACATCGACACCTACACTTGTTAGCAGGACAGTTTGTAAAATGCAAAATTTCTATTAACTACTAGAAGAGCTAATGGGAAATTGTAAATTGATTTGCCATAGAGACTATCACAAATGGGTAGAAAGAGAGATAAAAGGTGGAATACTTTACATATACACTTGACCCAAATCAAAAATCTCAGAGAAATTATGGTGGTTTAGGGCTATGAGAATAATATCTCCAGCAAAGTGTGCTTATAATGCCTTATCACCATTTAAATGCAAAAAATCTTCTATCTAATACAAAATGTGAATTCAAGGAAGTGATAGTACTTTCCTATTGTTTGAGGTTACAAAAAATTGATGGCTGGAAGTGAAGATAATTCTATTTTTCAAGTTGTGGACATATAAGATGACAATAGATGTTTTGCTTACAATGTTGTGTGTATCGATTGCTCTAGTGAGTATTCATGGAGGGAAAGCTAACTGATTTCATGAAGATAATGATATCTAGTAACAAGACTGCTATTTTTTCAAAATCATGTTGTGCACTTGCAAAGAATGTTTTCAAGAAGTTGAATATAGCACCTTAAGCAAGTCACGGATCTGAAAGAAAGGCCATCTCATGGATATGATAGATTGATTGAAGATGTTTTGGGAGATTTCAAGCAAGTGCAATTAGGATGATTACAAATTTGAAGCAGAGATAAAAGGGCATGAAATGACAATAGAGTCCCTTGAAGAGATCAATATACCTTCGTTGAAAAATATGCATAAAATGGATCTCAAGAGAACCTTTGAGCATGTGTAATGGGTATGCATAAATCTAATCCTCATGATCAGCTAGGCATATATGTGTACTAGAAGAAACTTATATTACATGTTAGCAAGATCTTTAGCAAGAAATCATACATCCACAACTAGCATAAATCCATAGGTCTTGGAGAAATTGTTGATTTTTCCTCTTGAAGTCGATGGAATGAAACTTTGTTCTTGCCATGTAATCAACAAGAAATGCTCATAGCGAATGATGCTAAAAGAGTAATGCCCATAGCAAATATAATAGGGTTTTTGCGAGAGTGTGAAATGATGGGTACCCACCAAAGTTTGGAATATGTAAATTATGACATCCATTGAATAAGGGAAAAGATACAAGCGATTGGATAATGCAGGATTTGCACTATATGGATCCATTGATTAGGCTTTGAAAAATTTCAAGAAGATACAAATAGCTAGCGCATAATGAGACCCCACACCTATTACTAACACTTTACTTGCTCGCGTCGGAATGGGCATCTTGGCAGAAGGAAATATAGGAGCATGTGGAATCAACATCAGTTTTCAATTTGAGAGAAACCTATAGAATTGTATACACTCATTTGAAGGTGAAGGCTTTTGGGCTCATGTTGATGTATGCCCTTGCACTTGCAAATGAAATATATTTCACTTCCTCTATTGATAATCCTATCGATCCCAAGAAATTGGATGATTTTGTGCTAGAGATCATTGAGATAACACTTAATGAAGAGTTACAAGGAACCTGTGCATTGGTATTATACATTTAAATAAAGAGATTTGTATGAGTAGTGCAATGATGGAGAAATAAGATGACTCCAAACATTTCCTACACTCTCGCAAACAACCAATTAGAAACCCTAATATCATTGCAATGCTGCAAAGATTTTTGAAAGGAAAGATAGTATTAGGGAGACTCCCCCATATCAGAGTGAAATTATCCAAAGTTTCTCCACCAAAAAGCAAGGGAACATGCTTCATCGGGAGACACACAACTATTGGAAGAGAAAGTATAAGTCTCTTTGATGGGGCATGCCATGACGAAAAATTAAGGACGGATATAAATATTAGAATGGATGCTATTGATACAATATGGGTAAACATAAAGAAAGAGATTTAAATATTGCGGGAATAATACAAAAGTGAAGATTTATAGAATAAAGGTGGAGACATAGAGTATTTTTTATAAAGTAAAATATTTTCATAGAAATACAAAATATTTTACCAAGGGGGTTAGAAGTGGGCGATTTCTACTGAAAGAATATTTTATTAAAATATGGTATGGGTAAAAGAGACGTGAAAATATAACGAATGATAATAATCATAATTAAATTTCATGAGGAGGAAAATGCAAAGGGAGTTAAAAGGTGGATAATTATTTTACCCATAAAAAGCATAAAAGGTAAAAATTTTGAAATATTTGCATTTGGATGTGGAAAATTTTCACCAAAGGAGTTACAAGAGCGGGTAATTATTTTAACTTGAAGGACATATTTATTTGAAGAAAATATAGATGCAAATGTTGGAGGTAATAAATCAAGATTAATTTAATAGGAAGATAATCAAGATTAAGTTAAAGTATTCTAATTTTCCAAAGGCATTAATAAATTAAAATAAAATGAAGTGCTACAACGAAAGATTGAGTAAAGGGTCATAACCCTAGAAGATATAATGTATATATTCCAGATGAAATCAAATGAAGAAAAGTAAGAGTGAATAGGGAGAGAATAGATAGATACAAAAGGATGGCTTTCATAATATTTATCATATAGATTATACTGTAAAGGACCATGATGCATGCATGAATTTTGGCAGAAATCAATAGAAGATCTTTGATGTTGTGTGACTTCATAATGGTGTCTGTAGACACCTAAAAATGACCTAGGCCTGCAAGCTTCATTTTTACCACTTTCATCCTAGCATAATTGTGACATTTAATTATGTCCTTGGCCCACATTCGACTATTAATTAAATAATTCATAATTATTTAATTAATTCATGTCCTTTGATTCTTCATGATTATTAAATAAATAAATTTTATTTATTTATTAAATACATCATTAATTGTCTAAGTCTTCCCTTAATTAAATAAATTTCTTAATTTATTTAATTTCCTTTCTTCATTAATTCTTCCTGATTATTAAATAAATGAATTTCATTTATTTATTTAATATGTCACTAATTATCACAATTAAATAAATTTATTAATTTATTTAATTATTCAGTCTTATCTCCTAAATTAAATAATTATCTTTAATTATTTAATTGCTAATTCCACTTTTCTCTCATTTTAAATAAATGAAAATATTTAAAATGATTTCATTTCATTAATTCCCACTCTTTTTAGTAAATAATCTGAAAAAGATTATTTACTTGTCACACAAAATCATCATTTTGAATTAATTAAATTCAAAAAGATATTATTCTTCCAAAAAATCAAGTAATTTTATTTAATTCTTGATTTTTCCAAATCTGATCTTGCAAATTAGGCAATCTTTATCTCCTTGATTTTCAAATATCTTTTGTTTCTTCTAATTAATTACCTCATTTATTCTCCACTGTTGATGTGATTTTCTCAAATTGCATCTTGGCCTCTCATTTAAGGATTTCTCCCTAACCCTAATTAGGGATTATCCTACATAATCTTGACCATTGATTCTAGGGTATTTGTCATCTTCTCATCTTGGCCACACATTCAAAATTACAGTTTCTATAAAATGGCAATTTTGTTCTTATTTTTCTCTCATGCTCATTCTGTCAACTTAGATTTTTATTATTGTCATTTGCAGTCATTGTCATTTTTAGTCTATTGTGAAGTCATTTCTTTTATACAAATCCTTCAACATTTGCATAGGGCTTTGGCATTAGTTTAGGTGCTCATTTGAAATCTGAGGGCCTCATTTGTTGCAAACTAGAAGGTGTAACAAAGGTGAATCATGGAAGATGAAGATTTATGGTAACATTGTTTCTTTTATTTTCATGTTTATTTCCTTTGTGCTTTGTTACTTCAATGGATTTTTGGTGTTTATTGTTTGATAAGCTAACAATCTAAATTTTTCATAGATACATTTGGTGAACCTGACTCCGTTTTCTTGGTTATTTCCGTACATTTTTTTTGGTGTGTTTTGCTATAGACATCAAAAATATACAGATTGATATCGCACACTCGATCCCGATCTACTAACATCACTTCATCCTGAATTAGCTTTCTATCTAACCATTTAATCAAATAGCCTTATTTGATTAAAGTCTTCATAATTCTCCCTTTAATTAAATAAATCCCTCGATTTAATTAAATCATCATCTTTGTGTAATTAGCTAGGTCATTTCATCTTCCTATCTTTGTTAATTAAATAATTCATTTTATTTAATTAATCTCTAAAGTCATCTCATTTAAATTAAATAAATTAATCTTTATTTAATTTAAACTAAACATCATCCCCTTTTGGTTAAATAAATCAAAAATATTTATTTAACTAAGTCTAAATCATTCTTTTCTCATTTTGAGTTATGTAAATCCTAAAATCTAAGTCAAAATGGTCAAATCAACTAACATCATTTAAATTAATCAAATCATGATCAATGATAATCTTAATCCATCAAATCCTCTAGATTTTGCAACTTGCACATGAAAATCAATTTAATTGATTTATAAATCATCTATTTTCATTAAAAAGGCATCTAAGTGGGAATATTCCTCAAATTTGAAATCTCCCCCAAAAGGACTTGTCCATCCAACAAAGCATTTAAAGCTCTTACATTGTCTCTTACATGTCTCCCACTTGGCATTTAACTCATTTTTCATCCCCCCTAAACATGTCATCTCATCAAATTCAAATTTCAAACTTGCACATGGATCAAAACTTGCTCAACCTTCATCCTCTCACATGTTGACAAGTGGCATCATATCATTGGTTGAATCTTTGTCCCACATTGATCAAATTTGGACATCTCTTCAACTTATCAATCTATAAATAAAGAGCTTATATCCTTATTTCATCATCCACATCTCAAGCAAAGTTACCATGCTAAAATACTTAGGAATTCTCATCCATCTCATTGAATCATAGCTAGTTTTTTTGCAGATTTTAGCTTGGAGCATTCATCAATCTTCATCAAAGTGGATCACAATCTTCATCAAATCATCAAAGCTAGCATTGGAGTTGGGAAAGGGCCAATTTTCACATCAAATTGGCACCAACTCCCTCAAGAGATCAAGAATTTACATTGCTTTCATAGGATTTAATCTCTTTTGTTGATTTCTCATTGTATTGCTTTCATTTTTCTATTTAGAGCATTGATAAATGGATTTCTTGAGGAATCGTGTTTCTAACTTGCATTTCAATCTTCTAATGTGTTTGTTTGTTGTGTTTTGCAGGTATTAGGATCATGGTTCACATATTGGTGCTAGAAGGAGGGCTGATCGACAGATTCTAACATGTTTTTTAAAAATTTTTGCCATTTTTTACAGTTCTATTCATAAATCCACATTTTAGCGCCCGTGATCACTGTTATAGCGCCTTGATCATTCTTGTAGCACCCATAATCACTATTATAGCACCCATAATCACTGTTATAGTGCCTGTGATCACTCTTTGAGCGCCCTTGATCATTCTTTTAGTGCCCTTGATCATTCTTGTAGCGCCCATGATCATTCCTGCAGCACCCATGATCATTCTTTTAGCACCCATGATCACTATTTTAGCGCCCATGAGTCAGTTTTAAAATGACCATATCTTGGTCATACAAAGGTCTTTTTTGATGCTTTTTTTTTTTTTTGAAATAGGGTAGAATTTTGTAAGCTATCCAATGGTGTAGTTGTTTCTTAACTATTAATGAGTTGAAATTTTCAAATTTGCATCTAAAGTTAAAACACATGATAACTTGGCTAAGTTTTAGGGTGTTTTGGTAAATGATTCATCTAACCCCTATATCCTTTTATTTTTTTTGATCTCATCTAACATTTTGATCACTTTTGCAGGTTGGGAATTGAAATCAAAAGAAAGAGGAGCATGGAGATGATATTTTGTCTAATCAAAGTGTTTTTTAACACTTAAGTGTTTGTTTAACACTTCTTCAAATAATTTGTCATCCTTTTCTTTATTTAGGACACTAGCTTTCATTTGGGTTTAAAAAGGATTCTTTTTGTTTATTTCTTGCAAAAAGATTAAAAAGAACCTTAGGATCAACAACCTACTAGATTTCGTTTATGGATTAAACAATTGAACAAATGTCTTTTCACTTGTGATTTGGTGCTCTAAAATGAACTCACACATTGCTTTGGGGGTTTAAAAAGAACAAGTGTAGCTTTGTTTGTTTGTGAAGGCTTACTTATACTAAAGCCATTGGAAAAGAATGTATGCGCTTCTCTCGCTCTTTATAGCGATCTTGAGAATCAAAAGGTCTTTTCCATGACTTTGGGTTAAGACAAAGCAATCACCTCCACACTTTGATTTGAGATTAAAATTGAACAAACTATTGTGCGAGTGTGAGTGGGGGATTTATTGCGTATATTCTATCTCCTTGTTGCCTACAAGGATTGATCAAGTTACGAATATTGTTCTTCATTCACTTTTGTTTATCTTAGAGGGCCTACCTTGGGGAAAAAGTACTCACCCAAGGAAACGACTCAATCGGTAACACTCTAAAGCCAAGAGTATTTCTAGCCAGGATATAAATGTGGATATTGGAAGAAACACCAATATCACGCGGTTGACTCCAACAAGATGGATCCGAAAGGGGACTCTTGCCACATTGGGTCAACTCCTACGAACGGAAAGTCCTTACTAGAACCCATGTGCTAGAATTTTCCAAAATCCTTTATCTATTTTTTGGTGCAAGAACAGTCGTTCTGAAGCCACCCCACACTTTTACAGTCTTCTAGTAGAGATGGAAAGCATGCCATGGGAGTTTCATGGGTGTTGATGCTTGGCTGCCCCGATTGACGTTAATGAGCCGTGGAGGGGAGCCAGTGGGGTCAAGCATCTAACCATCTGCTAGAGATAAGCGTAGCTAGACTTGTCCAAGTGGGAATCCAACAAATATTGTCTTACACATCCATAGGATTGTACTTATTCTTGGGTTGCAAAATGCATTGCTTGATTGAAAACATCATGAAAACAAATACTTAACATCATCCAAATTTCAAACCCTTTTGAAGACAAATACCATTGACTCAATCCATATGTTATTTTTTCCCCTTGGGATTCACATCCTTAGAGGTTTCTAAGCATTGGATTAAATCTCAATTTGTATCCTTAATAAACAATAGGAAAACCTTTTCCTTAAGTTCATTGAATTTCCACATAACATATCTTGTGGGGGTTTGAAGAAGTTAGGACATTGGACATTTAGTTTGAAAATATAATCAAGAAAGTGTTTGTGGTAAAATAAATTCACTAATCAAGATGAAATCAATTGAACCCAACACATGTGTTTGCATATCTTTTGTCTTATGGTCTTTTGAGCAAACATTGATCTTTTGGTTTGAAGGGAAAAGCATGTTCTTCAAAACTTTGGCCTTGTAAACAAGTCCTTCTTAGGTTCATTTAGGATCAAAATAAAACACTTCATCCATCCAAACATTTATCAAAATTCATCCATCCAAACAACTTTAGAGCTTTTAAAACATCATTCTAGACTTGGCTAAATCATCCTCAAAACCAAATCAAAGTCAATTATTTAATTAGGTGTGTGGGAATGCATCCTTTCTCATACATTTAATTAAATCAACCATCCTTTGAACAAGTTCATCCTAAGATCACATCCAACATCTTAGGGTTTACAAGTTCATCATCCACATCAAACAATCAAAATCAAAATCCCTAAGTCTAGCATTGATCCAAAGTCCCTAAACATTCAACACTCACATCATTCACCTTTCATCCTTCATCTCATCATTGATCCTAAGAACCTTAGAGGCCACTTTTGTGACAAGGTCAAAACACAAGGAGAACATGGAATACAAACTTGATCCATACGTCTTGAGTAATCCAAATCAATTGAATCTTCAAAGCCTTACAATTCCGATTGATTATCAAAACTCACACTTATACAATCCATACGTGGGACCATTACCTTCAAATGTCAATAGAACAAGTGTGAGTATGCCCAAATCAAAGATTGGAACACCTTTTCCAATGTTAAAACCAAGTCCAAACCTACAAGTCTATCAATCGAACAATCAATGCATGAGCCTTGAAACGAATGTCATCCCACCAAATCCCTACATGCCAAACGAGAATGTACCAAGTACAAGTTTTCAAAACATGAATCCAACAAACTTTGGGATGGATACATTTGCAAATCATATGAATATTCCCAACATGAACAATGGTCAAATTCAAGGTATCATGCCAAATATGAGTGTCATCCCAAATGAGAACATTTTCCAAAATCAAACACAAGTACACACTCCAAATTTTCTTAAACAAGAGCCAAATCAACTATATCAAAAGAGTCAAGATCGAAATCAAGAACAAATTTGACGAGATCAAATTACAGCACTTTCCAAAATAGTTGAGGCATTGCACCAAGGGAAATCTCCACCACCATTACCAACATCATTCCTTGGTTTAGGGATTCCCCATTTACCTAACACCAATCACTCCATCCAAATCAATCCACCTAACGTCAATCAAGCTATCACGTCAAATATACCATCGACATCGCACCAACAAATGCTATCTAATCAAACAACAACATTGATCCCAAATCAAAATACGGTCTCCCAGGGACCTATCACCTCGGTCATTCCAACCATCACTATCCCTTCAATCATTCCAAACACCACTATCATGCCCATCACATCTCAACCCATCACTACCATGATCACTCCGAGTGTATCTCAAACACTTGTCACCACATCCAACATGATTCTAAATCCACCACCACCCCCACCACCACCAACCTCCACCACATCAAGCCAATATAACACGATATTACAAGCTACTTTTCAAAAGGGATTCCAACAATATCTAGCCATGCAGCAAGCAACACAAGCTCAACAAGTGCAACAATCCTCTCAAGTTGCCCAAGCCTCTCAAGCTACTCAACCAACACGAGCGCAAGCACAAAAGATGACAACTATTGAAAACAAGGATCAAGATCAATCCATCACTAAGCACACGTTTACTTCATCCAATGATCAAATTGATATATGTCAAGAGCCACTTTTGAATCATGATCAAAATCCACCAACAAAACTTGACAATGAGCCAATTCAAGAAATATCAACATCACTTGACTCTATGGTCGAAGACATTCACAATCTCTCCACCGCAATTGTCGAAAACAATGATCAAAACCTCTCCATCGAGGAACACATTGAGGATGTATCTACACAATCCGATGATCAACTCACCATACATCAAGAGCCACTTTTTAGTGATCTCTTTCAAGGAGTGTTAGGATTATTTGATCCAATTGACATAATGCACAATCAGTTCACCTATAATCATGTTGAAAATGTCTCTACATCACCTTACGAGTTAGAGGACATATCTCAAGAATTTATTCCAAAGCATGATGAGAATCTTTCACCAAGGTCTAGCAATGGTCCCTTCCAAGACATGTTGACATCCTTTGACCTCATGGTTATAGATACCAAAGGAACCCTGAACTCGACACTTGATGATATTAAACCACTTACCATATCTAATGACGACATCCAAGAACTCCTTATAGGCAATCCATCCCTTGAAAGCGACCCATGTCAGGAGCTTGATCCGAAGCATATCAAAAGCAATCCCAAAATAAATCAAGATCAAAAATTTGTATCTCCAAGATACTACAATGATCTAATGGATATTCTCCTATCCACACAAGATGATCACATCCACATAGAACTTACTCCTCCATCTACCCATGAGATGCTTTCTATGGATGGACACGTAGATGATCTTCAGCTATCACAAGATTGTGTTACACAAAAAGAGCAGATTCTTAACTCCTACAATCAAACGGAGTTGTCAACATCAGGATCAAATATGTCCCAAATTCAGATTGAGGACATCATGAATAAAGATATTGAACATTATCCACTCAAGGAAGCAAATCAAATAAAACAAGATATTTTAGAGTTAGCAGAGCATCCAATCGAAATAACATCATCTACAGTGGTCATTTATCAGATAATTCACTCTAAACAGGAGCTCTTAGAACAGGCAGAATCAAAGCATGAAGGTACTACTTCCACAATACTAGGGGCAACTTCATCTCAAGCAAATGTCAACATAGGGAGCACGAAGAGTCCTTATGATGAAACTAGTGCCAATACTACAACCAACCACATCATGAATCTTCATCCACCCATTACCCCATCCATGAAATGGGACCAACGTCAAAAGAAAGATTTGAATCAAAGCACAAGAGACGTTATCAAAGCAAAAGAAGCTAAGAAGCATAATGGACAAATCAAAAACATATGGATACCAAATAATACAAAGAAAGATCATCCCTATCAAACTCTATCAGTCAAAGAAACTATGGGGCAAAATAAAAGAGGGAAAAGTATCCATCAAAGATGTCCGCAAAAGCAAAAATAGGCTTCTCAAGCGATGTACAAAGTATATCAAGCAATTGGTCCTAATTCCACGCACACTTTCGTATCCACCCATCATTGCTCATCTTCCCAAGTTTGGAGAGTCAAAGGTTCCAAACTGTCAACCAATCCATCTCGAACTAAAACTCTTGTATAGAAAGCTAAAATCCTTCTATTTGCTAGTGTAGACACCTAAAAATGACCTAGGCCTGCAAGCTTCATTTTTACCACTTTCGTCCTAGCATAATTAAGACATTTAATTATGTCCTTGGTCCACATTCAACTATTGATTAAATAATTCATAATTGTTTAATTAATTCATGTCTTTTATTCTTCATGATTATTAAATAAATAAATTATATTTATTTATTAAATACATCATTAATTGTCTAAGTCTTTCCTTAATTAAATAAATTTCTTAATTTATTTAATTTTCTTCTTTAATTATTCCTGATTATTAAATAAATGAATTTCATTTATTTATTTGATATGTCACTAACTGTCACAATTAAATAAATTTATTAATTTATTTAATCAGTCTTATCTTCCAAATTAAATAATTAATTTTAATTATTTAATTGCTAATTTCACTTTTCTCTCATTTTAAATAAATGAAAATATTTAAAATGATTTCATTTAATTAACTTTCACTCTTTTTAGTAAATAATCTGAAAAAGATTATTTACTTGTCACATAAAATTATCATTTTGAATTAATTAAATTCAAAAGGATGTTATTCTTCCAAAAATCAAGTAATCGGGCAGATTCTTGATTTTCCAAATCTAATCTTCAGTCCAAATCTTATCTTGATTTTTCGAATCTCACAAATTGAGCAATCTTATCTTCTTGATTTTTCAAATCTCACAAATCAGGCAATCTTATCTTCTTGATTTTTTTAAAATCTTCATTTCTTTAATTAATTTATCTCATTTATTCTCCACCGTCGATATGATTATCTGAGATATTATTTTGACTGTTCGATTAAGGATTTTGCCCTAACCCTGATTAGGAATTCTCAAATTTAATCTAGGCCTCTCATTTTAGGTTCTCATCATCAATTAATCTCGCCCGTCCACTCAAAATGACATTTTCTATAAAATGTCATTTTCCTCTCACTTTTGGATTACACGCTAACATTTTAGATTTACACACATATTATAGGCATTTATTAACTTGCACACTTAAGGCTTTTCATTTTTTCAATTATTGTCATTGTTTGATCAAAGTCTTAGACATTGTCATAGGCATTTAGATTTTAATTAAATCCTTCGAAACTTTCTTTAGTCTTGTCTCTTGTCATAGTTGCTCATACACAAATCTGAGGGCATCTTTATTTACTGCAAGCTAGGAGGTGTAACGAAGGTGAACCATGGAAGATGAAGAGTTCTGGTGATATAATTTCCTTTTGTTTTCATTGTATTCCTTTGTGATTCATTATTTCATCGAATTTTGATGTTATTGATCTAATCATCTAACAATCTATTTTTCCCTTGATTACAACTAGCACAGCACCGGTCGGTGTGAAGGCATCTACACTTTCGTAGTTTGTTGTAGAGGTGATCAGCTCACCATGGGAGTTTCATGGGGGTTGGAAGCTTGCTGGCCTAAGAAGAGAGTGCACTGTAAGGGGGAGGCAGTGCAGCCAAGCTTCTGAATTCACACGCTACATATATGCGGTTGGGGAAACCCGCGTGGAATCTAGCGAATATTGTCATGGCCTAACCTAGGATTGTGCTTATTTGATGTGTGTTTGGTTACTTTTCAAAATACTATGTTTTCCAAGTGCTTTCTAGTTTCATCACAACTTCAAACAAAACATTCACTAAACAGATCAAAATTGACATCAAAACGACAAGAAAATCATTTTGAAACAAAACTGTGTCGCATCTGTTGAACCATAATTGATTTTCTGCACCACAACTGCTCTATTAAACCACATCTAACACTCAGAATGACGCATCTATGGGTGTCGCAACATATTCGAACACTTAAAATCCGCATATGCTAAATTGAGTCGCATTTGACAGTCCAAAAGCTGCAATTGAAACAACAAATTGCATTTGCTAAACTGTGACGCATTCACAGCTTAAAGCGACGCATTTTCCTGTCAAAATTTAAAAGTTCATATTCAAAACCTGAGGTCTTCAACTTGTCAACCATTTATCAAACATTGTTTCTAGGGAGATTCTGTCAGAAACCAAGTCTGAATTTGCTCAAAGTTTCACCATTAGTTTGCATTCGTCACCATAGGTTTCATACTTCATTCTTTAGTTGCATACATTTGGCATTAGGTTATCCCTAGGTTCATATTTACATACTAAGGATTAGAAAAATCTCAGTACACTTTGCAAGGTCATTGCTTTTGAGATTAGGCTCTTTTGGACTAAGTTATCAAACCCCTTTTTCAGTCCTTGTCCTCTTTTGTGATTTTTTTGCAACTCAAAAGTCTAGTTAGGAAAATTCACTAGTCATATCAACCTTGTCACCTTGTCATTTTCAACAAAGTCCTCTAGTAACCAAAATTGAAAACAAAGTTTGAGCTTAGACATGCTTAGGTACCCTTATCTTAAAATTACATTTTAAATCTTCACATTGCATATCCTATTTACAAAAATACAAAACATTAGTCATCCTAATCATCATTTTGAACTTAGATCTTGCATAATATCATCATTATTAGTTGTTGTTCCCATTTGAGCAATCTCATTTATGGTGGAAACTAGACTTCAAAAACAACAACGACAAATGGCAAACTCTCAGCAAGACCCCATGTCTACTATCGATAATCCAAACTGGACTGTTTACGATCCATTTTCCAATCCAAACAATCCACCTCCAGTGACAACACAATCCTCATCAAGTGGTACATTTGAACTTTTCTTGCAAAGAGATAAATACGGTCACATCCTTGAGGAAAACATAGAGGCAATAGCACAAGACCTAGTGGCCTCTCACTTCGTTGAAACAATGGTTCGTCACGACAAAGACAGATTCTTGGCTATACTCTTCAGTGAAGGAGCCAAATTACCTCAAGGATTTGACATTAACACGATAAATGTGACACCTCCTGACCCTAATAACAACAATGCACATAACATGTCACATAGTGGTCAACCTCCAAACACTATGAGCAACATTTCCTTTGACACCACAATGATAGTGCATGCTACATACAATATCCCAAACACCTCCAACACAATAAATACTACATCTATTGGAGGATCACAACCATCCAAAATGCCCACAACATCCACGACACTACCCCAATCCGCTGGAACCACTCTTGGCTCCTCAACAATATGGGAAAATTATTCCAATCCTCTTTTTACCACGACAGTAAATACCATGGGGGCATCATCAAGTCACAACAATTCCCCCTTGATAGCTTCATCTACTACGAATACACCTTTGACGTATCCGATCGGTGGTATTTCACAAAAACCTTTGGGAGGGGGCAAGGGACGCATTTTTATCCAAGGACAACAACCAAACGTTAGCACGACAACACAGTCACATGTCATTGCCTCCCAAAGTACGAATCTAAATATTCCCCTTGTGCAAACCCAACAATTCACACAGGGTGGTCAAATAACACAACCCATGGCACCATTAACGCATCATAACCTTCATGGTAATCACATCCCCCAAATAACAACACACATGGCTGGGGGGCATGTCCCAACCTACTCATCTAATGTTCATACTCACCAACACGCACCCAATAATAACCTTCAATATCAACAACACGTCAATATGCACACGTCATACATATCACAACAATCCACACCACCACAATACACTAATATTCACACACAACAAATAGGGACTTATGGTGTACCAGGCAATCCAATGTATGGAAACATAAATGACCCTATTGTGGACACCCTCCAAACACGAATGATGGGTTTAGAGGAAACTATTCAAAACTTATGCATCTCAGGCCAGAAATTAGAAATATCATATGACCTAAATGTATACCCATTCGACACAAGCATATACATGCCTCCATTTCCTTTGGGATATGTGTCACCAAATTTCACAAAATACAGAGGCAAGACAAACCCCATTGAACATGTTCGCGAATTTGCAACCAATTGTATGGACATTGCCTACGAACAAACATATTTGATGAGACTTTTTTCTAAAAGTCTGGCGGGTCAAGCCCTCGAATGTTTTTCCATGCAAAAGGATATCCAGACATGGGATGAACTTAAAAAAAAATTCATCAAAAACTATGCATACAACATTGATATGGACACCTCCATCACTAGCTTGTGCAATCTCATGCAGGAGGATGCTGGAGAGACATTTATCCCATTTTTTTAAAAATGGAGAAGCCTTGCTAGTGGATGTCACAATGACATCCCCAAAAGGGAGAAAGTTGACATGTTTGTCCAAACACTCTTGGGGCCCCTAAAATATGCATTGCAAATACAGTGTTGCACAAACTTCACAGATTTAGTCAAAAAAGGGGTCCAAATTGAGAAAGCCCTTATTGCAAAGGGAGAATTACGATATGGTTCCAAAAACACAAATGTTAATCCAACCACCGACAAGAAAAAATATTGGGTTAAAAATAAACATGTTACAAATGACAACATTGTTGACACCAAGGTTGAAAGTGTTGTGGGTCCTGTACTAGCCCTAAAAGGGGTTCAACAACAACACCAACCAACAACAACATCGACACCCCCTCCTAATGTCCCTTTCAACAATCAGAACAGTCAAAATAACCAAGGACAATACCGTTAAATGAAACAATTTCCTAAAGGTCGCACATACACTCCTTTGGGTGAACCCATTGAGGAAGTCCTCAAGAAATGTTTCCAGAATGGGGTCATTACACTCCAAGAACCGAAACCGTATGATCCAGGACAATTCAAACTAGCATGGTGGAATGACAATGCATTTTGTGAATACCATCGAGGAAAAGGACATACAACCTCTAACTGTCAACAATTGAAAAACCTAATACAAGATCTCATCGAGAGTCATGTCATTGAAATAGGTGGATCTCAGTTTGCTTCCAATTTAGATCATGCTATCCATAAGAATCCAGTGCAGGACCATGGTTCTCATAATGCTTCCATGTCAGGACCACAGATGCACAATAATCAAGCTAACTTTACCCAAGTCAAGTACGACTATTCTGGTTGACCTATTATAAACAATGTTCAAACGGATAATGAATTTATTAATACCATTACTATCAAGAGAGCACCCCAATGTAACGCTACTACTCGTAGTGGCAAAGTCACTATTGCTGGTCCACCTACCGCTCGACAAGCCAAAATCACCATACTAGGACCATCTGCTAAGCAGTCACAACCTATCCCATCTGCTGAATAGTCACAACCTGTCCTGACCACAAGGCAATGGAAACCCAAAAGTCATTTCAACCGTATTGACCAGCTAGGAAAGACTCTCACACAAATCTCTATACTTGAGTTGCTTTGTATATCCCCCGCACACAAAGAAATCTTGGATAAAACCTTGCTTGAGTCGTCGGTCCCCAAGGACATCGATGTCAATCAATTTGAAACCATGGTGGGATATCTTACTACACCTCACCACATCACCTTCTCGGATCAAGATTACTCATCACCTAAAACCAACCACAATGATGCATTACACATAGAAACTTTTGTCCACAAGCACAAAGTTAGACGGGTTTTAGTAGATGGCAGAGCATGATTGAATATATGCTCCCTCAAACTGGTTAAAACTCTAGGGTTCTCTGATGCGTGTGTAGACCCAACGAAGAGTATAGTGATCAAAGCATACGATGACGAGGAACGCTCTTCATGGGGCATTATCTCTCTCCCAATCAGAGTAGGACCGGTCATTGTGGACATAGCCTGCCAAGTCCTGGATTTGGAACTACCATATAACATCTTGTTAGGTCATCCATGGATTCATGCATTAAAAGCTGTTCCATCCACATACCACCAATGCCTGAAGTTTCCATTTGATGGCACATAAATAACCATATATGGAGACTCTGACCCTTTCCAATATTGTACAAACTTAAGAGGTATCTCTGAAAATTGGGTACCTATTAATCGAGAAGCATTGGGATCCTCGTCATCTAAATATGTCGACCCATCCACACTCACGCTATTTTCCACATTCCCTCCATCCACGTCTTCTGCCATACCACCACCTTCCACTAGCCCTAAGACTAAATCCACTATCAAAATCCAGGACCTTGGCTATGGAGAATTCAAACTGCACATAGCATACAGCATAACAACAATGCCCAAGTCTCCAAAGGACTATGGTCGGCCATGTTTCAGAATGGAACCTCAGGAGACTTTCAAAGTTCCACTAAAAACAATTTTTATCAAGTGGGGAGACATGAGTAAGGAAGATCTTATTGACATTATAGGATGGATCTATAAGGATAATGTCATACTACCCCCATTACCAGTTCAAAAGTATGGCAAGGGTTTCGACATCATGAAGGGTAAAGGCTACGATGGTACTAGTGGCCTAGGAAGAAATAAAACTGGCTGAAGGGAACCTATAAAAACTTTTCAAATTCTGAAATATCTTGGGTTAGGGTTTGGATCACTCGATAATGATGATCGACGTATCTTTGAACTTTCAAATGAGTGAGTACAAGCTTCAGATAGTGTCGAGACTACTAGGGAAACCCTCACCGAAACTGACTCCCATGAGTGGGAATTTGGCTCAGAATGATCCCTAAGTGACTGTTGTCTTGATGATTTGTTTGTCGAACCAGGGGAACTGACCTCTGAACAACGGTTTTGGAAAACATTCAAAATTGAACAGGCACCAAATAGTCAAAGTCCCATTATCACTTTCCATGACAAGCAACACCCATAATTTGAACCCATTCCATCCAATTCATCTAAAGTGTCATACGACATTGACAATCAGGGCTCTAAGACCTTCACCCCTTATTTTGACAATGAATATGACACTAGTGAAGGAGAATATTGGATAGAGTCTGATGTTGAGTTGGATGATGATAATCTCATCTACAACATCATTGAATACGTCTGCATGTTGTCCGCATCCTCCCCCCAATTCACCAACATGGATGATGGCATCTCCTTAGTTTACCATGACCTCGTCGAGTGGGACCAACAAGGACCACCAATGCTAGATACATTTTAGAATGATGAGGCAATTGCTAAATTTATGGGATTACGAGAAGGCATACCCAATGGGGACCACAAATTAGGATTCGCCATTGATTTAGACTACACGACATACTTCGGTGAGACTGCTTTGTCCTCTAGTTGCAAAATTAAAAATAAGAATAAAACAAAAAGTGAAACGTCTCTAGGTGAAAACTGAAAGGCACCTCTTGATGATAAAATAGTAAAAATAAAGGACGTATCTACGGGTGAAAACCTCTCTGAGGCACCCAAAGATGGAGGACTGGACTTTCTCCCCGTGCAATAGGAGAAATCAGCTATTCTTATTGAAGACACAATAGAGGATAACATATCAACCATAAAAGATCTCAAGATGGTCCTATTTGTTGTGTCATTGACTGATGAAGAGAAACTGGAATTTCATAAATTCTTTGCAGAACGAAAAATCAACTTTGCATGGTCCTATGCAGACATGCCAGGATTGGACCCGAAATTGGTTCTGCACCATCTGCCACTATTACCTAATGCTAAACCAGTTAAGCAGAAGTTGCGCAAAATGCACCCTCAAGTTTCTCTATTGGTCAAGGCCGAGTTAAAGAAATTACTGGATGCTAGATTCATCAAGTCTATAGATTATGCTGAATGGATTTCCAACCTAGTGCTGGTGACAAAGCCAAATGGACTAATCCGTGTATGTACAGACTTCCGAGACCTAAATAAAGCATGCCCGAAGGATGAATTTCCTTTGCCAAACATTGACATCATAGTTGATCTTACCGCGAGATATGAGATGTTATCCCTCATGGATGGTTTCTCCGACTATAATCAGATTTTCATTGCTCCTGAGGACCAACACAAAACTGCATTTACTTTCCCATGGGGTACATATTGTTGGAATGTCATGCCATTCAGTCTCAAAAATGCAGGTGCCACATACCAAAGGGCTATGACAACAATCTTTCATGACATGATGCACAAAATAATGAAACATTATGTAGATGACTTATTGGCCAAATCAGCAACCAGGAAAGATCATCTGAAAGTACTCGACACAATTTTCAAAAGACTTGAAGAGTACAAGGTCCGGCTAAATCCTAAGAAGTGTGTTTTCAGAGTCACATCAGGAAAACTCTTGAGATACATAGTTTCCCGAAGAGGCATAAAATTTGATCCAGCAAAGGTCAAAGCCATCATAGACATGCCTCCACCCAAAGGAATAAGTGAGCTAAGAACTCTACAAGGCAGGTTACAATCTATTCGGTGTTTCATAGCCCAATTGGAAAATAAGTGTCATCCATTCCAGTATCTGTTGCGCAAAGATATTCCCTTTGTATGGACAGACAAATGTCAAGAAGCTTTTCAGCAAATCAAAGATTACCTATTGTCAACACCAGTCCTCATGCCTCCAATTCATGGAAATCCATTGATCCTATACATCTCGACTACTAGTTCATTACTGGGGGCATTACTGGCACAAAATGATCATGAAGGAAAAGAATGAGCCATCTATTACATTAGCCGCACACTAATAGGGTATGAGTTGAACTATACACACATTGAACGCCCATGCCTTGCTGTTGTCTTTGCATCCCAGAAATTAAGACACTATATGCTCAGTCACCAGACACAGCTGGTTGCCAAGATTGATCCACTGAAATACCTCTTAAGTCGGGCGGCATTAACAGGTCGGTTGGAAAAATGGGTTATGATACTAAGTGAGTATGATATACAATATGTTGAGCGTAAGGAAATAAAAGGACAAGCAATAGCAGATCAATTGGAAAATGCACCGATTCAAGTCAGTCATCCACTAGTAACTGATTTTCCCGATGAGTTCATTTTTCATGCAGAACCAGTGGTACCATGGAAGCTATATTTTGATGGGTCTCATACTGGTCATGGCTCAGGCGCTGGAATCTTGTTTATCACACCACAAGGGGATTCAATTCCAAAGGCATTCTGGATCACTTTCCCTTGTACAAATAACATTTCCGAATATGAAGCACTAGTCATAGGTTTCAAAATGGCAATCAAATGGAAAATTCAAACGTTGCATGTATTCGGGGATTCTCAACTTGTTATCAATCAAATGAATGATGACTATGAAACAAAGGATGAGAAGTTGCTTCCCTACAAGAGGATGGTCGATAGTTTCCTGACACACTTCCAATTGATTTCTTTTGAAAAAATCCCTAGGATACAGAATAAGGTAGCTGATGCAATGGATACTATTGGTTCTCTCTTGGAAATCCCTCAAAATGTGTCACAATTTGAGTTCTTAGTAGAATAGCTTTTAATCCCAGCATATGATATCCCAGAATCAAAAATGGTTTGCAAACTTGTTGGTCCCAACTCTCCTTGGTATCAGGACATTTATGACTACCTAAAATCTCAAACCCTCCCATTGAACCTATCCAATAACCAAAGGAAGTCCTTCATCCGAAAGTCTGCCAAGTATGCCATCATTAGTGACACCTTGTATCGACGTAGTTTTGATGTCACCTTCCTTAGATGTCTATACACTAACGAAGCGCGTACGACTTTATGCGAAGTGCACAATGGTATATGCGGATCTCATTCGAGTGGTCCTACCCTAGCTAAGAAAATAACGAGACTAGGGTATTATTGGCCAATAGTTGAAAATGATGCAATTGAATACGTGAGGACTTGTCACAAGTGTCACATTCATAACCATCTGATCCATGTTCCAGCACAGGAACTTCAACCAATCACTTCTCCTTGGCCCTTCGCTCAATGGGGGCTCGACCTCATGGGTAAGATTCATCCAACCTCTTCCAATGGCCATAAATTCATTATCACTGCCACTGAGTATTTCACGAAGTGGATTGAAGCCATCCCATTGACATATATTACCGGAAAAAAAATATCGAAGTTCATCCCTAACTACATCATTTGCTGATATGGCCTTCCATAGTCCATCATCACTGACAACAGACATCTATTCAAAAACCAAGACGTTCGAGAGTTATGTGAGCGATTCCATATCCAACACCACTTTTCATCTCCCTACTACCCACAAGGAAATGGTCAAGCTGAGGCATCTAATAAAATCATTGTCAAAATCCTCAAAAAGACTGTCAATGACGCTAGCCGTGACTGGCACATACAACTCAACCCTGCTTTGTGGGCTTACCGAACTAGCATTTGTATACCTACAGGAGCCACTCCTTTTGCCCTAGTCTTTGGCACTGAGGCCATCTTACCAATTGAGATCAAAATTCCTTTGTTATGAGTGTCCCTGAAGTGTCTAACCAATGAAGAGGAGTATCAACAGTCACACTTGCATGAGCTAGAAATGCTGGAAAAAAGAAGGAAAAATTCACTGAACCATCTCCAAGCATATCAAAACCGTCTTTGTCGCAGCTACAATAAGAAGGTCATGGTCAGAAATTTTGACATTGGTGACCTAGTTCTCATGCAGAACCCCAAGAACCAAGCTGATAGAGAAAAGCTAGGAAAACTTGAACCAAACTGGTTGGGTCCCTACATTATCATATCTTCTTTCAGTTCTGGAACCTATTAGCTGGCCACACCAGATGGAGAACAACTGACAGAGCCCATTATCAGTTTACATCTCCGAAGGTTCTATGCATAACATCAGAGGATTGAGTTGGAAACCATAAAATACAAAAAAATTGAAAAATGATGAAAAATTGTCACCCTGATGAAAACCTGGCAAATAGGTGTCTTGGTGACACCAAAAAAATCAAAAAGTCAAGAAAATAGTAAAGAGAAAATTCGTTCAATAGTGAAAACCTGGCAAACAGGTGCTTTGGACAAGTACCATGGTGAAAACCTGGCAAACAAGTGCCATTTTGTTTGCCTTCTACTATCACTTTGTCTGCCTTAGCTTAGGATGCAAGTTATTATCACCATTATTATGCAAATCGCCACCACATTCTACCCTACCTGTCATAGTGGATAAATGATTGACATCAAGTCCTGACGACTACCCTTCTAGTAAGCCAGCAGAATCCTGTCCGTGTTCCCTAAATATGTCTAAGTTTTGGACTTGACTGGGGGCAAAATCTTTATCATGAAATTGCAGTGGATGTCACACATGATCTTGACAATTGGAAAAAAGTCCTGAAAAAAGACAAAAACATCACAAAAAGTCCTAAAAAAGACAAAAACAAAAAAAGACAAAAACATCGCAAAAAGTCCTTAAAAGACAAAAACATTGCAAAAGTCCTAAAAAGACAAAAAATTGCAAAAAGTGTTGAAAAAAAAAGACAAAAACATCACAAAAAGTCCTGAAAAAAGACCTAAAAATCATTAAACATCCTAAAGAAAACCACAAAAAAAACATCAGACTACTGGAAGAGTGCAAACACATCGTCATTTCTTGTCAAAGTTGGTCATATTAATTAGTCTTTGTTATTTGTTCGAACTACGTTGTCTTTGTGCATTTGCTACATAGGCAAGACTCACATTTGAGTCCCTGAGACATTAGGTCAGAATAAAATCATGATGCAATCTTTGGTCACCAAAACAAAGTCATTGGTCATGTCGAACTACGAGGTCTTTGAGTGTATGACATAGGCAAGGCCATCTATCGATGAGCCCCTAAGGCCGCACTAGGTTAGTCCATTAGGGTTCATGGCACCACACTAGCACACACGTCAAAATATCTTCAAGGCAAAGCTAGTCACTCCCAAAGGGGTAAAATCCTAAAAGGAAAATCATGACAATCAATTATTTTAGCATGACAATACCATCAACATGTCAATCATATCATCATGACAATATTGGCATATAGTCAAACACAAGTCAGACTCGGGCAAAGCAAGTCAAATCATCATAACCTGTCAAACTGTCAAACTTTAGGTTAATCTTCAGATGAGTCCTTCTGAATGATAACCTCTATCATTTATGCCTTCGTATGTGTCTTTCCTAGGCATCGTCATTGTCATTCGACATTTTGAGTGATCCTCTTGACGTCTCAGGATCACTCTTCGTGATATCGGTATTCTTCAGATGTGTCTTTCTGAAGAAACAAACTCTGTCATTTATGCCTTAGGATGTGTCCTTCCTAGGCATCGTCATCATTTAGAGGGATCCCTTACGACTATTAAGGATCAAAATCCTCTCGACATCGGCATTATTCAGGATGTGTCCTTCCTGAATTCACCAATTCTGGACATTTTTCAAGATCATCAAAACTTTAAACATTTCAACATCTCAACATTATCAAACATGGCATCTTGGCATCAAAACAATAGATATCTAGATGCACTTGGCAAACACTTGATAATTTTCTTTTAGTTTTTATCATGATATTAGTTTTTCAGCAAGATTCCACTAAGCAGGATTTAGAGAAGTAGCGACGTATCATGTCAATTGACTCGCATGACTACTAGTTTCTCAGTGAGGTCCTAATTTTGGGATTTAGAAAAATGACATATTGTGGTAGGGACTTTATTCTTGTATTTTGACAATCATGCTACTAGTTTCTCAAGGATGTCCTAGAAACAGGATTTAGAGAAGCAGCGATGTTTTATGATTTGTCCTTTTTTTTTTTTTTTCTGCATGTGGTTGATTATGGCAAAAAGACTAGGGCAATCATGCTTCTAGTATGAGTCATGATCATCCTTGTCTGTGACTATTTGTCTTATGTGATGGTACGACCATGCACTGTACCTTGATCTATGTCATATCATGGTGTTTCTTGGCCATTACAATAGTCTACCCAATGATGATTAAGAGAAATAAATACTAATGTCCTATGGTAAAGTTTTGAAGGATTTGGTCTAGGAATTAACATGCATTTTCGTAGGTCTCATCATTTTCTCCTATTTTGGTCTGGTCATCTTCTCTCCTCAAGTCTCGTCGTCTTCTCTCATCCATCTCACGATGATATCCTGTGACATCCAAAAACATAAGTGCATACATGATCATATAAATATTGCATTAGGTCCATACATACAACATCCATAGCATTTAATCATATACATAATCACAAACATTGTATTAAAATAATCAACATTGCATTTTTTACTAAAATACATTATGCACATCATTATCATCATCATCTAATATAAATAAGAATCACATCATCATGGCATCAATATCACAATATAAGCGTCATAGGACATACATGGCATCATAAACTAACATCATACATCATACATATCATAAAACATTAAATCAAAGAACATCACATAACACATGTAGGTCGCATCAAAACTGCATCAGCATATAGTACCATATCAAAAATGTACAATGTCACAGGATAAAGTCATGGGATATCCCAAAAATGGGGCTCGCAGGCTCAAATAATATACAGTGTGTCATAATAACAAAATTCCCCTAGGGTAGACTCTCATCATCCCCTCGTGGTGAAGAATGTGGCGGTGGCAACTCTGTCACTGGCACTGAAAAAATAGGACCTGTCACAACCTCTGCCTATGCCATTGATGGAGCTGCAAAGGACGGTGTCATCTCAACTATAAAGGACATCTGTGATGTCACTACTACCTGACTCTAAGCAGTAGATGGATCACCAACTGGTGGCTGTACCTGTGCTGATCTCTGTATTGAACTAGTTGACCCAAGACTAGGAGTATGCCGGCGCGAATGATGTGACCTGTGCTCTAAAGTGTGCCCTGTCGAGGTAGACCCTCTGACACTAGTATGACTCCTGCTGCTAGTAGCACTGCCTGATCTACGGCCACTGCCTGTCCTTGACTGTGACCATGACAAAGTCGGATCCCATCGCTCTGGTGGCACTGCCTGCTTGTACAAAGTCTTGTACTACCCCAGTCTCGTGCTCACCTGGCTAACTCCCTGTCCATAGCCCCCATGGGTCCTGAACATAAAGCTACGAACTCTGTACACCATTGGGCTGCATCCTACTGGCGGATCACTACCTGATCTCACTCTACCCAAGCTACCTCTAGCTCTCTCTGCAGTGTCTTGAACTGTGCCAGGCTAGCATCCAATCTCTGCTGAAGGTCTACCACCCTCTAATCTGTAGTAGCATCCTCGGGTAATCTGAAGGATGGTATCTCCTCCTCTCCCTCCACCATCCACCATTTAAGAAGTCTCTCAACCTCATCCATGGCATCGTCCTGATCATCATCATCCTCCACCTCCTCCTCCTGACCTCCCACCGCCAACTCCTCCTCCTGACCTCCCATCACCATCTCCTCCTCTTGCCCTCCCACTACCACATCCTCCTCCTATCCTCCCTCCTCTCTCTCCCCCTCCTCACCAACCTCGGGGATAGCATCTAGTGCCACCCTCGCCACACGTGGATGTACCCTCCGACCCTGTCTCTGCTCATCTCGTCATCGTCTCTGGCCATCTCTGCCATCACCCCCATCTCTACCTCCGTCTCCACCCCTCCCTCCATCTCCACCCCTGCCTCTACCTCTCCCCCTGCCTCCATCTCTGCCTCTACCACCTCATCTGGCTCATGGCACCCATAGAATAACTAACCGTCTATCCACTAGTGCTGGCCCATCCATATCCATCAAAGGCACTGGCCTGTGTGTTTGCCACCATAAATCATAAGTTGCGGTCATACCAGGATCTGTTGCTCCTCCCCTCTAACCCTAGGCCTGGGCTACTAGCTCATCTATTTGTTGCTCTGTGAATGCCACTAGGATAGCTGGCCCCCACGCGTACTCCCTGGATGATCGAGCATACTCCGCTATCCCTACGGGCACATCCTGCTACTTTCCAAACTATCTCAAAACATGCTGCAACAAATACATCTCAATAATCAGAGACGTCTGCACTGTCCTGCCAATCAGGTACCTGAACTGCCTACATAGACTCAAGTGCTCATCCTCGTCATCCCACTGACCACAATCTCGATACAACCTCTAGATAAAGGATATCATCATGTCGATATGATGCTGCCACCACCCTATCTCGCCCATATGGGTCTACTGTAAGGCACCTACATAATAGTACGCATAGGGCATACCATCGGCCAACTGTGGTCTCTCAATGGGAGGTCGAAATATTGCAATGTGCTCCCAAGCCCAGATCATCATCAGGGTCATCCCACAGGAGATGCTCTCTCCTTTCCTATAAACAACATCATGTAGCTGGTGATAAAGTGTCCCCAGTAAACAAGGACCCCAAGCATAAACAGTCTTTTCTTGCCTCATGCCCACCAGGACGTCTCCCCAGCCAATAGGGAACCCATGTCCCCGCCGATCAAGAATCAAAATACCTACAATCATAGTCACCAGGAATGCATTGAAGTGCCTGTAGTGCTCCACCATGAACTCCCATCGGATTTCATAGCCCTAAATCCCTAGTCCTGCACCCTGATATCGATAGTAGGCACGAAAAGTCTGGTCGCCGTGCCGAGGGTCATAGGCGATCCGCTCTCGGCGAATCGACATGCAAAATATGGTAAACATCCTCTAAGGTGATGGTAGCCTTGCCCATCGGCAGGTGGAAGGAGCGGGTCTCTGAGTGCCACCGCTCACACAATGCCATCAGCAGACCCCTTTTCACCTGAATGGCGGGCATGAACGCAGCATAGAATAAAACCAGTCGCATCAATTGTCGCCACTCTCGCGGGCCCAAATAATCAGCAAACTGAAATGTTGTTGATCTGCTCTCACGAGTATAAATAGGGGAAAGCTTCCTCTGCAAAAACCAAATCAAGTCATCAGAACACATTGAACAAATTGTTAATACTATCAAAAGCATCTAAGGTCACACAAACATCAAAACAAGTTCTATTCAAGATACAAGCAATTGTGTTGCGAAGAGTCAACTGTGTCATTCCATACATCAAATGCATCTCAAGAGGTCAATTGCATTGCATTATCATAGTTGCGTCATGAAATTTTGTAATTGTGTTGCAACATGGCGAATGCGACATGTCTTGGCAGTTGCATTGCTAAAAGCAACGATTGCAGCATTCCAACAGTCAAATGCGACTCGATAAGTCACATGCATCGCATAAATTGTCAAATGTGGCGCAAACCACTAGTTTTCCCTAATTTTCCTTTACACTTGCGTCGCGATGCATCAAATGCGTCGAACGCGACATCAATTATGGCTTACGCGAAGGCAATTGCTTCGCGACGCAAATATTGTTTGTCCTAAAAAGATAAAAATGACACACAAAACGAGAAAGTGACAAAGCAAGGTAGGGGTACTTATCACTGGCTTTGAGCCCTCTGGCTGTCTGAAGGTCCGCACGATCTCTCCGCGATGCTCTAACACTGGAATCACCATTGTCGCTGCTATGCCTTTCGCTCTGAGCTCTCCAATTTGCAAAGTAAAAAGTGGAAATGAATTGACTTTTACCCCTTTGTCAACCTATTTATAAGGTCAAAATAACATTTTTCTCAGGTGAGTTACTACTAGAAGCTCATTTGACCATTTTTGACTTCTCTGTTGACTGTCTTAAACATGTCCTATTCCAAAACCGACTGTATCATTGTTCTTCTGGTCACAAAATTGATTTATCGGGACCCTTTTCAAATTTTTTTGTCGCCGACCCAAAACTAGAAAAATTTCCCGAGGGGGCAATGATACTTCATACCTTTACTAGGGCATTTCTTTGACTTATTTTCTTTGTCACAACACGACAAGCGACATTATGACAAAGAGGGGCAAAATGTAAACACCTAAAAATGACCTAGGCCTGCAAGCTTCATTTTTACCACTTTCGTCATGATTATTAAATAAATAAATTTTATTTATTTATTAAATACGTCATTAATTGTCTAAGTCTTCCCTTAATTAAATAAATTTCTTAATTTATTTAATTTCCTTTCTTCATTAATTCTTCCTGATTATTAAATAAATGAATTTCATTTATTTATTTAATATGTCACTAATTGTCACAATTAAATTAATTTATTAATTTATTTAATTATTCAGTCTTATCTCCTAAATTAAATAATTATCTTTAATTATTTAATTGCTAATTCCACTTTTCTCTCATTTTAAATAAATGAAAATATTTAAAATGATTTCATTTCATTAATTCCCACTCTTTTTAGTAAATAATCTGAAAAAGATTATTTACTTGTCACACAAAATCATCATTTTGAATTAATTAAATTCAAAAAGATATTATTCTTCCAAAAAATCAAGTAATTTTATTTAATTCTTGATTTTTCCAAATCTGATCTTGCAAATTAGGCAATCCTTATCTCCTTGATTTTCAAATATCTTTTGTTTCTTCTAATTAATTACCTCATTTATTCTCCACCGTTGATGTGATTTTCTCAAATTGCATCTTGGCCTCTCATTTAAGGATTTCTCCCTAACCCTAATTAGGGATTATCCTACAGAATCTTGACCATTGATTCTAGGGTATTTGTCATCTTCTCATCTTGGCCACACTTTCAAAATTGCAGTTTCTATAAAATGGCAATTTTGTTCTTATTTTTCTCTCTCATGCTCATTCTGTCAACTTAGATTTTTATTATTGTCATTTGCAGTCATTGTCATTTTTAGTCTATTGTGAAGTCATTTCTTTTATACAAATTCTTCAACATTTGCATAGGGCTTTGGCATTAGTTTAGGTGCTCATTTGAAATATGAGGGCCTCATTTGCTGCAAACTAGAAGGTGTAACAAAGGTGAATCATGGAAGATGAAGATTTATGGTAACATTGTTCCTTTTATTTTCATGTTTATTTCCTTTGTGCTTTGTTACTTCAATGGATTTTTGGTGTTTATTTTTTGATAAGATAACAATCTAAATTTTCCATAGATACAGTGTCTATCGTTTGTTGATTCAAGCAATTATCTGGCTATCTCCACATTGTTATTCCTCTATTATTTGAATTTGTGTATCCAAGTTGATATTCAATTTCATCTAGACACACTTGTTGTTATTGTGCAATCAAGCTAATTGGTTTCCATTAAAGAATTAAATTCCTTTTCATTGATTACAGTAACTTGGAAGTAATAATTGGATCAATAAGAAGAGCTAGGTAATTGATAATATTGTCATATTGTGTCCAACTTGATGTTATCTTGTTATTCAAAATGAGGATATAGTTCATTTTTCAATACACATTTGTTGTCATTGTGTGATTCTTTTAATTGGTTCCTTCAACGAAGGATTAAAATCCTTTTAATAAATCACAGTAACCTGATATAATCGATTGGATCAATAAGAAGATTTTTTCAGTCACATTCTTGCATGTTTATACAAGGTATAAAAAAACCCAAGTGCCAAACAATCAGAACTATAACCAATAATAGTCACTTGTCATAAAACTTTATTGACTCCGCTTACCCAAAAAATCACTGGTCTACTTCACATTTCATTATACTTTACTTATCAACCTTCACATTCAAAATTTCTAATTATCATATGAGGAGTAGAAGTAATTAACAAGCCATCATCTATCCTGCATTTTATGCCATTGTGGATAGATCCTTAAGTACAAAAAAGTCACACAATTTGCACCAACTATCAAGGTCCACCCACCTAGATCTAGCAGAGCCTAAAGTGTAGGGAGTTGTTGGTTTCTTTTTACACTGTAACCAAGTTTGTCTCCTAATCTACCTATGGAACTACCAATTCCAATCAAGGGCAGCTCAAAGGACCTGGACCAACTGATGAGGATTTTAAGAAACCTCCTACACTTTGGGCTCTGCAAGACCTAGGAGGGTGATCCCTTAATGTGTTTACAACCTCTGCACTATTGTTATAAACAACATTAACAATAAAAAATGATCTCACCTAATAGCTCAACACAATAGGATAATACTGAAATAAATTGGCTATTTATCAGTAATATCAACTACTTGGAGCATGAGATAACTACAACACAAGGTAGTATAAGATGGTCATTGATTTGCAATTTGCAGCAAGCTCTAGGAAAAGAAAAGCAAACACTGAATCATATGGGTAATCACAACTTAGACCAGTGCCATATATCTATTGGGCAGAGTCAAATTTATAAGCATCTAAAGGCATGTAATAGATTTAACACATAACATATGGAATCCTTGATGATATTGCATTATAATTTCATCAATATATATTCTACCTCAATACTACTTACCAAATCCTTAGACATTACATATCCTCCTATAATCCCATTCAAGAATTTTAATTAATTCTTTGAATTAAAGCCAAAACAAGGATCATACACACCACAACAGTGAGATGGATAAAACAACCCTTGGTAATTTTATTCAAGGTTTAGATATACAAGTACAATGGAGAGACATGAGCCTGAATTTTTCATTTAAAATCAAATTCTAGTACTGTTATACAACATTAAACCTCCATGAACTCAAAACTTATTATAGACTAACTCAAAACCTAAGCTGTACTTCTTCCTAAAAACCGTCAGACTTTACAAATTGCTCTGCAACTTCACCTAGACTCGACAAAATTTGTCTAACTTGCTACTACTTACCTCTAGCCTTGAAATCCTTCTTATAGAGAATGAAGGAGTAGACAAGAATCGGGCCAGAGAGTACACACGTCATTAGCCAATTGGCACACTTGAAAAAGAGTTGATTGCAACCATAAAGATCACCAAAAACCCACGCCAAGATTGCCACTAACGCAGAACTAAAAACCGCTGCAACCACAACATCTAACCTATTTATTGAAATTTTCCAGTAAATGTCCTTCCCACAATTAAAACTCACCCACTTGCCTACACAAACGGCTCCAACCATACTCTGACCCTGACTTTAAAATCCAGTCATTGATCCTTTAGTTGAATTGAATTATCGAATGGCCACCTTCAAAACTAGCTGACACAATCACCAACGTGGCAAACAAGGGCCCATCACACCATAAACTACGAAGCAAATCCACGTGGTGGTTGCCCGCGATATCACAATCCTTCAATTTTTGATTGCGTGATGGTGGGCAATCATTGATCTTGAACATCGGTGATCTCGTTCCCTCAAGATAGTTGTCGGCCATATCCATAACTATCGAGCAAATTTTTTGCCAAGATTAAAAAATCTCTGTCAGTTTTCAGCACATGCATCCCGCAAGTGCTTTAGTAACCCACCCTTTTATCTCTTCAGCTTCATCAGATGGGACACGTGGTAGTCGCCTGCGATATTGCCATCCTACAATTTCTAATCGCGCGATGGCGGGTAATTGTTGATGTCAGATAAAAATTAATCGACAGCACACAAACTTATCTCCATCGGCCCCACCAAGGAAGAGACACATGGTGCCAGCCTGTGATATCGTGATCTTGTAGTTTTGGATTGTGGGATGGCGGGGAACAGCTAGGATGCAGCTAGACTCAACTTTTAAGCTCCGCCGTAGATCTTCTTTGACTTGACTAGTTACCTTAATTTCTCCACTTTTTCTCATTTTTAATGAATCTCCTCGGCCATATCAAATATTTCATTTTAAATGTTTTTCTTAAAGCAATGAAACATATAAAATACAACGCTCAAAATTTCCACGGGCGCCACCCAGTACACGTGCAAAAATCTCACTGCTTCACGATAAATAAAAAGGTGAGCACTTTCTGATTGTGAAATAGCAGGCAAGGGCTAAGATCAAATGACAGTTCATCAGTAGTGGTGAGGGTTTGATCCCCCAGATAGGACATGTGGTGCCTGACCGCGATATCACAATCCTTCAATTTCTAATCATGGGATGGCGGGCAACCATTGATATCAGAAGGAAAATGATCAAAGGCAGTGCGAACACCATACTTCTACAAAATATAACCTTTATTAATAGGACAAGGGGGCATTACTAGGTTGAGGAGACAACAATGACATAATTTTTTTTAAAACAATGAAGCACGGGGTTGGCCTAGACTTGAAAAATAAAACCCAAGGGGGAAGCAAGAATTAAAATTAAAGGGGCCAAACCTAGACGAACCAACAGGGCATAAGATGTTTCAAAACCCTTCAAAAAGGTAACGTCCAAATAGAACCTCAACTAGGGCGGAAAACAAACACTATGGTTTTACATGAAAAGAAAGTTAAAACCCCAACCCTAGGATTTTCCAAACACCAAGGAAGACCAGTTGACACCAGGTAGGGCAGAAATTGAACACATAGAGCAAAAAAATTGAAGTTCCAACAGTGGCTCCAGCTGGGGACGTTCATTCCACTGGAATGAAGCGAGGATTCAAAATATCAGGTGAAGCAGACCAAGAGGCAGAGATGACCAAAAGGGGTTGTTTGGAAAAAACAACCCAAACTATATACAAAATATATACAAAATATACAAACCTAAACTACTATTCATGGAAAAGAAAATTTCAAGTGAAGTATAACTTCAAGAATTGTCCATGAACTGGAAGTTCAAGAATATCCCCTATCATATCTTGGAGGAAGTAAGAATCTTCACCCCACTTACTATTAATAAAAAAAGGACCCAGCTAGATTGCATCAAATTTCCCATGTTTTTCTTTATCTTCTAATCTGGCATTCCACATTAAAACCAAATCTCCATCTTTGAAAATCCTTGCAACTGCCCTCTTGTCATACAAATTCTTTATTTGCAACTGTAACTTTGCATTTCTCTTTTGAGCTTCCCTTATGGATTCATCCAATTCTACAAGAGCTTCTACTCTCAATTGCATCTCATCATCATACATCTGGAAAAACTTATACATTTCCATTAAATTATTTTGGGGCAACCTGGCATTGATCCCATAAACCAAGTCAAACGGGGCACAACCTATGGCCTTCTTCATAGTTACCCTATATGCCTAGACTGCTAATCTGATTTTAGAATCCCAAGCCCTTTTATTCTGATCCATGATTCTTTTAATGATCTTCATCAAGCTTTTATTACTTGATTATGCCTATCCATTTCCCTATGGGTGATATGGTGATGAATAAGAAATTTGGATGCCATGCTTCTCAAATAATTTTGTGTATTCCTCAGATCTAAACACATTGCATTATCTAATACAATTCTTTCAGGACACCCAAATCTAGTCAATATATTGCTCATTAGGAAATCAATTACTACTTTACTAGTAGCTTTCTTTGTTGGAATTGCTTCCACCCACTTGGTAAAATAATCAGTAGCCACCAATATCCATGAGTGGCCTCCACTAGATTTACACGTTATCTCTCCTACAAAATCAATGCCCCACTGCTAAAGTGGAGCTTGTACTACAACTGGTTTATGAGGCAAGTTACCAAAAAACTTTAACTTACCAGAGAAACATTGATAGGCATCACATGTCTTCACTAGTTGGTGTGCATCCTTAAAAATTGTAGGCCACCAAAATCCAGCCCTCATTACCTTATGTGCAGTTGTTTTAGCCATATAATTCCCTCCACAAACTCCACTATGCATCTCACTCAAAATTTCTTTTGCTTGATCTTGGTCAACACACTTCAGCATGAAACCTTCATTTCTCCACCAGAGCTTTCCATCTATAATAACATATTTGATAGTATGCAACTTCAATGTCATTTTCTCATTTTCATTTAAATTATCAGGACATTTCATTCTTTGCAAATAATATATCACATCTTTGTACCATTCAGAATGCTCCATATCACATATGTGTGATGTATTCTCTTCTTCTAGCCGATTTATCTGATTTACTTCTAGATTACTTTGGGCCATAAGCTTGGCCAATCCTTATCCTCTTACTAGCTTAGTAATTTGGACCTCAATATTGAATTCCTGGATCCTATTTATCCATCCACATCTTCTTCCTGACACTTCTTGTTGTGTGAAGATGTCCTTAACAAAAACATTAGGCACATAGGAAATTACAGTAGCTCCCATCAAATAAGGCCTAAAACCCTTTACTGCTTTCACTAGTGCATATGCCTATTTTTCATTTATATCATACTTGAGTTCTGCAGCTTGTAAAGATTTGCTGAAAAAGGCTATAGGCTGTTCAAAACCTTCTGCATTCTTTTGTAACAACACAACTGCAATTGTGTGAAATGAACCAAATGAGAAAATATGTAGAGGTTTGGAAAAATCAGGGGTTTTTAACACAAGATCCTCCTTTATTGCTTGCTTAATGTCTTGGAAAGCCTACACGGACTCCTTATCCCACTCAACTTTGGCTCCTTTCTTGAGAATTTTGGAAATAGGGAAAACTCTCTCAGCAAAATTTTTCACAAACCTCCTTAAGAAGTTTATTTTCCCAAAGAAATATTGTATTCCTTTGACACTTCGAGGCTATGGAACTTTATCAATTGTAATTACCCTCTCTGGATCAATTCTTACTCTATCCCTGGAAACAATATGTCCCAGTAATTTTCCCTCTAGTACTCCGAACACACATTTCTTTAGATTGAAAGAAATACCATATTCCAAGGCTCTAATGAATATCTTCTCTAGATACTCACAATGATCTTCTTCCCTTTTACAATATGTTGTCAAGTCATCTTGATAGATCACCAAAAATAGGTTAATGAAATCTGAGAATGCCACATCCATGGCTCTCTGAAAAGTAGCTCCTGCATTTGTTAGACCAAATGGAATTCTTATATAGACATATGTTCCCCATGGTGTGGTGAAAGCTGTTTTAAACTACTCAAAATCTTTGACCATAAGCTGGTTATAACCAGAAAAACCATCCATCATAGACATTAGTTCATAGACTATCACCCTTTGCAACATGGATTCCATATTGGGTAATGGATAATTGTGTTAGAATAAAGACACATTCAAATTTATGAAATCTACACATAATCTGATGTGTCCATTTTTCTTCCTTACAGGCACCAAGTTTGACACCCATGATGAATGTATGATTGGCTTGATGATTCCTGCATCGCTTAATTTCATCAATTCTTCTTGCATTTTTGGGGCTAATGTGGGATTAATAGGCCTTTGCTTTTGTCTGAATGGCTTGGCATCATCACACAAAGGAATCTCATGTTGGAAGAGATCTTCCCTGTATGCTTTAAGATCATCATAGGACCATGAAAACACATGCCTAAACTTCCTTAATAAATCAACTAGTATCCTTCTCACCTTTGGTGACATTTTCTTTCCAATATACACCTTCTTTGGGGATGCTTCTGTTCCAAGATTTATCTCTTCCAAGTCATCAGGATGGGAAGCAGTGTGACTAGCCTTTGTCTTATCTTGATTATCAAATATTATTTCTACTACAACTAGACCTTTGGGAATTGTGTTTGTATTCAACTGAATGACCTCATTTCTAAATATGGTATCCTTACCATCAACATTCTCAACAAAAGCTCCAAAGTCAATTTCTTGATTTTCATACTCTCCCACAAAATTCAAAAACCTTAATAAGTCATCATCATTATGAAAAACTTGCCAATTTTTTATGTTATTAGGAACAGATGGCCTGGTTTGCACCTCAACCTTTGAAATTCTAGCATAAGACATATCATCTGGTCTTACGGCAATATTAGCTAATAAATCTGCCACCTTATTTTGACCTCTCTCCATCCATGCTATGACAAATGCATCAAAGCTCTCCAATTCATCCCAAACAACATTCCTATATTGTTTCAACCTCTTGTTCTTTGATACATACTTGGATTTGACCTAGGAAACCACAAGCTCAGAATTCCCAATTGCCTTGAGCTTCTTGATCCCATGTTTTGCAGCCAATCTCAACCCCATTAACAAGGCTTCATATTCTACCACATTATTTGTACATTCAAATAATAGAGTGAAACATAACCTAAATGTATTTCCATTTGGAGATCGTAACAAAACACTTACACCAGAGCCTTCCTTTGAACTTGAACCGTCAAAATACATAACCCACAAGTTATCAGATTTTGACAATTGTTTTATTTCTATGTCAATAAATGTAGTAGGCTTGTCACAATTGTTAGGCAACTGTTGAGGTGCCAAGTTGACACACGACGTGCAGGTAAGATAAAAGTAAAAGTTATCTCACCTCTCCTGAAAGAGACAATCAGTAATCAAACTGATCACCTTCCAAGGTCCTTGATGTTGGTTCACAATGTTGTTGTTTCATGAAGTGGTCATTATGGCTATAATATTCAAGGGGCCTACTGGTTTTGAGCTTCTAGATTGTTGCAAGATCAAACATCTATCTAAACCTACTTTAACTAGGGGTTTTAAATAAATAGAAAAAGATAGATCAAGGTTTTCAAACTGAAAAGAATGTCAATTCATTCAACTAATTAGACTTGTTACCTTCCAAGGAATTCCTAAACTAGAATTGCAAAATAAAATTAACCTGTAATTGATACAAATTTTCATTCATTCACAGTGAAAACTTTAACAGTAGATTGCAAATCATCATTCAAACAAAACATAAGATAAAATTTCATTCCTTGAAATATTTTCAAATCAAATGATTAAAACAAAATGAATACCATTACAGAGCATAATATAAAGTAGGTTTAAGTTTGGCTTTTCCTACTGTCAATGAAAGAGATAAGAAGCATTTACAAATCTGGTAAGATCACCAGTGTATAGAAACCCATGTCTTCAAATTATCTCCATCTATGCTAAGAAAATTAGGAAGATATATCACCTCCTCCTCATGCTGAACAAGAACACAATGTATTTAGTTGTATTGAATCACCAAAGATAGCAACAATTTGAGTATTTTTGTATTACAACGTCTACTTAGAATAAAATTACTTCTAACTCCTTTACTTCTTGATTTTCTCTACCCTCTGAATCCCTCAACTTGCTAATTAATCTACTAACATTTTTTCTAACCTTTTCTAACCTTTTTCAAAAAAGGAAAAAATTGCCATATTTATAAAACCCACCAAATGTGTCAGCCTAGTTAGGGTTTACAATAAGTCGGTCATAGAACAAGTCAGCCCCAAAAGAATTCGAAATAAAGTCAAACATGCATTAAATGCATGAGCACCAACGAGATCAGCCTAGGATCTCCCACATAACTCAAACCAAAATGCATGAAGAAGAGGAAAAGCAAAACAATGAGGAAGCACGACTTTTGATGCAACTTTGCATTAACTACTTCCCCCACTTCACCCATACCTTCTCCCATTCTGGCATTCATCACCAATGACATCCTCTGCAAGCTATCTGCAAGTGGCATAGGAAAAACCCTAGTTCGTCATTCAATAACATTAATATTATTCTTCGGCTGCCCTATCGTATTGTCCCAGTCTCTCTTGTTGGATTGATATTCATTAATGATTGCACTATAGGTCGCTGCTTCATCCAACTGGTGCCTCATTACTGTATCCTATGATAGCCTTAGTCCTTTGTAGTAGGGTGTTCATATTCGTATATGAAACCTCGAACCAGAGTGATGTCATCTTGCCCTCAAGAATCCTACCCTTTTCGTCCAACTTCATTTTTTTTTTTGCTTCAGAGATGGATGATCTCTTTGTGTCCTTTAGCCTCTCCAACCACGATTGTCTTGCCAGACTCAATCTACATTCATCAAACACCAATGTGAGAATCCAAATGTTGACAACATTTTCATCCAAGTGTTACCTTAAAATATGATAAAACCATTAAATTAGTCATTAAGTATCAACACTGTGAAGTTCAGGATTTCAAGTTAACCGAGGAAAAACAATCTGGAAAGAATTTCAAAAAATTCTGAACCAGGCGGATTCTCCCGATGAAGCACCAATGTCAACAATGGATCATCAAAATGAACATAAGAAACATACAACCTTGAAATTGATCAAGCTAAAGAAAGATATGTTTAAGAATTCATCATTAGATTCATCAATTTTATCTGATTTCTTAAATTCCACAAAGCATAGCAGAGAATTCAGAAAAATCTGGCTGGACCAGAATTCTGCGGATGACCCAAAACTCCAAACTCAGAGCACACTTCCAAGAAGATGAAGGAATCTGGGAAAATATGGAGACATGGAAATTCCACGGAGTCTTCGAAATCCCGAAAAACCTTCATCACACTCGACTTTTCATGAACTGATCAAAACTCGATGAGTTCCGAATCTCTTGAGGTTGACTCAAATCTAATTCATGATTTCTATTTATCCCTTTGGATCCAGACTACCTGCGGATTCAAATAATGAAAGTGCACAAAAAACCAGTGATGCCCTAGATTCAACTATAAAGACCTCCGCCATGAACAACAGGGGAAACCGCATATTACCTAGATGGAACTTGGATACACCCGACAAGGTTCATAGTGGGTTTGCAATGAATGATGGACCATTCCTGAGCAAGCCTTGATTAATACAATAAAGGTGAAACACACCAACCAACTCAGAGCACGTCAAATTGAACTAGGCTTCGCAAAACCCCACCTAAATCAAACTGAGGCATTGAAAAACAAGGAAAGGCATGGAAACCATATGAGAACACATTGGTGAGAGATCCACTCAGGTAGAGACAGTTAAGAAACTCTCAATGACCGGTAAGTCTCAGCGACCCAAAATTCAGAAACCTGACAGTGAAGAGGAATCTGAAAAAATTCGGCCCAACCAGAATTCCACAAAGATCCCAAAACTCTGAACTTCCAACATTGAAATTACTTTTCCGAGTTTACGATGGAATCCAGGAAAATCCAAATGGGTCAGAAAATCCCGTAATAGGGTGAAAACCCGAACTTTTCCTTAAAACTTAAGTTTTCAATGTGCAACCTAGGGGAATGGCTTGGATGGGTGAGATGAACAACTAAGGATCTCGAAAGAAATCAAAGCAATAAAATCCACAAGCCCAAAAGATGTCAAAATTTAGAGAAAAAGAGGGGGGGGAAGGGATCCCATTTTAATCAAATTTAAAATGGGGTGGTTATGCAAGGCATAACAATTGGTGACTTGGCTAGGAAAATGGTTTAACCATTTTTAGGAAACTGAGGGATTCAGTTACCAAGAACTCCTGGTTTATGGACATCACAAATCCAGTTAGGTCAGTTTTAGTAAACAAGGTTGAACTAGAATCTCAAATGTAAATCAACACTGGCTACCCCTGAATCTATGTGTGTGCTTGATGGTGCATCACCATTTTTACAAACTTCTCCTCATCTTTTGAACAATTATGCACATGATTTGAACTACATGAGTTGATTCCCTTTAACTGTTGTGCAATGATATCCTAGGCATTGCTCCACTACCAGTTAAGCATCCATAGCTCTGACAGAGATACCTCTAGTTTTCTCACAACATTGCTCTACTGCCAGTTAGGCATCCATAACCCTAGTAGAGATACTCGAATCACCTATTCAGTATTGAGTTTTCTTTTCTTAGATAGTTCTCTTTTCTTAGATAGTTCAATTCTTTCTCAATATGTCAGATGTCCAACATTTGTACTAGGTTGAAAACTACCATGGACCTCATAACAACATCTAGGGAATCAGATTTTTCACTCAAATCTTGCAACACCACCATCCTAAGACAAATATATCATTACAAAAGGAGATGTTTCTGATGATTTGTGACAGATTCAATCATAGTTAGTGAATATTTCTTACATTACACCTTGTTCTCAATGACTTTCCACAACTCTCATTAACAATGGACATAAAATAATGAATTTAGAACAAAATCATCCAATCAGAAAACTTGAAAATATCTAAACCAACTTCTCTCCTAGTAACAAAAGTATACTTCAGATAACAACCCCCTTACTCAATTGAATAAAATGAAGGTCCCCACAAAAAAAAACAAAGGAACAAAAAGCAAAAAGAAAAAAACACAAGGAAAAGACAACCAATGGAACAACAAACTATTTACATATATACAACCCAACAAAATACCAGACCTTTTACGACCCAAAATAATGTTTGAGAAACTGTCCATTGACAGGAAATGGAATAGGTTCTCCTATTAAACTACTCAGCTGGAAAGCATTTTCCCCTAAGATTTTAGCAATTTGATAGGGACCCAACCAGAGGTTATCAAACTTCTAGTGGTCACCCTTCTTTTCATTGAATTTATCCCACAGTAAGACAAGGTATGATATTCTGAAAGCCTTAACTTTGGCTCTTTTTTCAAACCAATGTTTGACAACAACCTGGTGCCTAAAGAATTGTTGCAAAGCAGCATCTCTCTGCTCTTCTAATTTCAGCAAGCCAACTAACCTTACTTCAATCCTATCATCACTAGAGTAAAATTCCTGCATAAATTTTAGGATAGGTATTTGCAAGTGAATAGAGAACACAGTCTCTTGGCCATACACTAGCTTAAATGGTGAAGTCCTCAATGCAACCTTGATCCTAGTCCTATCTGCCCATAACACAAATCTTAACTGGGTATGCCAGTCCTTAGGATTGTTCCCTAACATTTTTTTGATTACTCCTAGGAGATTCTTATTAGTTGATTCTGCAACTCGATTTCCTTGCAGATAATAGTTTGAAGAATACTTTAAAACAATCCTATGATCATAAGCCAATGAAATGAACTCAACAGAAGAAAAGGAAGGGCCATTGTCACATACCAATTCAAAGGGTACTCCAAACCTAGTTGTGATGCATTCAGTGAGGAACTTGATTACTACCTCCATTGTGCTATTCTTGCAAGGTATAGCTTCTATCCATCTCATGCAGTAATCCATGGAAGTCAAAATGAATTTATGTCCTACAAAAGAATTTGGGTTAATTACCCCAATAAAATCAAGTTCCCATTGGGAAAATGGTCTTACCTCATAAATAGGTTGCAATGGCATGGCCGAATGATGCTCTCTTGATGTAGAAGTTTGAAATTTATGACATGTCCTTACATGTTGGTGGGAATCCTTAAACACACATGGCCAATAATAACCAGATCTGAGGATCTGATGTGCTAAAGAATCTGTAGAACCATGACCTGTGCCATGTTTCCCATGAAATTAAGCAATTGTGTGCTTAGCTTCTTGTTGATCAAGGCATCATAGATAAACCCCCTCAAAATTCTTTCTGTATAACATTCATCCTTTGAGAATATAATGCGAGCTTTTCATTCTCAGTGCTCTCCTCTGAGTTGTATTCATTCCCTTTGGACATCAATTATTGAGCATGAAATAAATAATATTGGCATACCAAGATTTATTAGAAAAGGACTGTGTTGTGTACTACTGACAAGTAATGTTCTTACCAGCATCTGCCATTGCTTTAGACATGCCTTGACCTCATAAAAGTTTCATAGGGTGAATCTCCAGATCGAACTCCTGCAAAATAGCCATCCATTTCCCCCTTCATTCTCCCAACTCGCTTTGTATAAGTAGAGACTTCACAACAACATTAGGAACCACAATAATGATCTAACTTCGAAGGATATAATTCCTAAACTTCTTGAAAGCTCTAACCAACAAAAAATATTTTTTCTCAAGAGGTGGGTACTTGACATCAACATTCTTAAACTAAGAGCTCATGATGGCAATTGGTCTTTCATCATCCTCCTCTCTTTGTTGTGTCAGGACAACTACACATGAGTGTTCAGAAGCAAAAGAATAAATATAAAATGGCTTCAAGTAGTCAGGACTGGTGAGGACTGGCACCTCTGAAATAGATTGCTTAACCTAAGAAAAAGAAACCTTTTCCTCATTACTCCATTCTATGCTATCATCTTTCTTCATCATCTCGTTCAAAGGTTTAGCAATTTCTGCAAAACCTATGATAAACTTCCTCAAAAAGTTGATCTTTCTGAAGAAAGATCTCATCTCCTTCTTATGTCCTAGCATGGTTAACTTCATAATAGACTCAACTCGGTCTGGATCTATCGATATCCTTCTTTCTGAGATTATCTGTCCCAAAAGTTTCCCTTCAGAAACCCCGAACACACACATTTTAGGATTCAGAGAAACACTATATTGGATACATCTTTCAAGAAATTTAGCCAAGTCTGCAGCATGGTTTAGTCTATCTTTAGATAATACTATCAGGTCATCCATATAAATAATGATGCACTTACCAATTAAGTCTTTGAACGCTACGTCCATTGCACGCTGAAAGGTTGCTCCAACATTTATCAAACCAAATGGTATCCTCCTGTAAGCAAATGTTCCCCACTTAGTAGTGAAGGTTGTCTTCATTCTGTCTTCATAATTAACGATCACTTGATTGTACCTAGAATAACCATCCATGAATGACATCATTTGAGACCCATTGACAGTTTGCAAGACTTCGTCCAGAGAAGGGAGTGGGTAGTTGTCTTTTTTTGAAGCTCTATTCAGATTCCTAAAATTTACACATAGCCTGATCTCCCCATTCCTTTTATGAACTGGAACCAAGTTATCCACCCACGTTGAATGTCATACAGGGAAGATTATTCTTGCAGAAAGAAATTTCTTAACTTCCTTAAAAATTAGTGGTTCAATTAGGGCATTGACAGGACATTATTTCCGCTGAAATGGTCTAGCTTTAGGCTTCAAAGGAATAGTATGAGTTATCACAAAAGTATCAAATATTTTTAGATCTTCATACCCCCAAACTATTGCAACAATATCTTTCTTTAGTGCCCTCAATATATCTTCTCTAATTGCTTCAGGGTAGGCCTTCCCTATGTAAACATTCCTTTCAGGGCCAGAGTCAGTCAAGTTAACAGTTTCACATTCACCTCCCTTATCTTTGGTTGATACCTTTTCCCGAGCCCTTGGATCTGAATCAAAAATTCTTTCTAAGGCCACCATTCCCTTGGAAATGCTATTACTTTTTAAGTTGAGGACACCTTCTGTATTACAGTCTTCGGGGTTCCAGTCTCCTTGATCCTTGTTGGACTCATCGATGATCTGTCTTTCGAAAACATATGAGCTTGCTAGAAAAGCAAGGATATGTCAATCATCGTCGAAGACTTGAAAGTTTCTGACATTATCAGGGACAACCAGAGTGGATATCAATTCTACTAAGAATATCTTGAGCTTGGAGCCTTGCATGGGCTCTAGGGTACTTGCAGAAACAACTAATGAATCAACTATTTGATTCTCCTCTCTAGGGATTAAACTAATGATAAAAGCATGAAAGTCTTCAATTAGGTTCCACACCCGATTTCTATAAGCTGCCAGCCTTTTATTGTGACATGTGTACTAGCTGCATACTTGCTTGATAATCACTTGTGAATCTCCTTTAACCATCAAGGTGGTAACTTTCTTCTGATGTACGAACATTAGTGCCTGAGCTAATGCTTCATATTCTTCTATATTGTTAGTGCATCCAAACTGTAACCTGTAACAAGCAATTTTTTTTTTTTTGGGAATGGTTAACTCAATTCCAACACCACACCCTGTTTTAGATTTGGATCTATGCAAACCCTTTTCCTAGTACCTACAAAATAACATGAGTAAACAAGTTAAACAAGGAATTGCAAGCTAAAATAAGGATTCCCCATGAAATCCATTTACAACCTCAAACTAGGAATGAAAATAACAAAGAACACAATGAAAATGATAAAACAAAGATTAAATCCTAATTAGATGTGCAAACTCATGATCCCATGGGGGAGTTGGTGCCAATTTGATGTGAAAATTGTCCCTTTCCCAATTCCTATGATGAAATCTTATTAGGTTGAAGATGATATTGATCCACTTTGATGAAAGATGAGAACTCCAAGCCAAATCTGCAAAAAGCCTAGCTAAATATTCAATGATGGATGGAAATGGCTAAATATTTTAGCATGGTAACTTTGCTTGGATTGTGGATGATAAAATGAGGATATGATCTCTTTATTTATAGAAATCCAAGATGGATGAATGTCCAAATTTGAGCAATGTGGGAATAACATTCATCCAATGATATGATGCCACTTGTCAAGCTATGAATGGATGATGGATGTGCAAGATTTGGGGTTTGTGCCAATAAATCCAAATATTTGAAATTCAAATTTGTTGAAATGACATGCAAGAGGGAAGGGAAAATGCAATAAATGCCACTTGGCTCAAGGCAAAGGACATGTAAGATGAATTTATTGCCTTGTTGGATGTACATGTTGACTTGGAATTTTTGAATTTAAATTGAGAGAATATTCCAAAAGATGCCTTGTGAGGAAAATAGAGATTTAATAAATGAATTAAATCTATTTTCATGTGCAACTTGCATTATCTAGAGGATGTGACATGAGATGAGATCAAATTAATCAAGGGTTAATTAATTTAACAAGAGATTTGATAATGTGACTTATTTGACTTAGATTTATGGGTTTATTTAAATCAAATAAGAGGGGAACATGATAAGAGGCTAATTAAATAAATATTTTGATTTATTTAATTAAAAGAGATGGTGTTAGATTAAATCAAATAAGGTTTTAATTTATTTAATTTAATGGATAGACCTTAGAGATTTAATCAAATAAATGATTATTTAATTAAATAAGGATAATTAGATCGGATGGATTGATTTAATTAACAAAAGAGATGACTTGATTAGATAAAATGATTTATTTAATCAAGAGTGAAATATCGATGAATTTAATCAGATAGGGGAATTTGATTAAATGGTTAGACCGAGGGATGATTCAGGAAGAAATGATGTTAGTAAGTCAGGATCAAATGCATGATGTCAATCAGTATATTTTACGTGTCTACATTTTGCCCCTCTTTGAAATAATGCACTCGTTGTGTTGGTTCAAAGAATAAATGATCTCGATCAAAGCCAAAAAAAATTTATATTTAAAAGTTGCCCCACTACTGCATGGCAAGAGAAAACATGCCATTATAATGCCCCCTCGAGAGATCGGATGAAATTTTTTAATTTTTTGGGTGATCTCGTGAAAAAAGTTGACAAAGTGCCCGACATGTCTGAAAGGGGTCTAGGAGGGTAAAAACGTGTCTAAACGCAATAAAATGATGAAAAACAAGCCTCAAATGGACAAAAATAGGTTCGGGGGTCCAAAACTCTAGCAAGACAGATATTTAGCATTAAAAAACCCTAATTTTTAGGCTTAAAAGAGGCCCGAGGGGTCACTCTCAAGTCATTTTCACACACCTCCGCTAGCAAACTTGAGATTTGAGCTCTAACCCTCTGGTGATATGGCGCAACGATAGCTTCCCCTACACATCACTAATCGAGTTCGGACATACCAGCGGCCACCTGGCATTGGGGCACCGGTATGTGACCCTTACCCAAGCTTAATTTTTTCATTTAATGTTGCAATTAATGCTTTTAAAAGGGAGCTCACCTCCAACAGCGCTAGATAGCTCCGCTCTAAATTTAAACTGCACCACGCAGAGCTGTTTTGCACCGCAGCAATGTTGTTTAGCACCGTAGCAGTGCAGTTCAAAGTTTAAAAACTCCGATGTTGGTCTTGGGCTTGACGGATCGGTTAGGGAAAAGTGCGCTATGGCGGCACCCTTTTCATGCAAACTATGACGCTAGAGGAGAAATTGCACCGCAGTGGCACCATTTTTCATTTTTTATCGCTCGAGCATCGGAGTTTGAGTAAACTCAAACTGTGATGCCATCACAAACTATACCGCTGGGGACGAGCTTGGAGCGTTCAACCAGGAATTTTTTGAAAATTTTTAACACGTTGACTTTCCTTGATGCAGGATGCGACGAGGGAGCTCTACTCTCGAGAGCATTGATCACAGGATTTGGAGAGCGTCCTATGGGACCTGAGCGACAGGGACCAGGATCGATTGAGAGTTGTGGGACTATGACATATTGCGTATGCGGCACCCGTGTGCACTCACCTAGGGATGCTATCAGCGCTGGCCAAGAGGTGGTATAGCGAGACGTCGTCGTTTCATCTCCCTACTGGTGAGGCCACTGTCACTCTAGAGGATGTTTGGCGCATTCTTTGGTTGCCTATTCATGGTCGATGGGTGATCTTTGATATGGATGAGGGATGCAAGTCCTCCATCAAATTCCTTGCCACACGAGACATCATCTACTGTGAGGGACAAATTGAGCTCGAGCGATACAAGGTTATAGCACCTCCCTTCCGCTGGGTGGTTACAACTATCATTTTGGGTCTTGTTCCCCCAGACCAATGAGGGCAATAGTTTATTCCCGACTAGGGTTATTGCTGGGAGTGGATGGTCCGAGATAGGCTGGTTCAGTTTGCATGGGGGCCTGTACTTTTGGCTTCACTTTATAGAGACTTGCATGAGTATGTATACATGGACGATAGAGCGCTAGGGGCTGGGGTGATATTTCTTCATGTCTGGGCATGGGAGCACATTTCTATGCTATGGCCATGTTTCATTCCAGTTACGATGGGGGCAGAGGATGCCCTTGAGGCACAATACAGAGGTGGTGTGTCTTTTACACACACTGGTTAGCATGGGATCCCCTACTGGAGGCGGGTCCTAGATAAGATGCTTGTTTTTACCTAGAGACCTTACCTTGGTCAGCCTGGATGGGCCGACGATGCTGCTCAGCTCTTTTATTGCCACCAGGACTGATACATGTAGGGGCGAGAGCACACGATGATTGAGAGGTACCTCCCTAGGTGCATACAACGTTAGTTCAGAGAGCCGCAGGATCAGCCTGATGACGACTACATAGCCATCTTTGCTCACAGCATGACACAAGTGTCATCGAAACATGGTATTCTTGCCTTAGAGGCAATTGATAGCTTCAGGCACTTGGTAGGCTGACCATGGGCTTATGATCAGGGCTTAGCAGATCCGAGCACCACTTAGGCCTATAGAGACTGGTTCAGACCTCCACTTCGGTTGACCATTCTAAGCGAGGATCCAGAGGTGCATAGGGTCAGAGGTAGAGGGAGAGGATGAGGGCGAGGACCGAGGATAGAGATTCAATAGGATCCACCAAGGGTGCCCCCAGTCCCACCAGGTCACAGGGATGTTCACATGCAAGATTAGCAGTAGGATCCGCCAGTCCCACCACCACGAGCCAAGGGTGAGGATCAGCCTTATGTGTAGCCATGGGTACAACTAGCAGGATAGGCAGACGCATGGGATACCTTTATTTTGTAGCTACAGGCCCAAGTTTAGGTCGTGACAGCAAAGAGAGTAGCTCAAGGCTGAGAGGGATCAGGCCATGCAACAGAGACAGGCTGTGGAGCTATAGGCAGCTACAAAGCTAGGCCACAGACAATAGATCAAGAGTATGACAACCTCCTCCTCCCAGGGTACAGTTCCGGTGCGATCCTACAGGGATGCCATCCGAGAGATAGAGTACTACCATCGGGATTATCATGATACCATACCTAGAGAAAATTGGGTCCCAGAGTACGTAGAGCGGGCCAGCCAGAGACCACCAGAGGGTCACAGTGACAGGGGTGAGGGCAACATTCACAGGGATCGAGCCTGATCGAGATGATACACTTTTTGTACCTTATGGGCTTGTTTTTGATAGCCCGATGGGCATTTTGTACCGATTGACATATAGCCCGATGGGCATTTTGTACCAATTGACATATTGCCCGATGGGCATTTTGTACCGATTGATATATATGTATAGTGATCCAATTTATTCTTTGTACTATGACAGTGACATGATTGATGATATATATGAGCCGATTTTGATGCCATGAAATGCGTACCTTTTATCTATGCATGTATGATTTTACTTCTATATGTTATGGATGCATTTATTTCTAATGATGTATGCATTATGATTATGACTAACAGACCTATATTATGCTAACATATGATATGATGTGCAATGATGTTATCTATATGATGATTTATTTTATGCCAATGTGATATGTGATATGGATTTTAATATGTAAAATGATATGATCCATTGCATATGCGATGATGTATAGAAAATGCTTATATATTAGATGATTTATAATATGAATGCGGCGGTCATGACATGATGCTAATGAAATGGTGTTAATGCATAATGAAATTGAGATGCTTAGAATAACAAATGTTATTATCCTAAATGATGATGTATGTGATGCAATGATATGTTAATGCAAAGTGATATGTTGATGCGTAATGTAATGTGAATGTAAAGTGGTGAGATGATGCCATGATGTTATGCAAGTATGTATGCCTAATGAATTAAATGATTATATACCTATTGTTTATGATTATGTGAAAAATGATTATGAAATGCTTCTGTAGATGCTATGCGATGATTTATATGGTAGATGGTAATATGAAATGGTTATGAAATGCAAATGCAATGTTTATGCAATAATTGGTATGTCTTTGAGATGCAATGTAATGGGTGAAATGCAATGACATGGATGCACCTATTGAAGAATGTTTATGATAAACTATTTATATGATGAAAAAAATGTAGTGTGTATGTTTCCTATATGATATGCTTATGCAATATGCTAATGATTTGTGGATGCAGGATTGATGACGATGATGGTGATGATGATCAACTATCATAGTACCTTGTTAGTGCGGTTAGTAAGAAAAGGAGAAGTCATTTCAACAAGACCCAAGATGATGCAAATGAAAATGATGATGATAATGATTACTTGCCAAGGAATTGGGATTTTCAAAGGGCCAAATTTTCTTATGTTTGATAACACACATTGTACGATGCATCAAGTTATAGAAAACCAGGATGGCGTTGTACCAAGTGTGATGTTCTTTGACTTGACAATTAGATAGGAGTATTCTTGTTCACACCTGACATACGGAAACCTTGCTAGGATGCAGTTTAGAAGTTTAAGACACCTCAGACCAAAACACAGAAAGGTAAACCTATCCATGCAATATTCAACAAGTTTCCCTAGACCTCTTCCATACATACCTAACAAAGCAAGTATTCGCCGGGGTTATATTACAAGAGCATCCAACAAGCACAACAGATAAAAGATAATGATGGCTTCCCCATTCCTATTTCTCTAAATCATCTGTTTTGGGATATCATCGAGACATCCTTGGAATGAGCGTAAATAAGAAAAGTCAAAAGATAAAGACCAAGTAAACAAACAAACTGATGCTCTTCAATATTGCTAACGGAAAGAGGATGTGCTTTCTAAAGAGGATAACCGAAACTTATTGCCAAAAGATAATGGCCATTGTAGGAAAGATTCATCCTAGGACATGTTAGTGGATGGTGACACGTCATTTCATTTATCCAAAGTGCTCTAAGGGATGATTGATATGGGACCAACTAGATGATAAGTTACCAATACGAAGAGATGACCACCTTGTTTATGCACTGAGTTAGACTTGAGACATGACGTTTTGAGTTTTACTTGCAATCTGCCAGACTTGTTTCCAACTGTTTCACCAAAGGTTGATAATGATGATTAGTTTATTATGGGTGGTGTTATTGCGGGTGCAAGCGAGATGAGGTGGATGGATTTTTCAAATATTTAGATGTTTTTGGAGTTTTGCAATATTTTGATGCTATTTTTTTGGTATTTTTTTGAGATTTTCAAATGTTTTGATTTTTGATTTTCCAATGTTTTTGGGATTTTCTGAGATTTTGACCAAGATACTAACCTAAGGACCTATCCTAGGGGTCTCGAGGGCTGATCAACAGATTAGCCTTGCCTATGTTATACATACAGAGACCACGTAGTTCAATTGACAACTTGACCAATTTATAGATGATGATATACATGATGAGATGTCAGCTTATTATGACAAACTCCTATAGGATTGACCTAAATGTCTCGGGGGATGATCAAAGATCAACCTTGCCTACGTTTAAGCTCAAAGATGACGTAGTTCGACAAGACGACTCTATTTTTGACTTTTGATATGTTTTGATGTTTTTGGATTTTTTTTTTGATGTTTTGGATTTTTTGATTTTCTGATGTTTCTGGATTTTTTGATTTTTTGATGTTTTTGGATTTTTTGATTTTTTGATGTTTTTTGATTTTTTGATTTTTTGATGTTTTTGGATTTTTTGATTTGAGGACTTTAAGAATATACACGAATCCGATCCTAATGAGAACATGCCCCTAGTGTGATGCAATAGACTACTTCGAGAAAGGCAGGACAAACTAACCTTGAGGATGGGCTGAGTAGTACTAGGAGGGATCACGATACGAAAAGAGTTTCAAGCTATGGTACGGATGCGAATGGATGAACGATGGAATGAAGACCTGAATGTGATGGATGATGGAAGCAAAATGGATGTATGATGCCGAACAAGCTACAAAGAACTCGGTGGATGGAAAGTGCTTATTTACACAAGGTGCCTGTTTGCCAGGTTTTCACCAAGGTACTTGCCCAAAGTGCCAAGTGGTTTTCACTAGAGGACAATTTTTGATCCTTTTCTAATTTTTTGGATTTTTACTTTTTTAATTTTTGGTTGTCACCAAGATGCCTGTTTGCCAGGTTTTCGCCAAAGTGACCATTTTTTAGGACATTTTTTGATTTTTTGGATTTTTTAGTTCTATACCTTGAAAGATTTAGGCATAAAACATTTTGAGATGGGAGCTATTCATGGGCTCTTGCAGAGGTTCCCCTTCGGGTGTTGATAGCTCATATGCCCCTGATTTATAACTTGTTGTGATGATGAAAGGTCCTAACTAATTAGGTTCGAACTTGCTTTTGTTGCTTGGGTTTTGGAAATTCTTCTGATTTTCTTTTAAGACCAGTTCTCTAACTTGGAAAGTCCTGCTTTTGATTTTCTTTTAAGACCAGTTCTCTGACTTAGAAAGTCCTGCTTCTAATTTTCTTATTGTAGCTCTGTTTGAGTCTATTTTGATAGACTTGCAAATGATTTAAAGCATCTATGCATCTCTCATCTAGTAACTCCAGCTCATTTAGTCTTGATACTCGATATTCTTCATTAGTAATGAGGTTTTGTAGTGATATCCTGAGGGATGGGAGCTCGATCTCAATGGGGAGTACGACTTCTGATCCATAGACCAAGGAGAAGGGGGTGGCACTAGTGGGTGTGCGGATGCTGGTTTGATAAGCCCAAAGGGCGGGATTAAGCTGCAGATGCTAGTAACAACCTATGTCATTGACTATTTTCTTGAGGATTTTGAGGATGGTTTTGTTTGTAGCTTCTGCTTGGCCATTCCCTTGAGGATAGTACGGGGTGGAGAAGCGATGCTAGATTTTGAATTTCTCGCACAAGTCACGAACCTCCTAGTTCTTGAATGGTGTCCCATTATCTGAAATAATGGCTTTTGGGACACCATAATGACATATGAGATAGTTCAGGATGAATTTTGAGATCTGCTTCCCAGTGATATACATCATGGGTATGGCTTCCACCCACTTTGTGAAGTACTTAGTTGTAGTTATGATGAGTTTGTGGCCATTGGATGAGGTGGGTGAGATTTTCCCAATGAGATCGAGTCCCCACTATAAAAAGGGCCATGGTGTGACGATCGGGTGAAGCTCTTGAGCTAGAGCATGGATGAGGTCCCCATGTTGCTGACATTGTAAACACCTTTTAGCATGATCATGTGCTTCTCTTTCAATTATGGGCCAATAATACCCCATCCTCAGTAGTTTTTTGGCAATGGTCATTCCACTCGAGTGTGAACCATAGATGCCATTGTGTACCTCAGTTAGAGCGGTTAATGCCTCCTCAACATTTAAGCAGCATAGCAGAGTAACTTCTATGCTTCTATGGTATAAGGTATCACCTAGGATGACAAATTTGGATGCCTTTTTGACAAAGGTTCATTTTAGGTTTGATGGGAGGTCAACAAGTATGACTCCTATGCGAAGAAATGTGTAGATGTCATGGTACCAAGGATCACCTGGACTAATGATTTCACACACGAATTCTAAATTTGGTACCTCGAATGTGGGAACGAGAAGCTGCTCAATCAAGAATTCATATTTTGGAACATTGTTGGGAATATTTAGCAAGGATCCAATTGTTGCCATGGAATCTGCTACTCTGTTGTTGGTTCTAGGAATCTGTTCAAATGTTATTTCAATGAAAGATTCTTTGAATGTCCACCAATTTCTTGTATGGAGTGAGCTTATCATCCTTAGTTTGATATTCATTATTGACCTGATTTATGATCAACTGAGAGTCTCCGTAGACTTTGAGAGCTATGATATTCCATTGCACTGCTATCTTGAGAACTATAGTCAAGGCCTCGTATTCTGCAATAATATTAGTGCAAGGAAATGCCAGTTTGTATGACCTTGGTATGCAGTCCCCCTATGGGTGATGAAGAAGACACCAGCTCCTGATCCATGCTACATGTATGAGCCATTAAAATATAGTTTCCAGTGGTCAGCTACATTGATGTTGAAAATAGATTCATCTGGAAACTCTGAGACAAGAGGATTTTCAGAATAAATAGGTACTTCTGCCAGTTTGTCTCCAATAACTTGTCCCTTAATGGCTTTTCTCTCCACATACTCGATGTCATATTCTGATAATATCATTACCCATTTTCCTATTCTACCTATGAGCATTGCCTTTGATAGTAGATACTTGAGGGGATCAATTTTGGTGATGAGCTTTATCTTGTGTGCCAACATGTAATGTCTGAATTTTTGTGATGCAAACACTACTGCGAGACATGATTTTTTGATGAATGATTAGTTTAGCTCATGACCAACCATTGTTCTGCTGATATAGTAGATAGCCCTCTCCATTCCATTTTCATCATGCTGAGCTAGGAGAGCTTCAAGGGTTGTTGTTGTTGTTGATATGTATAGGATCAATGGCTTTCTTGGGATGGATGGCATTAAAACTAGTGGTGTCATTAGATATTCCTTGATTTTGTTAAATGCCTCTTCACATTTTGTGTCCCATTTGTATGCTACCCCCTTATGGAGTGGGTGACTTATTGGCTAGTTGTGCTATGAATCTTTGGATGGATTGAAGTCTGCCTTGGAGACCTCTTAGTTGTTTTAATGTCTTTGGATCTTCCATATCGAGGATTGTTTTTACCTTTGCTAGATCCACCTCAATACCCCTCATGGACACTATGTATCCTAGCAATTTACCTAATTGTACACTGAAGATGCACTTCTTGGGATTTAGTCTGAATTTGTATTCCTCCAGTCTGTCAAAGATAGCACTTAGGGTTGCTATATGATCTTGTATTTTTCTTGACTTAGCTAGAATGTCGTCGACATAGTCTTTGACTGTTTTATGAATCATGTCGTGGAATTTCAATGTCATGGCCCTTTGATAGGTTGCTCCTGTGTTCTTTAGGCTGAATGACATCATGTTCCAGTAGTAGGTCCCTCGTGGACAAGTGAAAGTTGTCTTATGTTGATCTTCTTTTGCTATCATGATCTAGTTGTATCCTAAAAATCAGTCCATTAGTGATAGCATCTCATGTCCTGCTATCATGTCTACTATCATGTCAATGTTAGGAAGAAGGAAATCATCCTTTGGACATGCCTTTTTCAAATCCCTAAAGTCTATGCAAATTCTAATGGCTCCATCAGGTTTTGAAATAGGTACCAAATTTGACACCCATTCTGGATAATCGATTGATCAGATAAATCCTGCATCTAACAACTTTTTGAGCTCCATTTTGACGAACAAAGTGATTTGAGGATGCATTTCTAAAGCTTTTGTTTGACCGGATTTGCTTCTGGATATACTGCTAAATGATGAACCACTATCTCTGGATCAAGCCCTGGCATGTCAGCATAACTCCATGTGAAGTTTATTTTTCTATCCCTTAGGAATGTTGCTAGGAGCTCTTGCTCTTCTGATAATAGTGATTCTGCATAAAATGTGATATGCGAGGTCTCCTTTGTTCCTAGGTTGACCGGATTGCATTTTTTGGCCAAGACTGCTGACTTCTCCTGATGAATATCTCTTAGAGGAAGATTGAATCCTTCATCCTTGGGTGGCTTAGAGAGGTTTTCACCATTGGATATGTCCTTTCTTTTTACTATTTTCTTATCAGAGAGTGCCACAGTGTGGTTTTCACTCAAGGACTTGGATATGATTCTTAGTTTCTCACTTTTGCGACTGAAGGATTCAATTGTTTCCCCATAATAGGCATGTGTGTCCAACTCCATTATAAATCCTGCCTTATGATCCCCATCTGGAATGTTGTCCCGCAATCCCATGAATTTTGAGAATGCCTCATCGTTTTTGAATGTATTAAGAACTGGTGGTCCTCGTTGGTCATAGTTGATCAGTTGGGGATATACTAAACAGATCTCATGATTTTGTTGGTCTGGTTTGAAGGAGTAGGTGCTAATCATGCAAAGAGTGGTATCCTCGAAATAACCTAGGTAGATTGGTCAAGTGATCCTCTTCATTGCTACTAATATAGGCCTTAGTTACAAAGTTATGTATGTCCCTACCTATGGATATTGGTGAGTGTACTTTTGTTAGTATTGGCTGAGGAGAAATGTTAATCGTTCTAACCGGAGGACTTTAGCCACGTATGGTTATACTTAGAGGGGTACATACAAGGCCAAGATTTGTTATGGGTCGTGTCTCTGGCATGATAGGTATTATGAGCCCATTGTCATTTTGTCCCAGTCTTTGATTTCTGTCGTAGCCCATTGCGAGCATCATTTGTAGGCCCTTGCTTGTCTCATCCATTGGTAGATTAGTTGCTGGTCTTTCATCTTGATATCGCATGTTTGATGGATCTACTTCAATAACCTCCTGGCCAAGGTATCCCTGGCTTATGAATTCAAGATAGTCTTCAGGATACGTTTGTCATGTGGAAGCTTGATTTTCTTATGGACGTCCCCATGATCTAGGAGATTGTGGTAACTCCCCTATCACAAAAGCATTATTAGGGAGCTTGTAGCTTCCACAACCATCCTCCTAGATGATGAGCTTGATATCAGAGATGGTGGGGATGGTGGGAATGGCGGGTGTCTCTGTCGTAGAAGTGGATGCGAGAGTGGCGGGGTCGATATATGGTGTGGATGGGTCCTCATCATTTTTTGGCACTTGGGGGATTTTGTAATACTTTGCCTTGAGATTTTTGCAATATGAGAAAGGTTCAGGATCTCCATGGATGATAACCTCTTGTCCATTATGTGTAAATTTCACACATTGGTGGAAGGTTGATGCTACGGATTTCATCACATGGATCCATGGGCATCCCAGGAGGATATTATATGGCAAGTCGAGGTCCAAGACCTGATAAGTGGTTTTGATGAGCGTTGGCCCTACTTGAATAGGGAGTTTAATCGTGCCCTGAGACACTCTTTATTGGTCATCATATGCTCTTATCGTGGTGCCCTTTCCTTTGTCGATGGAATCTTCTGATATTTTCAACTACTTGATGAGGGTGAGAGAACAAATGTTCAAACCTGCACCTCCCTCCACCAAGACCCTTTTGATTTTTCTCTTGTGTACAATGGCTTCCAAGTGAAGTGTATGATTGTGAGATGGTTGGGTGGGGAAATCTTGGTCAGAGAATGTAAGGAGATTAGGCATTATGATATTTTCGACCATAGCTTGGAATTGCTCTGCATTGAGATCTGCAGGGACAGTGGATGAGGCTAGTGCTTCTTCAAGGATCCTTTTGTGAGATGATATTTTTAACAACTCCATGATGGAGATGTGTGTTGGAATTCTCTTAAGTTGGTCTAAGACATTGTAGCCATTCAGAACAGATCTAGATGAAGGGACTCTATTTGGTTGGGATGATCCTACAATGGTGACTTTTCCACCTCTTGTGGTGACTCCACAATCTTTGGCATGGGCACCCTTGATGGTGATGACCATGCAGTCTTCATTTAGGGAGGCAACAATCATTTCATACACATGATTTACATTGCCCTTTCCTTTATCATTTCTATTCCCTTTGTTGCCATGATTCAACATTAGATTCGTGTAGATTTTAAGATCCTGATTTCCGTTAGGTTGTTCCACATTTATGATTTTCTTATCGATGAGATCTTGGATGATGTTTTTGAGTCTCATGTAGCTATTTATGGTATGACCTTTGATTTTATGAAATTCACAAAGTTTATTCTCATTATACCAAGGAGGTTTGACATCGGGTTCTTGGTAATTCTTGAATGTAGGAGGCTTGATGAGTTTTTCGTTGATCAACTTTTTCATTATGTCCTCAAGTGGCTCCCCCAAAATGTTGTATTTTCCTTTGGGATAACTTTTGCGTTGGGGTGGTCCTCTTTGGTCATTGAGATTATTGATGTTTGGATTATTGTTGGGTTGGTATGTTGTGTGATGAGTGTTTTGGTGTTGTGTTTGGGTTTTCGGTGTGGGTGTATTTTGGCGAGAACCACTAATGACCACCTTGGCATCGACGACACCATCATTTGTAATGTTTTTGTTCCTTGCCCACGTGCGAGGTTTATCGTTGTAATTGGATGGTGGGCAGTTATTTTTTTGTTCATGATATGATGTTGATTCTGTGGGTTGAGTCACAAGGGCTCTTTCGATGCTAAGCGCCTTGGAGATCAATTGCTCATATGTGGTGATACCCTGAACCTTGAGATGAAATGCCAAGAGGCCTTCTAGGTTGGCTATAATGGTGCACACTTGTTCTTCTGGCATGGTCCACTTGCTCCTATTGGCCTTGGATCGCCATCGTTGAAGGAATGAAGCGAAAGATTCATTATTTCCTTGTTTCAGAGCCGAGAGTTCTTCAAGACTAACATTCATTGCAATGTTACATGCGTAGTTATTAATGAATGCATCCCTAATTTCTTGGAATGTTCTAATTCCTTAAGGTAAGTGAGAGAACCATTCTATAGCGGGGCCTACCAAGCTTCTAGGAAATAGCTGCATCAGATAAGTATCATCATATGCGACTTCCATGCAATGAACCTGGAATTCCCTGATGTGATCTTCAGGGTTTCCCATCCCTCGATATTTGTCAAATTTGGGGATTTCAAATCCCTTGGGAAATGGTTTCATGTCTAGGCTCCTATCAAATGGATAGGGACACAAGTTGCTTGGAGTTTTGGTTGTTCGTCCTGATTGAAGGTCAAGCACTTGTTGCGAGAGCAACCTAAGTTGTGTCGTCACATCATTTTGTGGATTAGGGGGTGGGATGAAAGTGTTTTGGGGTGTTTCAATCATTGGTTGGATGGATGGGTTGGTTGGTACATTGTTTGATGGTATCTATATGTTTTTCTAAGTGAGGTAGGCTTCTACCTACTTTTGTATGAACAATGCTTGTTGTTGTTGCAATAATATTTGTGCTTTTTGTTGCACTTGTTTCCATTCCAGCAACACTTGTTGTTGTGCTTGTTGTTGTTCCAACAACATTTGTTGTTGGGCTACCAATTTCGTTGCTTCTTGCTACTCTTGGTATTGCTTTAATGCTTGTTGATATGCTTGAAATTGCGCTGCTTGTCTTTGTGCAAGAAGTTGTGCTTGATATTGAGCTTGTTGTGCCTGATATTGAGCTTGTGCTTGAGCTTGCACTTGTGCTGCTTGTTGTTGCAATAAAAGTTGCGCTTGAGCGGCCTTTTGTGCTTGCAATGCTTGTGCAACTTGTACAGCTTGAGCAGCTTGTTGTTGTTGTTGTTGCAATAATGCTTGGGCTTGTTGCACTTGTAAGGCGGATTGGGCCGCTTGGGTGGCTTGCGCAGCTTGAACAACTTGCTGAGCAACTAATTGTTCAGGTTTTTGTTTCTAAACTTGTTGGTATCCTCTTTGGAAAGCGGCTTGCAATGTTGCATTGTATTGGCTTGATGTCGTGGAAGTTGGTGGTGGTGGTGGATTTGGAATGGTGTTTGTGAAGGTGGTGTTGATGTTTTGCATGATGGATGGTTCTATTGATATGGTTGGTCCTTGGGATACCATGCTTTGTGATGTTAAGGGTGTGTTTGATGATGTTACCATTGCTTGTGTGTTTTTCATTTGTTGTTTTAATATCAATGACAAATTTTGAGCGTTTAGTGCAATGCTTTGATTAATGGTTGGGATAGAGGTTTGATTGATATTTGGTAGGGGAGGAAGCCCTAAACCAAGGAGTGGTGTGGATGATAATGGTAATGATGGGAGAGGTGGAAATGTAAGGGGTGTGAGTTGTGAAAATATCATGGTGTCGAATACACCCCCTAGTCTGAACATATCTTCGTCTTCTTGTGAATTTGTGAGAAGAGGTGTTTGAGGCGTTGCGTGAAAAAATGATGATGATGGTTCATGATGGAATGTGAGAGGAACATTTTTGTGTAATGGGTTTTGGGGTATGCTTTGTTCCAAGGTGGTGTTTGCATCCAAATTTTGATTATTAACAAGGGGGTGTGTTTGAAGTGCATTGAAAAATGCACTTCCCTTATTAATGTTGGGTTGGGTTGGAGGAAAAGATGTGATTTGCGAAATGTTTTGTGTGATGTTTTGAGATGGGGTCGTAGATGAGATGGGAATGGTGGATGAAATTGGAGGAAATGATGTCTCTACTATGGTACTCACATCAAAATCCGAAGGTAACTTGGCCCCTTGTTTTGCTAGCTCAAGCATGTATAACAAAGGGTTAAGTCTCATCATGATGTTGATGATTCTATGGTTGTCTAGATTTTGGAGCATTTCAGTCATTTCCTCGCGAGACATTCCAAAGGTAAGGTCCTCTTCTTGGTTTTCTTCTTGCAGATTTTGCGATGATGAGAGGGTCAATGGATTACTTGATTCGGCAGGATTCATTTCTGCATTTTTTTGGCTAAGATCGCTTGAAGCAGGTGTTTCTTTGTTGGATTCCATACTCTTCTTGTATTGAGATCTAGTTAGAACCATAAAACAAGGATCAATCTTCAAGAATAAGGGAGATGAATCTCTTGATTCTTTGGATCGATCGTTATTTTATGCCCCAAAGTAGAAGGTTTTTTAGGATGCCTTGAGGATCAAAGGCGATGATATGATGATGATGTTTTAGGGATGGATCATATGGATGTTGTGGCTCTTGAATAAGTTACTAGGCTTCTAGGACTTGTGGATTTTGATTTTGATTTTGTTTTTTGGATTTAAGATTGTGTCCTTGATTTTGATTTTGAACAAAAAGAACCTAAGATGTTGGATGATGATCTAGGGGATAGCTTTGTTCAAAGGATGATGCTTTGAATATGTGTGGGAGAAGGATGCATCTACCCACACCTATTCAAACAAGATGATTTGTTTCACTAAACATATGAAGAAGGATTCATCTACATATACTAAGCTAGACAAGATGATTTTGATAACTTGGACTAAGTATATGCAAAAGGATGCATCTACACATGCCTAGCCAAAGGTGATTTTGATAATGTTTTCAAGGATTTAGTCTCAATGATTTTGATGATTTTGATTTTTCCATAAATCCTAGCATTTAGGATGATTTCAATATTTTCCAAAAGGTGATGATTGTGAGATGATGTTGTTTTGATGTTTTGGAAGATAGATGAAAAACATATTTTGATATGTTTTGATCCTAAGATGAACCTAAAAAGGGTACACTTTGTTTGCCTAGACCTAGGTATTGAAGAGCATGTAAATGCTTCCTAAAGACCTTTGTAACCAAGAAATGATTTCATTTGAACATTCATTTTTGGATTTCCAACCAACGATTTTTTTCTTTTGGGATTATGAGTCTTCAACACATATGAAAGTTCATTTTGTTTAGGTTTGCTTAATGTCTTTATTTTACCAAAAACACTTTCTTCAATTAAGTTTTCAAACTAAGATGTCTAATGTCTTAATTTCTTCAAACCCCACAAGATATGTTATGTGGAAATTCAATGAATTTAAGGCAAGGGTTTTCCTATTGTTTTACTTAAGGAGACAAATCGAGATATAATCCAATGTTTAGAAACCTCTAAGGACGTGAATCCCAAGGGAAAGTAATAACATATGGATTGATTCAATTGCATTTGTCTTCAAAAGGGTTTGAAATTTGGATGATGTTGAGTGTTTGTTTTTGAGACGTTTTCAATCAAGCAATGTATTTTGTAACCCAAGAATAAGCACAATCCTATGGATGTGTAAGACAATATTTGTTGGATTCCCACTTGGACAAGTCTAGCTATGCCTATCTCTAGTGAATGGTTAGATGCTTGACCCCACTGGCTCCCCTCCACAACACTCACTTATACGGGGCAGCCAAGCATCAACACCCATGAAACTCCCATGGCATGTTTTCCATTTCTACTAGAAGACCGTAAAAGTGTGGGGTGGCTTGAGAATAACCGTTCTTGCACCAAAAAATAGATAAAAGGATTTTGGAAAATTCTAGCACATGGGTTTAGTAAGGAATTTTCGTTCGTGGAGATTGACCCATACGGAAAGAATCACCTTTCAGATCCATCTTGTCAGAATCAACCACATGATATTGGCGTTTCTTCCAATATCCACATTTATATCCTGATTGGAAATACTCTTGGATTTAGAGTGTTACCGGTTGAGTCATTCCCTTGGGTGAGTACTTTTTCCCCAAGGTAGGCCCTCTAGGATAAACAAAAGTGAATGAAGAACACTATTCGTAACTCAATCAATCCTTGTTGGAAACAAAGAGAGAATATACACAACAATGCCCCCACTCACACTCGCACAAGATGTTCAATTTTAAACCCAAATCGAGGTGTGGAGGTGATTGCTTTGTCTTACCCTAAAGTCATGAAAAAGGCCTTTTGATTCTCAAGATCGCTATAAAGTGCGAGAGAAGCACATACGTCCTTTTTCAATGGCTTTAGTTTAAGTAAGCTCTCACAAAAAACAAAGCTACACTTGTTCTTTTTAGATACACAAAGAAAAATGTGAGTTCGTTTTAGAGCACCAAATCACAAGTGGAAGATACCTTGTTCATTTGTTAATCCAATAAACAAAATCTCGTAAGTTGTTGATCCTATTGTTCATTTTAGCCTTTTTTCAAGAAATGGAAAGGTTCTTTTTAAGCCCAAATGAAAATTAGTGTTCTAAGAATGAAAAGATAACAAATTCTCAAAATAGTGTTAAACAAACACTAAAGTGTTTAAAAACACTTTGATTTCATAAGACATAGCCCTCATGCTCCTTCTTTCTTCAATTTTGATTTCCAACCTACAAATAACAAAATCAGATCAGATTCTGGAAAAATACAGAAATTAAAAGGCAGGAAACAAAAGATAAATTAATCATAAATAAGAAACATGTGCTAAAAAAATTAATTTTTCCCTTTTACTGTCTCCCAGTGTCGCAACTCGTGATGGTGTTGTTGTTTGGCTTCTAAGCGGTGCTCTTACAGTGCCGCTTACCAGTCAGCAGTGCTCTGTGTTGGGATAGAGAGCTCAACTGCATTGCAATTTTTTCCCAGCATCAGAGTTTAATATTTCTTGAAAATTTCTGTAGGTCAGTGAGTCCAACGATGGAGTTTAAAATTCAAAATTTTTGGCTAGACGAGTCCAACGGCACAGTTTTATGTTTTAAGCGGTGCCATATAGCGACGCTGACGAGCCCGTGGTGCTAAAACAGCGATGCTAACAAGCCCATGGTGCCAAAATAGTGACGTTGAGTTCCCAACATTGGAATTTCCTATGTGTGAAGAAAAATGTAGAAATTTCAAGAAAATATTAGAAATAATGATATCAGCCCTCCTTCTAGCACCAAATGTGCGAACCCTTTTCCTAGTACCTGCAAAACAATAATGAGTAAACAAGTTAAACAAGGAATTGCAAGCTAAAACAAGGATTCCCCATGAAATCCATTTACAACCTCAAACTAGGAATGAAAATAACAAAGAACACAATGAAAATGATAAAACAAAGATTAAATCCTAATTAGATGTGAAAACTCATGATCCCATGGGGGAATTGGTGCCAATTTGATGTGAAAATTGGCCCTTTCCCAATTCCTATGATGAAATCTTGATAGGTTGAAGATGATATTGATCCACTTTGATGAAAGATGAGAACTCTAGCCAAATCTGCAAAAAGTCTAGCTAAGAATTCAATGATGGATGGAAATGGCTAAATATTTTAGCATGGTAACTTTGCTTGGATTGTGGATGATAAAATGAGGATATGATCTCTTTATTTATAGAAATCCAAGATGGATGAATGTCCAAATTTGAGCAATGTGGGACTAACATTCATCCAATGATATGATGCCACTTGTCAAGCTATGAATGGATGATGGATGTGCAAGATTTGGGGTTTGTGCCAATAAATGCAAATATTTGAAATTCAAATTTGTTGAAATGACATGCAAGAGGGAAGGGAAAATGCAATAAATGCCACTTGGCTCAAGGCAAAGGACATGTAAGATGAATTTATTGCCTTGTTGGATGTACATGTTGACTTGGAATTTTTGAATTCAAATTGAGAGAATATTCTAAAAGATGCCTTATGAGGAAAATAGAGATTTAATAAATGAATTAAATCTATTTTCATGTGCAACTTGCATTATCTAGAGGATGTGACATGAGATGAGATCAAATTAATCAAGGGTTAATTAATTTAACAGGAGATTTGATGATGTGACTTATTTAACTTAGATTTATGGGTTTATTTAAATCAAATAAGAGGGGAATATGATAAGAGGCTAATTAAATAAGGATTTTGATTTATTTAATTAAAAGAGATGGTGTTAGATTAAATCAAATAAGATTTTAATTTATTTAATTTAATGGATAGACCTTAGAGATTTAATCAAATAAATTGATTATATAATTAAATAGGGATAATTAGATCAGATGGATTGATTTAATTAACAAAAGAGATGACTTGATTAGATAAAATGATTTATTTAATCAAGAGTGGAATATTGATGAATTTAATCAGATAGGGAGATTTGATTAAATGGTTAGACTAAGGGATGATTCAAGAAGAAACAATGTTAGTAAGTCAGGATCAAATGCACGATGTTAATCAGTATATTTTATGTGTCTACAAGATCCATCAAACGTGAGGGTCCATAGCTGATTATGAGTTGGGATTGATCTCTTTGAGCTTGTTGTGGGTTCTTGGATAAGATGAACCATAGGTGGGGCTAGTTGATTTTTTGCATCAAATATTGGGAATGGGTGTTCAATAGGTTCATCAGGTGCAATATCCAATTCCCGCTTAGATATATCATGTAATCCTAAGATATCTTTCTAACAGTTATCTGTATCTTTGATTAACCCCTTGGGTTTTGGTATACTTGTGAGTGCAGGGGTATCAAACAAACCCTGGGGTTGTTCAACATAACTATGTTGGTCTGGTATTATGACCAGGGTAAGTTCAGTTTGAGGAGGGACTTCCTCTGAAGGTATATTATCCCTGGTTAACATTATTGCATTTTTGGCTTCAAATGAGAAGTGATCTGAAACGGTCTCAAGGTGACTTGGGATATTTTCTTTAGTTTGGAAAACATGATTTAGAATACTAATGCAGGGTTGGCAGGTCAATTCTGAATGATTTTGGTAGTGCACCCTGCAGCAATTTGGGAGTAGAAGACTCCACAAATTGATATCTTCCCCTAAGACCAGCTGATCCTGTTGCAGCTTCTTGATCAATACTTGTTGGTTTACACTAATCATGGGATTAGGGAATTATTGCATTGAAAAATCATTAGAATGAAGAACCGAAAGAGTCAGAATTTCCTCTCTTTTATAAACCCCTATCTTGGTTTCAAAATAAGCTACCTCGTTGGGACAGTCATACTCAGTGATGATATGTTTGAGGCAAGGTTCAATCTCAATCCTAATCTGCATAGGCATTCCCCTCCATGGTAGCCACATATGTGAAAAGTTGAGGGAGAGATATCCCCTTATACTCTTCATTAGATCTCTGCTTAAAAGCATATTGTAAGTCTCAGGAATGTTTGCTACCTGAATATCCATATTGGTTTGAATTCTAGGGTCAGACCCTACTTGTACATGTATATTTCTCAATTCTCCAACTACATTAACCTCTATTTTATCAAGTTGGATGACCTTATTGTTTGTTTGGATAGGATTCAATCCCAATTTCTTGCATACAAAAAATGGCATAACATTGCCAAAAGCCCCCGAATCTAGCAGACAATTGTGAAAATTCTTCCCATAGATTCACAAACTTAAAAGAAATGGTGGGGTCCCTACCTTGTTTCTGAACAAAGCTGCGTTTAGGTCTGCAACGGGTGCCATGGTAGTTTTCCCTTTTGATTTATCAGCTTCTTCCAAAGCTTTCAACACTATATCTCATTGGGAAGGGCACCATTTAGGATGTCAAAGTATGATAAAGAGGTTTTTTATTTCTGCATCTTAGAAACAATATCAAATTCTATGTTATAACTTGCATTATATTTGAAAACAACAGATGAATTACCTTTGCTAGGGAAGTCAGGCGGACCCTTCGGTGGATGAGGGTTGTTATCAACACTCTAATTTAGAGGCACCATGTGGCTAGGTGGTGTTGATGTAGTGAACAAACCCTTATTTTGGTTTCTTAGGAAGTGTCCTCCCTTTGTCTGAAAGGCTTGGGCATCATACACATCTTCCTCTGGTTCATTCTCATTCTGCAATGGGAATGAAGGTTCTTCTTCAAAGAGGTCATAAGCCATTGTTGTATCCATTGAGCCACCTCCTTTATTTGAATTCCCTTGGAACGTTTGGGCATCTACCTATGCCATCTTCACAACCTTCTCCATTTCAGGACAATTCACCTCGTAATGAGTTGCAGTATCATGTAGCCAGCACCAGTTAGTCATAAAATTGAGGCCAGCCACATTTGTAGTATGTGGCATGTCCTCATTAGCTTGATAATTGTGAGAAACCCCACCATTATTTGGCCCTGTGTTCCATTGTCTGTTGTTATTAGGCCTCTGGTTATATCCTTTATTCTGATTTTGATAGCCTTGGTTAGGGAAGTTTTGGCCTTGATAATTCCTCTCACTATGATTGTTGTTGTTTTGATAATTACCCTGATTATTATTATTCTAATTAGGGCAATTACCTTGATTAGCATAATTACCTTGGTATTGAGAAGGGTTCAGTTTAAGCTAAGCCATGTCATTTGTGACTTGAGACAAAGTTTTCTTTAGGGTCTCCACCTCATTTGTGAGTTGAAATATCCTTTCACTCTCAGCATTCTTAGAAATAGGTGGCTGACCGACAAGATTTGGTATTCTAGCTTGATTATGATGACCATGTGGACTGTGATGAGCCTGTGATTTTTGAGAGAAGTCAAGAGCTCCATTGGAAAATAATGGAACATGAGATTGAGTTTGCAACTTAGACATAGGTCCATAATGGGAAGGAGACATCCCTAGGATAGTATTGAATAAAGGGGTTGGATTAGGCATCTAATACCCCATAGAAGGAAAACCCCCTCCCAAGTTCCCTTTTTGAGAGCTAGTTTTTTGTTGCAACTTGATGGCTAGATTATAAACTTTGGACAAAGAATCAATATTTGCCAGCTGATAAGTCCTTTGTAGGAACAAGCCAAGCAAAGGGTCTATAATTCTAAAATATGCCTGAATGGAACTATTCTCAACAACTAGATATGGGTCCTACAATATCCTATACATTTGTTGAAACCTTGTATTAAACAAGGGCAGTGATTCACGTGGCTCCTTCCTAATGGTAGCAAATTGATGGAACAAAATGGATGGATCCACATAAAATCTGAACTGATTGATGAAAGCATTCTCCAGATCTATCTAGCTCAAAATAGAACCTTGTGGAAGATTTAGATACCAGTTGTACACCACATCCCCTAAGGAATAAGGGAACAACCAACAAACCACATCATGGTGAGCTATCTGGGCTCTGGTACAAGCATCCTTAAAAGCACACTTCAGAAAAATCCGGCCGGACCTAAATTCTGCGGATGACCCAAAACTCCAAACTCAGAGCACACTTCCAGGAAGATGAAGGAATCTGGGAAAATTCAGAGAGATGGAAATTCCATGGAGTCTTCAGAATCCTGAAAAACCTTCATCACACTCAACTTTTCATGAATTGATTGAAACTCGACGAGTTCTGAATCTCTTGAGGTCGACTCAAATCTAATTCATGATTTCTATTTATCCCTTTGGATCCAAACTACCTAAGGAGTCAAATAACGAAAGTGCACAACAAACCAGTGATACCCTAGATTCAACTATTAAGACCTCTGCCATGAACAACAAGGGAAAGCTTAGATTACCTAGATGGAACTTGGATAAACCCAACAATGTTCACAGTGGGTTTGCAATGAATAATGGACCATTCCTGAGCAAGCCTTGATTAATACAATAAATGTGAAACTCATTAACCAACTCAGAGCACATCAAATTGAACTGGGCTTCGTAAAACCCCACCTGAATCAAACTAAGGCATTGAAAAACAAGGCAAGGCATGGAAACCGTTCAAGAACACAAATCGGCAAGAGATCCACCTAGGTGGAGAGAGTTAAGAAACTCTCAGTGACCAGTAAGTCTCAGCAACCCAAAATTTAGAAACCTGACGGCAAGCGGAATCCAGAAGAATCTGGCCCAGGTGGAATTCCTTGAAGAGCCCGAAACTCCAAACTTCCAATGTCTAAATTACTTTCCGGGTTTATGATGGAATCTGGGAAAATCTGGATGGGTCAGAAAATCCTGAAATAGGGTAAAAACCCAAACTTTTCCTTAAAACTTAAGTTTTCAATGTGAAACCTAGGCGAACAACTTGGATGGGTGAGATGAACAACTAAGGACCTTGAAATAAATCAAAACAATAAAATCCATAGGCCCAAAAGATGTTAGAATTTAGAGAAAAAGAGGAGGGGGGAAGGGGTCCCATTTTAATCAAATTTAAAATGGGATAGTTATGCAAGGCATAATAGGAACTCCTCAACCCTAAACTCATCTATACCACTATCGATAAAACATGTCATGTTTTTAATTAGGCCATGCTCAACCATATGAGGTAATTTTGATTCCCTTTCAATTTTGACATCCTTACCATCAATGGAGAAAGTGGAAAATGACAAATCACATTGCATGTTACCGCCCATTGATGCACTCCATTTTCTTGAAAAAAGCATCCCAAAATGAGTGGGATGTCTGTGACTAATACTGTCATGACTAAGTCCCTATCAGGGTACTGAGTCAATTTATAATGAAAAGCTCTAATAGTTCCAATAACTAGCACTTCTCTTGAATCCATAACATAACATTTACCTTGAGCAGTATCTACTGTCAAGCCCAATGCCTCCATTATTTTGAATGGCATAACATTATTTGATGCCCCTGAATCTATCATACAATTTCTTAAAATTTTCCCATTAATATCCACACTTAAGAAAAAGAGAGTTATATTTTCAAGGCACATGTTAATAGAACTTCCTAAATATACAGGAGGAACTTGTGACACAATTCTCTCCGCTTCCTTTTCTTCTTTTCTAGTTCCTTGTCCAGTTTTATTATCAACATCTTTGATCTAGGCTATTGTCTTTTCTTTGTGTTCATTTATTCTCATCATTTATAATAAAGATACAATTACTTTAACCTGATAAAGCACATGAAGTATATCTACAGGTGTATACTTTGGTAGATTAGATATCATACCTTCATCATTTTCCTTTTTCTCCTATTGATTACCTCCTCCTAGCTTCTTTTTCTTCTTATCCTCTGCAGCAGGTTCAACTACCTTTGTGATCACCTTGGTCTTCACCAGTGATGAAGTCACATCTTCTTGAGGTTTTGGGGCTTCATTCTTTTGTGTCCAAACCTTATCATTCTTAACCTCTTTGACTTTCACAACATATTTTTTGTTGTTAACCTTAATACCTCTATTTTTATCCTTTTGTTCTTTAATAAATAGGCCAGTAGGTTTACCCTGCTCACCACCCATAGTTCTATTTCTAAATTGAATTGAACTTCTCATTTGAGCAACCATTTCTTCGGTCAATCTTGCAATCTCCTCTTTTGATGGTCTCCTTAAAGACACTGAATCTTCAAGCTATTGCATATTGCAAGCATTATGATCAAAATCACCTTCCTCATCAAAAAAGATTTGTTGATGATACATCTCACTTCTTTGCCTTTGATTTTCCATAACATCTTCATGTACCTCATCATCAGAAGAACAATCTACCTCATCAACATATGATCTGGTCATACAAAAATCTACATCATCCTGCTCATATTCTGATGCTTGATTATGGACATCCTCCTCCCCTCCTTTAGCAACAAGCAACTGAGCAATACCAAAATAATTTTGATCATGAGGGTGCTCACACACTTCACACCATGGTCTATCTGCTACTAGATTCACTGAATGTTTTTGCAAGGGATCTGATGTATGTTGATCATTTTTAGGCTTTTGGCTAGGCAAGATTGGTTTCCCATCTTTCCAATTTGTATTATAAGGATAATTTTTCAATCTGAGTGGCCTATCATTCTTATTATAGGGTTTCTTTTCATGTCCTATACCCTTCTCTTGCTTAGCAACAGTTTGCTTTATGTCTTTCAGAGTATTATAAACCTTTTCCCACTTTTCATCATCCTTAGGCTTTGCAACCAGAATCTTCTCTGTCTTATTCTTAGGATTTTTTAAAAGTGCAGGTTCTCCCCTACCACACTTCCTAGAAGCTCTTCTATTGCTATCAATATTTATAGCCACCCTAAATGCATCCCTCATAGTATGAGGGTCCTTATCTCTAAGAAGATATGCCATTTTAGGATCAAAAGCGTTGAAGTATGTAGTTAAGCAAACATTTTAATCAAGCCTTAGAACCTGAAGTAATTTATAGATTGCTTTTTGAAATCTTAAGTTAAACTATGTCACAGGCTCATTCAATGACTTCTTGATGTTATTAAATTCATTCAGCATAAAACTAGCATTAGTTTTATCACCATACTGCTCCTTGAAACACTTTTCAAATTCACCTCATGAACCAATGCTCGCATTAGGTAGACCTCTATAGCAATCCCTCTCATCTTCTACCATAGATTGTACAAAAAAATTCATTACAACATCTTCATGTTCTACCTCATAATCATTTAGCATATCCATAAAAGCTTTCAAGTGTTCCTCTGCTGTTACAACATTCTTTCTAGAAAATTTATTCATCTTTTCTCTCAAGTCAACAAGGATGGGATTTGGATAACAAAGGATACCATCAAAGAATAATGGCCTATACCTTTCTAACTGTATCGGTCATAGTTTAAACAATCACTCATTCTTCTGAGGATCAACACCATACCCTAAATCTTGTACTTTAGAACCATCCTGATCTGGATTTGTAGATCTATTTGCATGAGTCTTTAGGCTAGAGTTGTTTATGGTGAGGTCTTGGTGGCTCGATGAGGTGGCAGCTTGTGTAGCCTCATCCATGTTTCACATCTTTAGGAAACTTAGTTTCCTCTTCATTTCTGCATTTTTAGCCTCAATTTCTGCTTTCTCCAACACTTCTACCAGAGCTTCATTCTCCTTTCTAGCCTTTTCTAAGGAAAATTCTATTTGCAATGACACATGTGGTTGGAAATATTGTTGTGTGGAATGGTGAATCACTTTCTCATTTATTTTAATCCCCTCAACCTTTTTCTTTCCCTTATCTAAGACAGGCTTATTTGGTTAAGAACTAATATGATTTGTGGGTTTTGGGTCAGCAGTTCTGGGTTGGAAATCAATGTAGCGTATTGGGTTTTCTTCAAACATAGCCAGACCCTCGACACTTGGTTTAGGTTCTTGTTGGTTCAGGAACTTCATGCTTTTCAACTACCTCATCAACCTATCCCTCTCAATCGAAACATTTCTCAACTCTACTTCTCTTTCTTCTTCTCTTTTCCTCCTGAGCTCAGCTTGCTTTTGGATTTCCCTCCTCGAAGAATTAATGTCCCCAGAAACATCATTAGGGTTAGGCAAAGTCACATCAAAACTTGATGTGTCACTTAGGTCTATTAAATTGACCTCTTCCAATACATGTTCAGATAATAAAGGGTTTACATCATTTTCAGCAGGAGGAGACACATTACTGGTGCATTCTCTATGATGGCTTCGACTTCTACTCCTACTTCTCTTTTTAGCATATTTGACACTAACATGCCCTTTATTTTGACATGCCACATCTTCTTGAACTAGTGTATTAAATAATGCATCAAAAAATCCAAAACTATCTGAATTTGAACTTCTAGATACTGAACTTCAAGACACCTTTTCAAGATTTTTAGGGATAGGATGTAAGAGCTTACTTGTACCTTGATGTACAGGGTCCTGTGACGTGGGAGTAGCATTACTAGATTCTGGTGTTCTTAATTCTTCATACTAGTCCACAAGTTTTCCACTTATAATAATCTTTTTACAATAAAATGGACACTGGTGCAGAGACTTCAGAGTCGCCACCATATCAGCTTGGGAATACCAAATACCTAAAAGCACATGGTGGAGGATAAAAACTTTCAGAACCTTGTATTTTCAACACACAAAAGTGCTTTATAGAAGAAGTGGATAGACTTAAAACAAAATTTTAGGCTCAACCCTCAAATCATAGAAATACTATGATAACTCTATGCAAAATGGACAATAGACACACTGGCAAGAAATATTAAAGCTAAATCCCCAATAGAGTCACCATCTTGTTGGTTTCTTTTTACACTGTAACCAGGTTTCTCTCCTAATCTACCTATGGAACTACCAATCCCAATCAAGGGCAGCTTGAAGGACCTGGACCAATTGATGAGGATTTTAAGAAACCTCCTAGACTTTGGGCTCTGCAAGACTCGGGAGGGTGATACCTTAATGTTTTTACAACCTCTACACCATTGTTATAAACAACAATAACAATAACATATGATCTCACCTAATAGCTCAACACAATAGGATAATACTGAAACAAATTGGCTATTTATCAGTAATATCAACTACTTGGAGCATGAGATAACTACAACACAAGGTACTATAAGATGGTCATTGATTTGCAATTTGCAGCAAGCTCTAGGAAAATACAAGCAAACACTGAATCATATGGGTAATCACAACTTGGACTAGTGTCATATATCTATTGGGCAAGAGTCAAATTTATAAGCATCTAAAGGCATGTAATAGATTTAACATATAACATATGGAATCCTTGATGATATTGCATTACAATTTCATCAATATATATATTCTACCTCAATACTACTTACCAAATCCTTAGACAATACATATCCTCCCATAATCCCATTCAAGCATTTTAATTAATTCTTTGAATTAAAGCCAAAACAAGGATCATACACACCACAACAGTGAGATGGATAAAACAACCCTTGGTAATTTTATTCAAGGTTCAAATATGCAAGTACAATGGAGAGACATGAGCTTGAATTTTTCATTTAAAATCAAATGCTAGTACTGTTATACAAAATTAAACCTCCATGAACTCAAAAATTATTATAGACTGACTCAAAACCTAAGTTTCACTTCTTCCTAAAAACCATCAGACTTTACAAATTACTTTGCAACCTCACCTAGACTCGACAAAATTTGTCTAACTTGCTACTACTTACCTTTGGCCTTGAAATCCTTCTTATAGAGAATGAAGGAGCAAACAAGCATCGAGCCAGAGAGTACACACGTCATTAGCCAATTGGCACACCTGAAAAAGAGTTGATTGTAGCCATAAAGATCACCAGAAACCCATGACAAGATTGCCATTAAAGCAAAACTGAAAACCGCTGCAACCACAACATCTGACTTATTTATTGAAATTTTCTAGTAAGCATCCTTCCTTCCATTAAAACTCACCTACTTTCCTGTACAAACGGCTCCAACCATACTCTAACCCTAACTTTAAAATCCAACCATTAATCCTTCAGTTGAATCAAATTATCAAATGACCACCTTCAAAACTAGCTGACACAATCACCAGTGTGGCAGACAAGGGCCCATCACACCATAATCTACGAAGGAAATCCACGTGGCGGTTGCCCGCGATATCACAATCCTTCAATTTCTGATCATGCAATGGTGGGAAAATGTTGATCTTGAACATCGGTGATATCGTTCCCTCAAGATAGTCGTCAGCCATATCCATAACTATCAAGCAACTTTTCCACCAAGATTAAAACATCTCCGTCAATTTTCAGCACGTGCATCCTGTGAGTGCTTTAGTAACCCACCCTTTTATCTCTTCTACTTCATCGGATGGGACACGTGGCATTCGCTCATGATATTTCCATCCTGTAATTTTTGATTGTAGAATGGCGGGCAACTGTTGATGTCCAATAAATAAAATTGACAACACACAAACTTATCTCCATCAACCCCACCGAGGAAGAGACGCGTGGTGCCAACCCATGATATCATGATCTAGTAGTTTTGGATCATAGGATGGTGGGGAACGGCTAGGATGCAACCAGACTCAAATTTTAAGCTCTATCATAGATCTTCTTTGACTTGACTAGTTACCCTAATTTCTTCGCTTTTGCTCATTTTTAATGAATCTCCCTGGCCATATCAAATATTTCATTTTAAATGTTTTTCCTAAAGCAATGAAACATTTAAAATACATCGCTCAAAATTTCCACAGGCCCCACCTAGTACACATGGAAATATATCGCTGCTTTGTGATAAATAAAAAGGTGAGCACCTTCCAATTGTGAAATAGAGGGCAAGGGCTAAGATCAAACGACAGTTGATCAACAATGGTGCAAGTTTGATCCCCCAGATAGGACACGTGGCGCTCAGATAGGACATCTGGCGCTCACCCATGATATCGCAATCCTTCAATTTTTTATCACAGGATGGTGGGAAATATTTGATATCTGAAGGAAAATGATCAACAACAGTGCGAACACCATACTTCTGCAAAATATAACCTTTTATTAATAGGACAAGGGGGCATTACTAGGCCGACAGGACAACAATGACATAAGCTGTTTCTAAACAATGAAGCGCATGGTCATCCTAGACTTAGGAAAAATAAAACCTGAGAGGGAAGCAAAAATTAAAATCAAAGGGGCCAAAGCCTAGATGAACCAATGGGGCATAATATGTTTCAAAACCCTTCAAAAAGGTAACGTCCAAATAGAACCTCAACTAGGGCGGAAAACAAACACTAGGGTTTTACATGAAAAGAAAGTTAAAACCCCAACCCTAGGATTTTCCAAACACCAAGGAAGACTAGTTGACACCAGGAAGGGAAAAAATGGAACACACAGAGCAAAAAAATTGAAGTTCCAACAAGAGTCATCAACTGTATAGGTTAGCTCCATTCATTGGTTCAAAATAGTTGCAAGTTTGATCATAGAGCCTAGTATCCTCGTAGGATTTGTAACTTGCATTTTTGAGATCCAACACAAGACTTGCCTTATTCCTTACCACTTCTCCATTCTCATTTAGTTTGTTTCTAAATACCCACATAGTTCCAATCATATTTCTATTTGTTGGTCTTGGGACAGGTTCTGATGTCTAATTCTTCTCAATCCACAACAATTCTTCTTTCATATCCTTGATCCAATATTCATATTTGCATGCCTAAACTACTTTTTTAGGCTCAAATCTAGAAAGTAAACATAGATTTATGTATTATTCAACAAATTTCCTTCTTGTTAGTACACCTTTGTTCTGATCTCCAATGATCTTATCTTCAAAATGATTCTTCTACACATAATTAGGAGTTTTAGGAATCCTTCTTGGAGCTTTTTCCTCTTCAATATACACTTCTCTTTCTTCAAATTTTTCTTCTTCCCTACAAGAAGACTCATCTGATTCATATCCATCTATCCTCATTGAATTCTTTTGTAAATATTCATCAACCTCGACACTTGCAATTTTAACAATCTTTCTTAGTCTCTTGTTGTAGCATCAATAAGATTTTCTTCTAGTATAATATCTAAGGAAGATACCTTCATTAGACCTTGCATAAAACTTTCCTAAGATGTCTTCATCTCTTTTGATATAACATTTGCTTCCAAACACTCTAAAGTACCTGACAATAGGAATACTTCCATACCATAGCTCATAGGAAGTCTTTGCACTATTTTCTCTTGCGTGAACTCTATTAAGTATATAAACATCAATATGAATTTCTTCTCTCCAGTAAACTTTTGGTAGATTTTCCTCTTTCATCATTGTCCTCTTAGATTCTTGAACAATCATATTCTTTCTCTCAACTACTTCATTTTACTGAGGATTCCTAGGGGTAGATAGGTACCTCTTTATGTCATGATCTTCACAAAGGATGTTAAAATCATTGGAGGTGATCTCTCCACCTCTGTCAAACCTCAAACATTTGATTTTCATATCCATTTCATTCTCAACCATAACTTTGAATTCTTTAAACTTGTCTAAAGATTTTTATTTTTCTTTGAGAAAAGTAACCCATGTCATTCTAGAATAATCATCAATTAATAGCATGAAATACATGTCACCTTAAAGAATTATTACTCTGTAGGGCCACAAATATTTGTATGCACTAATTCCAATAGCCTGGTAGTAGATTGTTCTTTGAGTTTGAAGATTCTTCTTGCTTGCTTTCAAATTTGACATTCTTTATAGACAACATTGATGAACTTTGTAATCTTTGGAAGATCTAATATAGTTTGAACTAAACTGATTCTTACTAAGTTATCAAAAATTTTGTGACACCTTAAAGAATTATTACTCTGTAGGGCCACAAATATTTGTATGCACTAATTCCAATAGCCTGGTAGTAGGTTGTTCTTTGACTTTGAAGATTCTTCTTGCTTGCTTTCAAATTTGACATTCTTTATAGACAACATTGATGAACTTTGTAATCTTTGGAAGATCTAATACAGTTTGAACTAAACTGATTCTTACTAAGTTATCAAAAATTTTGTGACACATCCTCCTATTCCATAACCAAATTTCATCAATATGAGTCATAAATTAATGTCCATTATCACCCTTGAGTTGATAAAAATTTGCATCTATCCTTCCAACAACCACAAAAGTTTCATATCATTTTCTGATCTCACATCCATCATCCTAAAACATAAGATTGTATCCTTTACTATAGATTTTTCCAACACTCAATAGGTTATGACTTAAACCCTTATCATAGTAAACATCATCAGTGTTATGCTTACCATCAAAACTAATAGAAACTTTTCCACATATCTTAGAAGATGTATCATCACCAAATCTAACACATCGTCCATCATATTTTTTAAGTTTAAAAAGCTTACTCTTGTCACCAGTCATATGATTAGAGAATCCACTATCAATAATCCAATAGTTCTTATCCTGTCTAGCATGAAAATTAGATACCAAAGTACCTTTAATCTTATCCTTTATCTCTAGAGGTCTTTCCTTCACACATCTCTCTGAGTTAGTAGAAATAGATTCATCTTTTAAATCCATGAACAAGAATTTATCATCTTCATCTCCATAATCAAATTGATCATTAGAAATACTTGCATCTTTTCTAACATAATAACTTTTCTTAATCATATTACCTTTGTTCTCCTTACTTTTTGTATTCAAAGCTCTATTTGGACATCTTGAAGCATAGTGACCTATCTTTCCACAATTGAAACATTTGAAAGGTAGATTACCATTTCACTTACCAGTACCATTCTTTATTCTCCTTACAAAGTTAGCTTCCATATCATCAAGATCATCCTAATCTGATTCCTTGGTCCCATGTGATTTTCTAGCCTTAAAAGAAGTCTCAACTTTTGTACCAAATTCTCTCATCTCAAAATTAGTTAAGGAAACATACAACTGTTCTCTAGTATATTGATTCAAAATTTTGAATTCTTTAATAGAAGGAAATTTATGATTATAATATTTAGGAAGAGTTTTGAGAATTTTCTTTACAACTTTTGGTTCTTTGAGTTCGCCACCAAGACCTTTTATGGAGCTGAAAAAATCATCTACCCTTTGCATATAGCTTGTAACATTTTCATCTTCAAACATCTGTAGGTTCTCAAACATGATCTTTATAGTTTGCATCTTAGCTTCTTTGACCTTGTCATCTCCTTCATAAATTCTTTCTAAATTTCTCCAAATTACTCTAGCAATTTTTGTACTCATCACTTTTACTAATTCAAAATTAGTAAGACTATTTAAGAGAAAAAACCTTGCTTTACCATTTCTTTCATAAGATTTGATCTCATCAGTAGTACTTGGACAATTTTTGGATTCAATATATCTATTCTTAACAGACTTTTAGACATCAAATCCAAGATAAACTAGATAACATTCCATCCTTGTCTTCCAGAATGCATAATCCATTCCATCAAACACAAGGGCATGTTTCTTGTGCGCCATCCTAGATCTATCTCAAGTTGTTAAGATTTCTTCCAAGGAACCAGGATTTGATACAAATTGTACCTTAAAACTTCAAAATCATCATACACATTAATACAATTAACACTTAATCTATTATAATGATTTAGCATGAAAAGAAAATAACAAAAACTGAATCAAATCAACACCATACAAAAGAGAACAACATATTTACATGGAAAAACCAATATGGGAAAAACCACTATGAGGATTAGCTCAAAATATAAAGTAATATCAACATTGAATACAATAGGGCTCATTTCCCAAAGAAAGAAAGGCTCACTGCCAAAGACTCACTACCAAAATAGAAAAGAATATAAAGAAGAGTGTTACATATAGAAATCCACCATAATACCACCAACATCTTCACAGCTTGATTGAAGGATTGTAGACACCCTCTACTCATTACATCCAACAATCTAACACATGAAATCTCACATTGCACTTCTTAGATTCACACTCTAACACTCTATAATTTGCATCATTCATATCATAATTGTCTATATTCACATCCCTAAACAACTCAACTAATATGTATATCATCCTCAACCTTGAAAAAATTATCTAAGGTCAGCACCAAAACACTTCCATAGTATATAAAACTAAAGGCGGACCACACCACTCTTTATATGGGACCCAAATCTATAACACAACACTACCACGTGCTTCTATAAATAATAAGCATCCACTAAAATTAGTGTAAACACCAAGGTTGGTTGTTACCCATGCAAACACCATTAAAATTTTAAGTACACTCTTTGTTTGATACAACAAAAACTTGTAGACTATAAATTTCACCTGAACATAATCTAGAATATTCCACAAACACCCTAAAATCCAAAAAATTCCACAACTTTCACTCGAGGAATGTACACACACAATACACTCAATAAACTTTGTCATACATTGCAACTTAAGAAACTGAATTTTGAAGAATAAAACCTCAAAATAAATTAAGTAAACAAAGATACCAACACTATCAACACCCCTTCAAATCCACAAGACTCGAAACCAAACTATAGAGAAATGTGGAGAAAAAAATTTCTCCTAGACACCTCTGCAATATACCGTTCAAATACTGGTGAACACATCTTCTTCTGTATATAGATCCAACACACCAAATTTTGAATACAATGCCTCTGAACACCTCTAATCAACATATCCAAAATTCATAGGAAGATCTTCAACCTTGAAGAAATGAGAAGCAACACCAAAACACTAGTCTGCAATCGAGAATAACATTGCAACACATTGTTTCCTCATTTTATCAAATTTTCTCAAAAGCACTTAAAAACAAGCATCAAAGACACTTCCTCATCACCACCAAGTTAACTAAAACATATAAAATCAACCATATATCCATAGGGGTGTTCCCACAATACTAGTTTACAATTCCCTTCATGAAGAAAAATTGCAAAAATGCTCTGAAGAATTTTTTTTTAGGTTTTTAGGGGTTCACATGAACCCAAAAAAGGGTTTGCTCGAACCCCCACTCCGAGTGAACCCCTTTGTGATGTAATCCCCTTTTTTGTATATTTTTAATGAAAATTACAAAAAAAAGGGGGTTCGAGCGAACCCCCCTTCGTTCGAAGGGGTCCAAGGGGTTTGCTTGAACCCCTCTTTTTTCCTTTCTCCCTCTCCTCTAGAAATTTTCTGCAAAATTTTACATTTCCAAGCTTGGGTTGAAGATGAAAATGGAATCAACTTCATAGACCCAACTGGATGATGATATTCCTCAGAATGAGCTGTCTATCAAATATAATTTTAATATATTTTGGTTTTATTATGTATTTGTTTAGTTTAATTAAACATAGGTTTGTCATTGAAAATCAAGCTCTATGTTCTGTACATGTGGAAAAATAGTAGATTATCACAAAAAAATATGAAAAATATGTCCATGCTAGGTATTGATGTCCTTGATCCAACAAAAAATAATAATTGAATTTTAATACATACAAAAAAGTTATGTTGTATACAGTCTTCCTATGTCTAAATTGTGATTGGTTTGACTTCAAAACTTAATTAAGAAAAAAATATTCAATAAAACACTATGAAACCAAATGAATGTGCTAGATATCATAGTTAAAAATCTAAATTCGAAAAAATTAGAATTTTATCCTTCATATAAAAATAAGTTATGTTGTTTATGGTGAACATCACTCTTTAAAAATGGTGTTTACTGTTAGAAACTAGTTTTCAAAGGAGATGGAAAAAGAAATGCATGTGATTCCAATTTTATTTTTTTAAATATATTTAGAATCTACAAACAAAATGTCACAAATCACTAGTTTGCATCATCTTTAGATTCAGCATGGTTTAGCAACTTTATGTGCCTGAAAGTGAAGATTTATTTTAAAAAATCAGTTCAATGTCAAGTTTGGCAAAAAAGTGTAAACCACTATTGTTGGATCACCCATAGACAAAATATTATCAAAGCAATACTAGAGGTTGACATTAGTAGCTTACTAATGACAATATAATGCAACTAATCAAAGCATGGATAACACTAACATACTCTTACAATAATCTTCTACTCATCAATGACAACAAAAGCTTGTTGACATCAATGACAACACCAGTCTGCTCATACTTGCAACAAGATGGTGATACATTCATTGCAACTTTGACAACTTGTGCAGGTAATGGTGCATGGTTAATTGAAGCAGGTGCATCTTTCCATATGAACTTTAATAAAGATTGATTTTTTGAATATGAAGAATTTGATAAAAGTAAGGTGTGCTTGGGTGATGATTCTTATTTAAATATTGTTGGTCATGGAAAAGTTAAAATTGGGTTTGTTGATGATAGAATAAAAAGGATTAATGGTGCATTACATATCCCTGGATTAGCATGAAATTCGGTTATTTGTGAGTAAACTAATAGATGTAGGTGTGTTTGTAGTATTTTATGATGCAAGATTCAAGATAGTTAGAGGTGTTATGGTGATTGTTAGAGGTGTCAGATATGATACATTATATAATCTTGATGCATGCATTGTTGAGTACAATAGTAATTTTGTGAAAAGAAAGTTTGTGGATACTTTTTTGGAAGAGGTGAGGGTTTCATCTTCAATAGATGGTCATGGATTTTGGGTACCCAATGGCGCTCTTTCTTTTGAATCATATTTACCTATAAAGAAAACTATGTTATGAAACTAGAGACTTGGCCACATTGGAGAAAAGGGTCTAAGTAATTTGAAAAATAGAAACCTTGTTGAAGGGTTGCCTAATTGTAATCTTGAATTGGATTTATGTGGGCATTACATTTATCAAAAACAAAACCATGTTTATTCTTACTTGAGTTCTCATAAGTATTGTGGTGTGTTGGATCTTATTCATTCTAACGTGTTTAGCCATGTAGATATTCCTTCAATTGGAAAATACACATATTATGTTTCATTTATTGATGATTATAGTAGAAGGACATGGGTATATTTTCTAAAGAGTAATTCTAAAGTTTTTAGTTGATTTAAAGAATTTAAAGCAATGGTTGAGTTGTAGACTAGAAAGAGAATAAATTTTTTGAGGATTGATAATGTCAGTGAATTTTTCTCTAATGATTTTGATATTTTTTGTAAAGATTGTAGTATTCATAAAAATAGACAACTTTGTATTCTCCATAGTAGAACGGAGTTGTAGAAATAATGAACAAGATACTGATGGAGAAGGATAGGAGTATATTGTTGAGTGGTGCTAGTCTAGGACAAAGGTTTTGGGTTGAAGTTTTTCCCACTACTTGTTACTTGATTAATAGGTCTCCAACATCAACTCTTTTTGATAAGACATCTTTAGAGGCATGCTTGGGTCACAAGCCTTCATTAAGACATCTTATAGTTTTTGGTTGTGAGGCATATGCACATTTTCCAAAGGAGAAGAGAATAAATTTAGAAAAAAAATCTATGAAATGTATCTCATTAGATACAGTTATGGTGTGAAAGGATACAAGCTTTGTGATCCTATTGTATAGAAGGTAATATATAGTAGAAGTGTTATTTTTAGAGAAAATAAGCCTTATTCTATTACATTGTATCTAGAACAAAGTAAATGCAAAGATGTGATTCAATTTACTTCTATGCTTAAGAAAGTTAAATCAAGGCCCTTGGATAGAAAATAAGTTGAGGAAAGCTCATCTAGCTCTAAATATTTAGAAGAGGAGGAAGAACCTCCAACTCAGCTTGTTCATAGGTCTACAAGGCATAGAAAACCACCTAAAAGGTATTCACCTGATGATTGGAGACATATTTTTCTATGAATACTAACATGGATGTCCTAGATCGGTAGAAGATGCATTAGGTATGAATGATGCAGAATATTAGAATATTTCTATGGATGAAAAAATGAAAACTTTGAAAAATGATACATGGGATCTTGTAACATTTCCTAAAGGAAGAAAACCTATTGGTTTCAAATGGTTGTTCAAGAAAAAGATTGGTTCATGTGGAGGTACTGAGAAGTAAAAAGCGAGGTTGGTTGCAAAAGTTTACTCTCAAGTTGAGGGTGTTGATCATGGTGAGATATTTTCTCCTATTTCAAAAATGACATCCATTAGATTTTTTCTTTATATTGTTGCTTCTTATTATTTATAGGTTGAGAAAATGGATGTGAAAATTTATTTCCTTCATGGTGAACTGGAGGAGGATATTTATATGGCACAACCAAAGAACTATGTGGTGAAAGGTAAAAGTAAATTGGTTTTCAAATTGAAGAAATCTTTGTATGGCCTAAAATAGAGTCCTAGGACATGGTACCAAAAATTTGATATATATGTGTTGAGTTTGGGATTTTAGAGTTCTAAATCAGATCATTGTGTTTATTATAAAATTGATGGTGATCATTTCTTGTTTATTGCATTATATGTTGATGATATATTATTTATTGGAAAAGGGAATGGTATGATTTCAGAATTTAAGTATCAGCTTGTAGCTAAATTTGAAATGAAAGATCTTGGTGTAGCTAGGCACATTCTTGGGATGGAAATTAGAGGAGATAGAATGAAAAAAAGCTATGGCTTGGAAAAAGTAAGTATGTTAATTCAATTTTACAAAGGTTTAACATGCAGGATTGTAGACCACTGTGTGTTCCTTTTTTAGCTAGAACAAAGTTATCTATTTTAGATTGTCCAACATCCCCATCAGAGATGGAAGACATGAACATAGTACCTTACTAGAGTGTAGCTAGAATTTTGATGTATGCTATGGTTTATACTATATCATACATTTCTCAATAAGTGGGAGTTCTCTCCATATATGTCTAATCCTGGTAGAGTTCATTGGGATGCAATTGAAAGATTCTTCAACTATTTGTGCGCTACCATAGAGTATTCCTTGTGTTATCATAGTAATTTAACTAAAGATGAGTTTTCCCTTGATATTCATGATTATGTGGATTCATATTAGGTAGGTGATGTTGATAGCACACGATCCACCATTTCTCATGTGTTTACTTTTATTGGTGGTATAAATAGTTGGATGAGTAAGCGATAGGTTGTGGTTTCTTTGTCCACTCTTGAAGTTGAGTATATGGCAGCTACTCATACTTGTAAAGAAGCCATTTGGCTTAAGAGACTATGTTCAAATGTTCAAATAAAACAAGGTGTAGTAAAAATTTATTGTGATATTCAAAGTGTGTTATGTCTAGCTAAGAACTTGGAATTTCATGCTAGGACAAAGAACGTTGATGTACAATATCATTTATTAGAGATATGGTCAAATATGGCAAGGTGAAACTGGTTAAGATAGAGACTTTGATGAATGTTTTTTATTCTTTAACTAAGCCTATGGGCACCAAGAAGTTTAGATGGTGTTCAGAGTTTATGGGCCTTTCAATCCCTAGAAATTAAGAGATGATGTTTATACTCCCTCCTGATGTGCTTGCAAGGTGTTCAACAAGTGAGAGGTTTTTTGGGAAAATGTCTCAAACTTGAAATTATATAAGGTTCACTATTGATAGGATGTATTTAAGATATCTAAGCTAGTTACATCAAGAGGCAATGAAATCACAAGGTAGAGAGGAATATGAGTGTGTTAACAAAAATAATTTAAAATATATTAAATTGTTGACGTACATTAAATTAATGCTATATTGTAAATTTAGACAATTCATCATTAGGTCATAAATCTAATGGTAGATATTTTTTTATCTTTTCTTGCCCTAGATATCAACCCTATTTTGTGAGGGTGTTGCATTATGACTATGTATTTTGATGTATTTTGAGAATCTGATAGTGGTCTTGTTACCTCTAGATCTTTGGTTGGTGAACTCTCGTGAGAAGCTTGCTTTGCAAGTATATTGTAATATTTGTAGTTTTTAATAATAGATTGGGAGGTTTTTAGAGTGTGAGGTTTTTTTATCTAGAAAGGGTTTTCCTCACATAAATCACTATGTTGTGGTATGCATGATATTTATACTTATTTATATTTAAGTTTTGTAACTGTTAAAAAGATTTGTAAAGTTTTTCATTATTCTCCTCTCAAGATTAGTGTAGGAAGTTGTTTTGCTACCTGGTCCAGGGGGATCTCGAAGGCCTCAAAAATCTAGCAGCTTTAGAATCTCCCAGAATTGGCATCAAAGCATAGAGTATAGCAATATGATCCTGACGCAACTCGAAGTGCGTCAAAAGGTGTCCGTTTGCTCGAGATATGCTCAGTCAAAGTTCAACAAGGACAGAGAATGCTAGATGATTGACTGGAAAATTGACTGTCCTCAAATCAGGCAAAAGTAGTCTCAGATCTAAGAGCTCACCGATAGGATTCTGATGCAACTTGAATCGCGTCAAAAGGAGATCATACGTGTGAGTTATGTTTGGTCAAAGGTTCGGTCAAACAGGGTACTAGAGCCATCAAAAAGGTGGAAAAATTGATTATCTCAAAATTTGTCAAAATTGGCGTCAAATCGAAGTGCTTGTTGAGATGATTCCAGCAATGTTTGTTTTGTCAAAATCAGACATCGTATGCTTGAGATATGGGCAGTAAAAGTTTGGTTGACTTGATAGTACAACAGGTGATGTCATCAGTCAGTTCGTACAGTACGAAATCCAAATGGATGAATTCTGGCATGACACATGACAGTTGAGCTAGACTATATGAACCAATTAGATTATGACACGTGTCCATCCATACCTCATGCACGGCAACCGTACTCCAAGTCAGCGAGCACAATGGCATCCCAGTCAGTGTCACGTGGCAGTTGAGTCAGCAGTTTCATCGAATCAGGTGTTGACACGTGGCAGCTCTCAGGAGTGCCACGTGCCCCTCCATCATCCATCAGTGTCAGTGTCAGCGAGCGGTCAGCGGGTTAGTTGTTTGTTTTAAAAAAAAAATTTGTCAGCCGGTGAGCTCGAACCCATGACTTCCCACATAGCAGCTGAGAGGCTAGCCATTATGGGACCCGTGTTTTTTTTGTTGCATTATTCAACAGAGTTCGTTGTTAAAACATCGTCAGCAGGGTTGGAACCCCCGACCATATGCATAGCAAAAAGAATACCAACCGATGCACCGTCAAATGGCTTTGATATGTATGGGTGGATAGTTTTATTTTGATGTATGATTTGGCCCGAATTTGTAACTAAATGGACTATAAAGCCAAAAATAAACAAAACCCACCTAATTAAATGACAAAAGGGGGTTAATAAAAAAACAAGCTAGCATTATACGATGGTTAAGAGGGGGTTAGGAAGTTAATGATTTTGTTAAGCCTTTTTAGGCCAATTTCATGTATAAAAGGAGGGAAAGGTATGCTCTTAGGAGCTATTCAGAAATTCAAAATTCAAAGGTGTGAGGGTGTCTCTTGAGTGATCTCATTCTTTGTAAAAACTCTTGGAGAGTTTATTTTCTCTTAGTAAAGGGTTTTGGAGTGAGTTATTGGAGACGTTTGAGAGCTAGGTGGTCTCTAGGGAACAGAGATAAGAACTTAGTGAGTCCTTTGAGAGATTTTGTACGACTTTAAAAGTCGATTGTAAAGGCTTGATGCCTCATGTATTGTATTCATGTACTCTTGTATGAGAAAGAGTTGCAACTTTATTGTTTGAAAGCATTGTAAAGGTGACGAAGGAGTTAGGCACGAACATGTTGCTAGAAAGATCCTATCCTTGCAGTGTGGAAGGAAGAGGAGCCTGAGTGCAAGAATCTTCCTAGGAGCCAGATTGTAACTCAGTGAAAGACCATGGTGATGTAAAAGAAGTTGCATCATAGTAATGGCATCGATCACGCTTATTTGCAGATCCGGAGATGTAGCCAGAAACTGGTAAACTCTGTTATCAAACCTCTTTGACTCTCTTTTCTTGGTGCATGATTCTATCAGCTTCTTTACTTTCTTATGTTTTACATGGTTATTTGCTCAATTCACAAGCATTATTAGTTACAATCTTAATTTTAAATCTGTATCCTTGTGAATCTAACAAGTTGTTAAGTGATTCATAGTAATGAGTTTACAGATCAAGTTGGTATCAGAGCAGGTCTGACAAGTTGCAGGTTGTGGAATACTTGGAGCAAATTCAAGCAGTTAGGTGAGATTTCATCACATAAGGAAAATCATTTCCTTTTGTCTTTGATGCAGAATTGTATAATACCTTAATGGCGATGAAAACCAAGGTTGATGAAATGTATGAGGAATGGAAATTTGAAAAAGAAGGCTTGTTGAAGAAAGTCAAAGATGCAGAATCAGTGAAAGCTCCTCATTCTTCTCATTCTCTTCCTTGTTCTCTTGGTGATTCTGAGAAACAGTCTCAAGGTGTTGGATTGAGGTTGTCCACCAAGATGGACTATGATGGAAAGGGTCTTGGTAGTCATGGACAAGGCATGGTTGAATCTATGAAGATGGAAGGTGGACCTCACTATGCAAGATCGGGGTACGGTGAAGGAGAATGCTCCAAGGTAGTGGATGCAAAGAATTATCCGAAAGAAGAACCATTCCAAGAATGATCTGAGAGAGGTGATAGCACATCACTTTTAGGAAGTGGTGACACATGCAAGATGTCCAAGAGAAGAACGAAAATAGATCCTTCTCGGCATGCATGCACCAAGGGTGACCATCAAAGGTATAATAAAGCTGATTGTTCCAATGTTTCTTTTGATTTTAAGAAGATTGGCAATGTAAAAAGTTTATGGTATAGAAGACCGTGCACATTTTGTGGGTTGAATAACCATAGTGTTGCCAAGTGTTGGAAAAGAATGGCTATGTACAGGAAGGTAGAGTCAACCAGGAAATGGACACTGCGTAAAGACTCATCTCCAATTCAGAAGAAAGATAGGGAAAGAAAGTCTGGATGTTGAAAACACCTTGCTCTTATTGTAACAAAGGTGGACATCAGGAAGATAACTGTTGGAAGCTTCATCCAAAGAAGGATAAGAAGAAGATTGCAGTTGATTCTCCATTGGTGAACATAGGGAAAATGAAGAAGCTCATGTATGTGAGGAAAACATCTTTGCTCATGTGTGCAAAGATGGAAAAAGCAGATGATTTGAAGCATGAAAATGAAGTAGTTGCTTGTAAGCCTAACTATCATGTGTTTCAGGGATCACTAGCACTGCAACATGAAGATTTGTCATGGAAACCTATCAAGAGGATTAAAAGTATTGTTAGCTCATTGTCATTAATATCCTTGTATTTGTTAATGCTGCTAATGTTTTGTACATGGATAGTAGCTAGGGTAATGAATGCAGAAGGATGTGAGAAACTGCAAATGGGTAGCAATGTGATTGCAGTTTTCATAATTGTTGTACAAATTTTTGATGAAACAGGTGCACAGAAAGGGTGGACAAATACTAGACAAGTGGGAAGGTGTTTTTTCTCATGTCATGTCTGATTAAGAACCTTTTGGAGGTCCAAAAGTTCCTCAGTGGGGAGGAATGATCCAGGGGGATCTCAAAGGCCTAAAAAATCTAGCACCTTTAGAATCTCCTGGAACTGGCATCAATGCATAGAGCATAGCAATACAATCCTGACGCAACTCGAAGCTTATCAAAAGGTGTTTGTTTGCTCGAGATATGCTTAGTCAAAGTTCAACAAGGACCAAGGATGCTAGATGGTTGACTAGAAAATTGACTATCCTCAAATTAGGCGAAAGCAGTCTCAGATCGAAGAGCTTGCCGACAAGATTCTCTTGATCACACTTGGTCAAAATCGTACCGGAGTCAAAAAGGAGATCGACATCATCAAGATGATTCGCAAAGTGACATATGTTTGAATCGTACAACAGGTGACATCATCAGTCAGTCCATATAGTACGAAATCCAAATGGATGAATTCTGACATGACACATGGCAGTTGATCCAGACTATACGAACCAATTAGATTATGACACGTGTCCATCTGTACCTCTTGCGCAACAACCATACTCCAAGTCAGCGAGCACAATGGCATCCCAGCCAGCGTCGCATGGCAGTTGAGTCAGTAGTTTCATCAAATCAGGTGTTGACATGTGGCAGATCTCAGAAGTGCCACGTACCCCTCCATCATCCATCGGTGTCGGCATCGGCGAGCGGTTAGCGGGTTAGTTGTTTGTTTTAACAAAATTATTGTCAATCGGCGGGCTTGAACCCGTGACTTCCTAGATAGCAGCCAAGAGGCTAGCCATTACACCGCACATTGTTTCCTCAATATATATATAGGACCCGTGTTTTTTTTGTTGCATTATTCGAAAGAGTTCGTTGTTAAAACGTCATCAGCAGGGTTGGAACCCCCGACCACATGCATAGCAAAAAGAATACCAACCGATGCACCGTCGAATGGCTTTGATATGTATGGGTGGATAGTTTTGTTTTGATGTATGATTTGGCTTGAATTTGTAACTAAATGGCCTATAAAGCCAAAATTAAACAAAACCCACCTAATTAAATGACAAAAGGGGGTTAATAAAAAAAACAAGCTAGCATTGTACGATGGTTAAGAGTGGGTTAGGAAGTTAATGATTTTGTTAAGCCTTTTTAGGCCAATTTCATGTATAAAAGGAGGGAAAGGTATGCTCTTAGGAGCTATTCAGAAATTCAAAATTCAAAGGTGTGAGGGTGTCTCTTGAGTGATCTCATTCTTTGTAAAAACTCTTGGAGAGTTTATTTTCTCTTAGTAAAGGGTTTTGGAGTGAGTTATTAGAGACGTTTGAGAGCTAGGTGGTCTCTAAGGAGCAGAGATAAGAACTTAGTGAGTCCTTTGAGAGATTTTGTACGACTTTAAAAGTCGATTGTAAAGGCTTGATGCCTCATGTATTGTATTCATGTACTCTTGTGTGAGAAAGAGTTGCAGCTTTATTGTTTGAAAGCATTGTAAAGGTGACAAAGGAGTTAGGCACGAACATGTTGCTAGAAAGATCCTATCATTGCAGTGTGGAAGTAGGATGAGCCTGAGTGCAAGAATCTTCCTAGGAGGAAAATTGTAACTTAGTGAAAGACCATGGTGATGTAAAAGAAGTCGCATCATAGTAATGGCATCGATCATGCTTATTTGTGGATCTAGAGACGTAGCCAGAAACTGGTGAACTCCGTTATCAAATCTCTTTGACTCTCTTTTCTTGGTGCATGATTCTATCAGCTTCTTTACTTTCCTATTTTTTACATGGTTATTTGCTCAATTCACAAGCATCGTCAGTTACGATCCTAATTTTTAATCTGTATCCTAGTGAATCTAACAAGTTGTTAAGTGATTCATAGTAAGGAGTTTACAGATCACTACATTAGCTTCCTTACATTACTTAAGAAAATTAATCTATCTTAAGCATAGAGAATCACCTCTCATCAAATCAAATAATTTTAAGGTCTTTTCATTTGATCCAAAAATATAATCTCATCCTTTATCTTCATCCTTAGGTCCTATTATTCTAATCCCCAATCCACTTTTAATCCATCATTCTAATTTCCACCCTCATCCAAAATCAATCCCAAATTGTCCTCTTCCAATCAATCCTCCACCATGTCTAACCATCTAATCTATCCTCCATCCAACCTAATATATTATAATCCACCCTCATCCATTCCAACCTAATCCAACATTTTGAACTCATATCTTATCCCAAAAAACCAAAAATCGCAATTAAAGGAAACCCCAATTACATTAATGATGATGATGAGGATATCCTTGTTGACCAACCTATATATGATCCTTATAATGATAATTAGAGTCTTGTGGAAGAAAAAAGATTTCCCCATCCACCACCTCTTCCTATATCCAAGAAATTACCCATCCCTTTTCCATTCACCAATCCCTCACTAATATTTCCCTCACCTATCACTTTAATACAGATAAAGAGGCCATGCTTAGATAGATCTTTAGTATTGGTGCTAAACTTCCATCATTCCCACCTTCACCAAATTCTAATTAATATCCTATTTCTCATCCTTCACCTTCCTTTGATAAGGGAAACCGAACCTCCATCCAAATTTTCCCTAAAATCCCACCAACATCCTTACCATTCACATCATTGCCATTAACCACTACTAATTTTATCCTCACCTACTACTTCAACAATGATAAAGATTCCATGCTTAGATACCTCCTTAGCATTGATGATAAACTTGTTGAACACATGGAATACTGAGAGGGGGTGAATTATTAGACTACAAAACTATCCAATTATCAACCATCCAATTTTCAAAGCATACTTAACAATTATAAGGTATGTAAGCATAAATAACCCATAACACTTGCAACACATGAAAACCAGGATTTTTACGTGGAAAACCCAAAAAGGGAAAAACCATGGTGAGGATTAACTCACAATATGTTATAACTAGTTATAAGATAATACAGAAATGCTCACTATCAATGAGGACTCTCGATCCAATTGAACTCACTATTCATAGAGAAAAGAAAGATACAACAGAAGTGGCTTCATAGCCAAAGTTTGAACTGAGAGAAATGCATCTATCATATGCTGAATCCAGTTCCTTCAAAGCTCATTGCATACTACAATCAATTCAAATTAGTAGTCCTTTCTTTTCTTTTTCTTCATACACCATTCACTTAATGTTCACAACCTATTTGTATAATTCTTCAATATTCACATCACTGCTTGTATTCATATCATATTCATTCTCATCTATATACTTGAAAACTCAACACAACCTTGTATATATATCATTCTTTACCACAAACATCAATTAGGTCGACCTAATTAGATGCATCCTTGAATTAAGAAAAATGTGCCTTTTTGGCACCCAATTCAAATCAAAATGCTTTTGTGCTCAAAACATAAGAAATATACGTTGGCATGGACCTACAACATTTATTTTATCCATTCAAACCAAGTATTTAATCTTCTCAACACTTCACATATCTTATGTTGGCCAAGCATACAACCAAAAATTAGATTAACACTTCAAGTGATTAACACCAGGAAATATACAAATCGCAATAAGTCATGCCAATTGAAAAATACAATTTAATGACACCTGTAAACCTTCCCTCAAAACCAAAACATCTAACTCAAATCCACAAAGGAATGCAGACCAGTTAGGTAACTCAAGTACACAAAAAACTATGTAAACCATATCTACCAAACTTTTGTTAGTTGCAACTCTTGACCACTTAACTAGGACAACTGAAATTATGAACTAAGATGCTAGTGTGACCATTCTCGTAAAGGAGGGAAAAATCAAGATAAAATCTAAGCCCAAAGCCCGATTCATAGTGGTGAAAATCCCAAAATCCCAAATTCTATATCAAGAAATAGGTCCTGGTAATTATGTGATGTTATCAGAGATAGCTATGAGAAACACACTAGAAATGCATAGGTAGAACTGCAAAGGTGAACAAACGTAGACCAAAATACTAGAGGGCATTGTGTTCCAAAACTACTAGTATAAACACTTAGCCAAAAGATCTTTTTCAAAATTAACTTTTTTGTAGACATCCATCATTCATCATGTGTTGTCGATGATGAGTATACTGAATACTGAGAGGGGGGGTGAATTAGTATTCTTCTAGAAAAAATAATTATTAACCATCCCATTATCAATCCACATCTAATTGTAATAGTGAACCAAAATAAAAAGGAGATCATAACACATTGACACCAAGATTTTTACATGAAAAACCCAAAGTGGGAAAAACGAGAATGAGGATTAACTCACAATATATTATAAGCGGTTATAAGATATTACAGGGCTCACTACCAGGACTCATTGTCCTTGAAAAGGCTCACATCCTGAATACAAAATATGGCTTATTTCCAAAATACAAAAGGTACAGCTCACTGCCAAAATGAACTAAAGAAGTGCACCTACAAAGTGTTGAAAGCAGTTCCAGTTATGCTTTGAAAATATCAAAATTCTACTCCGGTTGCTAGTGTACAAACACTATTAGTAACTTTGCACTATATACTTATTGCATCATTGACACACACTCACTCTCTATATTTTTCACCATTTTCTCATCATATATATATATACAACCATAACTTCCTTTATCAATTAGGTCATCCTAATTAAGGGGACACCCAAAATTTAAAAATGTCTTGTCAACTTAATAAAAAATTCCTTTTGATGCACAAAACAAAGCATGTTATCCAAATGTTAGGTCTACCCAAACCTAAAAAGGAACACACAAAAGACAAACCTTGTTGGCCAAAAGAATACTAAACTCTTGTCATCTAGATAGCTCAATCAAATCATAAAAACACACTGAAAACTTGTTTATACTTGTAATTGACATTCCTGATCAACATATCAAAAACTTATAAAATTCCCTTTTACTGAGAAGATTTCTGGATCAAAATACCGGATCAGTATGTACACACAGTTTACTTAGTCAGTTACCAATCAATGTTGGCATCAATGAAAACAAACTCAGAGGGAAAATTCTTCATTCTTCCAACAATCTCCCCCTTTGTCACTGATGGCAACATGTGCCAAAAATAAAACTTTCTTCAAAACATAAAATTATACTCAACTCCCCCTAACATATGTATAAATGCAAACATATCTTACCTCCTCTTCTTCCACTTTTACATCAAGGAAAAAGGACAAAAAAAATTCAAATCAGGAACTAGGGGTACCTTGTAGCTCCTTGAGAATTACTTCCCAAGCAAGATTTCCATCATTCTAGACTCCTTTTTCACTAGAAAGTGTTTTATGCAAAGTTTCTATTTCTGCCAAGCATTCTTCTCCTTCTAAAGTGGATGGAGAAATTTTCATTTTCTCAAGTTTTTCTGCTTCCACAAGTGCATTGGATATTGTAACATGTGTAGACATAACCAGATCTCCAAGCTAGGCATTTACCTCATAGCCTCTTCTTTCTGCCTCTGCAAGATGAAAAACTTATTTTGAAGATATGCAATAGAAACCCACTTAACATAGTTTATATCATCAACAATCTTATAATCTCTAGAGACATTATCAAGTTGAGACTCGATTGATTCCATTACATCCTTGATAGCTTGAGTGACTTCTAGCCATTTCATGTAATAAATAAATAGCAGCTGGGATTCTTCATCACATTCTCTTACCTCTTTCAAAGTTTTCAAAGCCTTGTAACATGCAATAGTACACATGTATTGTAGAAACAACCTTTTCTCTAACAAACTCGACTCTACTTCCTTTGCGATCTAGATCTTAAGATTAGATGTGTACTCTTTAACAGAATCAACTATAAGCCTCAAATTTTCAATCAGAACTAAAGAGTTGTCAAGAGCAACACCAAGGGTTGTCTCTCGTAGAGCTTTGATAGCTTCATTTATTAACTCATTTCCCTTTTGATATGACTTTGTAGCCTCCTATGTGATAGAGTTGAGAAAAATGTCACTTACCCTTATCCTATCATTGGGTGTAATCTTTGTTAAATCCACATAACCTAGGTGAGATGGCAGCTTGACTAGTTGAGGTGGAAGCACAGGTTGGATTACAACTTTTCTTGAAAGAATACCTTTAAGAGTACTTACAGATGAATCTTTGTATGGATTTGATGGTTCAAGGCCTTTGGGAATTTCACCTTCAGTTGGGATGGCTTTCTTATCTTCCTCTTTCTTCTTTTCTTTTTCATTTTCATTTTCTTCTTCTTCTTCTTCTTTTTCTTCTCCAGATGACTTTTTAGAGGAATTTTCTCTATTTTCTTTCTACCTTCTATCCCCATCATCCTTTTTTTATCATTATCTTTTTCTTTACTTCGCTTTATCTTTGTTTTTCTCTTCCTTATTCCTAGTGGATTCTTGATGTTCTTCTCTTTTCATTAGATTGATCTTTATGATGATCATTAGATCTCTTACTAGCATTTTCTTCTATTTCCATTAGAGGGGTAGGGGTTTCTATAGCACCAAGTGTCTCATCGACAATCTCCAAGCCTAGGTTATCCAAAACTTCTACAATAGTAGCATGTTCCTGGGTCTGAGCATTGCGAGACAAACAACTGGTTCTTATCCCATTACTCCTTGTTAATTGCCTAATCACATCATGAGTTTCTTGCCTTAATTTTTCAACATATTCATCCTCCTTATTCATTAACATGTTGACTCTTTCCTTGAATCTAAACAATGTATAAAATTCTTTCAACAAATTTGCAACTTCTATTTTGGAATAAGTTAAACTAACAGATTTTAAGGCTTCAGTCTTCATCCTATCTACGACATTCAAAGCCTCTTGCCTTCTAAGTACTAACTCTTTCCACACATTTTCAATAACTTTTGACTGTATGGTATCCATGTTTATGTTATAGATAACTATGTACTAAGCAAAAGCATTTATGATGGTTTCTTTTCCTTCATCATTAACTTCATCATATAACTTAGTAATTGACATGAGATCATTTTCAATCATATTTTTCAAGTTTTGATAACCAAGGGTGGATGATTACTTACCGAAGGAGAACCGAGCATGTTCTCCATAGGATCAGATGATTCTTCTTCATTCTTCTTTGTATGCACATGTATTCAATAGGAATCCTCCTCTTCCTCTATCTCCTCATCAATGGTGATCACAATATTGGTTTTGACTCCTTCACTAGAGGTACTACCTCTTCTATTTCTTTTTAGCTGATGTGCATCTTTATACCAAGTACAATTTCTTCCTCAACATCACTTGGACTCATTTTCCTATGATCTTTTTCTTTCACTCTTTGTCTTCCTCCTGAAATAGAAGAAGGTGCAACAACAAGTGTGTCCTTCTTAGATTCCCTAGTACTGGGACCAGTAGGGGTAGTAACATCAATAGATATAGGGAAGCTTTGTTCTTTCCTTTTCCATTTCTCAACATTAGCACCACTGGGGGTGGTAGAGCTGAAAATAGGTACTAGTGTAGCACCAGAAGATAGATGTAGGGAAACTTTTCTCTTTCCTTTTCCCTTTCTTAACATTAGCACCACTAGGGGTGGCAAAGATGAAAATAGGTACTAGTGTAGCACCAAAAGATAAATTTCCTAATTTTTTGGGTCCAAAGGATTATTCACTAGTTTTGGCTTTCCTTTTATCAAGGGCCTCCTTTAACTGTACTATGCCATCTTTAGTGTATGTCTAATCTTGGAAGAAAGCTTCGAACTTCTTTCTTCATTTAGATGTTGTAGCCTCCAAATGTATTTCAGTAGATTTCTCATCATAAGTACCGAGCCTAGGTAGAGACAGGTGCTTAGGACTAGCCAATAGAATCTCAATGTACCTTTCTACCATTTTTTCTTCAATCTCATACCCCAAAGGTTCAATCCAATGAATTATGGGTTCTACAGCCTCAATGATGCATTCATCGATAGAAACAAGAAATGTTATCTCCTCATACTTCACCAAAATTCTTGGAATCATATCCCTTTCATGAATTTCATTCTGAAAGATTGTAAAGAAAGCAGTAAAGGCATTGTTTTGTACCCTAAAATCTCCTAGACTATATAGATGATCACTAATCTAATGAGCAAATGAACTGGTGTTATCCCATATCATGTTCTTTCTTCCTGGTAACTCCTTTAGAAAATAAAATTAAAAAAAATAGAGTGCCAAATTTAAAGACATGCTTCTTCGCCTTTGTCATACTCATATTTTCCATAACTTGCAACCTCAACAATTCACAAAGATCAAAATCCTTTCCATTCACCACCATTTCATAGGCTATGTGAATTTTCATGGTTGATACTAAGTTCTCTATTTGTGAAGTAGACTTTTTTCCCAATCATAATGGCAGCATACTTGATGACATGATATGCAATAGACTTCATGGTTAGGGCTCTTCCATCAAACTTGGCACCAATTAACCTTGTGAACTCATCCTTTTTCACTGCCTTTAGAATTGGAATGGCACCAGTGTCACAAAGACCAACAAAAACTCGAATTGCATCCTTGTTTATATCCACTAGTTCATTTAACCACACAAGATTGCTATGAACCCTACTGAGGGCCATCCTGACAAATTTTGCCTCACTTTTGTTGGAAAAGTTTGGAAACCAGTTCCAAACACTTAGCTTCATTCAAACTAGGATTTCATACTCCACCTTGAGTGGCAAGTCATTAGTCAGCTTATTGTCCCATAAATGCTTCAGCTCTTGGTGATCAAATTCTTTAAGTTTCCCATGAATGTATGTTCTTGGATCTTCGATGGGTATCACATGTCTTAGAATGTGCAAGAACGGACCCATGGGGTCATTTTCATTCCCTAAACATCTTCTAAATTTTTGTTGGGGCCTCTTAGAAAAATCCAAAATAGTAAGAGTGGCCATATTTCTCAAACAAACTTGAATAAGCTTAACAAATAGTTCCTTCAACTTTAAAAACAACAAAATTCAGAATTAGAGAATACCTTTTTCTACTTGTCAAGAACTAGGGTTTTGATGTACAATACTTTGAATCGCTTTCTATCTTACTTTAGCTTGCACTGCTTCTTCCAATTTCCACAAATGTTCTTTTTGTTAGAATAGTCTCTTGCTTTATTATTTGTGGGTTTTGTGCTAATTTTGTATTTATTACCTTTCGACTTTAAAGTTGTCAACCACTTTGTGAAATACACTGTAAACCAAGAAGAGCTCCACAATTCTTTTGTTTTGCTTGTTTTCTACCAAAATTTTCTTCAATTCCTTCAAAATAGAGACTTACTTTACTTGTCCTTGTGTCATCACATGACACGTCATATATTGGGGGCTTGTTATATTTTTCTATGACTGCTCCCCCTGAAGCCAATACTAGGTTCAATTCTTGGAAGAGGTATCTACACCAAATGCAGATACAATATTATTTGATTCATCCTTATTCTCAGGTTCTTCCTTCTTTCTCCAATTTTTTTTCCATTTCTTTCCTTACCTCTTTTTGATCTACCTTTCTCACAGACTTGTTCTTTTGTTCTGAATTAGGTTTCTTCCCAAATTTGCTCCTACAAAATTTTGAGATATGTCATGTTTTGTTGCAAGTGTGGCACACAACATATCCTTTATCAAAAGAGTTTGTATTCATCCTTGGCCTACACTGATTAGCCTTATGTCCAAATATATTGCATGTGTAATAGTGGCCTTGAAAAGACTAAATTCTTCCACTAGTGTTAAATATGTACATCATCATCTGACTTCTACATTCAATGGCTCTATGTTAAAACATGTTGTAAACATAGCATTTTCCAGCAAAGAATCCATCATTTTGACTTATTCTATTTTGGTTCATCCTACTTCTATATTATGTTGCTCTATGACCAAATTTATTGCATGAGAAACAAAAACCATTAAAATATGGGTATCTTTGAGCATTAGGTTGTTGAATGGGAATCCTTCTGGTATTGATCCTTTGGTTCTTGTTTTGATAAGCATTATCTTGAAGTTTTCTTTGATTGTCCACTTTGTTGAGAATTGATTTAGTCTTTGAGCATTGTCCTTTTTCAAGTCCTAGAACACTTTTGTCTTTAGTAGGTTTCTAAAATGTAATCAACTCATCAAGCATTATAGAACTGGTCTTGAACCTTTCTTCATGAACTTTCAATTTTTCCAGATCAGCTCTTAAGGTTACCACTTCTTGTTCAAGCTTTGTACATTCATAATTTTATTCTAGATCTCATCTTTCTAACATTCCTCGATTTGTTTCTTTTCTTCTATTTGCACTTTTAGTCTGGTAATATCCCTAATATCCTTCTTCAGCTGATCACTAACTTCTTTCTGTCTATCCTTGAATTTTTTGATCCACACTCTAACCTTCTTGATGCATTCATTTGATTCCTTCATATTTCCTTCTCATCCTCACTTTTTTCCAATTCCTCAAGGACCTAACATTGATCTCTTCAGATAAAAAAATTTCATTCGGAAGAACATAATAGTATTTTCTAGCCATGTATTCAAATTATGGGACCTTCCTCAAGTTGTAAGACTTTTCCAGAGGAACCAATCTCTTATACAAATTGATGAATATACTAAATACTAAGAGGGTGGGGTGAATTAGTATTCTGCTAGCAAAATTAATTATTAACCATCCAATTATCAATCCACATCTAATTGCAATATTGAACCAAAACACAAAAGAGATCATAACACATTGACACCAAAATTTTTACATGGAAAACCCAAGGGGAAAAACCACAGTGAGTATTAGCTCACAATATATTATAATTGGTTATAAGATATTACATGGCTCACTTCCAAGACTCACTTTTCTTAAAAAGGCTCATAGCCTGAATAAAAAATATGGCTTATTTACAAAATACAAAAGGTATGGCTCAATGTCAAAGTGAACTGAAGAAGTGCACCTACAAAGTGTTGAAAGCAGTTCCAATTATGCTCTAAAAAATATCAAAAAATTTCTTTGGTTGCTAGTGGACAAACACTATCAGTAACATCACACTATATACTTATTGCATCATTGACACACACTCACTCTCTATATTTTTTCACCATTTTCTCATCATATATATATACAACCATAACTTCCTTTATTAATTAGGTCATCCTAATTGAGGGAACACCCAAAATTCAAAAATGTCTTGTCGACTTAATACAAAATTCCTTTTGATGTACAAAACAAAATGTATTATCCAAACGTTAGTTTGGCCCATACCTAAAGAGGAACACACAAAAGAAAAACCTTGTCGACCAAAAGAATACCACTCTTGTCATCTGGATAGCTCAATTGGATCACAAAAACACATTGAAAAACTCATTTATACGTGTAATTAAAATTCCTAATCAACATATCAAAAACTTATAAAATTCCCTTTTATTCAGAAGATTTCCGAATCAAAACACCAGATCAGTATGGACACATAGTTTATTTAGTTACCAACCAATGTTGGCATCAATGACAGGAAACCCAGAGGGCACCTTCTTCATTCTTCCAATAGTTGATGTGGTGTTGACATCAATGGCAGCTGATTAATCACAACCAATGATAACCTTCTTAATTCTTTCAACAATCTCCCCCTTTGTCATTCATGGCAACATGTCCCAAAACAAAATATCTCTCCAATTATCTCTCCAACTATCTCTCCCCCTTTGACATCGAGGGAAAAGGGTATTGACCCACACACATTTGTACATATTGAATTGGATCCCCCTTAGGAAGCTAACCAAAAACTCCTAAAAAATATCCACATATGTACAATAAATATGAAAACATAAAAAATGAAAATGTGCACAAAGATATAAATTGTCAACCTGGAGATGTTGAATCCTGAAGCTTTTGAAGAATGGCCTTCCAAGTAGAATTTCCTTCTTCCCAACTCCTCTTTTCTACTATAATCATTCTATGTAGAGACTCAAGCTCTATCAATGTCTCTTCTCCTTTTTCTACAGTACTGCGTGTAAGATTGATCTTTGAAACTTTGTCAAAACTGGAAAGGGAACTTAAGATTGGTTTGTGCTCTATTTTTACCAAGTCCCTTATCTTCACCATTACTTGATCAATTCTCCCTTCTGACTCTACAAAGCAAAGAATCTATCATATAAGTCCACTATAATAGTCTAGGTTTTATTGTCTCCGTCCAATGCGAGATCATAGACTTTTGATGCATTAGCTATTTGAGACTCAATCAAGTCCATTTTATATTTTATTCCTTGAGTGGCATCTGACCACTTCATGCAATATAAAAATAATGCCTTTGTACATTCCTCATAGGCTAGCACTTCCTTCAAGCATTCTCCAACTTTTATATGTGTAGATGCACATTTTTCTATAATATCCATTAGCTTCTTTCAAATTTTATTTTTATTTTAGAGGCATATTCCTTAAAGGAATTAAATAAAAATTTGAAACTCTCCACCATAGGCAAAGATAATTCAACACTAGTCCTTGGAATGATCTCTTGCAATGCTTTCACTGCCTCATTTATCAATTCACTACTCTTTTGATGTGTTTCAATCAATTTTTTTTTGTGTTGATGCACTAAACACATCACTTAGTTGCAAATTTTGTATAAGAGATATCTTATCCAAATCAACATGACCCTACTCATGGGTAGGTACAACAACTAAGAAGAAACAATTGGTTGAACCTTTAATTTTTCAAAAAATCCAAAAGGATTCTTGGAGAAGGATTCACCAGAGGGCTTGGGTAGATCCTAAAAAAATTTCAACTTCTTCATTCTTTCTAATATTAGACTCTTCTTCTAATTTTTCTTCTTCATCATTCAAAATCTTGTCTTTTTCTCTATCTTTATCTCCTTCATCCTTGTCCTTCTCTCCTTTCTCCTTGTCTTCATTTTTATTTCCTTCTCCTTCCTATTCACAACTTTTCACTCCTTGATTCTCTTCATCCTCATGCCTATTCTCATTATGCTTCTCACCTTCACCAATGTTCTACTCTTTATCTACTAGAGGAACATGTATCTTCGATTGGCCTTGATCTATAGTATCCTATTTTCCAAAGGAAAAAAAGTATCATATTTTGTATTTTCCTTTCTAGTCCCAACAACAACCTCATCTTTAGAAAATTAATACATGGGTTCATCTATATCCGAAGGAATATTATCAAGAATTTCTTTTGTATTAGTAGCCCCTATGTCTTCAATTTCCAAATCTTGGTTCTTATTGCTAGAAGTAATAAAAATCATTCCATATTTTTGAGCTATATTAGTAACTTTTTCCTTTTTCTCCTTTTGTATTATGTCAATCTAATCCTCATCTCTTTCCATTAGGAGTGCAACCCTTCACTTTTTTCTGAATTCTTCATTAAGTACTTGGGCTAGAGTGGCCTTGCTAGCATTAGATAAGGAGAAACTGATTTTCTCCACAACATTTGATCTGAGCTTCTCTTCTTATCTCCATTAGGATTTTCCATACATCATCAGGAAATTTCTTCATAATGTTCTCCATATCAACCTCAATTGTAACAATGAATTTTATGATTGATTTGTTGCAAGGTGTCACCCTTGGTCTCCTCGACATGGACTAGCATGGTGCTCGAGCTTCGTGACATGGTTTAACTACATCTTATGGATTTTGGATCTTTTATAAATCCATTGGTTGTATAGGGCATTAACAAGTCAATCTTTTGGTGCAACAACAACCACATGTGCAACACTTGGTATTAGAGCCGAGGTCACAGATTTGAACCCCTCACTTGCACTGGGGGGAATTGTTGCAAGTTGTCACCCTTGATCTCCTCAGCATGGGCCAGTGTGGCACTTAGGCTTTGTGACATGGTTTAACCATCTCCTGTGGATCTTGTATAAATCTAGCAGTTGTATCAAGCATTAACTAGTCGATCTATTGGTGCAATGGAAGGCGCTTGTGCAACATGCTTCAATTATTGTGTCTTTTTTATCTTCATTCTCCTTTCTATATAATGCAACCATTTCTTCTAGCATCTCATGAAGCTTGAATAGTGAGTCCAAATTCATTGGACTATGTTGCCTTTTTGGAGATGTATTCCTTTTCTTCTTTTTCTTCTCCAGTTATGTTGTATCTAATTCCTTTTTCTTCTTTTCCTTCACCTACTTGTGTACATGTACCTAAAAGGATTCTTTTTCTTTTTCATTTTCCTCTTCATCTAAAGTATCAAAAATATCTATTCTTTGTCTCTTTGAATACATGCCTTTTCTTTTCAAGATCAATGGGGAATCCTCATCCTCTTCTTCTTCTTCTTCAAACTATACACTTAAGTCCTTTTCTCTTTTAGCTTTCTCTTTTATTCTCTTTGATTTAATAGTAGTAAAATCTTCTAGAGTAGTCTTTATTTTGTTTCTAGGTCATGTGACCTTTTCCACTCAAGTTCTTCAATAACCAGAGAATTGCTCTTCATTCTTTTTGTTTTGTTGGAGGTAGAAAGTGATCCAAAAGGTTGTTGAATGCTAGGGAAAATAGTGGATGTAGTTCTTCTAGATCTTCTAAGTTAGGGGGACCCACTTGCTATGCTCAATTCTCCTTTTGCACGTACTCTTAACACTCTTATATGTTCATCTGATAGACCTTTTTCCTTGAAATGTCCATATTTCTTTTTATCTCATTCTTTCTCAATTTCATGTGCACTTCTATAGATTTATCTTCATTTGTTGCTTGTATTTTCTAAGTAGGGTCTTTAGGATTGTTCAATAACAAAACAACATAGTCATCAACTTCATTTTTAGTGACCTCATATCCAAGTGGATGTATCCAAATAGTTCTGGGTTCCACAACTTCAATGATACATTCATCTATTTTAACCAAAAATGTAATGTCATCTTTGTATTTCTCTGCAATAGACTAAGGGATCCTCTCCTCTTTCATATATTCTATTATAAAATACTACAAAGAAAGTAGGTTGTGCCGCATCTTGAGCTTTCATGTCTCCAAGGATGTGTAGATATTTAAATATTTGGTGGGATATCGGTCTCCTTATTCCATACAATATTGCCTCTTCCTGGAAGCTCCTTCAAAAAATAGAATAGCAAGAAAACTACCAAGGAACCAAATTTAAATGGGTATTTATTATCCTTAGTCTACTTCATATTATCATATAGTTGTTGCTGGAGTAACTCACATAGATCATAATATTTTCCTTTTACTATCATTTCATGAGCTACATGAATTGTTGTGGCAGACACAAAATTCTCTTTGTTGGTGTAGTAAATTTTGTAGCCAATAATCATAGTGGAATACTTTAATTTCATATTCCTTATGGTGTTTATAGTGAGAGCCCTTTGGTCAAATGTGTCTCTTGTTAGCTCCATTACATCCTTGTTCATTATGGATTTCACCACAGGTACTTTCTCAGTGTCACATAGTCTATTAACCTCTCTTATGACTTTTTTTTTTATCAATATAGGCATATCAATCCACAAGAATTTATCATGCACCCTACTTAGTGCTATTGTCACATACTTGAGCTCATCATCATGGGTAAAGTATTGAAACCTGGTGCAGGAGCACCTAAAACATGTGTTTGTAAAGATTCACTTTGGCAAGGTTGGTCAATATGAAGGTCTAGGAATTAGGAGTAAGTTGGATTCTTTTGTGGTAATAAAGGTCTAATAAGACCAATTTTAATGTATTTGGGGGTGCTAGTATTAGTTTGATTCAAAAAAGTTACATTATGATGTAATAATTGTCAAAATAAAGTGCAAAATATGGAATTTGAGGGGATCAAGGTAGTTTAGTGGTCAGTTATAGGCATTTTAGGAGTAGTTTGGATTGGAACATGTATTTAAGGCCTCTTGAGGGCTCGAGCAAGGGTTGTTGCATTTTGAAGGAGAAAAAGTAATCAAAAGCTTTGTGTTCAATTATAGTCTGAGTTTTCTTCCACATTCAGCCTGTGTACGGGTCCGTACATTAGGGTTAGGGTTCTAAATGTTTTGAATTTTGTGTAAGATGGTGTTGGCTTCCTTTTGAATTCATTCTTGTAGAATTTCATTGAGTATAAAGAAATTTAAGGCCCAATTTTCCTTGATTGGTCTGAAAATAGGGAAGCAAGGGTTTGTGGCCTAAAATGTTGTAAAAGGCCTTTCCACCTTTCTGCGTTTACTATTTCTTAGTAGATTATTAGGAGGTGTAGGAATAGAGGATTAGGTTGGAGAAATAAATTTTGATGAATAACTCCACATTGCCATGTGGAAAACACAAAATTTAAGCCATTAGAGCAAGGCTGATGTTGATGATTGAAGGAAAAGGATTGAGAACTTGATAGGATGTGAGGAAAAATGTGTCATCAGATGTATTTTGGAATTTCTTGAAGGTTTGAGAGGATAGAAGTGGCTAGTTGTGTGAGGAATTTGAAAACCCTATTGGAAAGGGGTGGTAAAGAGTGAAAATAAGTGGATTTACAAAGGAAGTGTGTGTCAAATGTGAGGTCAACATGATGTAATGTTATTTTGAGCATGTATAGGTAAAATGAAGAGGGATTGAAGTGGTTTTAGGTTGGTGAGTGGTCAAGGCATGGGTAAATCAATAAGCCCTAGTCTAAGTTGTGAAAAGTGAGGGTTTAAGAGAAATGGGTCTTACTAAGTGAATGAAGGACAAAAAGTTGGAAAATAATATGTTTTGAAAGTAGTTTGAAGACTATTTTTTGTGGCAAGTTTAAAGATAGGTTCCTTTGCAAAAGAGAGCTAATTGGAGCCCGTTTCAAACTAAATAGTCAATTTGGATGTTGAAGGTCTGAAGAACCCTATGGTGGATTTGAGGTATGTTTTGTGCCAGGTTAATGGGTCCCTGAATGTGTAAAGGTTTGGAGGATTTTAGTGGGTGGCTATGAGAAAAGGTCTAAAATTTGGTCTTGGAGCGCTAGTAGGTGAATGGTGGCTTGAGAAGGTGAAATTGTAACTAGAGGTACTTGAGACTTAAAATGTGAGTTAATCATATCTTTTTGGTCAATTTAATCTTATTAGATGCCTCTTGGAGTTTGGGAAAATATTGGAACAAAATTAGAGTTTGTTTGAGCCATTGGGTGCCTTGTGCACTAAAGAGTCAAACAAGTGTTTTGAGAGACCTTTTAGGATCATATTGTGATTTCATGGTTCAAGTGGTTTGAGGTCACCGTTTTCTACATAAAAGTGGTATCAAAGTGAGGAAGTATATCTCTTGAAGATTGAAGGATAAGTATTGTAAGGTGAAAAGACATTATGAGCATCAGAAGGTTGGATGAGAAAGATGAACATATGAGGAATGTCATTTTCCAGACCAGATGCAAATGCAAAGGAAAGGTATGCAAAGTAATGATCGATTCAAGTTCATTGGATAATGTTGTTTTAGAGGAAATGGTTGAAAAGTTACATTTGACATGTATAATCCATGAATCACCTTACAAGGAATATTGGATAAATGATAGTCAACATATTGTGGTTAGTGAGCAAGCATTTGTAGATTTCTAGATTGGTCATTACAAAGATGTTGTCCTATGTGATATTATTCCTATAAGATATTATCACATGATACTAGGTAGAGCTTGGCAATATGATAGGTTTTCTATACATGATGGAAGACTTAATGTGTATGAAATTGAAAAGGATAGGAAAAATTATACCTTGCGTTGTTTGCAGGATGAAGGGAAACAAAGGAGGATAGGCATGTGTGGAAAAAGAGAGTTTTTAGAGAAAAAGGAACAAGGGGACAAGGAAGAGACAAGGGAGCATGGCATAGATGCCATGGAGAGAGAAAAACACCATGAAGAAGCATTGAGGAAAACATAGCAGCTTGAAAACATAAGGGGAGCAGAGAAAGTGAAGGTTAGAGGTGAAAAGACCTTGAAGGAACAAGATGAGGATGGAGGATGTGGTGAAGACAAAGGCATGTCAATTCTTTTGTAATTTACATAAAATGAGGTCAAAGCAGCAAAGGGTAGGTCCGCTACAATGATTTGTGGAAAAAGAACACTTGGGACAAAGATCCCTCAAAGAGAAAAGGATAAGAGTATAGGAGAGTTTTCAAAGGAGAGGCAAGGGAGGCATAGTAAGGTCAATGATAAGAAAAATGAAATGTCCACTGAACAAATAGAGTAATGGGAGGTAGCAACAGATTGGTGAAAGAGGAGATGAGTTGCAGTAGGTGTATGTTGACATAGAGGATGTAAGATCTGATGACAGGGAGGTCATGAATACTAAGAGTGTTAAGAGAGAAAAGGGAGATACAGTTAAGGAAGGTGGAAGGATGATAGAAGGCCATGAAGGGCTTGAAGATGGTGAGAAGATCATCATTGGGGTAGTGATGTTTCCCTTAAGGGAAGATGCAAGTGATAAGAAGAGAAAGATTGCAAATACAGTGAGTTATGAGGCAAAAGGTACAAAGGTAATTGAGGCAGCAAGTCTAATAAAAGTTTTGAAAGTTGACAAACCTGAGAGTGTAGAGATGGTAAATGAGGAGTGTGAAGAGAAAGTCAAGGTAGAAGAGAAGTTAGGGAGCTAAAGAGAATGGCTAGTGATAGAAGATGAGTTTGTGAAAGAGTGTGTAGGAAGTGAAGAAGTTGTAGTCACCTTGAATGGTGAAGAAGTTGAAAAAAAATGGATGAGTGAGGTCTTAGTACTAAAATAAACTAGAGTAGAAAAGTTAATGGTGGTTGGACAAGGGAATCTTAGAGAAAAAGAGTTTGAGAAGTCTCCAATTGTGATGGAGAAGAAAACAAATGATATGGATTGGACAGTGGATTGTCCTTGCTTGTTAGGTTTGGCTGTGTGGCAAATGTATGCTACTGTGATGATGGTTCTAAACATGGGGAATTTGAGAAAGTTTGTGAAGAGATGAGTTAGAAGGCAGAGAGTGAAGGGGGTTCTATGTTACTTCCTTGTGTTGATGATTTTGCTGATGAAAGAAAAACCCAAGATTAAGATGAAAGGTGAAGAACACAGTATGGAATTTTTGGTATTGGATAAGAATAATGAGCATGTTGGGAGTAGTAGGTTGAGATGTGTGAGTACAGGTCTAAGCATGAAGATACATGTTCAAGGATACAATGTAAGCAAAGGATTGGTGACCATGGATGAAACTATGCCCAAGGTCAAAATCAAAAATTTAAAAGGACAAGTAGGAGCATCAGAGGTCGCAAAAACAAGTTTTGTTGCAGGTTCAAAGCATAAAGGCTTCCAAGGGACTTGAAATAATTCTTAAGGCATGGTGTATGGTGTAGGAGCACCTAAAACATGTGTTTGTAAAGATTCGCTTTGGAAAGGTTGGTCAATATGAAGGTTTAGGAATTAGGATTAAGTTGGAGTCTTTTCTAGTAATAAAGGTCTAATAAGACCACTTTCAATGTATTTGGGGTGCTAGTATTAGTTTGATTCAAAAAAGTTACATTATCATGTAATAATTGTCAAAATAAAGTGCAAAATATGGAATTTGAGGGGGTCAAGGTAGTTTAGTGGCTAGTTATAGATGTTTCAGGAGTAGTTTTGGATTGGAACATGTATTTAAGGCCTCTTGAAGGCTCGAGCAGGGGTTGTTGTTGCATTTTGAAGGAAAAAAAGTAATCAAAAACTCTGTTTTCAATTATTTTATGAGTTTTCTTCCACATTCAGCTTGTGTACAGGTCCGTATAGTAGGGTTAGGGTCTAAATGTTTTGAATTTTGTGTAAGATGGTGTTGGATTCCTTTTGAATTCATTATTGTAGGATTTCATCGAGTATAACACACTTTAAGGCCTAATTTTCCTTGACTGGTCTTAAAACAGGGAAACAAGGGTTTATTGGCTAAAATGTTGTAAAAGGCCTTTCCACCTTTTTGTGTTTACTATTTCTTGGTGGAAACGGCCTAGTAGATTAGTAGGAGGTGTAGGAATAGAGGATTAGGTTGGAGAAAGACATTTTGATGAAGAACTCCATGCTACCCTATGGAAAACATTGAATTTAAGCCATTAGAGCAAAGCCGATGTTGATGATTGAAGGAAAAGGATTGAGAACTTGATAGCATGTGAGGAAATATGTGTCATCAAATGTATTTTGCCATGTATTGAAGGTTTGAGAGGATAGAAGTGGTCAATTGTGTGAGGAAGTTGACAACCCTATTGGAAAGGGGTGGTAAAGAGTGAAAATAAGTGGATTTTCAAAGGAAGTGTGTGTCAAAGGTGAGGGCAGCATGATGTAATGTTATTTTGAGCATTTACAGGTAAAATGAAGAGGGATTGAAGTGGTTTCAAGTTGGTGAGTGGTTAGTGCATGGGTAAATCAATAAGCCCTAGTCTAAGTTGTGAAAAGTGAGGGTTTAAGATAAATGGGTCTTAGTGAGCGAGTGAAGGCCCAAAAGTTGGAAAATCTTGTGTTTTGAAATAATTTTGAAGATTTTTTGGAGGTGTTTAGAGTTTGTGGAAAGTTTAAAGATTCCTCTTGGAGTTTGGGAAAAGATTGGAACAAAATTGGAGTGTGTTTGAGCCATTGGGTGCCTTGTGCACTAAAGAGTCAAACTAGTGTTTTGAGAGACCTTTTAGGATTAGATTGTGATTTCATGGTTCAAGTGGTTTGAGGTCACCCTTGTTTGCATCAAAACCAATACTCAAAATTTAGCTTCTTCTTTACCAAGTTTTCATATTCGGGCTTAATATTGAAATCATCTCTAGTCAAATTTTTAGTTTGCAGGTCTATAAGTTTCACATGGTTGTATTCTTCCATCTTTGCATGAATATATGCCCTAACATCCTCAGTAGGTAAAATCCTGTATGGTATATTCGAAAATGCTTCTAGTGGGTTGTTCTCAAACACTTTCATGGGATATTTTTTGAATATTGGGTGGGGTTTCTCAGTCACTTTAACCACTATAGGTGTTTCCATCTTGAATTTAAATACTTCAAAAAAAATTTATGTAGATAATGATAAATAATTTTTTCTTCCTCAACCGAAATTAGGGTTTTGATGCTCTACTTCTCAAACCACCTTCAAACTCTTGAATTTTCTTCAACTCACAGTGCTCGCTTTAATTGGATAAAAGTGAAATGAAATTAACAAGGGATGGGTATATAATCCTTCTGATTCTACCCTAAGCCACATTTAATTCACCAAACAATAAATCTAATACAACCTTCTCTATGCAACAACAAACCTTAGATCACTTTGCAAATCTCTGCATTTCTTATTTTCTTCTTGATTTTTCTTTAACAGATCCATATCATCCATAGCCACCTCATATCTTTGTGTCAAGCCATGACACTTCATATCGGTAGGGGGGTTGTATGATTTTCAGTTATTGCTCCCCCTAAGACAATGCCTAGGTTCAATTCCTAGAGGAATTATCTGTACCAAAGGGTGGTACAAATTCATTTGTGATATTTGATTATTCCTTATTCTCAAGCTCTTCTTTCTATTAGAATTGTGAAAAAACAAAAAAACCATGAGCCACATGATCAAACAACAAACAAATACACCTTCCACACAAGATATCTGCAAACAATATGTTCAATATTCCTCAACAAGAAAAAGCTACAAAAGGAAGAGACTATCAAAAAGATATGAAAGCCTGAGAGATAATTATAGTGAGGGTTGAGTTCTATATAAGAAGAAAACCCTAAAAGCATAAAAGAACTCCTAAGTTTAGCTTAAGTGCATGAGAATAAATTAGACTAATAATCAATTGAAGAGTAATTAATTATTAGCTAATGCATGATTACTTTAACACTTCCTCAAAATATTTTCCATTTCCTTCATTTTTCAGTCAAATTGATCTTTTTAACTAGTTAATTTCTTTTGTTAGATTATCATTCAATTTTTTGCTTCTGCAAAATATAGCAATATGTCAATGTCTACTACAATTGTTGCATATTATATTTCTCTGAGCATTCATTTCATTCATCTTGAATTTGAATTCATTAGCCTTGTGTCAAAATCCATAGTTGTAATTGTTGGAAGAATGAAGAACATCTAATTTTGCAGCTTTTGTGTTGTCATTGATGTCACCATGTTATATGAGTTGCAACTGCAAGGTTAAGTCCAAGTATGATCTAGTATTCTGAATCAGTATCTGAACTAGTATGCAATTACTATCCTTCGATATTTTGGTCCACAATTCTCCCCTAATGATTATCATTGCTTTTAGTTTTGGGAAATGGTTTTTGGATGTTGGAAGGTTTTATGTTCAAAATATTACGTGCACAGGTGCTTGTATGGAGAGTTGGCATCATTCTATTTTTGCATCTTGCTATTAGGTCTATCTCTGGCTGACCTAATGTATTGTTAATATTGCAATGAATTAATTTTTGTTGTGTGGATGTATGAGTGACCTATCTTAGGTCGATGCTAACATGTTGTAGTGTGTTGCATGTTTGGATTGTTTTTGGAAAGATTTTTTATAGGCTTGAAGATGATAGTTATCTTTTTGGTGAATAAAGGTTGCATCTAATTAGGCCAACCTAATTGATGCTTGCAGATGTATCAGATATATATATATATATATATATATATATATATATATATGTTGGATAGTTTTGAGATTGATGGTGTGAAGAATAAATGTGAATATGAAGAAGTGCAAAGATGATGAAGTGTGTTAAGTCAGTTTATTGAGAATCAAAGGAACTGAATCAACACTTGTTAGGTGTACTTTATTAGTTCATTATCTAGTTGTTATCTATTTTCTCATTGTATCTCTATAGGCAGTGAGCCTCCCATTTTGGATAGTAAGTCCTAGCAGTGATCCACCCTTTTGTAATATCTTATAACCGATTATACTATATTCTGAGCTAATCCTCACCGTGGTTTTTCCCATTTTGGTTTTTCCACATAAAAATCTTGGTGTTCATGTGTTGTGTGTTTCCATGTTATGTTAATGCTCTTAATTATCTTTACTATTATATGCATTGGAGTAATTGGATGGTGTTTGTTTGATAAGTTTAAGAAGATACTAATTCTCCCCCCTCAGTATTTTGGTATTTAATTGTAATGTCATAAAATTGCACCCCTTGCAATTTCACATGCATTTTCGTATCTACTCTAGTGACTGCTCCCTTAGCATCTTATGTAGGCTCATTTTAGCCCCTGCATCATCCTTTTTCCTTCTTAGGATGCTCAACGCCCCTTTTTAGCGGCTACCCTTCGCGTGTCAACTTTGCACCAACTTTGTGCTTCTATTTTCATCGTTTTGTAACGTGATGTGTCTGGACACTAGCGCACTGCACAGACGTCTATGCCATCCTAGCGTCCTACAACATTTCAACATTCAAACAACCATTTTTTAGCATGTTTTCCACTTGTCACCTTTTGTCAATGGTAATGGCTTGGGATTCCTTGTAACTTCCTAGGAAGCTTCTTTTTGCTACTCCTCTCCTTAAATGCTATATTTTTAGCTCATTTGTGCTTCTAACTTCTCTTCTTCTCCATCTTGCTCTTGCTAAAACAACTCTCTTGTCTACTACAACAGCCTTCTACAACACTTTCAAGCTCTCTTGGCATCTCTCTTTGCAACACTCTTGGCTCTTGCATCTATCTTGCTCTCGCTCTTTGTTGCTCCTTTCGCTCTTACTACTCTATCTCTCTTCACTTCATGCTTGAGAGCATCTTGGGATTCCATATCCCCCATCTATTGTATCTCTACTTCATGATACGGGTTGTCCTCCTTGAGCGGGGATTGCTTTTATCACCTCTTTTGTGATATGGGTTCTCCTCCTCGACCGAGATTTGATTTTATCACATCACATTTTCTTACTTCTATTCTCTCTATCTTTTTGGCTATCCGTGGAGGTGGGAACACCAAAACGAGGGTTTAACTGAGGCAAACCCCTACATAGCCTCAAAAATTTCTCCAAATATTACATATGCAGGTTTTGAAGACATTCATTTGTTGAGGCTTCATCACTTGCATAGTTGTAAGCATTTCCTTTCTTCTCCTCATCTCTATCATTTCTACTTCACTTTATTTTAGTTCTATCACTTTCTATTACTTTCTCGTATTCTGGAAGCTCTTAGCAATTAGAATAGAAGTAGTCACTTTGTCATTTTCTATGATAATCTCTTTTTCTAGTCTGTACAAGATGTCAGCATGCCTCTTGGACACAACGACAGTACGTTGTTGTCCTTATCCCACATTGACATCCTTTGGCCAAGATCTTGTCATTTGTCTAGGAAATATTTGTGACCTACTCTTTTTGATTCTAGAACTTTTGCACTTTCCCTTGAGGTATTTTAAGGTAGTTCACCCCATGAGGCTCTCTAAATGAAGATAACTCATGAGTAGTGAATCCCCCTTCCCTACATTTTGGTGAACCTGATGTAAAGAGGGTATTTTTAAAAAAACTAGGAATTTATTTACCCCTAATTGTTGGGGTCATAAGTTTTGACTCAATGCTCAAAATTTAGAATTGTTTGCACCATGGGAAAGGTCTCCTAGAGAAATAATTTAGTCCCTAAAATCTAATGCCTTTAGTTATCAAATTTGAGGGACTAACACAAGTTTTGACCTCAAATTCCACTTGAAGACCTCTGAAAATGCAAATTACTAGAACCTAGAAAATACCAAAAAAATTAGAAAATCTAGATTTTCGGTTTTTCTCAGTCCTATCAGCTCAAAATGAATTTAATATCTTCTTTTATTAGTTTAGTATCTAATTTTGTTCAAAATATTGATTATGTTCCATTTCATGCACGTGACGATGACTTGGCCTTGCCTATGTCACTTGATATCTTTGATCCTTCTCATGAAAGTCCTCTAGCTTTAGAGGGTATTTTGTTGCAAGAAGATGAAATCATTGATACCTTCCTTAATGTTACTATACCCTCTATTCATTCCAATGCACTCTCTTCTAGAGATGATGCATTTTTGAGTGATGAACCTACTATTCCTTCCAATGCACTCTCTTCTAGAGATGTTGCATTTATGAATGATGAATCTCATCTTGGTTTTGATGCACTCTCTTCCAGAGATGATGCATTAGAAAATGATGAACTTCCTTCCACATCTGATCCTGCTTGGATCGATGTTGAGAATATGTCTTCAAATAATTATTACACTAGTTGTGATGAGTCTATAAATATAATATGCCTATGTTTCCCCTCAAATTCCTAAGAGACCTATTATTTATGTGACCCCAGCTAGTACTTCTCCTAAAAGGGTTTGCTCTATTAATGGTTTCCATTTGATAGTGACTCTCCTAATCTTTATATGGCTCCCTCTTACAGAGTGGTAGCCCATACTTATCAGAATAGAATGAATAAATAACCAATCCTTCTTCAAGATCCTAAACATACAACTAAAGTACCCAATGATTAGGGTCTTGTCGAGCAACATCGAGTTACCCTAGCTAAGATCTCACTATGGGACTTGCTTGAGTCTACTCCAGTTTATCAAGGTATGCTTCGGAAAGCCTTGCAAAAGATCCTCTTGCCTTCTTCCACTAGGTCGATAGATGCTAATGCGTTGATGGTGTATATTCGTACAGATTCACCGAATATTACATTTTATCTATAGGAACTCCTACCTTTCGAAGTACAGAAGCAAGTGAACCCTCTAATTATTATATTTAAAATTAATAACATTAGCATTAAACATACTCTCGTTGATGCTAGTTCAACACTCAATATATGTAGCATTGATCTATTGCCTAAGATTAATATTGATTCATCTTCTCTTAATGCCTCTTTTGTTTTCATTCATGGGTTTGATAATGTTGATCAACAAGCCCTAGGCACAATAGTCTTGCCTTTGAGGTTGGGACCCATTACTATACCTACCATTGTTTATGTTATGTTAGAAAAATTACCATATAACCTTCTTCTTGGTAGACTATGGATTAATTTTATGGGTGTAGTCTCGTCTACCTTGCATAAATCTATTAAGTTTATTTTCAATAATCGAGTAGTCACAGTCAAGGTTGCACAGTCAAGGCTGACCCTGAGGCTATGCACTTATGTGATATGGAAGTTGTTAGTTAGGTTTCGGTTGTTCCTACTCTTATTCCTTTAGTATCTTCTAATGTGTAAATTTTTACTCTAGTAATACCTACTACAAAGGATACTCTTGAGGTAAATGTCCCTAAAGAAGATTATTCTGAAGCAAGGAGTCATAAGTGTGCTCCTACCTCCTCTCAAAAGAATGCATGTCTTGATGATGATTGGGGTTCTTTAGACTTTACATAATCCTTCACTGGAGAATATAAAGTCATCTCGATCCACTTAGATCTTTTGATAACATCATCCAAATCCACTATCAAAGATGATTACTCTTTTGTATCATGGGTAATGTGAAAAAAAGTTGTAATGTCCTTGATGTTGATCCTCCCCCCTCTAAGGAAGATGATCACACCTATGTTAAAGGGGTTAATGTTGGTAGTCCTATAAAGAAGGTTGATGGTGATCCCATAGAAGAGTATGTTCATCCTTGTTGGAATAACGCTCCCTATGGAGATCCTCCTCCGTTATCCTCTATCTTTGTGCCTTCTTCTTTCCAGATGTCTAGATTTTCTCCACAATAGAAAGGACTGCTTCCTGCTCCTCATCCTTTGTCTAAGAAAGAGTGTATCTTGTTGAGGCTTCTCAAAGCCCACTTGATTACTCTTCCTTCTCCTACACGCAAGAAATTTCATAAGCATGATAAAGAAAACATTATTTTTGTGCATACCATTGAGTGCCTAACCATTCCACTAGTGAATGTAAGGCCTTGAAGGATAAAATACAAATTCTTGATTTAGGTGCCATCACTCATTTATTTTCTAATGCACCTACCTCTTCTTCAAATGATAAGTGATATTGAGGTTTACCTCTATCCTACATGTTCTAAGTATCTTGCATGGTTCTCCTCCACTGTATGTTAGGGGTAGTGATAACTTGTTAAAAATATGTTTGTCCTTCTAAGGACTCCTTCTATTCTTTATGTATTTCAAATGAAGTGTCCCTCTAGTTGACCCCTTTTTCTTTTGAAGGGTTTCTGATGGACCCCCTTTGAAAGTTTCTATCTCAAATGAATTATATGGAATAGAGCTTGGGGGCAACTTGACTAGACCTCACTTTTCAAGCAACACATCCCTTGAGTGGACCCCTTTTTCTCTTGAAGGGTTCTTGTAGGACCCCTTTGAAAACCTTCCAATTTGTTGATGGTCTATGTGACTATCTGCTTGATTGCCTACGTGGTTGCTTTTTTCTCTAGCATGTTTTATTTGCAAATTAACATGTTGCTTCACATGTGTGCCTGTGAAGCCACTTTCCGACTTTATGGAGTCCCCTTTTTTGGGTTTCCTTCATGTGAGAGATCTTGGGGGACACCTCCTTGCAGGTCTATGAGCTTGTAAGGCACTTTTTCTATGGGTTTCCTTCATGTGAGAGATCTTGAGGGATACCTTCTTGCAGGTCTATGAGCCTATAAAGCAATTTTTTCTTTGGGTTTTCTTCATGTGAGAGATCTTGGAGGATACCTCCTTGCAAGTCTATGGGCCTATAAGGTGCATACTTCACAGAGATTCCTTCATGTGAGAGATCTTGAAGGTTGCCTCCTTGTAGGTCTATGGGACTATGAGGTGCTTTTCATCCTATGATATTTGTCTATCATTGGTCTATGGGCCTTTGATGCACTTTGTTCAAACTCTCCATTGGTTTGAGGACTTGTGCAATCATCTCTCTTGAAATTTTCATTCCTTTCTAATTTCTTTGTCTCTCTTCAATTCTCTTTCTTCTCAATTTTGTATATTGAATCAAGATCTACATCTTCTTCATCTTGAGTGTATGCCCTTCTTCTCTCCATTTTAAAAATATTCTGATTATGTTATTTCTTAATTTTGGGACGACGCATAGTACTAAGACAACCTTTTACATCAAGGTCTCTTTACTTTACTAACTCAAATCCTTTAGTTTTTTATATTCTAACATCATTGTTTAGTGCAGGTTTTTAGGCTGGGGGCATGCTTCCATAGTTTGAAGAGCTATTTGCTTCCTCTACAGTTCCTTTTGGCATATGATGTTATTTATTTTTAGTAGATTTCCTTTAACATGCATATTAGTGTAGATTCATATGCCCGCTAAAGAGGGGGAAAAATGTAATGTTGTAAAATTGTACCCCTTGCAATTTCACATGCATTTTTGTATCCACTCTAGTGACCGCTCCCTTAGCATATTGTGTAGGCTCATTTTATCCCTTGCATGAGCCTCTTTCCCTTCTCAAGATGCTCAAAACCCCTTTTTAGCAGCTACCCTTCACGCATTAGCTTTGCACCAACTTTGTGCTTCTATTTTTTTCATTTTGTAGTGTGATGTATCCAGACACTAGCACACTGCACAGAAGTCCACACATCACACTAGTATCCTGTGACATTTCAACATTCAAACAACCATTTTTTAACATGTTTTCCACTTGTCACCTTCTTTTATCATTGGTAATGGCTCGAGATTCCTTGTAACCGCCTGGGAAGCTTCTTTTTGCTACTCTACTCTCCTTAAATACTATCTTTTAAGCTCATTTGTGCTTCTAACTTCTCTTCTTCTACTTCTAGCTTCACTCCTAATTTCTCCTCCTCTTCTCCATCTAGGAACTCTCCCATCTTTCCCTTGCTAGCACAACTCTCTTGTTTGGTACAACAACCTTCTACAACACTTTCAAGCTGTCTTGTCATCTCTCTTTGAAAATCTCTCAAGCTGTCTTTGCTCTTGCAGCTATCTTGCTCTCCCTCTTTGTAGATCCTTTCTCTCTTGCAAACTCTATCTCTCTTCACCTCAAGCTTGTGATCATCTTGGGATTCCATATACCCCATCTATGGAATCTCTACTTCATGATATGGGTTCTCCGCGAGCAGGGATTTATTTTATCACCTCTTTTGTGATACAAGTTCTCCTCCTCGAGCGAGGTTTTCTTTTATCACATCACATTTTCTTACTTCTATTCTCTCTATCTTTTTGGCTATTTTTGGAGGTGGGAAGACCAAAATGATGGTTTTACTGAGGAAAACCCCTATACAACCCCAACAATTTCTTCAATTATTACACATGTAGGTTTTGAAGACATTCATTTGTTGAGGCTTCATTACTTGCATAGTTTAAGCATTTCCTTTCTTCTCCTTATCTCTATCATTTATACTTCACTTTATTTTAGTTCTATCACTTTCTACTACTTTCATGTATTCTAGAAGCCCTTAGCAATTAGAATAGAAGTAGTCACTTTGTCATTTTCAGTGATAATCTTGCTTTCTGGTCTACACGAGATGCCAACACACCTTTTGGACACTAGCACACTGCACTATCATCCTTATCTTGCATTGAAATCCTTTGGCTGAGAGCTTGTCAGTTTATCCAGGAAATCTTCATGACCTACTCTTTCTAATTCTAGAACTTTCACACTTTTTCTTGAGGTAGTTAAGAGTAATTTTCCCCATGAGGCTCTCTGAATGAAGAGAACTCATGAGTATTGAATTTCTCTTCCATACAATAACATGCATAGTAGTAACTATTAAAATATTGAATCATTCTACCACTATTATATGCATTCATCATTTGACTTCTACATTCACTTGCTCTATGCCCAAATATTTTGCATGGAAAGCATTTTCCAGTAAAGGATGGAACATTCTAATTCATTTTGCTTCTGCATTCCATTTCTCTATGTCCAAACTTATTGCAAAAATAGAAAATACCATTAAAATATGAGACCTTCAATAATTTGGTTGTCTCATGTGGGGTCTTCTAGCATTGTCTCTTTGATTCTAGAACTTGCTATAGTTCCTCTTGCCTTCAAATTTCTCTACTTTATTGATCTTCTTTGCATTAGATGTTTGATCCTTTGAGCTTTCTCCCTTTTCAAGTCTAAAACCTCCTTTATCTTTAGATGCTTTATGTCCTACAATTAGTTTATCAAGCATTGTAGTACTTGTTTTGAATTTTTCCTCATGAATTCTTTCTTTTTCTAGATTTGATCTTAGATTTACCACTTCTTTTTCAAGTATTGTGCCTTCATCAGTCTTTCTTTTGACCATTGTATTCAAAAATTTCTTAATTCTTTTCTTTTCATCCACTCGCACTTTTAGTCTAATAATGTTCTCATTGGCTTGTTTCAATTATTCATTGATCTCCCTATGTCTTTCTCTAATTTTTTTGGTTTTCTCCCTCAATTTTTTGATACAATCATTTGCTTCTTTAATATTTTCTTTTAGATATTTATTTTCATCTTCAATTTTGTCTAGTCCTTCAAAAGCAACCTTGATTTCTCCATCTTTATCAAATATGCAGTCTTCTTCTGTATACCCATTAGCAGGAAATACTTCAGGAGCCATGTGTTCAATTTCCAATACCTTCCCAAAGTAGTCAAGCTTCTTCAAAGGAACCAAGATATTATACCAATTGTTGAACATGCGAGATTCTTAGAGGAGGCATGAATCAGTATTCCACTAAAGCATCTAGTTATTAGCCATCTAATTTTCAAAGCATACTTAGCAATTATAAGGAATGTAAGTAGAAATAACGCATAACACATGAACACATGAACACCAAGATTTTTATGTGGAAAACCCAAAATGGGGAAAAACACAGTGAGGATTAACTGACAATACATTATTGTGATCCTAAATTTTTATCCTATTCTAAAGATGCAAAACAACTATTATGCAATAAGAAAAACATAAAAGACACCTCAAAGATTAGCCTAAGGAATTGTTAACACAAAGAAAATAGATGAAATAATGCAATGGCTTATACCTTCTCCATGTTCATGGATCCCTTGTTTGGACCTTGATGTTTAAGATCCTTATGTGCTCCTTGGATGGCTAAGGAAATGACTAAATGCAAGATTGACAAAGTGATGGGATGCAAATGCAAATGGCTAGATTGGCTTGGCTAAATGAGTGAAAATACTTGTGAATTGGGTGCTCAAAATGACAACATAAGGATGCTAAAATGACTAAGTCCCCAAATGCATTAGAAGAAGGGGGTATTTATAAGGAAATTTGAATTCTCTAGAGAATTCAATGGTTGAGATTGAGCCACCAAGGTCAAGATGTAGGGCTATGGTGAGTTGAGGACTTACAAGCCCTCACATCTTGACATGTAGAATGTGAAATGGCCTAGGATAAGATGATGTGGAAGTGAGGGGGAAGGGAGGTACATGATGTGGAGGAAGGACAAGTACCTTGGGCGGTGAGAAGATTTCATCAAAAAGGAACTTCTTGTCCCCAAGTGAGGACGAAAGTGACATTTGAGGAATTTTGGAATTCCTCAAAAATCTCCATGGGAAATGAGAAAGTGGTTGGAGAAATAAATGCGAATTAAAAATTCACATTCTTGGGAGAATCTAGTGGATAATAGAGGGTCTCCAAGAAGGTGGGAGTTTGTCACATGTGGATGAGGTGACAAGTCAAATGTTCTAGAAGTTGCATGGGGATAAAGGAAGCCTTGAAAGGATAAAATGTGAATTAAAAATTTACATGGGGAGGAGAGAGACCTAGGATGAATAAATGTTAATTAAAAATTCACATGGGAAAGAGGGTCAATGCTAAGAAAGACAAATGAAAAGGTTGACTAAAAATGGGTACTAAATGTGGCTAATGACTTTGATTACGGTTGTGCAAATACCTGATTAGGATGATTAATGAGAGATTAGAAGCAAGTGGCAAATGTAGGAGGATGTGACATTAACCCTTGATTAAGAGGATGCACATCTTAATCATGAATTAATTAAATAAATCCATATTAGAAAGGGATTATGGAGGATGTGATAAGGAGAGAGAAAAAGGAAGAATTTTAAATTTATTTTATTAAAAAAGATTAAATGGCTAAATTAAATAAATTGATGTATTTATTTAATTCAGAGAGGGAAAAGATGTAAGGTAAAGCATTTAATTGTTAAATTAAATACTTTAAGGACCTTAGGCAAAAAGTGTAATATTAATTAAATAAATTAATATTGATGGAATGGATGAATAAAGAGGTGAATTCAATCGTATGGGAGTGATCAAATCTAGATGTCTACATTTTTCCCCTCTTCGAAATATTTTTAGAATAACAGTGTTTTGAAGAAAAATAAAATGAAGATGGAGAAGGAAGTGATAGGACTTGATGCCCCAACATGAAATAGGTTGAATGAGCTGCCCAAGCAGAGGGAAAAAGGAGGGAGATGCCCCAGTGACTGCCACAAAGGGATGGAGGAAAAATGGTAGGGTATGCCCCCTCGAGAGGACGGTTGGGGAAGAAAAGGGGCCCCAAATGAATTCTTGATAGGAAGAAATGGAAGACACCATTGGATAGAGCTCAAAAAATTAAACAACTTTGGTTTTTGAACAGAGTTGATTGGACGCACGGTTTGCAAATGAAGGCCCCAGGAAGGTAGGGAATTAGTTGGAGGAAAAAAAAGTTAAAAAAAAGGTAAAAAAATACCTTTTATTTTAAAAAGGGGAAAAAAGAGGGGGAAGGGGTTAAAAGGTAATTTTAGAAATTACCTTAGCACATTTTCACTATAGTAGTTGAGAGAAGAGGAGAGGAGACGAAGAGGACAAAGAGCAATGATGTCGCAAGATTATGACTCTAATATCATTCATCGGGTGGACAAGGTGTGGATGTTCCACACCCACTACACAGTGTCTCGCCTGGTTAGAAACAAAACCCATCTTGTGTATTTTAAGCATTTATAGCACATTGTTGAATGTTTATTAAAAATGTAAAAAAATGGGTTTTGTTCTTGGGGTAGAGAAGAAAAATGGGTAGGAACTAGAATTTTAGTTTTATAGTAGGTTAGGGGTTAAAATAGTGTTAAGAATGGCTCCGGGAGGGGTGAATCCACCCCACTGTGGAGTCGTACAACCCCTTGGTGGGGACAAGCCACCCCATGGTGGGGAATTTATGCCTTGTCTCGGGGCGGGTCTGCCCCGTCTCGGGGTGCTTCTGCCTCGCATGTAGGCATAACCGCCCTAGCTTGGGGCAGGTCCACCTCAGCTCATGGTGGTTTCACCCCATGTGGGGGGTGCTTCCTCCCTTGCTTGGGGCCAAGGAGCCCCACAGCCTGAGGTGCATCCACCCAGGATTGGGGCACACATGTTGTAGAAGCTAGGATGCTGCCGCCCTAGTTCAGGGTGGAGGCGCCCTACAGGCCGGGGTGTTGTAGCCCTAATTCGAAGCGGAGGCTCCCCATGGGCTAAGATGCAAATGTCCCAACTTGGGGCAGAGCCACCTCATAGGTTGGGGTGGAGTTGCCCCAAAGGCTCTAGGTGGATTCACCCCAGCTCTAGGCGGGTCCACCCTGGCCAAAGGAAAATTCGCCCCAGCCCTAGGCAAGTCTGCCTCGGCCTGGGGCAGGTCCTCCCCAGCCTAGGACACGTGCTCTCATAGGGAAGGTGCATCCATCTCGGTAGAACTGTCCTGACTCGAGGCAGGGAGGGAGGAAATAGGAAAATATAGAAGAGATAGAGGGAAAAAAAGAAGAGTGTCCCAAGGTTGAGAAGGAAACTAATAGTTAAGTTAATATGGATACAGAGCTTTGAGTGATTATGGACACATGAGCGATGATCTAAGGCACTAATAACAACTATGGTGGCCATTTCCAAAGTAGATCATGCAGTGTTGGAGCATGCAAAGTTATTGCACTTTTTACAATTTTCGTTGATGAGGGCACATCAAGCAATGCTGATAGTATTGATAGAGAGATGGAGTTCAGAGATGGGGGAGATTACAGTGATGCTAGAGGATGTATGGCACATCCTGAGGCTACCCATAGTGGGGTTGTTAGTGAGTGATGTGGTATAGAGAGGAGAGGAGTTAGATCACACCATTTTAGTGTTATTTGGAGATGAGGATTTTCCCATAGAGAATGGGATGTTGGACTTGAACAGATGTTTGTTAGCAAGGGTACCACCCCTACCATTATTTCTATATGGGATAATTAGTGGGATATTGTTGTCAGACCATAGCAGGCGGTTTTGCAGTCTATGATTCATGGACGTGATTCAACATATTGTTGAGTGGCACAAGGGACAGTTCTCATGTGGTACCTTTGTATTAGCATAGTTATACATGGACATGCATGTGATCTACTACAAGAGGTTAGTTTGACACACACAACCCTACTGCAAGTGTGGGCATTGGAGCACATTATGGTGATGAGACCCCTAGTGGTTAGGGGAGGAGAGGAGGATGATAGTGAGTCTATGGCCTGGGGGTATGGGGGGATGAGTGATAGATGGCTTGCAAGAGAGTTAATATTATGGCATTTGTATATGTATTGATGGTTCATGGGATGGAGGGAGGAGGAGGATAGACATAAGGGCTATTTTATGAGCTGATGCATCTTGATTGGGAGCCAGTCGCGCATAGTGGAGATGCATCAACTAGATAGAGTGTTGAGGTAGTTTAGGCTAGTATGGGATATTCCAAAGGCACCCACCATGTTTCGTCGACTCACCAAAGAGCGACAATGGGGAAATTATTTTACACAATGGATGCCAAAGTTTCATGGGTGGCGACAGTGCAGGTGCTTTACCTAGGGAGGGTTGTTGGGGTGGAGGACATAGGAGTGACAATTCGATATTCCTGGTGGTGCCACAACCACCGATGGGAGAGGATTACACCAAAAGTGCCTATTAAATGAGCTATAGGATTCGGATCAGAGGATGAGCACCAGTTGACGAGGGGGGGTGGAGACAGGAGGAGACAGATGTGAAGGAGAGGGGAGGGGAGGGCTATAGGACAAAAGGAGGATGTAGAGGGTTTTGGTTAGCAGGGCAGATGAGAGGATGAGGCTAGGGTAGTAGGACAGCCAGAGAGGAGGAGGAGGAGATAGCGGAGGAGGGATAGGGTGATGATAGATGTGGGGGAGGAGATGGATGTAGCAGGACCTGCGGTGGGAGAGATGCAATACGAGAGGAGGGTGGGACAGGTCCAGAGCCAAATGTAGTATGATAGGATGAGCTAGAGGTGGAGATAATACGTGTGGTGGATGGTGGAGCTATTCAAAAGACAAGCATAAGAAGTAGATTAAGGTGGAGGAGAGTGTTGGTGAGGGATGAGCAAGAGGAGGTAGGAGGGCGTGGATAGTAGGATGGAGAATAGGAGGATACTGAGGCCAGGGGTCAGTCAGAGAGGATGGCAAGTAGGAGATGATAGAGGAGGGTCCAAAGCGTGGCAGAGGAGGGGCCTTTTGTGCTAGAGCTAGGGGGAGTGAGGATGAGGAGGAGCTAGAGGGGGAGGCAAGGGTTGTAGGAGAGCCGAGGAGATTGATGAGGGTAGGGAGGAGAGGGAAACTGAGGAAGATTTGGGTGGGCAGGGTCAAGTAGCTGCAAGATGAGGTAGAGGTTGATGTGATGGTTGTAGATGGGCCAGATGTGGAGGTGTTGGAGGTAGAACTGTTGGAAGTAGTTCATTGTGTGGCATTAGATGATCCTACTATTCAGCTAAGAGGCATTGTGGAGAGGGTTTGGATTATAGATCAAAGGCTGAGGATAGTTGAGGCGAAGGTATAGGAAGTAGGTTAGAGAGATTATGGATTCATTTTTTACCACCTATTCACACAGGTAGCAGCGGTGGAGATGGAGAGAGATGGACAGGGGGCCAAGATACATGGGTATGGGATGAGTTGGCTACTGTGAGTTGGGACTGTGACAAATTAAGGGCGGAGCTTGTTATATTTTAGGCCAAAGGGGAGCCAACAGACACTAGACAGGTGATAGAGGAGATGAGGGGTCAAATATGCATGATGCAGGTGGAGAGAGATGTAGCACTGGCACAGGTGTAGGCCATGGAGGTAGAGAGGGATGTAGTCTAGGAATAGGCGTAGGTGTTGCAGAGTGAGAGAGAGGTGGAAAAGGTGCAGATACAGTCTCTTTAGAGGAGGAGAGAGGAGGTAGTTTCAAAGGTATCGTCACTACAAAGAGAGTGAGATGCCTCAAATTTGAGAGTACGAGAGCTATAGAGGGATATGGATGTAGCGGTGGCTTGGTCACAAGCCACACAGAGGGAGAGGGATGCTGTAGAGATGAAGATGCAAATGTTGTAGGGAGAGCATAACGCAACAATGGCTTAGTTGCAGTTAGTATAGAGGGAGAGGGATGATGCAAAGATGCGGATGCAGATGCTACAAAGATGTGGATGCCAATGCTACAGGGAGAGCAGGATGTAGCAGTGGCTCAGCTGCAGTCACTATAGGTTGGTGATATGATAGGGGCAAATATACATGGGTTACAAGGGGAGAGGGATGTAGTAGCGGCTAGGGAAGTGGTTGCCAAGGAGATGAGAGATCGAGTTCAAGAAGAGATGGAAAAGTTATGACTATCCCAGGAGGCTTGGGAACAGGAGAAGAGAGTGATCACTAGGGATCGGGATAGGTATTGTCAAGAGTGGAACACCGCTCAGGTCTAGAATGTTGAGTGAGAGGAGAATGTGAGGGAGGTAGGATTTCAGATGGCCACCTATTATCATGCAGTTCTAGAATGGGCACAATGGATATTCCAGTATGTTTAGAAGACACCATAGATGCTAGAACCATCCCAAACGCTGGGGACATAGACCTAAGGTTTCAGTGAGTCAAAGGGGGTTTTTCCAGGCAAGAGATCAATACCTAATTCACCTCAGAGATCAGATGTGGGTAGCTCATTTGGTAGATGACAGGCTACTTCATTTTTGACAGGTGCAGGGTGGATGGATAGGTCAAAGTGATAGGGTTATTTTTAGAGCCTTGTACTAATATTTCATTATGATTTTGTATATGATAGGCATTTATTTTGATGCAGTCAATAGGCATTATTTTGTGATGGAATTTTGGATTTTGATATATATATATATGGTACACATATCGGCCCTTATTGACACCATGTTCATGCGTTGGATGGATTATTTGATATATGCATATATTTTATCTATGTTGGCTTATGTGGATGTTTATGTATGGATGCTCATTTGATTTGTTGACGTGTATGTATATGTTTATGATGGCTTATGTGGATGATTTATGTATGGATGCTTATTTAATTTGTTGATGTGTATGTATATGTTTATGCATGTAGGATGTGATATATTATGAATCTAACACTTTTGTGATGTAGGTGGTGATGTGTGCATGAATCTAACACTTTGTAATGTAGGTGGTGATGTATGCATGAGCAATAGATTGAACCTAATATGTGTGGTTCTAAAAACGATAATGCACTTGTAATGAACTTAAAATTGTAATCAAAGGTAATAAAACATGATCATAAGCGTCAATAAGGACATACATACAAAATGGGGGGGGATGTATGTGTAGTGAAAGTGGATAACAGGTGTAATTTGGCACCTGTAAATAACCCTTAGTATCATGAGAAGAATGGGAGATAGGGGGAAAAGTACTTGCACAACCAAAATCATAGGGTGAATGCTATGCTACAATAATGATTATGAAATGAAATCCTAATATGATTTTCCATTTTTGGAGCACTGATTTTTGCTATAGTATAAGACACCAAGTGCCAGGGTATAGGCAACCAAGGCGAGTTAGCATATGATGCATGGAAAAAACACACAAAGAAGAAGGTCATCCCAACACACCAAAGTAGTGAAGGCTTTGGTCGACCCAGGCATTGGGATAACCACAAGCACAAAGGGATGTACCAACGTAACACAAGATCACATGGGTCTTGGTGGATACTACATGGGGCAACCCAACAAACAACAACAATAAAAGATCAAGATATGCCACTATTTGAATTAGCCAACACACACCATAATATGATAGATTATGGTAGCCTTAACTAATTGTAATAGAGAGCTCAAATGATAAACAAAAAACCAAAGTATCAAAAGATCACAGTCAAATTTCAAACGTCCTTTGCCATAGGATCGAGTGGATGGATGGGGTTGATGAGGTTTGTTAGGAAGGATGCATCCTATTGAGACCAAAGATGATGGATACTAAACTAAAAGATTGTTATGACACGGGATGCTCAAAATCAATTGAATCTCTTCCATAGGGGGTTCTTGTTTGTTATGAACCAGCTAGATAAGATCATAACTTGATGACATGGAACAAGACACCAAACATGAGACTGACACACCCTATAGACCTAGGGGCTTGGGGGTTGATCATAGATTAGCCTTACCTACGTGAAAGTGCAGAGCCCTTGTAGTTCTTGAAAAGATTGTGGATAAAGCAGAAAGAAGACAATGGCGACCAATGAGGAATAATGCAAGACATGACACACAAATGCCCCGGGGGAGAATCAAATGATCAACCTTGCCTACGTGAAAGCGCAGGGGCAACGTAGTTTAGAAAAGAAAAATGATAAGCGAACATGGATAAAAGTGAAAAGGTACCAATGAAGATGAATGATAGAATACCACAACAAGATGGTCCAGAATGCCCCAGGGACAGATCAAATGATCAGCCTTGCCTACGTGAAAGCACAGGGGCAATGTAGTTTGACAAGGACCAAGAGGGCCATCAAGAAAAGATGGAAACTAGGTGAGACTGACATGATGGATGTTTCTAGATGATGACACTAATTATCAGATGGACAAACTAATGAATAAAAAGCTCAGGATGATGGATATCATATAATCGTCCAATGCTCAATCAAAGGATACCAAGCGACCAAGGATGGAGTGGGAGAGGATGTTAGGATATGATGGATGGAGTCATGAGGAGGCAAGGAAGATAATGATTAAGCCCTCTACAAATGATTCCTGCTACCAATTTTTTACCACCTGTACCTATCCAAGGCACCACCAAAGGTGGTTTTCACCATAGGACAAATTTATTTCTCTTTACTATTTTTGAATTTTTTTAATTTTTTAAACTATTTTTTTGTATTTTTGCAAGTAGGGTTACCAAGCGGACTTAGGTTTAAAACCTCTTTAGATGCATGATATTGATAGGTTCTTCAAGGGGCTCTCCTTCAAGGGTAGCCAAGATCCATATTTAACAGTTATGATATAAGGACCCAACCAATTTGCTTCAAATTTTCCTTTCTTATCACAATCCTACTGAGTATGCTGGTTCTCTTTAAGGACAATATCACCAATCTGGAACTGTTGAGGATGAAACTTATTTTTGTAGTTATGCTTGAGGTGGTTTTGGTAATCTTGCAAATGATCATAGGCTTTGATTCATCTTTCATCAAGTAACTCTAGTTGTGCAAGCCATGCAACACAAGCATCCTCCTCACTGATAAGGTTCTTCAAAGAAATCCTCAGTGATGGGAGCTCAACTTTGATTGGAAAGATGGCTTCGGCACCATACACTAAAGAATAGGGGGTGGCACTCATAGGGCTGTGGATAGAGGTGTGATATGCCCAGAGAGCAGGATGAATATGGAGGTTTCAATCTCAACTAGTGTTATTGAGAACCTTTTTGAGTATGCGGATAAGGATATTGTTGGTTGCTTCTACCTGACCATTACCCTAGGGATAATAAGGCATTGACCAATGATGTTGGATATGAAAGGTGTCATAGAGATGTTTCATGTCCTAGTTCTTAAAATGTTTTCCATTATCGAAAAGGATGGTGGATGGAATACCATATCTAGAAAGAATATGGTAAAGGATGAATTTTGAAATTTGAGTACTGGTGATTTGTGAGAGTGGCATTGCTTCCACCCATTTGGTGAAGTACTCAATAGCAATAATTGTGAATATATGGCCATCAGAAGATGGTGGGTAAATATTTCCAATAAATTCAAAACCCCATTGAGAGAAGGGCCACAGTGCTAGAAGGGGTTGAAGGTCTGATGCCGGAGCATGAATCAAATCTGCATGTTGTTGGCAGGGAAGGCATTTCTCCATGAATTCACAAGAATCATGCTCTAATGTAGGCCAATAATATCCAGCTCAGAGAATCCTTTTGGCCAAAGCCATACCATTTGAATGGGGCCCACAAACACCACTATGTACCTTTGTTAGTGTAGTATGGACTTCAGTCTCATTCAGACATCTAAGGAGGGTTCCATCATACCCGTGATGATAAAGCGTATCACCAAAAATAACGTATCAGACAGAACATTGAATAAAGGATTTTCATTTTTTTCGTGTGAGGTCTAGGGGTAGAATATTATCATGCAAATAAGTATATATGTCTTGGTACCACAACAAAGTAGGACCTATAATGTCACACACCATGTCAATCTCAAGGATAGCATATGCTAGGATTAAAAGTTGTTGCACAAGGAACTCACATTTTGTTTGATCTTTAGGCATGTCAATCAAGGAGCCAATAGTAGCCATTGCATCAACTGCTTTGTTCTGTACCCTAGGAATTTAGTCAAATTGTATGAAGATGAAATATTTCTTGAAGTCATCCACCATGTGTTTATAGGGTAACAAATTATCATCTTTTATTAGGAATTCATCATTAACTTGCTTAATGACCAACAATGAATCACCAAAGATGATCAAGTGAGTTATCCTGAATGATTTTGGGATGTAGTCACCTTGAGGGGTAGCCAACAAAATTCCTATGCCTGATCCATTATGAGTACATGAGCCATCAAAATACAATATCCAAGCAGATGCTTTTGTAACTATGAAAACTTCTTCATTTGGAAATTCAGTGACTAGAGGGTAAGCATCCACTAGGGGTGCCTCGACCAACTGGTCAGCTATTACTTGTCCCTTTATGGCTTTTTGATCCACATACTCTATGTCAAATTCACTTAGAAGCATGACCACTTAGCCATGTGACTAGTTAAAGTGGTTCTAGATAACAAATACTTTAGTGGATCATTTTTTTCTATTAATTTGAGTGGATGAATAAGCATGTAATGTCAGAGTTTTTGTGTACTAAAGACCACTACAAGACAGGCTTTCTCCATGGGTGAATAATTTAATTCATAGCCAACCAATGTTCGAATGATGTAGTAGATTTCTCTTTCTTTTGAGGACTCGTCATGTTGTGCCAATAATGCCCCCAACGTGACTGAAGTGGCAGAGATGTAAAGTAGGATGGGTTTCCCTGGAATCAATGGCATTAACATCGATGGATGAGCCAAATATTCCTTGATCTTATCGAAACCTATCCAACACTTTTGGTTCCATCTAAAGGTGGAGTCTTTTTTCAGAAGATGGGTGAATGACTGATACTTATCTACAAGCTGGGCTATGAACCAACGGATGGATTGCATCTTTCCTTGGAGACTTCTTAACTATTTTAGATTGCAAGGGGGTGACATATCCAAAATAGATTTCACCTTGGTGGGATCAACCTCAATGCCTCTTCGAGAGACTATGAAAACCAACAATTTCCCTGACGTAATGCCAAAGACACACTTTTTTGGATTTAGTCGTAACTTGTAATGTTCTAAATGCTCGAAGATCTTTTTTAGGATGGCAGGGTGCTCTGCTCTAGTTTTTTATTTTCCTAGCAATTCATCAACATAATCTTCCATGATACTATGGATGAGGTCATGGAAGATGATAGTCATTGCCCTCTGATATGTTTCCCATGCATTCTTGAGACCAAAGGGAAAAACATTGTAGCAAAAAGTACCCTAAGGTGTTGTAAAAGAGGTCTTGTGTTTGTCCTCAGGTGCAATTCAGATCTAATTGTAACCAAAGAAACCATCCATAAGGGATAACATCTTATGTCCTACAATAAGGTCGACCAACATGTCAATATTGGGTAGTGGAAATTCATCCTTTGGACAAGCTATGTTAAGATCCCAGAAGTCTGTGCAAATACGAATATCTTCATTTGGTTTGGAAATAGGCACTATGTTGGAGATCCAATCAGAGTAGTTAATGGGTCTAATAAAACTAACATCCAATAATTTCTCAAATTCCTTGACTAATAATGCTACCTATGGATGCATTTTTTGAATCTTCTATTTGACAGGCTTGGCATCTGGGAAAACATCTAGATGATGAACTGCTAAAGCAGGGTCTAAGCCTGACATGTCTGAGTATGACGAAGAAAAGTTAATGATACCATCTTGAAGTAGTTGAACAATAATTGAACATTCTTCCTCTGATAGTGATTTGGCTACATAGGTGATCTTATGGTTTTCAGTAGTACCTAGGTTAACTTCTTGAGTTTCTTCAATTAGGATGGATGACTATGGATAATTGAGTTCCCAAAAGGGAAAGATGAATGTATCCATCCTCCAGTGCCTCTTTGAGGTTTCAACTATTGGATGCATCATTTATTTTTACTTTTTCCAGGTCAGGAAGTGCCTCGAGGAGGTTTTTACTAGATGACCATTTTTTTATTTTTCTTGTTTTTATTTTTATGACTAGAGTGTTCATCCACCCCCAATCCCATGAGGTTTACATACATATCTAGGGAGACATTGACAGGTGTGCTATCACGTAGGTCCCAATCAATGAGTTCAGGATGGCGAAGAGAAAGGCCAATGGTAAAGATAGATAAACAATCAAACATGGGTGATAGGTCTATGTGATCAACCTCATTGTAAGCATGTATGATGGATTCTTCCTCGGGTATGTCTTTGAAGGGACCATCATCCACAATAACACTATTATAGGTATTAGAAGGTGTTGCGAGGCCTTTCTGTTTCTTGTCATATCTAAGGCCTATATTCCATGGAAGCTTTGATACATCAATAGGTTGCAACCATCCCTATTCTTCCTTTCCTAGGCCCTCGCCTTGGTAGTTATGCTTTTCTACAAACTTAGCTGACCAGGGGTATACTTCCTAAAAGTATTCCTTTAGGGGAGGATCTGGTTGGGGTTCTTCACAGTCTACCCACTGACTGATATCCTCCTCTGGTGTATCTATCTTCAAACTAGGAGATTGGAAAGTGGTAATGGGGATGTTTTTAGCACTAAAGGTGATGGTTTTATCTTCTTTAGGTGTAGACTGTGAGGGCTGGATGTACGTGTGTGGTGACGATGGCATGGTTGCGACATTTAGAGCTATATGCATTTCATATTCACCACACCCCTTGTCAATGATTTGGCCTTTGGTAACAGTAGGATTCATGGTAGGAGATGATGTGGTTGTCATAGTGGAAGATGGATTGGAGAATGATAACTGAAATGCCCCCATTTTGACCCCAAGACAATAATGCAAATGAGGAAATGATGCTTCTAGAGCGTGACAGTATTCAAATGGTTGTGGGTCAACATAAATGGTGATCTCTTGTCCATTAACTAGGAACTTTAGGCATTGATGGTACATGGAGGGGACAACTTGCATGGCGTGGAGCCATGGGCGACCGAGGAGGATATTATATGGTAAGTCTAGATCAAGGACATGACAGGTAGTGTACTGAACTATAGGTCCAACCTGGATAGGAAGACTGATAATCCCTTTAGAATTTCTTTCAACATTATCATAATACTTGATTGTGATGATTTGATTACTCAAATCCACTTGAGTATACCTACCTATTTTATGAACTTCAAAGTGCACAAATTGAGGGTAGAGCCATTATCCACCAAGACTTTTTTTTATTTTATGACGGGTGGCCAGGACTTCAATGTGAAAGGGATGGTTGTGATTGACATCAATATTTGGCATGTCATTCTGGCTAAAGTGTAACTGGTAAGATAAATCCAAGTGTCCTACTAAAGCTTGGAACCATGTGGGATCAATGTCATTAGGTACGTGAGTTTCTTGTAAAGATTTGTTGAGTATTTCCTAATGCACAAGAGAAGACTTAAGCAGATCCAAGATTGAAATCTGAGCAGGGGTCTTTCCTAAGTGATCAAGAATGTTGTACTGAGATTTTACAAGATTTGGTTGGGCTGGTGCTGTAGGGACAATAATGCAGGATCGTTGTTTAGCAAGAACACATTGGGGATCTTTAGCTTTAACATGTATCATGGACACACAGGGTTCTACCTTTTCAATGTAATGGACAATGCCGTCATAGTTAAGGAGTACATTCTTATAGCTTATGTTATTTGTGTTGTTGTCTTGGAGATTGTTGCTGGAGGTTTTTGCACCTTGATTATGGTTAGGGAAGGAATTTTGATATATCTGCAATTGAGCATTGGATGATGAAGCTTTACTGGTGTCGACTTTGATATCTCCTTGATCGATAAGATCTTGGACATAGTTTTTGAGACCTTTACACTTATTTAGAGTGTGCCCTTTAATCTTATGGAATTCACAATATTCATTCTCCCTAAACTAGGCTAGTTTGGGCTTGGATTTATCAATTGGTTTGGTGATAGGGTACGTGATTAGATAGTTGACCTGTAACAACTTATTGAAGAAAATGCTCAAGGGTTCTCCTAATTGAGTATATTGGCATTTTCGATTCCCTTGACTGTTCTAGTTTGACTGTTGAGGAGGATGAGATGCCCCCTGTGGCACGAATATGGCATTAGGTATAGATGATTGTTGCCTCTAGTATGTATTAGCCACCTAAACATGTTTAGTGTTAGTGACACCATCATTCAATGTGTTTTTGTTCTTGTTCCAAAAGTGTGACTTATTGCTGGATGGCCTTTCTTTGTCATGGTTGTGTATCTTGATGTGCCCTTTGGAAATATGGGTGCATTCAAGAATGGGTCCTTTTTCCACTATTTCAGTGAAAGTGGTAACACAGTGCAACTTTAAATTATGAGCCATGTCGGGATGTGAGTTCTCCACAAAGAGGGTGACCATTTCTTTCTCTTTGAGAGGGGTTTTCATTTGGCTTGCTAGTGCTCACCACCTTTGAAGGTAGCTAGCAAAGGTTTCACCTTCACGTTGCTTCTCCTTAAGAAGGTCCAAAGTATCAGTGTCTTTTTCCAAATTGAAGCAGAAGTAAGAAACAAATTTTTCTAAAAGATCCACAAAGGATTTTAGGGATCCTCATTCTATACTCATGAACCATTCTAGGGCATTGCCTATCAGGCTCCCTGGAAACAAATGCAAGAGGTAGTTGTCATTGTGCATAACTTCCTGACACTAGGAGTAAAAATCTTGCAAGTGGGCCTTAGGATCTTTGTTTCCCTTGTATCTATCAAACTTTGGTATCTCAAAGTGCTTCAAGAAGGGAATTAGTGAGATGGATGGATTGAATGGATAGGGAAATATATCTTCAAATTTAAAGGATTGTTTACTAGTCCCTGCTTGGAAATCTTTCAAAGTAGCTTTTATTTCCAACAGGTCTGTGTTCACTAGTGGCGTAGGAGTCGAGACAGATGGGTTGGATGGATATGGGTGGTAGGATGATGAAGGATCTTGCTAAGATAGTGTTTGAAGGTTGACATATGGATTTTGATACTGAGATGATGATATCCATTATTGGTATGCTGAGGGAGTTTCTTGGTATTGGGGTTGTTGTTGTGAGGTATAGTACAGATTTTCTTGATAAGAATGTGTGATAGGATGCTAAGGAGCTTGAATTTGGTGTTGCAAATTAGTTTGTTGGTACTAAAGGTACTATTGTGACTATTGGGAGGCCATATAGGGTGGTTGTTGTTGGAACTGCTATTGGTTATGATAGTAATAATGTTGGGGAGGTTGCTAATGTGATGTTGATTGTTGCATGGGCCAAGATGGGATGTTGTGTTGTGGTTGAACTTGTGGACATAAAATGGATGCGAGGAACATGGATATGGTCTAGGCGAGAGGTCGGGATGGATTTCCTTGCGATTGGTATGGTGGTTGTTGTGAAGCATTATGCGGGGATTGTTGCTGATAAGGCGGCTGACATAACAGAGGCGTTATATAAAGGAGGTTGTTGGGTACCAACAGGAGAATTTGGTTGGTATGTACCCTGTGGAGGTAATTGAGGTGGTAGGTTAGATTGGGGAGGCTATTGAGATGTGTACAAAGGAAGTGTTAGGTTTGTGGCCTCGAGAGGTTGAGGAAATGCAGTAAAAGGGTTGCCCCTGGCATTGACTAGAGGTTGACTCACAAGGGGTGGTGTTGTTAGCATTAATGACGAAGGTTGCAGAACATTTTGGGGCATGCCGTAGACAAAAGGATTATTGGGATCAAATACTTGAGGAGCCCCTATGACTGAGATTGTGGTGTGTGGGGGATTGTTAACATGACAAAGAATGACGTTGCCGAATTTAGGTTGATGCCAACCCTCCACTAGAGGAACATTGGGGATGTATGAACTATCTGGTGCATTTTGTGAACCTTAGGGTATGTTAGATGTAGAACTACTATATTTGGATAGGTTGACACCTAGTGGAGGTTTTACACCTTTTTCAATTAGGTGGGCCAAGATTTTTCCCCATGTTTTTTGAATAGGCAGTTTGTCATTTGCACATTGGTGGGCTTACTAAAATGTTCCTCAAGTGTGAGTTCGGGTTGATTAACCAAACTCTCTTCACCATGTGGTGAGTTGTTCTGATTTTTGGTGTTGGAGTGTGATGAAGTGTTGTTATGAGGGTCTTGGGGGATGTTTACTCCATTGTTAGGATCTTGAGAGACATTTGTACCATTAGAAGGATTTGCATTGTTATTAGGATCTTGAGACATGTTCACTTGGGAATTTTGACCTTATTGTTGTGCCATTTGCTTCTTGGCTTGTGACCTAGTTTGAACGGGCATGAAAATGGGGTATGGGCAGATTATAAAGATTTCCTTGATGAACACTTGGATTGGATGAAGATTTAGTGATAGGATGAAGGGCGTGGGTAGATTTAATTGGACTCTGGTCTGATTCAATTATATTGGATTTTGATTGGATGAGACTAGATTTTGATTGGTTAAGATTGGATTTTGAGTGGATGAGATTGGATTTTGATGAAATCAGATTTTGATTGGATGGGATTGTTGAGATAGATTGGATTGGATTGATTGAATGGATGTGATTGGATCAATTGAATAATTGGATAAGTGTGATTGGTTTGATTAGATGATTAGATTATTGGATAGAATAGATTGAGTGGATGGGTGGGATTGAGTTAAAATTAAATGATGGAAGATGTAAGGGATCCTAAACCCAGTCAGAAAATCACCCTTAGTGACCTAGAGCATTGATGGATGAAGTGGATGATCACGACACCAAATCCACCTCAAGATAGAAATGGATTGATTTGGGCTGAGGATGATAACTTACGACACTGAATTCATCTCAAGATGGAAGTGAATTGATTTGGGTCAAAGTTGATGATTGATATGAAGGATAACAATCAAATTCAAGCACTAAGGTCAATTTGGATAACAAATTTTAACACAAGGTTTAGGTGGTTTGATGATGAGTGGTGTTTATGTGATATGGATTAGGTAATGAAAATGGTAAGATTTTGGTGAAACAAGTTCACTAAGTGATGATATGGGCTTCCCAAATGAGTTACCGGAAAATTCAAAACAAGTGGGTAGATTGAGAGAATAAATGTATGGAGGCTTGGGATGACTAACAGAGGCTTGGAATGATCAAATGGGGGTTTAGGATGACTAAACAGAGGTTTAGGATGACTAAATGAATGTTTATAATGATTAAATAGAGGTTTGGAATTAAAAAATGGTGGTTTAGAATGACAAAACGAAGGCTTGGAGGCTACATGGAGCTAAACAAGGTGATTTTGACTATTCAGGAGGGAAAATTTGCCCTATTGTAGTAAACAAGAGGGAAAATTTTCCCCATTGTAGCAAACAGGAGGGAAAATTTGCCCCACTGTAGTAAATAGAAGGGAAAATTCATCCCACTGTAGTAAACAGAAGGGAAAATTTTCCCCACTGCAGTGAACAAGGACTTGGTTTAGATGAAAATGACTAGAAAGGACTTAAAATGACAACAATAAGGCCAAATTGTCAAAAAATTTAATGGTTTCTCACAAGAAAACACTTTCAAACAAGCACAATCCTACAAAGGTCTTAATCTAGGATACACAAGGTGTCTAGGGAGTCCTCAATATACTCTTGGTACATGAGGCACAACCGTGAACACCAGCTTGTCACAAGCGTGAGTCAAGAACCCCAGTGAGATACTGAAGGGCTTGGACCAAATCTTCACGTCTATCTAGGTATCACCTTAGCTTCAACACTCCACCAATTATAACGTGACTGGATTGGCGTACAACTTTTTCTCTCCCCCCTTTATATACCCCACTGGTACGCGTGGTTGGAAGTCCCTTGGGGTGATGAAATCCCCAAGCAGGTCCCACTAGAAAGAAAGCACTAATCATTTCCAACTACTCCCCAGGCTCACATGAAGTGCAAGGGGAAAGTGAAAAAAAACTAATGCCCTCTTTGGGTAAAACAAAAAGATAAACACAACAAACAACAGATATTACTTCCCCTAATTAAACTATGTTCCTAGATTAATGAAAAACAACAAGGATAGCTTTGGAAATCTATGCAAACAGAAGGCCCTGCAAGTAAACATTAATTGTTTTATCCTTCTTTCTTCACCAATTACACAAGAATATGCTGAAAAATGTTAGTAAAAACACCAATATCCTGGTAACAAACAATGTTAGGGGGTTAGAATAAAAAAACAACAAAAAATTGGAGTAAAAACTAAGCTAAAACGACCATTTTACCTCCCAAAATGTGTTGTTTTTGGACATATCAGCCCCACTATAGTAACCAGGAGGGAAAATCCACCCCACTGCAGTAACCAAAAGGGAAAATCCACCCCACTTCAGTAACCAGGTGGGAAAATCTGCCCCACTGTAGTAAGCAGGAGAGAAAATCTGCCCCACTGTAGTAACTAGGAGGGAAAATCCACCCCGCTATAACAAAATGTCAAAAACAAAATATAGATAAGGGTGTATTCACCCCTTTGTAGAAAACTTGTTAGAAACATAGTATAGATAAGGGTGTATCTGCCCCTCTGCAGCAAACTTGTTAGAAACAGAGTATAGATAAGGGTGTATCTACCCCTCTATAGCAAACTTGTTAGAAACAAAATATGGGTTAGGGCGTATCTACCCCTCTGCAACAAACTTGTTAGAAATAAAATATTGGTTAGGGCGTATCCACCCTTCTACAAAAAAATTGTTAGAAACAAAGTATAGATAAGGGCATATCTGCCCCTCTGTAGCAAACTTGTTAGAAACAAAATATGGGTTAGGGTGTATCTGCCCCTCTGCAACAAACTTGTTAGAAACAAAATATGAAATTGGGGTGTAGTTTCCCTTTTGCAGTCAAATGAAGGGTGCAATTACACTTTTATAATGAACCATAGGGCGTAGTTTCCCCTCTACAATGAACCAAAGGGTGTAGTCGCCCCTCTACAGTGTATAAGAGGGCGTAGTCATCCCTCTACAGTGACCCGAAGGGTGTAGTCGCCCCCTATAGTGCACAAGATGGCATAGTCACCCCTCTGTAGTGCATAAGAGAGCATAGTCACCCCTCTGTAGTGCACAAGAGGGTGTAGTCTCCCCTCTATAATGCACAAGAGAGCGTAGTCGCCCCTCTATAGTGCACAAGAGGGCGTAGTCACCCCTCTGTAGTGCACAAGAGGGTGTAGTCGCCCCTCTGTAGTGCACAAGAGGGCGTAGTCACCCCTCTGTAGTGCACAAGAGGGTGTAGTCACCCCTCTGTAGTGCACAAGAGGGCGTAGTTGCCCCTCTGTAGTGCACAAGAGGGTGTAGTCGTCCCTCTGTAGTGACCAGGAGGGAATAGTCGCTCCTTTGTGACTTGTACTTGCAAATAATCTCAACAACAACAAATGTAAAATAGAGGAACCCATTTGTGGGTCCCACCGGGTGTGCTAAAAATGTGATCCTAAATGTTTATCATATTCTAAATATGCAAAACAACTATTATGCAATAAAGAAAAACACAAAAGGCACCTCAAATATTAGCCTAAGGAATTGTTAACACAAAGAAAATAGATGAAATAATACAATGACCTATACCTTCTCCATGTTGATGAATCCCTTGTTTGGCCCTTGATGTTTAAGATCCTTATGTGCTACTTGGATGGCTAAGGAAATGAATAAATGCAAGATTGACAAAGTGATGGGATGCAAATGCAAATGGCTAGATTGGGTTTGGCTAAATGAGTGAAAATACTTATGAATTGGGTGCTCAAAATGACAACATAAGGATGCTAAAATAACTAAGTCCCCAAATGCATTAGAAGAGGGAGGTATTTATAAAGAAATTTGAATTCTCTAGAGAATTCAATGGTTGAGATTGAGCCACCAAGGTCAAGATGTAGGGCTATGGTGAGTTGAGGACTCACAAGCCCTCACATCTTGACATGTGGAATGTGAGATGGGCTAGGATAAGATGATGTGGAAGTGAGGTGGAAGGGAGGTACATGATGTCGAGGAAGGACAAGTACCTTGGGGGGTGAGAAGATTTCCTCAAAAAGGAACTTCTTGTCCCCAAGTGAGGATGAAAGTGACATTTGAGGAATTTTGGAATAGCTCAAAAATCTCCATGGAAAATGAGAAAATGGTTGGAGAAATAAATGTGAATTCAAAATTCACATTCTTGGGAGAATCTAGTGGATAATAGAGGGTCTCCAAGAAGGTGGGAGTTTGTCACATGTGGATGAGGTGACAAGTCAAATGTTCTAGAAGTTGCATGGGGATAAGGTAAGCCTTGAGAGGATAAAATGTGAATTAAAAATTCACATGGGGAGGAGAGAGACCTAGGATGAATAAATGTGAATCAAAAATTCACATGGGAAAGACGGTCAATGCTAACAAAGGAAAATGAAAAGGTTGAATAAAAAGGGGTGCTAAATGTGGCTAATTACTTTGATTAAGGTTGTGCAAATACCTAATTAGGATAATTAATGAGAGATTAGAAGCAAGTGGAAAATGTAGGAGGATGTGACATTAATCCATGATTAAGAGGATGCACATCTTAATCATGAATTAATTAAATTAATCCATATTAGAAAGGGATTATGGAGGATGTGACAAGGAGAGAGAAAAAGGAAGAATTTTAAATTTATTTTATTCAAAAAGGTTAAATGGCTAAATTAAATAAATTGATGTATTTATTTAATTCAGAGAGGGAAAATATGTAAGGTAAGGCATTTAATTGTTAAATTAAACACTTTAAGGACCTTAGGCAGAAAGTGTAATATTAATTAAGTAAATTAATATTGACAAAATGGATGAATAAAGAGGTGAATTTGATCGTATGGGATGATCAAATTTAGATGTCTATAGTTATAATCAGTTATAAGATATTATAGAAAGGATCACTACCAGGAGGACTCATTATCCAAGTGAACTCACTATTCATAGAGAAAAGAAAGATACAAGAGAAGTGGCTTCACAACCACAGTTTGAACTAAGATAAATGCATCTATCTTATGTTGAATTTAGTTCCTTTTAAGCTCATTACATACAACAATCAATTCAGATTACCATTCCTTTCTCTTCTCTATCTTCACACATCAATCACTTAATTTTCATAGCATATTCAGATCGTATATCATCATCATCTATAGCCTTGAAAACTTAACTCAACCTTGTATATATATATATATATTAGTCTTTACCACAGACATCAATTAGGTCAGACTAATTAGATGTAGCCTCGAGTTATCCAAAACATGCCTTATTGACATCCAATTGAAATCAAAATGCTCTCATGCTCAAAAGATAAGCAATATAGGTCAACATGGACCTATAACAATTCCTCTTTCCATTCGCTCCAAGTATTTAATATTCTCAACACTTTGCATATCTTAGGTCAGCCAAGCATAAAGCAAAAAAGTAGAATACTCCAACTAATTAATACCAAGAAATATAAAAATCACAAAAAGTCATACCAACTGAAAAGTAAAATGTAATGACACCCATAAACCTTCACTCAAAACCATGACATCTAACTCAAATCCATGAAGGAATGTGAACCAGTTAGGTAACTCAAGTATACAAAAAAGTATGTAAACCATATCTATTGAACTTATGTTAGTTGCAACTCTTGAACCACTTGACCAGGACAACTAAAATTATGAACTAAGATGACAAAAATATCTATGAGAAATGTACTAGAACCTCATAGGTATAACTGGAAAGGTGAACAAATGCGAACCAAAATACTAAAAGGCACTATGTGTTGAAACTGTTGGCATAAAAACTTAGCCAAAAGACCATTTGCAAAAGTTAACATTTTTGCAAACATCCATCATTCATCATGTGGTGTTGATATCAATTACAACTCATTAATGACAACCAATGACAACCTTCAACATTCTTTCAACAAAACTTCCGTCCTCCCTAGCTCCAACATATTTCAATCCATCTCCTATTTATCATCCTCAACCTTCTTTTGATAAGGGAAACCAAAAACCCATCCAAATTTCCCCTCAAATCCTACATCCTTACAATCCACATTACCCCAATCCTACAATTTCACTCCATCCCATGGATTTCATGATTCCCTCCAAGAACTATTAGAAAAGGATACCAAACCTCCAAGCATAATTAAAATTTGTGCAATCTTCCCATACCATACATCTACCTCCATCTCCTATCCCTCCATCCACCCAAGGTGAAGAATATATCCAACCTTTGTAAAGAAGCTAAGGTAGTGGAACAACTTCCTACGCTAATTTTGAAAGGAGAATAATACAAAACTTTTACAGATCTTTAATGGTTACAAAAACTTAAACATAAATAGATATAAATATCATGCATACCACAACATAGTGATTTATGTGGGAAAACCATTTCAGGAGAAAAAAACCACACTCCAAAAGCCGCCCAATATATTATTTATAAATCACAAAGATTACAATATACTTGTAGAAAAAGATTCTCATAGGAGTATCACCAACTAGAGATTTAGAGGCAACATGACCACTCTAAGACTTTTAAAATACATCACAATACACAATTGTAATAAAATGCCCTCATAAAATTGGGTTTCCTTCTAAGTCAATCTAACCTAATAAAATATCGACCATTAGATTTAAGACCTAATGATGAATGGTCCAGATTTACAATAATTAAATATAAATAAAATTTTCCTTTCAGGGTCGTTGTCCCCAAGCCCTTGTTGGGGTGTGTTGCCTCCAGAACCCCAACTAGGGGGGATGGTCTCGTCTGATCCATCATGAGGGGACGGGGCATGCCTCCCTTTGCGTATGTATCAACAATGATTTATGTATCAAGAGTACCTTATATAATTCCAAGGTTGAGACACATTTCCCAACAATCTTTCTACCCTATTATAGAATCCAAAAAAATTCAAACTTCCCAAGAACTTAGTCCAAATAATTCACATATGTACTCTAGCCTAAATCAAAATCATGTCAATGACCACAAAAACTTAGATCAAACACCACCATCCACTCCATCCAAATTTTTTGATGTCAATGATAATATTATGTTTGATCATGATATATGTGATAATCCAATCTTTGATCATGAGCTTTTTTTAGGACATTCAAAATGGCCCCCTTCTATCCCATGATCCCTCCCTTCCAATTCATCTCCTGATCCCCCCTTCATCTCATGATCCTAATCCCCCTCATAATCCCCTTTCTCGTGAAGATCAATATATCCCTTTATCCCCTCCCATCTCACAATAAAGTTAAAGTTATCCCATCCACCCCATCTCATAATATCCCCCCTAATTTATCTTGTGATACCATTCTAATTCAAGTGAATATTATCCCTTCTACTCCCCTCATGATCCCTCCCCATTCAAGATCAAAGCATCCCTTCATTTCCATGTCATGATCTTGATCCTCCAAAAAATCTCATCACCCCTATCCAAACTATTCATGATCTCCACACTTATCAAATAGGTTCTTCCACTATCATCCAATATAGTTTCTTCCAAGAACCTACTATTACTTCTATTAACCCCCTCAAAATAGACTCATGTCTTACTTCCACAATAATAAGTATCACAATGGTTTTTTTTGTAAAACTATGGATTATTAAGGAAAGTGGTTAAGAATCTATGAGAAAGGCATAGTATAGCTTATCTATATCCAATAAAATATAAATTATCATGGCCTTGTCTACCAAGGTCACACTCAAGATGTTGGTATCCCTCACAAAACCCATATCCCTCTACTTAACTGCAAAAAATAATATCCTCTATCTTTCAATACTATTTTGGCCCCTTATGTCCCAAAGCCCAATCCTTCATCCCTTCCATCTATTTTGGGTCCTTATATACCAAAACCAAAAACATCATACCTTACATCCATCTTGGGTCCTTACATTCCACCCCTTATCACCTTTCCTTGAAATCATTCCTTGCTATCATAAATCAAGATCAATAAAGGTACACATCCTTGAAATCATTTCAACATCCTACATACATTGAACCATCCATAATACCTCCATATCATTCCTATCCATACATCTTGGAATAAATTTGAATTCAAGGAATAAAATGCATCAAACTAAAAATCCAAAAAAATCCAAGGATCACCATGTACTATAAAAAATACATGCAAAAATAATGAAAAATATGATACAAAACCAAAAAGTTAAATCCAAAAGGCCACAAAGGTTCATGAAGTTAAAATAGAAAACCATGTGGATCCCAAAACAAATAATAGAAGAAATACATATCAAAGAATAAACCAAATTGACATCCAAGCTTGCTAATCTAGAATATTCATCCACTCATAAGTATTCCAATTATCCATCTAAAATACCCCATCTTCCAAATACATTTTGGGACCTTATACCCCAAAATACACTTCTCCACAACTCTACAAAAACTCAAGTTGTGTGCTAATTTTGATCTTTCTAACATTCAAATCCACCCATTCAAAATTTTTGCAACACCGCATCCATCATCCAACATTCATCCCCCATAAACCACTATTAATCCAATCCTTTGCATAAACCCTTATTCTTTTCCATCATTTCACCATTATGCCAATATCTATGAGCATACATCCAACTACCATGGTCTATTGTAGTACATATTCAACTGATACCTTCCATGGAATTAGATGTTGAGTCCTTTTTCCATTGAAAGGTAGCAAGGTACATGAAAACACTTCCTAACCTTGATCTAAGAGGAGAGATGTATAAGTTTTTATTATTTTATAGTTATAATTTAAGATGCACAATAGAGAGATTATTTAAATATCACATGCAAGTATAAAATCCCACAACACAAAATATACATGGGGAAAACCCTTTTGGGAGAAAAACCCCACACTGTAAAACCTAAACGATGTATTATCAAATCAATTATGATTACGAAACACTTGCAATAAATTTTCTTCCAAAAGTATACACAAATGTTTAATTCTAGAGAAATTTTGATAGTATAACAATACCTACAATAAGACCATGCTAACTACTCCCACAAGTACCTTATTTATAGATAAATATAAGTATAGAGGAAGCTTCATGAGCAAGCTACAAGGGATGGGCATACAAATCCATGTGGTACACTTTTCTAACATCTAGTTGAAAATGTGACACTTTCCCAATGATTCCTTACCCCCCTTAGATGCCTTCATAATTGGGAACCCCAAATGTGCCCCAAATAGGTATGATAGATTCCTCACAATGTCATAAAATCCATCATATATGAAAACTCTTATAGTTGTAAGAGAATCTATCATAATTGACTAATAATAGAATATTCCTCTTACACTCTCTTACAACCTATCGTAGGTCAAACTTGGGCACCCACTTTCCCTTCTAAGATGCTAATAAACACTTGTACAACTCATCATAGAATCTAGCTCTTATGCATCATAACTTTGTCAAAAGAATCCATCACAAGATTTTTGTAGGAATCCATCATAAAGTCATCATATGAATCCATCAAAGATGCCAACACATGTCAAGGAATCTATTCCCAAAGTGGGATTCCTACATTTCCTTGTGGAGACCACAACATCCTTGTCACCTTCTATTTCACCTTCCAACATGTTGACAACTCACTATGCCAAGTCATATTATATGACAAATAAATATGATCAAGAAATTATAACATAGGCATAATTAAATTAAAAAAATAATGGTAGGAAATTGCAAAGGTTGAGACACCTTAATTCCCAACACCCATCTTCCCATCATCCATCCACTATACTCCAAATATACATATCCATATCCTTATCCTCACCCTTTTTCATTCTTACTATCCCAAAAAATTAAAAAAATAGATGAAATAAATGAAAAAATTAAAAAAATCAAAGAGGAATCATTCATCCAATTGTGACAACCACTTATTGTTGCATCTTATGCAAGTACCATTAAGAAAACCTATATAATAGGTGTCATGTGTAATCCCCCACCCTTTTACGCTCTACACTTGGGGAAAGCTCCATCCATACTATCCTACCTACAACATCCTATCCACATCCTCTACTATTCATCATCCCATATCCATCATCCTATCTAAGTCTATCCTCTCCTCCCTGATTTGATCTTGAAAAGTCTAAGGATATTCATATATATAATGTATCCTTCCTACCTCTTCCTATCCCTCATCCTATCACCTTCTATCTCATCCAAATGCATCCTCCTTTCCCACCTTTGTTCTTGATAAGGCTAGGGGAAATATATCCATGCACCATCCATTATATCTTACCTAGCACATCTTATCCAGATCCTCCATAGCTTCCATATCTTATCCCTCATAATATATACCTCATTCCATCCTATCCAAATGCATCCTCTCTTCCTTCCTTTTATCTTGATCAAAACTAGGGGAAAAATATCTACACATTCTTTGGAAAATGAAAGTTACTCCCTCTACCTTCCACATCCCTTATGCACTATCCTTCCATCTCATGCATCTTTTCCCACCATCTTTCATCCTTAATTTCACTACCTATAGTGTAGGGCATCTTTTTATTTTACAACATAGTCCTTGGAGCTCCAACCACTTAATTCCTTTGTCCATATTTTTACCAAGTCTTGGTTTTCCCTTGTCATTTCCTCCTCTATCCCAACCATCATATAATCCTAATCATCCTATTTTCCTATTATATCCAATCCATTCATCCTCTATCCTCCATCCAATAAAAAATAGTCAATACAATTAATTCAATGCAATCAATCCTAATCCATGTGATCCAATCTTGTAATCTAGCCCTTCATCCAAAATGAAACCATCATTTTGATCCAAATTATCTAAAATCTATTGATCCATTAATATAACTATCATCCTATGGATGTATCCTTCCAAATCGAAGTGATATTTATATTGTTAACAAAACAATTCTTGAGGTACACATTGTTCTTATCATTAAATTTGTTATCCTCATCTTCAACCAATAAATCAATTAGATCAACCATTTTTTAGCTTTAATAGGCTCATTATCTTGTTTATTTTTATTTGTTGTGCATACTTTCTTGTTTCTTGTATTTTTTATCATTATTTTTATTTATCATAGTATTTTCACTCTATTTCCACAAGGGCATCATGGTATTCCATATCATGGTGCTATAAGGTATATGTTTGCATTTGACCATTTTGATCATGTACTTGACACATCATCCTAGTTCCTTATACCTTGGTGCATAACATCAAGTATAATATAGAATATAGGTTTTTTATATCATTGTACCATGATGATCATCCATACTCCATATCCTATCTATAGCTTCATCATCCTTAAATTATCCCATCTATCCTTATCTAGTTCCTCTTTTTATCCTTCTTCCTATAATTCTCTCATCTGTTTCGAGAGCGCATCCTTTTTTTTATTCCATGTCCTCTCAAAGGGGCATAACTAACTCTCATCCTTCCAATGATTGGGGAATCATGCCACTAGTCCTCATGCCTTCCTACCCTATTGTATTTTATTTTTCTTTGATACAATACCACTTCTTATAGTCATGATGTCATATCAAAGATGTGCAAAATATAGACAGCTAAAATTTGACCATACTTAACCACACTTTACTTTAACTTATTCCAACCATTAACTAAATACATATTTATTATTTATTTAATTAATTTATCCATGATATTTATCCTGACTTGTTCAAATCCATTAAATAAATAAATATTTATTATTTATTTAATTAATTTAACCTTCACCTTTACACATTTCTTTAATTAATTTATCCATTGCTCTTATCTCAAAACCCTCCAAATAAATAAATAAATTATTTCCTAATTAATTAATTTAGGATAACTAATCCCTATTACGTTTCCTCCAATAAATAATTTTATTTTATCCTTTGATACTTATCCATTTAATCTCGGCTATTAGATTCATTCACATGGATCACAATCTAAACTTTCCATCATGTGACAAGTGTCCTCACATGACTAACTAAGACCTTTTCTAGATTCATTGAATCTAGACACTTGCCAAAAAGTCAAAGTAACTTTTCATATCATCCATACATTTCATACTACATCTCCAAATCCTAGCCATTCAAACAAGGATGCTACCCTAATCAAATCCTAAACCTAGCCCTTATAACTCATTAAAACTTGTCACATTACTACAAATTTTCTCAGTCAATCCTAGCCATCGATTAACCAATATATCTTTTTCCTTGATTCCCTCATGAAAGTTCTATTTATTATAGTCCTCTCACCCCATTTGAGCATCTCTTCTCATCCTATTGTTATTTTGATGCATTTTCTATATATTACTTCCATAACATAGCTAATATTCCATTATCATATCCTTATCTATCCATTTTATCTATCATATCAATCTTATCATCATGCTACTTGTATAAACAACCACATTTCTTAGTTAAAAATAAAAAAGCTAAAATCAACTAGAGCTAGGGTGCACTCTACTTCAACCTTTATGTGAAGAGAAATAAGGGTTTTAGGTGAAGGTATTGTGTGTATATTGCATTATTTTCTATTTTTTTATCTTCTATCCATGATTGTAATCAATCTAGTGTGAGGTACATATCGTTCATTTGTAACATAGTCATTGGATATACCTCCTCCTATCTCCAATACCTCATTCATACAATCAATCCATTTATCTCTTATCTAAGATATCCACCCATGTTTTACCAATCCTTCATTCTCCCTTGTCATTTTTTCCCATCCATTCTTCTATATTAACAATCATATCCTCCATGTAATCCCATCCCATCCCATCCAATCCATTTATCCTTCATCTATCCTTCCAATCCAACCATCCCAAATCAATCCATCCAACCCAATCCATCCTAATCCATGCAATCTAATGTTTCAATATAGCCCATAATCTACAAGCAATCCACAATCTTAATCCAAATTAATTGAAATATATTTATCCACTATAAAATTATCATCATACGGATGTATCATTCCCAATTCAAGTATTATTATCATTAAAAAAACAATCCTAGGGGTACACATTATTCTTATTGTTAATTTTTCTATCCTCCTCATCATCATCAATCTATCAAACCATCAATCAATTTTTAGCTTGATTAGGAACATTATCCTAGTTTTTTTGGGTCTATTTTATATGATTTCTTGTTGCTTGTGTGTTTTATCATTGTTTTCACTTATCATGGTCTTTGCATCATATTTCTACAAGGGCATCATGTTCTTCCATATCATGGTGTTATAAGGTAATTTTTTGCATTTTGACCATTTTGATAATGTAATCAGAACATGGTCACCTTGGTTCCTTATACCTTGGTGCATAACATCAAGTATAATAGCACATTTAGGTTTCTTATACCATTATACCCTTATGATCATTTATTCTTCCTCTCCATACATATCTTCACCATCCTTAGCTATTTTCCTCTATCATTTTAAACTTTATCCTCTACCCTCCTATCCATTTTGAGAGGACACCTATGTTCTCTGAACTTCCATGTCCTCTCAAGGAGGCATACCTAACTCCCATTCTTCTACTTACTAGGGAATCATGCCACTAGTCCTTATGTATTTCCTATCCACTATGCTTCAATCTTCTTTAAAATGATGTTACTTCTCTTAGTCACAACATCATCTCAAAGAAAAAAATGTAGACACCTAAAATCTAATCTTACCTAGCCACACCTAATTTTACCCTATCCTAAGCTACTAATTAATTAAATATTTATTATTCATTTAGCTAATTTTCCCTCATTTTATTCTAACCTTTAATTATATAAATATTTACCATTTATTTGATTGTTTTACCCTTCACTTGATCCCATCAATTAAATAAATATTTATTATTTAATTAATTAATCTCACTTTCACCTTTATCTTTGCCCATTTAATCCTAACCCTTAAATTTTTTCACATTGATCATGCTCTAAAATCACCATCATATGATAACTGTCCCTTTCACATGCCTAACTAAGACCTTATCTAGATTCATTAAACATAGACACTTCCCAAAAGTTAAACTAACTTTTCATCCCATCCATTAATTTCATATCACACCTCTTAATCCTAGCCATTTGCATAAGCATGTTACCCTAATCCATTCCTAAACATAGCCTTTATCCCTCATGTGACACTTGTCACGTGACTACAAATTTTGATCCAAGGCCTAGAATCCTTATTTAATCCTAGTCATCCATTAACCAATCCATCTTGGCCCTTGATTTCTCATGAAAATTTTATAAATTAAAGGCCTCTCATCCCATTTGAGAATATCTTCTCATCTTACTATTATGTTGTTGCATTTTATATCTACTTCAACAACCTAGCTAATCTTCATCATATATTATACTATCTGATGTACATCAAAGACAAGGACTCTGAATCAAGGTATTGTTCCTTGTAGCCACCACATAATATCTCATCTAGCCAACATAAGAAAAATGATTCTCATAGGGAAATAAACAAACCCATAAAGTTTCAAAATACAAATCATCAATCATGGATATAAGTGCATCGAAAACTATTGGCAGACCATATTTCAGAAATTATTTTGAATGTGCAAACAACTTCCATTTCCTCTAAAAAAATTGGTAGTGGAAGCTCCCAACTTCATCTCCAAAATCCTTTGCAACACTCTGGATGTTGTTGGTATTTTCCTTTTGAAATTCATCATGTCACTTCCTGTTGCAACCCTTCAACCAAATTTCTTCACTTAGCTCTTGGGTGTAGGATTTCTCCCTACAATAACAACTATAAAATATTTTCCATACCTCCCCAAATGAGGCATTAGAAATTCCCTAGCCTGTAAAACTTAAAAATGGATTGAATTTCATAACTTTTATTGACATTGTTGCTCATAACTCCCCTTGTAACCTCTCATCATCAACATGGAAATCTGATTGGATCCTTGTTGTGAACAGGCCTCCAAATTCTCTCCCAAATTCAAATATTCAAAATTATAAATTCCCCAACTTAGGCATTAGATTTTCCAATTTCCATTTTTTGGATTTTAAGCACATTAAATGTGCAGCTAACAAAATCACCAAACTATAGATTTTGAGAAAATAAAATATTGGTTACAACGATTTCACTCCATTTTCCCCTAAACATAATATTTAAACAATCACATATCTAATAAATTAAAAAAAATTGATAATCTGAGAGTGCTCAAACCAGGCGTCGAAAATTTGCTTGTAATAAGAAACCACACAAGAAAAGAAAAGATTAAAATAAAATATTTTTTGGGGATGTAGGATTTCTTGGTACCCCTGGATGCTCTTGCATCAAACACTCAAGGTGAGAAGAAATGTTCCATGAGTTGGAACTCATGAACATTTGAAGATTCGATGCTTGTTCATCATCCAACTTTCTTCCTTATCTACCTATTTCTTCTTCCACCCTAATCTGAATCTTTATATCTCTTCCTTCATCCTTCCTTTCTTTCTTCCACTCATGAAATTCACTTTACTAAACTGAGGTTCTTCTTTCCATCCTACTTCATCATTCTCAACACTTGCATACAAATTGGTATTAAAAAATTCATAGAAATCAATGAATTATATCTGCTCATCTGTCTCACCTATTCTCCTTCATCCTCTTCTTTGTCTATGTCAATAAGAGTCATCATACCTTGTTGTTTTTAATTTTGGAATGTATTATTTCTGCCCCTAACTATCTCTCCCATTTCACTTTCTTTCACCATTTCTTCATAATACAAATAAACTTTAACATCAACTTCAACAAATTTTGAAAAGTCATCAAATATCTCAATTTTCTCATCTTCCCCTACTAGTGTACCATCAATTTAAATATTCTCATATCCATTATTGTAAACCATGTCATTTTTATGTGAATCAACCTTTTCCTCGTCATCAAATAATTTTGAAAATTCAAATTTTACCCTAATGTTTGTTGCAACTTTTGTTTCACCTATTGTTAGCACAAGCCACTCCTTTTCAACCGCTTCAATTTGTATTAATAAGTCATTTTATTCTTCATTTGTTGTTGCTCCTTCACTTCCCCTATTCACTTTCCCAATATACTCTTCTTTGCTTTGTTTTCCCAAAAATCTTAATGTTTCCAAGTCCTTAAATGGACCAAACTTTGATGTAACTTCATGGTTATCTTCTACAACAATACTATCCTTTTCATGCACAAATATCATAAGAATGACTATTTACCTATTTATTTTCTTTCTTCTCTATCATTGCCCTGTTGGCAACACAAGGACAGACAACTGAGAGGGGGGTGAATCAGTTGTCACAGAAATTCACAACTTATTAACTTTATTAACCTTATTCTTAGATCTGATTATTAACCATGAAAGCATAAATCATTGACACATCAGAAACACACATAACACCAAGATTTTTTATGTGGAAAATATGTTAGGGGAAAAACCATGGTGGAGGTTAGTCCACAAGATTATACCCTATTAAAAGTATAAAGAATGAAATGGGGAATTCACATGCATTCAGGCGCACTGCCTAGAGCTCACTGCTTAATTACAATAAGGCTTACTGTGGTGCATGTTTTTGAAATTTGCAAAAGACTAAGCTTCATACAAGGTTAGTAAATCACAAATTCCTCAAGCATGACCCTATGAAATACCTTGCAAATGTTCCAAAATGCAACAAAAGATAAAAGAAAACCACAAGCATAATGAAAACACTCAACAAATTACCTATTCCATAGTGGATTGGTGTCACATGTGCTAGTGACCCTTTCCCAATCCTTGATCAATAGCTAAAATGATGAAGTGCAATAGAGATGAAAACAAGATTATTTCTCAAACCAAGAGAGTAACCTTGCATAAAAATTGTGGATCCATGAATGAGAATGAAGGCCTTATTTTATAGAATTTCTTGATGAGAGATTGGCCAAGATGGTGAATGTGGGACTAAAGATGCTCTAATGAGAAGATGACACTTGTCAAATGATGATAGGTCAATGGTTGTGCAAGATTTGGGAAGAGTTCCCATGAGAGGGAGAATTTGAATTCAAATTTTGCAATAAATGCTGATTTTGACTTTGGAAGGGGACATGTAAAAGACATGTAAGGCCTCATAAATGCTCTGTTGGGTGTACATGTCCACCTGGGGGAGATTCAAACTTGGAGAATATTCTCCCTTTATGCCAAGTTGAAAATAAAGATTTTGATAAATCGATTAAATGTAATTTTATGTGCAAGTGGCCAAATCTAGAGAATGCAAGTGGGTGAGATTAGTATTTAATCAGGGTTAGATTAAATAGATGATGACTATGCTGATTTAATGCTGATTAGGTGAGTTGACTTTTAAGACTTTGATATTTGATTTATTTAAATCAGAAAATGATGAAATATGATTTAGGATTTGATTTAAATGGATTTTTTGATTTATTAAAAGATTGATGATAATGCTTATTTGATTTTAAATAAATAACCTTAGGCAATGAGATTATTTAAATGAATGGATGAAGGTGATGAATGGATCTAATGCAACATCTAGTTCAGTTGATGAATGATTCTGATCAAATGTAGAATGTTAATTTTTCATGTCTACATTTTTCCCCTCTTTGAAGCAATGTACTTGTTGCGTTGGTTCAAAGAATAAACTTACCACAATCAAAATTAAAAAAATTCATGATTTTTCAGATGCCCCAGCAGAAAGAAGTACACTGGTACATTGCCCCCTCGAAAGATCAAGCGAAAAGATTTGATTTGAGGGTCAATCTCACGATAAAGAGGTTCAAAATGGATGGTTATGGACGATGATGCAAATGAGATGATTTCAAGATGCTTAGAATAACAAATCTATATTATCCTAAACAACTTAAATGATGATATGATATGAGATGGATGAGATGGATATGCTATGATTATTCAACGGATGATTTATGCAGATGCTTAGACTAACAAATCTATATTATGATGATGATGTAAATTCAATGCATGTGAAATGATCGATGTTTCCTATTATGTATGATATGGATGATATGTGGTATGCTGATAGTTTTGTGGATGCAAGATGGATGCATGATGGATGCATTGGTGATGATAATTACATATTCATGATGTGATGTTAGTGTGGAAAATGAAGAAATTAGATGATGACAAGAGGATCCAACAAGCCAACATTATGAGAGATGATGATGAGAAATGATGATGAGAAATGATGATGATAGATGGATGATTTGCTTATCAAGGATTGGGATTTTCAAAGGGTCACTTACTTTATGTTTGATACTAAGCACGATGCATCAAGGTATAAAGGACCGTGATGGCGCTTGTACTTAGTGTGATGAACTTTGACTTGACAAATGGACAGGAGTCTTGTTCACACCGACATATGGAAACCTTGCTAGGATGCACTTTAGAAGTCTCAAACATCTCAGACCAAAACATGGAAAGGTATAACCAATCAATGCAATAGTCAACAAGTTATCCAAACATCCTCCATACATATCTAACAAAGCAAGTATTCGCCAAGTTATTTTACAAGAATGTCCAACAAGCACAGCAGACAAAAGATAATGATCATTGCCCCTTTCCTATCTCTCTAAATCCTTCATTCAGATATCATCGAGAGGTCCTTGGAATGAGCACAATAAGATAAATCAAAAGAAAAGATCAAGTACGCAAACAAGCCAATGTTCTTCAATACCACTAACCAAAATGGAATGTGTTTTTAAGGATAAGAACTGAAAATTATTGCCAAAAGATAATGACCATTGTAGGAAGGATACATCCTAGGACATGTTAGTGGATGGCGGCATGTCATTTCGTTTATCCAAAATGTTCTTTCTGATAAATTATGCCCCTTGTAGGAAGGATTCATCCTACGACATGATGTTATCAGATGATTGATATGGGACTGTTTGGATGATGGACTATCGACACAAAGACTTGACCAACTTGTTTACGTACTGACTGAGACTTGAGACTTAATGCTTTTGAGTTTTTACTTTTAACCTGCTAGACTTGTTTCTAATTGTTTCACAAAAGGTTGAGGATGACGATTAGTTTATTATGAATGGTGTTTATTGCGGGTGCAAGCGAGATGAGGTGGATGGAATTTTTTTCAAATATTTGGATGTTTTTGATGTTTTGAAATGTTTTGAGGCTGTTTTTGGTATTTTCAAGATTTTGCAAATGTTTTGATTTTTGATTTTTCAAATGTTTTTGGGATTTTCTGAGATTTTGACCGAGAGACTAACCTAAAGACCTATCCTAGGGCCTCGGGGGCTGATCAACATATTAGCCTTGCCTACGTTATACACGCAGAGACTACATAGTTTGATTGACGACTTGACTGATGTACAGATGAAGATATACATGATGAGATGTCAGTTTATTATGACAGACTCCTATAAGACTAACCTAAATGTCTCGGGGGATGATCAAAGATCAACCTTGCCTACATTCAAGCTCAGAGACGATGTAGTTTGACAAGACGACCTTGTTTTTGGTTTTTTGAATGACTTTTTGACATGTTTTTGGATTTTCTAATTTTTTGATGTTTTTGGATTTTCTAATTTTCTAGTGTTTTTGGATTTTCTGATTTTGAGGACTTTAAGACCATACACGAATCTAATCCGATGAGAACGCGCCCCTAGCATGTTGCAATAGACTACTCCGATAAAGGCATGACAAACTAACTTTGAGAATGGGCCGAGTAGTACTAGGAGGGATCATGATACGAACACAGGACCAAGCTATGGTGTGGATGCAAGTGGATGAGTGATGAATGGAGATATGGATGATGGAAGTGAAATGGAGGGATAATGCAGATCGAGCCATAAAGATCCTAGTGGATGGAAAGTGCTTATTTACACAAGGCGCCTGTTTGCTAGGTTTTCACCGAGGTACTTGCCCAAAGTGCCACCGAAGTGGTTTTCACTAGAGGACAATTTTTCTCTTACTATTTTTTATCCTTTTTCTTATTTTTTTTATTTTTTGCTTTTTTGATTTTTTTGTTGTTACCAAGATGCCTATTTGCCAGGTTTTCACTGAAGTAACCATTTTTTAGGACTTTTTCTGATTTTTTGGATTTTTTGGTTCTATACCTTGAAAGAATTAGGCATAAAACTTTTTGAGATGGGAGCTATTCATGGGCTCCTGCAGAGGTTCCCCTTCGGGTGTTGATAGCTGATATGCCCCTAATTTATAGCTTACTATGATGATGAAAGGCCCTAACCAATTGGGTTCGAACTTGCCTTTGCTGCTAGGATTCGGGACATTCTTCTGATTTTCTTTTAAGACCAATTCTCTGACTTGGAAAGTCCTTCTTTTGATCCTCTTGTTGTAGCTTCATTTGAGTCTATTTTGATAGACTTGCAAATGATTCAAAGCTTCGATCCTTCTCTCATCTAGTAACTCCTGCTTGTTTAGTCTTGAGACCCGATATTCTTCATCAGTGATGAGATTTTGCAGTGATATTCTGAGGGATGGGAGCTCGATCTCAATGGGGAGTATGGCTTCTGATCCGTAGACCAAGGAGAAGGGGGTGGTGCTAGTGGGTGTGCGGATGTTGGTTCGATAAGCCCATAGGGCGGGATTAAGCTGCAAGTGCTAGTCATGACCTGCATCATTGACTATTTTCTTAAGGATTTTGAGGATGGTTTTGTTCGTGGCTTCTACTTGGCCATTGCCTTGGGGATAGTACGGGGTGGAGAAGCGATGCTAGATTTTGAATTTTTTGCACAAGTCGCAAACCTCCTAGTTTTTGAAGGGTGTCTCATTATCTGAGATAATGGCTTGTGGGACACCATAATGATAGATGAGATAGTTCAAGATAAATTTTGAGATCTGCTTTCCAGTGATATAGGTCATGGGTATGGCTTCCACCCACTTTGTGAAGTACTCAGTTGCAGTTATAATGAATTTATGGCCGTTGGATGAGGTGGGTGAGATTTTCCCAATGAGATCGAGTCCCCACTGTGAAAAGGGCCATGGTGTGATAATCGGGTGAAGCTCTTGAGCTGGAGCATGGATGAGGTCTCCATGCTGCTGACATTGTAAACACCTTTTAGCATGTTCATGTGCTTCTTGCTCCATTGTGGGCCAATAATACCCCAGCCTCAACAGTTTCTTGGCTATGGTTATTTCACTCGAGTGTGAGCCACAGATACCATTATGAACCTCGGTTAGAGCAGTTAATGCCTCCTTAGCATTCAGACAACGTAGTATGGTACCCTCTAGGCTTCTACGGTATAAGGTATCACCTAGGATGACAAATGTAGATGATTTTTTTATGAAGGTTCATTTTAGGCTTGATGGTAGGTCAGCGGGTAAGACTCCTATTCGAAGATATGTATAGATGTCATGATACCAAGGATCGCCAGGACCAATGATTTCACACACATATTCTAATTCTACTACCTCAAATGTGGGAATGAGAATCTGCTCGATCAGAAATTCATATTTCAGTATGTTATGAGGGATGTCTAATAGAGACCCAATTATAGCCATGGCATTAGTTGCTCTGTTGTTGGTTCTTGGAATCTGCTCAAGTGTTATGTCGATGAAGGATTCTTTTAGAGTCTCCACCAATTTTTTGTATGGGGTTAGCTTGTCATCCTTTGTTTGATATTCGTTATTGACCTGATTTATGATCAACTGTGAGTCACCATAGACCTTGAGAGCTATGATATTCCACTGTACTGCTATCCTAAGACCTATAGTCAAAGCCTCATATTCCGCTATGTTGTTAGTGCAAGGAAATGCTAGTTTGTATGATCTTGGTATGTAGTCCCCCTGTGGGGTGATGAAGAAGACACCAGCTCCTGATCCATGTTGTGTATATGAACCATCGAAGTATAGTTTCCAGTGATCAGCAATGTTGAGGTTAAAAATAGACTCATCTGGAAACTCTGAGACAAGGGGATTCTTAGAATACATAGGTGCTTCTGCTAATTGGTCTACAATAACTTGACCCTTGATGTATTTTCTCTCAACATACTCGATGTCATATTCTGATAATATCATGACCCATTTTGCCATTCTGCCAGTTAACATTGCCTTTGATAAGAGATATTTAAGGGGGTCAATTTTGGCAATAAGCTTTATCTTGTGTGCCAACATATAATGTCTAAATTTTTGGGATGCAAACACTACTACGAGGCAAGCTTTTTCAATGAAGGATTAATTTAGCTCATGACCGACCATTGTCCTGCTGATATAGTAGATGGCCCTTTTTGTTCCGTTTTCATCATGTTAAGCAAGAAGAGCTCCTAGGGTTGCTGCTGTTGCTGACACATATAAGATCAATGGCTTTCTCAAGATAGGTGGCATTAACACTGGAGGTGTTAGTAGATATTCCTTTATTTTGTTGAATGCCTCTTCACACTTGGTATCCCATTTGTATACTACCCCCTTGTGGATTAGGTGTGAATACAGATTCTGCTTGTCTGCTAGTTGTGTTATGAACCTTCTAATGGATTGGAGCCTTCCTTGGAGGCCTCTCAATTGCTTTAAGTTCCTTGGTGCTTCCATCTCAAGGATTGCTTTGACTTTTGTTGGATCCACCTCGATACCCCTCATGGAGACTATGTATCCTAGTAGTTTACCTAATTGTATGCTGAAGATGCACTTCTTGGGATTTAGTCTGACCTTGTATTCCTCTAATCTATCAAAGATAGCACTTAGGGTTGCTATATGATCTTGTCTTTTTCTTGAGTTTGCTAGGATGTTGTCGACATAGTCTTCAACTGTTTTGTGAATCATATCATGAAATATCAGTGTCATGGCCCTTTGATAGGTTGCTCCTACATTCTTTAGGCCGAATGGCATCATGTTCTAGTAGTAGGTTCCCCATGGGCAAGTGAAAGTCATCTTGTGTTGGTCTTCTTTTGCTATCATGATCTGGTTATATCCTAAAAATTCGTCCATTAACGATAGCATCTCTTGCCCTGCTGTCATGTCTACTATCATGTCAATGTTGGGGAGCGGGAAATAATCCTTGGGACATGCTTTGTTTAAATCTCTAAAATCCGTGTAGATTCTAATAGCTCCGTCAAGTTTTGAAATAGGTACCAAGTTTGATACCCATTTTGGATAATCAATTCGTCTGATGAATCCAGCATCTAATAACTTTTTGAGCTCCATTTTGACTAACAAAACAATTTGAGGATGCATTTTGCGAAGCTTCTGTCTAACAGGTTTTGCATCTGGATACACTGCTAGGTGGTGGACCACAGTATTTGGATCAAGTCCTAGCATATCAGCATAACTCCATGCGAATTTTATTTGTCTCTCCCTTAGGAATGTTGCTAGGAGTTCTTGCTCTTCTGATAATAGTGATTCTGCATAGAATGTGATATGCGGGGTCTCCTCTATTTCTAGGTTGACTGGGTTGCATTTTTTGGCCAAGACTGTTGATTTCTCTTGATGAATAACTCTTAGGGGAAGATTGAATCCTTCATCCTCAGGTGCCTTAGAGAGGTTTTCACCATTGGATACGTCCTTTCTTTTTACTATTTTCTTGTCAGAGAGTGCCACAGTGTGGTTTTCACTCAAAGAATTGGATATGATTCTTAGTTTCTCACTTTTGTGACTGAAGGATTCAATCATTTCCCCATAGTAGGCATGTGTGTCCAACTCCATTATGAATCCTGCCTTGTGATCTCCATCTAGAATGTTATCCCTCAACCCCATGAATTCTGAGAGAGCTTCATCATTTTTGAATGTATCGAGAACTGGTGGTCCTCATTGGTCATAGTCGATCAGTTGGGGGTAGACTAAGTGGATCTCATGATTTTGAATATCTGGTTCAAAGGATATGGTACTAAACATACACAGGATAGTATCTTTGAATAACCTAGGTAGGTTGGATAAGGTAACTTCATCATCGCTACTAATATAGGGCTCAGTGATAAAGTTATGCATGTCTGTCCCTATGGGTATTGGGGAGTGCATTTGTACTAGGACTAGCTGAGGAGAAACATTAGCGGCTCTAACCGGAGGACTTCGGCCACGTATGGTTATTCTCGGAGGGGTACATCTAAGACCAAGATTTGTTATAGGTCGCGTCTCAGGCATGATTGGTATTAAGAGCCTATTGTCATTTTGCCCCAATCTTTGGTTTCGGTCATAGCCCATCGCAAGCATCATGTGTAGGCCTTTGCTCCTTTCATCCATTAGTAATTCAGGTGTTGGTCCTTCATCTTGATACAACATGTTTGATGGATCTACTTCTATTATCTCATGGCCAAGGTCTCCCCACCTTGTGAATTCAAGATAATTTTGAGGATAGGTTTGTGATGAGGGAGCTTGATTTTCTTGTGGGCGTCCTCATGATCTTGGAGATTGTGGTAACTCTCCTATCACAAAAGCATTGTTAGGGAGCCTATAACTTCCACAACCATCCTCCTGGATGATGAGCTTGATATCAGATATGGTGGGTGTCTTTGTCACAGAAGTGGACATGAGAGTGACGGGATCAATGTATGATGTGGATGGGCCCTCATCATTTTTTGGCACTTGGGGGATTTTGTAATATTTGGCTTCAAGGTTCTTGCAGTATGAAAACAGCTCAGGATCTCCATGGGCGGTAACCTCTTGTCCATTATGTGTGAATTTTACACATTGGTGGAAGGTTGATGCTATGGATTTCATTGCATGAATCCATGGGCATCCTAGGAGGATATTATATGGCAATTCGAGGTCCAAGACCTGACATGTGGTTTCCATGAGTGTTGGCCCTACTTGGATAGGGAGCTTAATTGTGCCCTGAGACACTCTTTCTTGGTCATCATATGCTCTTATTGTTATGCCCTTTCCTTTGTCAATGGAATCTTCTGATATCTTTAACTACTTGATGAGACTAAAAGAACAAATGTTCAAACCTGCACCTCCATCCACCAAGACCCTTTTGATTTTTCTTTTGTTCACAATGACCTCCAAGTGAAGTGTGTGATTGTGAGATGGTTGGGCGGGAAAATATTTGTCAGAAAACGTAAGGAGATTAGGTGTTATGATTTTTTTGACCATAGCTTGGAATTGTTCCGCATCGAGGTCTGCGGGGACGGTAGATGAGGCTAATGCTTCCTCAAGGATCTTTTTATGTGCTGATGAGATTTTTAACAACTCCATGATGGAGATGTGTGCTGGCGTTCTTTTGAGTTGGTCTACAACATTGTAGCTATACGGAACAGCTCTTGATGTAGGGACTCTATTGGGTTGGGATGACCCTACAATGGTGACTTTGCTGCCTCTTGTGGTGACTCCACAATCTTCGGCATGGGCGCCTTTGATGGTGATGACCATGCAATTTTCATTGAGGTTCGCAACAATTGTTTCGTATACATGATTTACACTGCCTTTTCCTTTGTCCTTGTTATTCCCTTTGTTGCCATGATTTGGCATCAAATTTGTGTAGATTTTAAGATCCTGATTCCCAGTAGGTGTTTCCACATTTATGATTCTTTTGTCGATGAGATCTTGGATGATGTTCTTGAGTCTCATACAATTGTTTGTGGTGTGGCCTTTGATTTTTTGGAATTCACACAATTGATTCTCATTGTACCAAGGAGGTTTGACATCAGGTTCTTGATAATTCTCAAATGTAGGAGCTTGGATGAGTTTTTCTTCGATTAGCTTTTTCATGATGTCCTCAAGTGGTTCCCCCAAAGTAGTGTATTTTCATTTGGGGTATGTTTTGCATTGAGGTGGTCCTCTTTGGTCGTTGACATTATTGATGGTGGTATTATTGGGTTGGTATGTTGTGTGATGAGTGTTTTGGCATTGTGGTTGAATTTGCGGTGCGGGTGTATTTTGGCATGGACCACTAATGACCACCTTGGCATCGACGACACCATCATTAGTGATGTTCTTGTTTCTGACCCATGTACGAGGTTTATCATTGTAGTTTGATGATGGGTAGTTGTTTTGCGGTTTGTGATATGATGTTGATTCAATGGGTTGAGTCACAAGGGCTCTTTCGATGCTAAGCACCTTGGAGATCAATTGATCATATGTTGTGATACCCTGAACTTTGAGATGGAATGATAGGCGACTTTCAAGGTTGGCTATGATTGTGTAGACTTGTTGTTCTTCTGGCATGGTCTACTTGCTCCGATTGGCCTTGGATAGCCATTGTTGAAGGAATGAAGCGAAAGATTCATTCTTCCCTTGTTTTAGAGTGTATAGTTCTTCGAGACTAACATCCATTGCAATGTTACCTACGTAGTTCTTAATGAATGCACTTGTAATCTCTTGGAATGTTCTAATGGATGTAGGTAAGCAAGAGAACCATTCTATAGCGGGACCTGCCAAGCTTCTAGGAAATAGCCACATCAGATACGTATCGTCATATGCGACTTCCATGCAATGAACCTGGAATTCCCTGATGTGATCTTCAGGGTTTCCTGTCCCTCAATATTTGTCAAATTTGGGGATTTCAAATCCCTTAGGGAATGGTTTCATTTCTAAGCTCCTATCAAATGGATAGGGAGACAAGTTGCCTTGCGTTTTGGTTGTTCGCCCTAATTGAAGATCGAGCACTTGTTGCGAGAGCAACTTGAGTTGTGTTGTCACATCATCTTGTGGGTTAGGGGGTGGAATGAAGGTGTTTTGGGGTATCGTGATCATGGTTTGGATAGATGGATTGGTTGGTGCATTGTTCAATGGTATCAGTATGTTGTGGTGGGCGAAGTAGGCTTCTACTTGCTTTTGGATGAACAATGCTTGTTGTTGCTCTTGTTGTTGTTGCGCTAGGATTTTTGCTTGTTGTTGCACTTGTTGTTGTTCTAATAACGCTTGTTGTTCTACTTGCTACTGCACTTGTTGTTGTTCTAACAATGCTTGTTGTTCTACTTGTTGTCGTTCCCACAACCCTTGTTGTTGGGCTTCCAATTTTGTTGCCTCTTACTGCTCTTGGTATTGCTTTAGTGCTTGTTGGTATGCTTGCAATTGCGCTGCTTGTGCAAGAAGTTGTGCTTGTGCTTGTGCTTGTGCTTATTGTGCTTGCGCTTGAGCTTGTGCTTGGGATTATGCTTGTGTGGCTTTTTGCTACAATAATAGTTGTGCTTGAGCGACCCTTTGTGCTTGCAATGCTTGCGCGACTTGGGCAGCTTGAGTGGTTTGTTGTTGTTGTTGTAATAACGCTTGAGCTTGTTGTGCTTGTATTGCAGCTTGTGCAGCTTTGGAAACTTGTGCAACTTGAGCGGCTTGTTGTACGGCTTTTTGTTTTTGCACCTGTTGATAGCCTCTTTCGAAAGTAGCTTGCAATGTTGCGTTGAATTGGTTTGATGTGGTGAATGTTGGTGGTGGTGGGGGTGGTGGTGGATTTGGAATGGCATTTGTGGTGGTGGTGAATGGTGATGTTGTGTTGATTATTTGGTTGGTGGATGGTGTTGTCATGTTGATTGAATGATTAGTGGATGGTGTTGTTGATGCGGTAAGTGGCGTCGTTGATGTGATTGGCCCTTGAGAGACCATGCTTTGCAATGTTGTGGGGGTGTTTGATGATTTTTCCATTGCTTGTGTGTTTGTCGTTTGTTGTTGTGATGTCAAAAATAATCTTTGAGCATTTAGAAAAATGTTTTGATTAATGATTGGGATAGTGGTTTGATTGATACTTGGTAGGGGAGGCAACCCAAAGCCAAGGAGTGGTGTTGATGACAATGGTGATGGTGGGAGAGGTGGAAATGTAAGGGGAGTGAATCCTTGCGAGAGTGTTGTGGTGTTGAAAATGCCCCCTGGTTCGAATATGTCTCCCTCCTCTTGTGAATTTGTGAGAAGAGGTGTTTGTGGTGCTCTGTGAAAAGATATTGATGATGGGTCATAATGTAAAGTGAGAGGAACATTTTGGTGTAATGGATTATGGAGGATGTTTTGTTCCACTGTGGTGTTTGCATCCAAGTTTTGGTTATTCACAAGGGGATGTGATTGAAGAGCATTGAGAAATATGTTTCCCTTGTTAACGTTGGGTTGAGTTGGAGAAAATGATGTTGTGATTTGCGGGATATTTTCCGTGACGTTTTGAGATGGGGGTGTAGATGAAATGGGGATGGTGGATGAGATTGGTGGAAAAGATGTCTCTACTATAGTGGTCACATCAAAATCCGAAGGCAACTTGGCCCCTTGTTTTGCTAGTTCAAGCATGTACAACGAAGGGTTGAGTCTCATCATGATGTTGATGATTCTATGGTTGTCCAATTTTGGAGCATTTCAGCTATTTTTCGTGAGACATTCCAAAGGTGAGGTCCTCCCCTTGATTTTCTTCTTGTGGGTTTTGTGATGATGAGGGGATCAATGGATTGCTTGATTCTGTGAGATTCATTTATGCGTTCATTTGGCTAAGGTCACTTGAAGCGGGAGTTTCTTTGTGGGCTTCCATACTCTTCTTGTATTGAGATCTCATTTGCACCATAAAACAAGGATCAATCTTTGAGAATATGGGAGATGAATCTCTTGATTCTTTGGATTAATCTCTATTTTATGTCCCAAAGTGAAAGTTTTTAGGATGCTTTTAGGATCAAATGTGATGATGATAAGATGGTGATGTTTAAAGATGGATGTTATGGATATTTTTGGCTTTTGATAGATCTTGAATGAAATACTAGGCTTTGGATTTTTGATTGGTTTGATTTTTGGATTTTGAGATTTTGTCCTTGATCTTGATTTGGGTTTTGATTTTGATTTTGATTTTGAAGAAAAAGACCCTAAGATGTTTGATAATGATCTAAAGGATAGTCGTGTTCAAAGGATGATGATTTGGATACGTGTGAGGAGAAGGATGCATCTACCCACACCTACCCAAACAAAATGATTGTTTCACTAAATATATGGAGAAGGATTCATCTACATACACTAAGCTAGACAAGATGATTTGGATGACTTTGAATAAGGATATGCAAAATGATGCATTTACACATTCCTAGCCAAAGGTGTTTTGATAAATGTTTTCAAGGACTTGGTCTTAATGATTTTGGTGTTTGCTTGATTTTGTCATAAAGCTTAGCAGTTCAAGGATGATTTCAAGGTTTTTCAAAAGATGATTCATGAGATGATGTTTGATGTTTTGAAAGATGGATGGAAGAGGTTTGATTTGTTTTGATCCCTAGATGAACCTAAAAATACCACTTTTTTTTCCTAGATCTAGGTATTGAAGAGCGTGCATATGCTTCCTAAAGACCTTTGTAACCAAGGATTGATTTCATTTGAACTTTCATTTTTGGATTTTCAATGATTTTTGCTTTGGGATTTGGAGTCTTCAACACACATGAAAGTTAATTTTGCTTATCTTTCTTTAATGGCTTTATTTTACCAAAAACACTCTTTGATTAAAGTTTCAAACTAAGATGTCCAATGTCTTAATTTCTTTAAACCCCACAAGATATTTTATGTGGAAATTCAATGAACTTAAGGCAAGGGTTTTACTATTGTTTACTCAAGAAGACAAATTGAGGTATAATCCAATGCTTAGGAACCTCTAAGGACGTGAATCCCAAGGGAAAGCAGTAACATATGGATTGAGTCACTGATATTTGTCTTCAAAAGGGTTTGAAATTTTGAGAATCATGTTGAATGTTTGTTTGCAAAATGTTTTCGAATACCACACTGTGTTTTCAAATGAAGAACAAGTACAGGCCCTATGGATGTGTAAGGCAATATTTGTTGGATTCCCACTTGGACAAGTCTAGCTACGCTTATCTCTAGCGGATGGTTAGATGTTTGACCCCACTGGCTCCCCTCCACGACTCATTATCGTCAATCGGGGCAGACAAGCATCAACACCCATGAAACTCCCATGGCATGCTTTCCATCTCTACTAGAAGACCGTAAGAGTGTGGGGCAGCTTCAGAATGACCGTTCTTGCACCAACAAATAGATTAAGGATTTTGGAAAATTCTAGCACATGGGTTCTAGTAAGGACTTTCCGTTCAGTAGGAGTTGACCCGTGGCAAGAGTCCCCTTCGGATCCATCTTGTCGGAGTCAACCGCGTGATATTGGCGTTTCCAATATCCACATTTATATCCCAATGGAAATACTCTTGGCTTTAGAGTGTTACCGGTTGAGTCATTCCCTTGGGTGAGTACTTTTTCCCCAAGGCAGGCCCTCTAGGATAAACAAAAGCAAGCAAAGACACAATCCGTAACTCGATCAATCTTTGATGGCACAAAGAAAGAGAATGTACGTGAAAATGCCCCTACTCACACTCACACAAGATGTTCAATTTTTAAGCCCAAATTGAAGTGTTTCAAAGCAATAAAATGTATTTTGAGTGTTTCTCTTGCACCCTAGATCGCACGAAGCGCAAGGGGAGAGGATATGCACTCAAAAGACAAAATCACACAATTCAAGCACCTGTTCATTTTATAGCCTTCAAAGCAATTGTGAGTTCGTTTTAAGCACCAAAATGAAGTGTGAGTTTTGATTGTTCAATTCTTAACCTCAAACAAAATCTAGTGAGTTTATCCTAAGATTCATTTTAAGCCCTTTGCAATGAAAATCAAATTGTTTGTTTTAGACCCAAATGAAAATTAGTGTTCTAAAATGAAAAGATAAACAACTTCGTGAAGTAATGTTGATCAAACACTTAAAGCATTAAAAAACACTTTGAGTTTTCAAAAAAATTCTCCTCCTTTCATTTTCGTTTGCTAGCCTCCTCCTTCGCTTTATACCTTTTCGCCTTCACTTTTCCTTTGTACCTCTGACTGAAGCCTTTCTACCTGCATCAAAAGCGATACCCTACGAAGGTGCAAAAACTTGTAAGATCATCAATAAATATATAGCACATTAAAAACTTGTCCAGAGAGAAAATATGAGAGGCATACATACATACAGATCTACAATAACTAAATAAATTCATTCAACTGTAAAGTCCAACAGATACGCATTGTGTATGGAAGCGTTGCAACTCGTGAGCCCTGTCTCTTGGGGAGCCAAATACATTCAATGCATGGCTTGATCAAATCTATCATAGATTTTTGTTTTAACTCTGCAGGATGTCTCTTGTGTGCCTGGTTGGACAGCTTCCCCAAGCATGGGCATTCTGATGCCTTGCACCTATTTCGACGATGCCCCAGCTGAGCGAAGGCGTATGAAGATTTACAAAAGAAACTTGTTAATACATCTTAAAAGCAATCATTTACGACATTAAACAAGAAATCAGATCTGCGGATTGATGATGTAAGTTGCTAATATTTAGAAAGAATATTGACCACTGATCAAACACATCTCTCAAATCCGTGTTAAAGAAAAGAAGATAGCGATGACCTCAAACTCCCAATTTTCTATATGATCATCATGAATTTTTCAAATAGCAACAAAGCAAATAAAGTTTGCAGTTTACATGATTGGTAATAGAGCAAACAAAGATTTATGTTTTATATGGATAGCAAAGAAAGACATTATTTATTTATTTTTATCAAAAACATAAAGTTCTCTATCTAGTATTTGAAATAAACGAGAACAGAAACAATGATTATATTTATGCCCTCCTTCTAGCACCAAATGTGGTGCATGTTTTTGAAATCTGCAAAAGACTAAGCTTCATACAAGGTTAGTAAATCACAAATTCCTCAAGCATGACCCTATGAAATACCTTGCAAATGTTCCAAAATGCAACAAAAGATAAAAGAAAACCACAAGCATAATGAAAACACTCAACAAATTACCTATTCCATAGTGGATTGGTGTCACATGTGCTAGTGACCCTTTCCCAATCCTTGATCAATAGCTAAAATGATGAAGTGCAATAGAGATGAAAACAAGATTATTTCTCAAACCAAGAGAGTAACCTTGCATAAAAATTGTGGATCCATGAATGAGAATGAAGGCCTTATTTTATAGATTTTCTTGATGAGAGATTGGCCAAGATTGTGAATGTGGGACTAAAGATCCTCTAATGAGAAGATGACACTTGTCAAATGATGATAGGTCAATGGTTGTGCAAGATTTGGGAAGAGTTCCCATGAGAGGGAGAATTTGAATTCAAATTTTGCAATAAATGCTGATTTTGACTTTGGAAGGGGACATGTAAGAGACATGTAAGGCCTCATAAATGCTCTATTGGGTGTACATGTCCACTTGGGGGGAGATTCAAACTTGGAGAATATTCTCCCTTTATGCCAAGTTGAAAATAAAGATTTTGATAAATCAATTAAATGTAATTTCATGTGCAAGTGGCAAAATCTAGATAATGCAAGTGGGTGAGATTAGTATTTAATCAAAGTTAGATTAAATAGATAATGATTATGCTGATTTAATGCTGATTAGGTGAGTTGACTTTTAAGACTTTGATATTTGATTTATTTAAATCAGAAAATGATGAAATATGATTTAGGATTTGATTTAAATGGATTTTTTGATTTATTAAAAGATTTATGATAATGCTTATTTGATTTTAAATAAATAACCTTAGGCAATGAGATTATTTAAATGAATGGATGAAGGTGATGAATGGATCTAATGCGACATCTAGTTCAGTTGATGAATGATCCAGATCAAATGCAGAATGTTAATTTTGCATGTCTACACTTACTACCCAAAGGAAGACACAGTATCTTATAGAAAGATTCAGATTACATCCATAGGTATTTGAACTGATAAAGTAGCATATGCTAATGCCTGATCACATTTCCAGTTAAGCACATGAACACTTCTTCACTCTTCTTCACTCTTCTTCACACTTTTCTCTGCCTTCAAATGATTTAGAACATTATTCGTGCACACACATATTTGGAATACCTCAAATGAAATAAAAAGTCTCTTATATATATCCGCAATAAGAAATTAAATTGCTACATGTCGGCTTCAACAAAATAACAAAATGAATATAAACTATTGGCCCAAATCAATAACAATTATTAATGTGAATCAACTAAGGTTGGCCACAACATATTAAAGACCTAAAATAACATCTTTGAACATGAGCCACCTTCAAAAATTATTCCTTGAAGATCCACAACATGTTACAAACACCTTGTTGGCCAAGAACATGAAAAGCATAAACATGCAAGAGAAAATCTTGAATCACAAGCACAATGATCAATGCGGATGTGCAACACAGATAGGGCACGATCTAGAAACATCCAAAAACATCATGAAACACTAGAGAAGCATTCACAATGACTGAACTAATTGAAATTACATCATCTTCATTGAAGAACACAAACTAAAGTAACAAAAGGACTGTTAGAATACAAATCTTCATAACTCAATCAAATCTTCACATGGGTCTCTGAAACTCAACATGGATAAACTAGATATACTCAACAAGAAACTGTTTAGTTCACAACCTCTGATGATCAACGTACTAAACTCACCAATCGACTGAAGTTTACTTCACCGCTGACAACCTGCAACTCATTTCATTACAATTTTCTCAATATCCTTGACATATATAGCTTCAAATGCATTAATGCTAATAGTGTTGACATCAATGAAAACCACATATCAACAACACAACCACAACATCCAACAGCCCCAACTTCACAATCACCATTTTCCTTTATCTTTTCCATATGCAAATCAATATTTACTTTGTAAAAGTCATAAGGAGATAATACCTTTATTTTTTCTGCTACAACTTTGTTTCCTGTGCATGCAACCCCACTTTTATTCCTTTTTATGTCTTCAACAAGATGCATATCTATTGTTGCCTCTTTATTTCTCCATTCTTTCCATGTGCCTTTCTTCTTTTCTTTCTTTCTTTCAACTTCATTTGTGTGGGCTGCTCCCACATGAATTTCTCTCCATGCTCTTTCCATCATGGGGATGCAACATTGTACTTCAACATTCTTCTTTTTGCTTTCCTTTTTGACAAACCTCTACTTTTTCTCTTTCTTCTCTTCATTTTCCTCTATTACAAATTCTTTTATTTCTCCATTTCCTACACAAAAATCATTACTTGGAAACTTGTTATGAAACAAACAATGAAACTCAACTTCATCTATTTTCTGATCTTCCTAAATTGTAGCTTTCTTCTTCATTCCCAATATTTCCTCAAGGGAATCTAATCTTTTTTTTTTCAACTCTGCAATGAGCTTCTCATCTCTCACCTTTTCCCCATACTCTTCCCAAATTAAGTTCTCACAGTTCTTCCAATGATCCATCTTGTCTTCTTTTTCAAAGTCATTTTTAGAGACTCACAAGTCCCTTTACAATTAAAATTAATCCTTGCAACAATATCTCACTCACAAAACTATCCTCTACCCAACAAAAACTTTGGAAGATGCTTCCTCTACCCACCCTCTCTGAGTAGAGGATTTCTACACCCTCTACATTATAACACAGGGAAAACAAGCAGATTAAAGCAACACAATGCAATAAACTCAAATCTAACCTACACTAACAACAAAGAATAATGGAAAGCTTAAAAAATAATAAAAATAATGATCTCACTAAATATCTACGTAATTCCATGCATAACCTCGATTGTCCTTCTCCATTTTTCTATTGTATGATAATTTCCCTCAAATTTCTCTAAGTTTGCAAGTATAGCCTCATGATAGTGTTATTAAAAAAACATCAAATATTAAGAAAGTTGATTGCTTCCAAAAGTCATAAGATTTTGAGAGGAGTAACAATGATGAAGGTCAAGCCAATTTATAGAAAATAGGGTTTTCAAATGACAGGATCAGATTGAAAGATAGACCAATGATTAAGATTAAAGATTGTGACATGCATTGAGATTAGTGTCAATAATAACACGAGTGATAAAGCATAAAAGGTGGGGATTAGGATTAAATAATAATTTAATCTTTAGTCAAGACTATTCAAAACCTAGAAGAATAATGATTGCATGTAAAGGATAAATATTAGCATAGAGGAGACAGTCTATTTGAACACATGATTGAATTCATTAAATAAATAAAGTTATTTAATTAATTTAAGTTTGCACACAGAAGAATAAAACTAGATAACTGACTAATTAAGAAAGAGAGTCCATTTTTCAAAGACAATTAAATATTAAATCATGAGATATCTAACTGATTTAATTAAATATCAACTCAAGTGGTAAATGAATAATTAGATAACTTATTGATTATCCAATCACAAAAGAATATGCTAGGAATAATTCCTTTTATGAATTAAATGATAATTTAATTCAACATTCAGAATTTGAGGATTAAATAAAATAAATTAAGATTTATTTAATTGACCGGAGAAAAGGTTAAAGAATAATTAAATAATTAAAGTGATTATTTAATTATAGTCAAAAGTGTGATAAGAAAAAATTAAATAAGAATTTATTTAATTTTAGAAAGAGGGTAAACTTAATTAGCGATGTAATTAAATAAATAATATTTAATTAATTAATCAGGATTGAATAAAGGTAAAAATGAATTAATTAAATAATTAAAGTTATTTAATTAATAGATGAGAAAGAACTTTATAAAATAATTAAATAATTAACATTATTTAATTATGACAATCAAGGTATAAATTATGAAGAAATTATAGTTGCAGACCTAGAGCAATTTTTAGTGTCTACATTTCCCCCCTCTTTGATACAATGTAATTTCAGCGTTGTGTCAAAGAAAATCCGTCAAAACATGCCCCAGTCATGCCCTAGTGTAAAATAAGTAAGGATATGTCCCCTAGTGAAAAATGACATTTTCAAAAAATTCCAAAAAATTTGGAGATTGTCCCAATTAGTGGTGAAAGAAATAACTTTCAAGGAAACAAATTGTCCTGATGGTGGTGAAAGAAATCACTTTCAGGAAAGTTTGGTAGGTGAAATGGTAATTTAAAGTTGGAAAATAGTGCGCCCAATATAGAAGATGTGAGAAAAACCCTCCAAAAACCCTAGGTATAAATAGAAATAGGGTGGAAAATCAATTCATTTGCATCCCTCAATTTTAGAAATCTTGATTTTTTTCCTCTGGAGCAGTCAACAAACATGTCACCTATTCCCTACATAGAGCACCATGGATATTCCATTCGGACTTTCAAGCAGCCAGCCAACACAAGACCCCTAGTATGTACTCAAAAACCATCTTTTGAAATTTTGATTTTCACATATTTTTAGGCATTTAAAGTTTAATTTTCAAATGCATCATTGTTAGATCAATCCATATACATTCATGTGCGACGCATTTTCCCATGAAACGATATATATGTAAAAACACACCTAGGCTTGATTTGTCATTTAGGTTACTTGCACTCATTTGAATTTTTCTACATTGCATTTGTATGTATGAGTCGCATATGTTAGGCACAGAGTCACATTTTGAATTATGCACCGTAGTTGTTATTTTGCTACACATTTGCTTGAATGTTTGGTTGTTTTATTAGTCACCGCATTTGTTAAAATGTGACGCATATGCATGACTAGTTGGGTGTGATTGCTTGTTTGACGCATTTGCATAGACATAACACATTTGCATGGTTAAATGACACATGTGTAGTTATGTGACACATTTGCAATGTGAAATGATGCATGTACAATTTTTCAATGCATTTATTTTAAAACGATGCATTTTCCTGTCAAATTTTTTGAAGTTTTGTGTTGTAAAAAGTTTCTTTGTATTTTTCACACAAGATATTATTTATGTGTTTGCAGGTTACTTTAGATCCGATATACACCCGCGAGTCAAGGCTGGTGACATACAAGTTGTGAGATCAGTTACAGAGCAGAGAGAAAATTGATATGGAACCTTGGGTTACATCATGTGACATTTATGTCCACCATTTGGGAAAACCAAGGTTTGTTGATTGCACTCTATCAGCATTGGCATTCTGAGACTTCCTCTTTCCATATGCCTACAAGAGAGGCTACTGTCACCTTAGAGGATGTTTATAGGATTTTGAGATTTCCAATTAGGGGTGAGAGAGTCCTATATGATATCCAGAGGGGTTTTAGTCAGCTGACTCAATTTTATGTACATGATGATATTAGACAACTAGGCATGGAGCACTATTTTATTAGATGGCATGTCTTGGCCGATAGGTATGAGTGGATAGATTGTTTGTTATGCACATTGATTGGAGGGATTGTTCTACCTAATCATCAAGGTCATAGGTTTCTTGTTGGGTGGAGGGAGATGTTATTAGGGATGCTAGAGTGATAGGTCGTGTATGCATGGGGCCCCTATTTACTTGCCATGCTATATTTCCATTTACATGATATAGCATATAAGGAGGTGCAGTTGATGAGCTACGATACTACTTTGCTTATGATATGGGCATGGGAGCACATTGTTGTCTTCCACCCACCTATTACATCTGAGTTAGATCATGGAGCTCCTTATGCTTTCTAATATGCGGGTACCATTTCTCAGACACATGTTAGAGATACAGGGTATTTTAGGCATGTTATTGATATGCTCGTACCGTTCATCTGGAGACCTTACATGGATTTTCCATCATGGCTAGATGAGGATAGACACCTACCTTTCTAGTAGAAGAATCAGTGCCTAATTGGTAGGATAGTTTCCATAGTGCACATCATTAAGAGATACATGCCAAACAAAGTTCTCAGACAATTCGGTAAGGTTCAGGATGAGTCACAGAGTCGAGCTGAGTTTGGTAGATCTTCCAAGGAGGTTCCTTTGTGGGGACCACAGATTCCTATTGCTACAATGGAGGTAGACATTAATGTGTTATAGCCTATTCAATGGGGATTGAGGGGTGGAGAAGTGGATCCAAGTACTAGAGTGGCATATGACACTTGGTGGATGGATCATAGACCTGTACCCTTGATAGATCTTGATTATGATGCGCATGTTGAGAAACAAGGGAATGCACCACGGGGCTGTCATGGTGGCAGAGGTAGAGGTCATGGTGGAAAAGGTGGCAGAGGTGGAGGGGATGATGGGAGAGGAGGAGGTGGTAGGGGTGGTCAACGAGGTCAATGAGGTGGTAGAGCTTGAGGCTTAACTCTATCACCTTGTATAGAATTGATTTTGTACCCCTTGTGAAAATCCCCTTTCTTCCTTAATCCACTTTAGAAAACCAAGTTTGGAGGATTAATTCCACCTAAGCCCGTTGCTTGCATCTAACTTGGCACCTATTTTGAGCGTTGGTGGACGCGTTTCTATCAGGGACTCCTGCATGATGTGCAGACATCCACGTGGCGTACTTACGTCGCTGGTAGATTCTTGTGGTTGAATCTGTAGAGGCATTAAACTTCTCATTGTGAGTCAAGTTGTAACACCCCCTTCGGCCAACCAACTCGGATATGGATTTTTTTCTTCATTCTCCTTAATATTAACTCCTTCAACAAGCATTTCACCTTCTACAATCACTCCACGAGCTTCAACACACTCTTTGGCATCCATTTCAAGCATTCTAGTAGCATTCTTGCACTCTATTGCAACAAATCCATCACTTTGGTAGAGCAAGTTGGGGACAAACACCATTGTAGCAGAGGCTCAAGTACTCTAATTTTCTCCCCTAAGTAGCCTTGAGTGTTGTTGGTGGAGGTAGGAAGCTCCCTTTCCTCTCCTCTATCACTTGGATGAGTTAGCACATTTACTGTTTTGTAGTGCTTTAGTGCTCTTTACTACTTTTTTTCTTTATCTCACTTTCCTGGCTATCCATGGAGGTGGAAAAACATAAACAATGGTTTGACTGAGGCAGGCCCCTATACAGCCACCCAAAATTTTCCTCTTTCTATTTGTAGGAGTATGTTATTTTGAGGAGCTAGCTGGTGAATAGGCTCTTCTACAAAATCATCTTCATCACTCTAGCTCTGGTATATTTTCTTTATCACCTTCGTTTGTACTTTTCATATTTCATAGTGTTGTTTTTCTCTTTTAGAAGTTGCTAGCTAGGCTACTAGCTAATTTTTTGCTAGTTCACATTGTACTTTTAGTCCTTTGGTTGTATGGATGCCATCGTACTTGAGAGATGCCAGTGTGTTGCGCTGCCATCTTAGAATTGTGCTCACATCCTCGGACAGAGAGTTATCTGAGATACAGTGTCGATCTCAAAAACCAGCTTGCCTAACCTCATTTCAAATTTTAGGATTTCAGAGTGGTTGTAGGACTTCATAGTCCTCATCATTCTCATCCTCATATCCTAACATCCCATTTAGTTGACATAACTTAGGGCAGCCTTCTACATCTTGGCCCTCCATGACCTAGGGCCTCAAATGTAGTGTTCCCCCTATTTTACATTTTTGGTGAACCCAACGTGAACCAACATTAGTTCATCCATTGGTGTTGAGACCTCTCTCACATACCTCATGATTGTTGTGTTCTTGAATGTTGTGAAGGTTTATGAGCATCACAACCCAATGCACAACTTCTAGGTATATCATTAGGAGGAGTACACGACACCTCTCAATGGAAAGGATGAAGGTCTCTATTGGGTTATCTAAAAGCCTTTTCTTTGGTCCTACCGTTAGTGTGGCTATGCAAGAGTAGTTGTCAAGGAACAAGATGGGATACATTGATGAGACCGATCACATTTCCACTCCCCCTGCGTCTCCTACACCGTTGTCGGTAGAAAACTATGAGGCCATTCAAATTCTTGTAGAGTATGTCTCCGCCCTCGCTAAAGGGTTGGGTGACTTAGAAAATCACTTGGAAAGAAACCTAAAGATGGCTAGAGTCATTGAGGTTTTCTACTAGTTAAAACATATGATGGATAAAGATCGAACAGGAATAGAGTTTATGACAAACCTCCTCAGTCTCGCCAAAGTTTGTGCTCCTTCAAAAAATTCTAGCTTTGTACAAGGAGCCACTTTCAAAGAGCGTGAGTGACAATTAGGAGTATTGATGCCTCCCACATTCGTTTATATGGCTGACACGGTCCCCTCTATCAATATCCCTTTTGTCTCCGAACAACCCAAAACTATCAAAGTAAATAGGGTCCCCTTGGGATTTACCTTCATCTGCCTTTCACCTCTAGTGGTGGAGGTTTTGGCAGGATGAGTGGTGGGGGCTTTGGTAGTGGTTGTGGATTCAGAGGTGGAGGTGGTGCTAGTGGAGGAAACTCCAATGGAGGTCATGGTGGTGGCTTCAAAGGAGGCCCTATCAATGGTGGTGGCTTCGATAGTAGTTTTGGCAGAGATCACACCAATGGCAGTTTGGTAGTGATTCTAGAGGAGGTTCCTCTAGCCCTCTATCTTCTAATGACCCCATTTTGAACACTCTTCTTCAAAATATGGGTAAGATGCAAAGCTAGTTAGTGAGTCTTTCCCAAGCCCCTGCTTAGCCTATCATCTAGCCCTTCTTCTGACATAGTCCACTATCAGTTGTGATCTTAACACCCTATGCACAGACTTCTTCCATCAGGATGCATTGATGGCCAAACTGTTTCCCCAATCTCTCAAGGACACAGTGTTCGAGTGGTACTGTTCCTTTCCTAATAATTCTATTTTCTCATTCGACCAAATCATAAATCAATTCCTTAGACAATTTCAAGCAAACATTGGGTCGAAGATTAGCTTTTCGGATCTCGTCTAATGTAAACAAGGAGATAACAAAAAAATCATTGATTTTATAGCATGCTATCAAGCGCTCCTTTCACAAATCTCATGCCACTTGCCCGATTTTGATGTACAGAAGGTATTCATAGGGAACTTACAAAGGCCTTGGCAAGAGAATTTTTCCCTTATGAAATACCCTTCTTTCGCGCACTTGTGTGTAGCATTACGAGAGTACCAACAGATGGTTGTTCAATTCGGGGGATCCTCCTCGCACTCCTATTCTGAGGGAAAGTCCATTATATCAATCTCTAGGAAAGGTAAGGTCGTTATGAATGTAGTTTCTACTATTGATAACAATGGCCTCAAGAATAACTAAAATTTTGCAAAGTTATTAGAATCCTATTCTTCTATCTTGCAGAAGTTGTTGAAGGATAAGATCATAACTTTGTCAAGTCCTAGGCATGTTAAGGAGCCTTACCCTAATTGGTACGATGAAAACACTTATTTTCAGTATCATCAAGTTAATGGGCATGATACCAAACATTGTATGTGGTTGTGTCATGAGATACAAGACTGCATCGAAGATGGTACCATTTTCCTCGATGGGAGTAAATAAAATGCTAACAAATCTGTGGCAAAAGCTAATAGTGAATGACAGATATACACGGACCTGTTTTTGTCGCACTCTGCTAACATGATTGTAGATCCCACTGATTTTTCTACTCAACCCATGGCCTATGTTAACATGGTCATGGTGACTACCACAGCTCCACCCATGCCCGGTTCACCGAATATTACATTCACATCACAAGATTTTCCCTTAAACAATAAACCCTCGCCTCTCTACATTCCCACTCACATCAATGGTAACATTGTGATAGGAGTCTTGATAGACCCTATGGGCCATGTGGATGTTATCATTGAAGAAAAATTAGTACTAAATTTATTACAAAAGGAAAAATATGAAGAAACAAAATCTACCATCCGTACACATGATGGTATGCGCCTTAAACCCTATGGATCGATAACTTTGTCCATCCTTGTTGGACCCAGGGATGTTGACATAGTTTTTTATGTTATCCTAGAGTTGAGTTTGTTCAGGTTAAAGCTAGGCATACCTTGGTTAGCTTCCATGAATGGAATCGCCTCCATTATTCACAAGTGTTTAAAATTCTCTCATGAAGGTATCGTGCATGTAGTGCATGACACCAGATATCAACCCTTGGTGTCCTGTGGTGGATATCCATTGGATCACTTTTGGCCCTCCCCAATTGGTCCACTTCCTCCAAGAGCGTACCTACTTTAAAATAATTATGTGAAGTATAAAACTGGTGGTCAAGGACAACTGAAACTGACCCTTCCTATGATAAAACAATCAGTTGCCTCCTCGTCCCAAGAGGAAAAGGAGAAGCCAGTATCGACTGCTCCCTATTCCCAAAAAGGAAAGAAGTCCATGCCAACTCCCTCTCCTCCCTGTAAAGGTAAAGAGAAGGTTGTATTCTCCAATTTTCCCTTTCCCTCTCCCCTTTCTTGGAAAGAGTATTGGATGAGTTAGCCTGGCAACTATCCACTAAGTCTGATGATTCCTCCTTGGTGTAAGCCTAAGCTCAAGATCACAGATCTTCCTAATGAATACCCCAGACCATGGTACTACTTATATGGTAGAAAGAAAGGTTCCCGAAGGGAATTTGATCTACGGCCTCCAACTGCTCCTGCTCCTAAGGCAAGAAATGGGAAGAGGCCTACTATCGAGGATCTTGAACCAAATCCCCCTACTACTCCCCAACCTGTTCTTCCTGCTCCCATTCAGGAATCCATTCCTCACCAAAAATAGTTCTAGTGGACATTCCCATGGTTGAGCAAGATCCTTCTGTTCCTTCGTATCCTCCGGCCTCTAGCTCAAAGAGTTGTAGAAACTACCTTGCACGTGAACGTAGGTGTCAGTGAAAGGCTCTCTTAGATGAGTAGGCTACTTCTCAAAAGAAGGAAGAAGAAGCGACTACCACTACGTCAAGGCCTCCTATAGTGTCACCCCCTTCCCTTCATTCTACTTCTCTTCAATCTAGTCCTACACCACTTTTGGCTTCCATTGCGAGTGTGAATGCACCTAACCCCAAGATGGTATAGGTGTTCATCGCTCCTTTGATGGAACCATCTTTGTTGATGTTCATCCTAGATATCCAACCTTTCCCAAAGCCGATGGATATGATTAATACTTTTATTTTATCCGTTGTGGATCTTTCCTCCTCTTCCTCTACACCTCTAGTCTTGTTTGTGGGGAGTTCATCTCCTCTGAAAAGAAAAAGGTGGAGTGTGGTCCTTCCAGTAGTGAAGGACATAAGAGGATCCTACCTTCCCCACGAGGTTCCCCCGTGTTGACTTGTTTTGTCTTGGTTATAGAACCAGTCTCAGCTTCCCCTGAGTTTTTCACTGCTCCCGAGTCACTCAACGAGCCCAGCAGGGACTCTTGGGTGTAGCCTACCCCATCCATTCAAGTTAGACATGGAGCTACTATGGGGTGCATGTTTAACTCTATGGATGAAGTTTTGACCTTGTCAACAATCTTCGCAAAGTCGCTAACCCTAGCTCCACAAGAGCTCAATGGAGAGGACTTTGAGGAGCCCTCTTCCTTGGCCCTTGTTGCGGAAGGTTTGGATGCTCCTCCTCTTAACATCCCACCACTGCAGGCTCATCCTCCTCCCCCCTACGATTACCTAGAGTGGGAAGAAGATGACCTCTTGGTTGATTAGTGTTTAGAGGAGACCTCTTCTTGATCTTTTGTGTATGTGTATTTTTTTGTGATGTGTTCACCTATAATTGTGGTATGTGTGCCTAGATGACCCTCATCACCCTTGTTGGTGCTTGGATACAAGTGTGGTTTTTTATGTTGTAAACCTTCTTCTATTTGTATCATCATTCTTCCAATTTTGTGCTTGATTTTCAATAAATTGGGGATGATGCAAAGTGTTAGAGGCATTCAGGCTTCCCTTCCATGTTGACCTCATTTTTTATTTTTACTTTGTTTTTCATGCATTATTCCTAACCTAGTTGGGGATTGATGATCTTTCACCTTGCACCACAGTTACCTATTATTCATATGAGTTTAGATAGATCTAACCCCACTAAATTAGATCCCCCTGTGCCCTTTGTTCATGTTGTCTTTTCTCTTTTTCTTTCTCTTTATCTTTTTCTCTTCTTTACTTGAGTTGTCCCTCTCATGCGTGACAACACCTTTCTTCAATATTTTTATTTTCAAAAAATGAATTTGTTTCTAATCGATATTTTCTCAAAGATATTCACAAAACATTCTTTAGAATCACATTCTCAACTTGGAACCCTAACAGAACATGTTTACTTCATCACGGGTTTGTAAAGAAAGGACTTTGAAACCTTCCTCTGAAGCAGGAACAACTTTCACCGTCCCCTTGTGTGGGGGCATATTCTTCCTTTCAAATTCCTTGATGAAGTGAACATCTTTTGAAAGGAATCCTTGATGATGGATCACTCTAAGTGAGAAAACATCTTTCAAATTTTGCATCCCTTGAGTGGAACCCCCTTCTTCACAGTGGGTTCCCGAGGGACCCCCTTCGAAAGATCTTATCTTGAGTGAAATCATTTGTGTCTAGCTTGGGGGTAGCTTGACTAGACCTCACTTTTTGAATAGCATGCCCCTTGAGTGGACCCCTCTCCTGTTGAAGGGTTCCTGAGGGACCCCTTTGAAAGTCTTCCAAATTATCGATGGTCTACGTGATTGTCCACTTACTTGCCTACTTGGATGCTTCCTAACTCTGTGGAGTCCACTATATCGGGTTTCCTCCATGCTAGAGTTTTTGGGGAATGCCTCCCCATATGACTAAGAGCCTGTAGGGTTCTTCCTTTAGGTTTCCTCCATGCTAGAGTTTTTGGGCGATAACTCCCTATAGGACTGAGAGCCTGTAGGGCACTTATTTTGGGTTTCCTCCATGCTAGAGTTTTTAGGGGACACCTTCCTTATAGGTCTGCAGGCCTGTAAGGAACTTTCTTCCTTCAACTTCATAGTTCTGAGCAACTATGAAGCCTTTCACTTTCCCTACACCTTTAGGTTTTCCAAATCATAGTCTGTTTCCTCAATGGTTTAGGTATACATTTCTAACCCTACTCCTTCCTTGATCTACTTTACCAAGCACTCATCAGTACTCGTGCTCGCTAAAGTGGGGAAAAAATGTATAGGAGTGATTTTGCACCCCATGTGAAAATCCCCTTTTTTCCTTTATCCACTTTAGAAAACCAAGTTCAGAGGCTTAATTCCACCTAAGCCCATTGCTTGCATCCCACTTGGTGCTTATTTTGAGCATCAGTGGAGGTGTTTCTATCAGGGATGCCCGTGTGGCATGTAGATGTCCACACAGTGTGCTTACGTCACTGGCAGATTCCTCTGATTGAATCTGCATAGGCATTAGACTACTCATCAGGAGTCAAGTTGTAACACCCCCTTCAGCCAAACAACCTTAATATGACCATTTTTCTTCATTCTCCTTCATATTCACTCCTTCAAAAAGCATTTGATCTTCTACAATCACTCCACAAGCTTCAACACACTCTTTAGCATCCACTTCAAGCATTCTAGTAGCATTCTTGCACTCTATTGCAACAAATCCATCACTCCATCGCTTCGGTAGAGCAAGTTGGGGACAAACACCATTGCAGTATAGGCTCGAGTACTTTCATTTTCTCCCCCAAGCAGCCTTGAGTGTTGTTAGTGGAGGTGGTAAGCTTCCTTTCCTCTCCTCTATCACTTGGTTGAGTTAGCACATTTATTTTTTTGTAGTGCTTTAGTGCTCTTTACTACTTTTTTTTCTTTATCTCACTTTCTTGGCTATCCATGGAGGTGGAAACACCTAAACAGGGGTCTAATTGAGGTAAGCCCCTATACAACCACCAAAAAATTTCCTCTTTCTATGTGTAGGAGTATGTTCTTTTGAGGAGATAGCTAGAAAATAGGCTCTTCTATGAAATAATCTTTGTCACTCTAGCTCTAGTATATTTGTTTTATCACCTTCATTTGTAATTTTGTATTTCATAGTGTTGTTTAGCTCTTTTAGAAGTCACTAACTAGGCTACTAGCTAGTTTTTTTCTATTTCACATTATACTTTCGATCCTTTGGTTGTATAGATGCTAGCACACTTGAGAGATTCCAGCGCGCCATGTTTTTGTCCCAGAACTACGCTCTCATCCTCAAACAGAGAGCTATCTAAGATATAGTGTTGAGCTCGAAAACCAGCTCACCTAGCCTCATTTTGAATCTGAGGATTGCATAGTGGTTGCAGGACTTCATAGTCCTCATCATTCTCATCCTCATATCCTAACATCTTGTTTAGCTAAGCTAAGTTAGGGCAGCTTCCGCATCTTGGCCCTTCGTGACCTAGGGCCTTGCATGTGGTGGTCCACCTCTTAAAAAAAATATCTGCGAGGAGGAGGGGGAGTAAGAAGAGGCTGGTGATGAGGAGCATGTTGTGGAGGAGGTTATTGGTGAGGAGAATCCATAGGAGGTGGTAACGATGGTTGACAGGGTCAACAAGGTGAAGATAGATTCCCTTGGTATGCTTGCATGGTTTGGATTCAGAATGTTGGTAAACGTGTTTTGGGTTAGAATCTGCATAAAATGGTTTTGACTCAAGATCTGTGTGAACAGACTCTGACTACTAATTTGGAAGAAAGGATTTTGATTCAAAATCTGTGTAAATGGATTCTGATTGCTAGTTTGGGCAAAGGAATTCTGATTCAAAATCTAAGTAAATGGATTCTGGTTGCCAGTCTGGGAGAATGGATTCTGATTTACAATCTATGTGAATATATTTTGACTACCAATCTGGGAAGATTGGTTCTAATTGTAATATTGGAATGAGGGAATGCCTCATATTTGTGTAATCCATGGTATAGTACTAGTGACTTGAGCACTAGGTATGGCCATTGATTGTGGTATGGTGCTTGTGACACTGGCATTAGGTATGGTTGTTGATTGGGATGTTGTACTTGTGACACTGACATATGGTGTAGAGGCTGGAATTTTAGGTCTTTTACTCCCAACAAGAGGACCAGAGGGAGTGGATGATGATCCTCCTATAGTGAAATTAAATCCCGATGTCATGCTAGATGTACCAAATGGAGATGTATAGACTATCGTACTCTGTGTAGGTGTGCCAGATGGCATAGTTGTGCTGACCTGAGGTATAGTAGTACTAGCAATAGTTGTATTTGTCCCTTGTGTAGGTTGAGTTTGTAATGTGTTGATATCAAATCTTGTAGGTAAGGTAGTGCCTTCAGCTAGCAGTTTGGCTAAGTATCATTGATGATCATTTGCTAGGTACTCATCTACGAAAGAGGAAAACTCAGGGTCCTATGCGGTAGCCTCTATGTAATGTGACCTTGAGTTTTTCTAGTGGTGAATTTGTCTAATAGAGTCTTGTGAGGTCTTAAGGAAAATGGATTGATGAATTCATTTGGGTTCGACATATTTTCTCTCTCTCTTCTCTTAGACCTAGTTTCAACCATGTAAGATTAGCTCAATATGCAAGGGATGCAAAACTATGTCTATGGACAGTATGACTCTAGTCTATGTTTTTTGGATTTTCTAGATGCAAAATAAGGAATGTCCTATGATGAAACTAGCCTAAAATCTAAAGATGCAAAGTTTAAGTAAGGCTCTAAAATAATCAATTCTGTAAACCCAAGATGGAGGGACCAACTACCTAAAGTCTAACCAAGGTGTCAATTTAGTTAAGTCAAGGAACCAATGTAGGACGAGGATCAAAGACAAGTTGAGTTTCCTAACTAGACTGATGAGCTAGGAGGACTCTCTATAGGACAAAGGATAAAATGATAAGACTAGGTTCAATGACAGAATCCGCTGATGCTATGATTTTTCTAGAGTGTAGATGGTGGACCTATCCTAAAGTTTGTAAAAATGACCTTCCTAGAAGTTTACTCTAAAGGAAAAATGTATTCTAAGATGAGACCAAACTCTGAATTAGGACAACTATGGTAATGACTATATGAACCTAAAGGATGCAAAATTGAGCAAAATAATTTCCTATTTCTATTCAAAGTCTACCTGTGGGATGCCAACTAAAATACTGGTATAACTGTGTTGACTGAATAGTGATCATGAATTATGGTTTTCTATTCAGGCAAATGCGTCACAGGATTTCACATATGTAGTTAAGTTTACCAGTTGCAGTTAAATTTGACAGTTGTGGTTTTCTGATGATCAATTGTGTGTCCCTGATAAATTTTAATGTCTGACTCTGATAGATGTGGTTAACCTTCTAATAGATGCGACTCATAATGACAGTTGTGACTCAGAATATAACATATGCGGATTTTTACAAAGCAAATGTGAGCTAATCTAGTAGATGCGACTCTTCGCTAAACAGATGCGACTGAAAATGACAGATGTGACTCGAAGTTAAATAGATGTGACTCTAAAAATAAATTTTGACCTTCTGGTGAATAGTTGCGACTCTTTATGTATTTTCAATGATCAAATTCTGGCAAACAAGGACAATCATAAGACAAAGTGTTTTCAGTTTTATTTAGACTCAAAGAATGTGTAATGTGACAATAGACGAGCACATCCTAATAGGCCAATAGGCCACAGGTTTGTACACTTGGTATAGCCTACCAAAATACCCTGGATTGGTGATAAACACCTTTCCTTCTCGAGAGCAGATAGCTTAGAAATTTGGTGGCATTGGCTCCCCTCCACGGCTCATTAATGTCATTCGATCACACCAATTTTGAATTCTTTGGGAAATGACCTCCCAAGAACTACTATCTCTACTCTAGGAGATCATTAGTCAGTGTCTTTGGGCATGATACTGTACCTTGCACTATACCAAGCAATGGCCAAAAATGGTTGGTGTCTAAAACAAGAGGTATTTAATACAGGCATTCCATTCGTAGGGCATGATCCATGTGGCGAGAGTCCCCTTTTGGATCCATCTCATTAGAACCATATGCATGATTCTTGGGCTTTCCCCAAGAATCCACTTTTATATACCAATTGGAAGTCCCTCGGGTTCAGGGTGCTACCAGTCTGAGTTGTCTTGGAGTGAGTACTTTTTCCCACTAGAATAGGCCCAAGTTCTAGAGTTGGTAACCATTTCTCTTACACCCAAGATCGCACGGATGTGCAAGGGGAGAGGATACTTCGATGTACCAAGTTGTGAGGGTAATTACACAGTTGTGCTTTCACACCAAACACAGTAGACACTTGTTAATTTTAATCCAAATGAAAGATTTGCTACACTACCAAACAATCTATTTCAATAAAATTAACTAAGGTCTTCAACATGCATTCTACAGAAAGATTCTTTAGTATTTTTCAGTATTTTCTTTGTCAATCATCCTGCAAAAACTTGTTAACTCCAAAAACAAAAAGCCTACATGCTGAAAATCAGATATTAGTAACACAAAAATCAATTAAAAAATTTAGATTTCTGAAAACAGAACCAAAAGGAACATACCAGTCAATTGCGTCATTGTTTTATCAGTCAGATGTGTCGATGTTCTATGCAATTGCATTCTTGGTATTTTACTGATCAGTTGCGGTTCAGGAATTTGCAGATGCATCAGAATTTGTCAGATGCATTATTTCTGGTGTCAGATGTAGTTCAAAAATTCAATTGCATCACTTCGTCAAACTGATGCATCTTCGAATGTCAATTGTGGTGTTTCATCAAGTTGATGTGTTGTTCTGTACGAAAAACCTACAAAAATAAAAATAAAATTCTACGGATACGCGAAGATGGTGTCTTCACATCAGGTTCACCAAATGTAACATCTAGAATGCGCAGAAAGAAAAGATTAAAAGCAAGCATGCAATGCAAATATAAATGCAATCTAATGCTAAGAAAAAAAGAATAAAGGAAAGTAAAAACATAAATAAAACTTTGAACAATCTCACCAAATTTGTACGTATTTCCATGATTCATCTCGATTTCCCTTCTCCATTTTGCTTGTACTATAATTTCCCTCAAATTTTCAAGAGTTCGTGCAAGTATAGCCTATGATAGTGATTTAGCAAAACATCGAAGATTCAAGATAATTGCTCCAAAAAGTCATAAGATTTTGATAGAGATTGGAATGATGATTGACAGATCAATTTATAGAAAATTGATTATTCGAACGATAGGCCAGTATCGAAAGATCAACAGATGGTTGAGATTGACTGATTAGTCATGCATTCTGATAATAGTTAGTAATGACATGAGTGATATAAATTATAAATAGAATTAAAGATTAAATAAATGATTTAATCTTCTAGTTTGGTATTCAAAAACAAAAGAATTATCTTTGCATGACAAATATGAAGATGGATTAAAGTAACTCTTGTTCGAATGCACACACAAGGTTTAATTAATTAAATAGGAATATTTAATTAATTTGCATGTACATGCAAATGAGTTAGAGCTGGATGATTGAATGATTTGATGAAGAGATTACTCAAGAACACCACTCAGACATTAAATCAAGAGTTAACTAAGTGATTTGAATAGATCTTTGAGTCGAGTAAAAGTGAATACTTAGATAACTCACACAATTATCTAAATATAGAGGAATGCGTTAAAATAGAATTCATGAATTAAATAATTCATTTAATTCAAGATTTGATATTTGAAGAATAATTAAATAAATAAGATTTATTTAATTAAGTGATGAAGGGATTTAAATGAATAATTAAATAAATAAAGAATTTATTTAATTATAGTTGAAGTATGATAAAAAGTAAATTAAATAAGAATTTATTTAATTTGACAAGAAGGATAAGGTTAATTAGTAACATAATTAAATAAAAAGTGTTTATTTAATTAATCAGATAGAATAAAGAAAAGTGTGAATTAATTAACTAATTAAGATTATTTAATTAATAAAAGAAATGAAGACTATAGAGAATAATTAAATAATTGACATTATTTAATCATGACCATGAAGAATATGAATTATGAAGAATATTGAAGTCGCAAGCTTAGACCAAATTTTTTTGTCTACAGGGATTAAAACAAACAAGGAAAAAGGTTAAAAATAACTTTAGACAAATTTACTAGATTTTTTTTAAGCTTAAAAATTGAGCAAACAACTTTCATCTTTTGTTTTGGTGCTTTAAAATGAATCAAATCATTACTTTGAAGATTTAAAATGAACATGTGTGTCTTTGTTTTATAATCACTTACTGAAAGTAATATCATCAAAAGATGTATGCACTTCTCTCATGCCTCACGGTGATCTTGAGAATCAAAAGGCTTTTGATGACATTAAGTTGCATAAGTGATTGCCTCCACATTTCATTTGGGATTAAAAATTGACAAATCTTGTGAGTGTGAGTGGAACATATCGTTTGTGTTCTCTCTTTGTTTCTAAACAAAGATCGATCAAACTACGGATGTGTTTGCTCACTTTTGTGTTATCTTAGAGGGATTGCCTTATGGGAAAAATTAATCACCCAAGGGAATGACCCAACAGGCAACACGCTAAAACCAAGTGACTTCCAACCCGTATATAAGTGTGGGTACTTGAGGAAAGGAAATTATCACGAGGATTATTCTAATGAGAAGGGAAACAATGGTTTCTCAACACATGTATGGTCCCCCATGAATGGAATGCCCGCATTCAAACCCTTGTTTAGAAAAGGCCAAAATCCTTGATCTATTTATTGGTGTAAGAACGATTGTTTTGAAGTTGCCCCACAATTTTATGGCTTTTAGTAGAAATGGAAATTATTTCATGGGAGATTCATGGGTAATGATGCTTGGTTGACTCAAGAAGCAAGTGCACTGTAAGGGAGAGTTTGTGTGGTCAAGCATCTAACCATTCACTAAAAGTAGAAGTAGTTGGACTTGTCCAAGTGGGGATTCAACAAATACAGACTTTTATATCCATAGGTTTGTGCATGTTCTTGGAAACAAAACACTTTGCTTGATCATAAACATTGGGAAAATAAAAATTCAACATTGTCATCAAATTTCAAACCCTTAAGGAAGAAAATATGTTTGAAAAAATTCAAGTGTTATTGCTTGCCCTAGGGATTCTATCCCTAGATGTTTCTAAACATTTGGATTTATATCTCAACTTGCTTGCTAAAGTCAAAAATAGGTAACTTTTTCCTTGATTTCATTGAAGTACCACATAATGTACTTTGTGGGATGATAAGAAGTTAAGACATTAGACATCTAGTTCAAAACCTAATCAATAATTGTTTGTGGTAAAAGGAAGTCATTAAGCAAAGCTAAGAACAATTGAACCCCACACATGTGTCTCAAATGATTTCACACAAAATCAAAATCTGGAAACCAAAGTCAAAAGCTCTTAGTCCAAAAAATCATCAAAATCGAGTCTTTTTAGGTACACATATGATCAAAGTCAACCTTCATCCATCTTTTATATGTCAAATCAAAATCATCTCACCAACAACTCTTAAAAATCTTGAAACCATCCTTTATGCTAGACTTTTTTGCAAAAATCCATGAATCAAAATCCTTGAATCAAAACATCAAAAGATTTTGTTTGGCTAAGTATGTGTACATGCATCTTTCTCTATATGCTTAGTTGAATTATCATTAAATCATCTTGTTTGGTTAGGTGTAGGTAGATGCATCCTTCTCCCTACACTTAGTCAAATTACCATCTTGTGAACAGGTTTATACCACAGATAACATCCAACATCTTGGGATCTATTTGTTCATTATCCAAAATCAAAGCAATCCAAAACTAAATCAAGGTCAAAATCAAAAACCAAGAATCCAAGAATCCAAGAATCCAAAATCAAAATCCAAGAATCTAAAAAGTTCCAAAATTCTAGCATCCCCCTCAAGATCTTCTAAGATTTTGATCATGCATATCATCCACTTTTTTCACATTTCACCATCACACCTTTGATCCTTCATCATCCTAGATCTTCTCTTTGAGCCTCATTTTATGGTTGAAAAAAGATCACAACACAAGAAGAACATGGAAACCAACAAAGAAACATCAACTTCAAGTAACCTAAGCCAAACCAATTCCAAATTAAATCCCGTTGGATCAAGCAATCCCCTAACTAATCTTCCTTCATCATCATAAAATCTTCAAGAGGAAGGTCAAGTAGAGGATATCACCAATAATTCCTTTGGGAGGTCACAAGATGAGATCATCGAAATGGTTTAAAATCCAAAAAATCATAGGATTATCAATATCATGATGAAGCTCCATCCCTCACAATATATGCTTGAATTAGCAAAACAAGGGGCTAAAATCCCTTCTGATTATAATGTGAGCACTATTGTGGAACAACCTCTTGGGATCATACTCCTAATTTCATCCACACCTCCAATTTCAACAATTCCCCCAATTTCATCCACACCTCCATTCCAAAGCATCACTCAACTCATTCCCCAAATTACATCATCTATTGCTCGAACTCAACCTATTGTTAACAAAGGGAGTGCATTTCTCAATGCACTACAAACACACCCCCTTGTCAATAATCAAGATTTGGACACAAACACTATCCTAGGGCAACCTGTCCCCCAAAATCCATTACATCCATATGTCCCCCTCACCTTTCATGATCCCAATGACCCATCATCATCATTTCACGCAACACCTCAAACATCTCTCCCTATGACCTCACAAGGAGAAGGTGACTTATTTGGATCAAGGGGAATCTTTGACCCTTCATCTTCATCATTACCCCAAGGAAGTATGCCACTCAATTTTTCACCACTTCCACCCTTGCCGCCAACATCAACATCAACTCTCATTTTTGGCTTACCTCCTTTGCCGCCACTCATTCAAAACAATTCCCCAACCAACAATCAAAGCATCATACTGAATCCTCCCATCTTACCATTGATATCACAACAACAAATGGAAACCATCCCAATAACATAAGCAACCACCACATCATCAACCATTCCCCAAATACCTAAAAACATGGTCTCTGAAGGACCAAGCATATTGATCACACCATCCACAACACAAATCACAATCATCAATACAATGGTGCCTCTCATCACAACAACAAACACCATTCTGAATCTGCCACCACCTCCACCACCAAACACAAATATGTCAAACCAATATAGCATCGATGTACTAGCTACTCAATAAGAGCAAGCACAATTAGTTGCACAAGTAGCACAATCTACTCAAGCCAATCAAGCTGCACAAGTTGCTCAAGCTGCACAAGCTGCTCAAGCTGCTCAAGCTACTCAAGCTGCTCAAGCCATGCAATTTGCTCAAGCCATGCAAGTTGCTCAAGCCATGCAAGTTGCTCAAGCCATGCAGGCTGCATAGGTTGCATAAGCTTCCCAACAAGCACAAGCTATGGCTCAGGCACAAGTGCAATCTTGAGCCCAATACCAAGCTCAACAAGCACAGGTGCAAGCACAATACCTTGCACAAAAACAAGCAGCCCAACAAAAATAAAACCATCAAGCGCTGAAGCAATACCAAGAGTAGCAAGAAGAAACCCAACTAGTAGCCCAACAACAAGTATTTTTGGTACAACATCAACAACAAGCTCAACAATAGGCATTATTAGCACAACAACAATAGGACCAACAACAAGCATTGTCAATAGAACAACAAGTACAAGCATACTTGACGTAGCAAAATGTGCAAGCACCATCCACCAACACACCAAACAATCCACCCATCAATCCAAAAATAGAACCACTGCAGAACACCATCCCACCCCTTGATTTCCAAGATGATGTAACAACGCAAATCAAGTTGCTCTCGCAACAAGTGTTTGATCTTCAATGAGGAAAAACCATAAAGAAACCCAACAACTTGTGTCCCTATCCATTTAACAAGAGTCTTGCAATGAAACCATTCTAAAAGAGATTTGAAATCCCCAAATTTGAGAAATACCATGGGATGGGAAACCCTGAAGATCACATCAGAGAATTCCAAGTACATTGCATGGAAGTCACAGCTGATGATAAATATTTGATGTAGCTATTTCCTAGAAGTTTGGCTGGCCACACAATGGAGTGGTTCTCCCACCTTCCTCCTAGAATCAAAAAGTTTCAAGAGATAGTAGATGCATTCATAAAAAATTACACATTCAATATTGGTATGGATGTCAATCTAGAGGAACTATTAGCTCTTAAACAAGGAAAAAATGAATCATTTGCTTCTTTCCTACAATGATGGCGATCCAAGGCCAATAGCAGCAAATGGGTCATGCCAAAAGAACAAGTTTGCACCATCATCTCCAATCTAGAAGGAACCTTGGCATTTCATCTCAAGATGCAAGGTATCACCACATATGACCAATTGAACTCCAAGGTGCTTAACATTGAACGAGTCCTTATCACACAAGGAGGACACTCGCATATCCTAAACAACAAAATAATCGCCCATCCACCAGCTATAATGACAAACCTTGCACATGGGAGACAAACAGAAACATTACCAATGATGGTGTTTTCGATGCCAAAGTGGTCATTAGTGCTCCTTGAAAAAACACACTAACACCTACCCCAAAACAACAATTGGAATAATTGAGAAGCTAACATTCTAACTCAGCAGGAAAACAATGAAATAGTCAACAATGTGCACGATCAAAGGGGTCCACCCTAGCGAAAAAAAACTCCCCCAAGTGGAAGTACACATCCCTTGGGGAATCAGTTGGATCCATCATGAAGAGGCTAGTAGAGGAAAAAATCATCACAATCCCCACCTATGACAACTATCAAGAGCCCTTGGTAAAACCATTGTGGTACAATGAAAATCATCTTTGTGATTTCCACAAAATAAGGGGACACACAATTGCCAGTTGTATGATGTTGAAAAAATTAATTCAAGACATCATTGATGATAAAATCATAAATGTGGAACAACTAGTGGGAAATCAAAATCTTAAGATCTACACGAATTCGATGCCCAATCATAACAACAAAGGGAACAATAAAAATGATAAAGGAAAGGGTACCTTCAAAAGTGTGAATCATGTATATGACCATGTCGTCGCATCCCTAGATGAGTATTGCACTATTATCACCATCAAAGGAGCCCAAGCTAATTGTGGAGTCACCACAAGAGGCAAAAAAATTACCATTTTAGGGTCATCTCAGTCTCCTAGAGCACCCAATTCCAACCCAAGATCTTTTCCTAGTGGCTATAATGCCCTTGATCAATTAAAAAGAACTCCAACTTAGATCTCCATCATGGAGATATTGAAGATATCATCATCCCACAAAAATATCCTTGAAGAAGCATTGGCTTCATCCACCGTCTCCATGGATCTTGATGTTGAACAATTCTAAGCTATGGTCGGAAACATCATAACCCCAAATATTCTTACATTCTTCGATCAAGACTTTCCCACCCAACCATCTCACAATCACATACTCCATCTAGAGGTCCTAGTGCATAAGAAAAAATTCAAGAGAGTCTTGCTGGATGGAGGTGAAGGTTTAAACATCTATTCCCTCAAGCTCATAAAGAATCTATGAATATCAAAGGATTCCATTGAAAAAGAAAAAGGAATCACAATTAGGGCTTACGATGATCAAGAAAGAGTGTCCCAGGGCACTATCCAACTCCCTATTCAAGTAGGGCTAGCAATTATGGAAACCACCTGTCAAGTCCTTGACCTCGATTTTCCTTACAACATTCTCCTAGGACGTCTATGAATCCATGGGATGCAAGCAGTGGCATCAACCTTCCACCAATGTGTCAAGTTCACATACCAAGGCCAAGAGGTCACTATCCATGGGGATTTCGAACCCTTTTCTTACTGCAAGAGCCTATAAGAAAAATATTACAAAATCCCCCAAGTTCCTAAGAATGATGAAGCCCCCTCAACTCTATACATTGATCTAGCTACTCTCACCTCCACTTATGCAACAACGACACTCGCCATCCCCACCATCTCTGATATCAAGGTCATTATCCAGGACAATGGGTGTGGACACTATACAATTTCACAAAATTCTTTTATGGTAGGAGAGTTACCACAATCTCCTAGGTCAAAAGGATGACCACAATCAAATGATGCTTCCTCATCCCAAACCTTCACAGTAGGCTTCTCCAGCTTTAGAAGTTGGGGAGATCTCAGTTGGGAAGTAATCAAAGAGGACCCATCCCATCTCCTATACCAAGATAGAAGACTGACAACTGATCTATCTATGGATGATATCAGTAAATGCTTACAAATGATGCTTTTTGTGGGCTATGGCAGAAACAAAAATCTTGGACAAAATGAAAAAGGGCTTTTAGTACCCATCATTCCTGAGACGTAAATAAAAAAACTTGGCCTCAGATGTACCACTCCAAGTATAACCATACGTTGCTGAAATCCCCCAGTTAAGAAGGCAAAAATTCCTCAGTAAATGGAAGTTTCCCTTCAATTACCCATATCCAGTGGCCTGCCTTTAGACAACTTCACCTTTGACATAACCAAGGTTTGTAGTAGTAGTGATGATGAGGAAGATGCCATAACTGACTTACCTATGCTTTTCAAGAATTCCTCTCTCCTCATGATTAGTACTATCATTTGAGTGAACCAATCAAACCCTTGAAATCAACCTAGTCTACCCCCAACTCATCAATTAAAATCGATGAGGAACACCAATTCTAGACACTTTCAAAAATGATGAAGTGCTCTTAGAATTCATGGGACTATAGAGCACAGTACCATGCAGAGATCACAAGGCTAGGTTTGATATCATCCTAGACACACAAGCTTACTATGGGGAGATGATTGAATCCTTTAGTCGTAAAAGTGAAAACTTGAGAATAACCTCAAGGTCTTTGAGTGAAAACTACACTGTGGCACTCTCTGACCCTAAAATAGTAAAAAAAAAAGGATCTATCCAATAGTGAAAACCTCTCTGAGGTGTCTGAGGATGAAGGCTTCAATCTTCCTCTCAGTGCCCTACATTAGGAAAGGTTGGTGGTTCTAGCCAAGAAGTGTAACCCAATCAACTTGGGAACAAAGGAAACTCTGCATATCACATTTTATGTTGAATCATTGATGTCAGAAGAACAGGAGCTCCTAGCTACTTTCTTAAGGGAGAGAAAAGTCAACTTTGCATGGAGCTATGCTGATATGCTCAGGCTTGATTCAGAGATTGTGGTCAACCATCTAGCAGTTTACCCCGAGGCAAAGCCCATCAAATAGAAACTTAGAACAATGCATCACCAAATAGCTTTGTTAGTCAAAATGGAATTGAAGAAGCTACTTGATGCAGGGTTCATACGATCAATCAACTGTCCAGAGTGGGTATCAAATCTAGTTCCTATTTTAAAGCCCGATGGGGGCATTTGTATATGCACAGACTTCAGAGACCTCAACAAAGCATATCCCAAGGATGACTTCCCACTGCCCAACATTGATATAATTGTAGATATGACTGCAAGACATGAGATTTTCTCACTAATGAATGGATTCTCCAGGTATAACCAAATTATGATATCTAAAGAAGATCAACACAAAACAACTTTTACTTTTCCATGGGGACATAGTGTTGGAACATGATGTCATTTGGCCTAAAGAATGTTGGAGCAACATATCAAAGGTACATGACCTTAATCTTTCATGACATGATCCATAAGATTGTGGAAGATTATGTCGATGACATCTTGGAAAAATCTAGAAAGAGAAGGGACCACATAGCAGCATTGAGTGCCATCTTCAATAGACTGGAGGAAAACAAAGTCTGAGTTAATCCAAAGAAGTCTGTCTTTAGTGTATAATCAGGGAAGCTATTGGGATACATTGTGTCTATGAGAGGAATTGAAATAGATCCCACTAAGGTAAAGGAAATCCTTGAGATGGAGGCACCTAAGACATTGAAACAACTCAGAGGCCTATAAGGCAGGCTCCAGTCAATCTGTCGGTTCATAGCTTAGCTAGTGGACAAGTCAATCCTATATTCTCACCTACTCCATAGGGGGGTAGTGTACAAGTGGGATGACAAGTGTAACCATGCCTTCAAAAAAATCAAAGAGTATTTACTCACACCTCTAGTGCTTATGCCACCAATCCCAAGAAAGCCTATAATCCTCTACATATCAACAACAGTAGCAACTCTCGGTGCCCTCCTCGCTCAGTACGATGAAAACAAAATAGAGAGGGCTATCTACTACATTATTCAAATGATGGTAGGGAATGAGTTAAATTATTCCTTCATTGAAAAGGCTTATCTAGCAGTGGTGTTTTCCTCATAGAAGTTTAGACACTACATGTTAACACACAAAATCAAACTCATAGCCAAGATCAACCCACTAAAGTATCTACTTTCCAAAGCAATGCTCACAGGAAGGATGGCAAAGTGGGTCATGATCCTATCAGAGTATGACATTGAGTATGTAGAGCAGAAGGCCATCAAAGGACAATCTATTGTAGACCAACTAGTAGAAGCACAAATGTACTCATGGAATCCGCTAATTTCAAAGTCCCCCAATGAATCTATCTTCAACTTGAGTATAGCAGACCACTATAAGTTATACTTTGATGGTTCCTACACACAACATGGATTAGGAGCCGAGGTCTTTTTCATCACCCCATAGGCAGACTCCATACCAAGATCCTACAAGTTGGCATTTCCCTACATGAACAATATGATAGAATATGAGGCTCTAACCATAGGACCAAAATAGTAGTGTAGTGGCATATCACGGCTCTCAAGGCTTATGGAAACTCACAATTAATAATCAATCAAGTGAATGATGAGTATCAGACTAAGTATGACAAGCTAACTTCATACAAGACATTGGTGGAAAGTCTTAAGGAATCCTTCATCAAGATCACATTCGAGTAGATACCCAGAGCAAACAATAGAGCGACAAACACCATGGCAACAATTGGATCCCTATTAGATATCCCTCGCAATGTCCCAAAGCATGAATTACCAGTAGAGCAGCTTCTTGTGCCTACATTCGAGGTACCAGAGTCAAAATTTATGAGTGAAATCATTGATCCTAATGATCCCCGGTATCATGATGTATACACCTACTTGCGAATAGGAGTCCTACTTGCTGACTTACCCTCAAGCCTAAAAATAACCTTTGTCAAAAATTCCTCTCATTTTCTCATCCTAGGAGAAACCCTTTACCGTAGGGGCATAGAAGGAACCCTATTACAATGTTTGAATGCTAAGGAGGAATTGACCATCTTAACTAAGGTGCATAATGACATATGTGGTCCACACTCAAGCGGTATGACCTTGGCAAAGAAATTGTTGAGGACAGCGTATTATTGGCCTATTATGGAAAGAGAAGCACACGACTATGTCAAAAGGTTTCTACAATGTCAGTAGCATGGGGACCTCATTCATGCACTAGCTCAAGAGCTTCATCCTATTGTCACACCATGGCCCTTTTCGTAGTGGGGGCTCAATCTTGTTGGAAAAATCAACCCCACATCATCCAGTGGTCACAATTTTATCACTACCGCCATTGAATACTTCACAAAGTGGGTGGAAGCTATACCAATGACCTACATTACTAGAAAGAAGATATCAAAGTTCATCTAAAACTATTTAATATGCCACTATGGTGTCCCACAAGCCATTATCTCAGATAATGGGACACCGTTCAAAAATTAGGATGTCTGTGACTTATGCAACAAATTTAAAATCCATCACTTTTCCACCCCATATTAGCCCCAAGGAAACAACCAAGTTGAGGCTACAAACAAGACCATCCTAAAAATCCTTAAGAAAATGGTCAATGAAGCTGGTTGTGATTGGCATCTCCAACTAAATCCTACCCTCTAGGCCTATCAAATAAGCATTTGTACACCCATAGGTGCCACCCCCTTTTCCCTGTTCTATAGATCAAAAGAGATATTATCCATTGAGATCAAGCTCCCATCACTGAGAATATCATTGCAGAATCTCATCACGGATGAGGAATATCGGGTGTCAAGACTGAATGAGCTAGAACTACTAGACGAATGGTGAATGGAGGCATTGAACCATCTACAGGTGTATTAGAATAAACTCAATCATAACTATAACAAGAAGATCAAGAGTAGGACCTTACAAGTCGAAGAACTTCTACTAAAAGAGAACCAAAAGAACGTCCCAAACCCAAATGGCAAAGGTAAATTTGAACCCAACTGGTTGGGACCATTCATCATCACATCAAGCTATAAGTCAGAGGCATATCAATTATCAACAATAGAACGCGAGCCTCTGCAGGAGCCCATGAAAAGCTCCCATCTTAAAAAGTTTTATGCCTAAATCTTTCAAGGTATAGAACCAAAAAATCAAAAAATAGAAAATGTTCTAAAAAAATGATCACCCTGATGAAAACTTGGCAAACAAGCATCTTGGTGACAACAAAAAAATCAAAAAAATGGATCAAAAAAAGTAAAGAGAAAAAATCATCCTCTAGTGAAAACCACTTCAGTGGCACTTTGGGCAAGTACCTTGGTGAAAACCTGGAAAATAGGTGCCTTGTGTAAATAAGCACTTTCCATCCACTAGGATCTCCACAACTCATTCTACATCATCCATCCATTACACTTCCATCATCCATCATATTCCATATCTCCATTTGTCACCCACCCGCATCTGCATCATAGGTTGGTCGTGTGTTTATGTCATGATCCCTCCTAGTACTACTCGACCCGTTCTTAAGATCACTTTGTCCTGCCTATATCAGAGTAGTCTTTTACATCATGTTGGGGGAATATTCTCATTAGATCAAATTCATGTACTTGAAATCCCAAATTCAGATAATCCAAAAACATCAGAAAATCAGAAAATCTAAAAACATCACAAAATCACAAAATCACAAAACATTCAAAACATATCAAAAATCAAAAACAAGTCAAAAAGTTAGTCAAAAATTTCAAAAACAGGGTCATCTTGTCAAACTACGTCATCTCTAAGCTTTGAACATAGGCTTGAACGTAGGCAAGGTTGATCTTTAATCATCCCCCAAGACACTTAGGCCATTCCTTTAGGAGTTCGTCATAATAAATTGGCAATCCATTTGTTCATATCTCATCAATAATCAATTTTGTGTCAATCAAACTAAATGGTCTCTACATGTATAACATAGGCAAGGCTAATCTATTGATCATCCCTTGAGGCCCCTAAGATAGGTATTTAGGTTAGTCTCTTGGTCAAAATCTCAGAAAACTCCAAAACATTCAAAAATTTGAAAATCAAAACATTTGTAAAATCTTGAAAAATACCAAAAATAGCCTCATAACATTTCAAAAAAAGTTCAAAAACATCCAAATATTTGAAAAAATCCATCCATATCATCTCGCTTTCACCCAAAATAAACATCACTCATAATAAATCATCATCACCTCCAACCTTTGGTGAAATAGTCAGAAACAAGTCTAGCAGGTTAAAAGTGAAAACTCAAACGTCTAGGTCTCGAGTCTAGGTCACTACATAAACAAGTTGGTCAACTCTTTGTGTCAATATCCTATCATCCAATCAATCCCAAATCAATCATCTATTATCATCATGTCCTAGGATGCATCCTTTCTACAATGGACATCAACATCAGGCATCACTGTAGTTTAGTCTTGGCTAGCAGTATGAAGAACATTAGCTTGTTTGTTTACTTTATCTTTTTCTTTTGACTTATCTTATTGTGCTCATTTCGATGACCTCTCGGTCACGTCCCAAACGAAGGGATTTAGAGAGAAAGGAATGGGGAAATGATCATGATCTTTTTATCTATTGTGCTTATCGGATATTCTTGTAGTATAACCTTGGTCATGTGTGCTTTGTTTAGATGTAGGGAGGGTGTTTTAGATATCTTGTTGACCACATAGGAAGGATTTATTTTCTATGTTTTGGTCTGAGATGTTTAGAATATATAAACTATATTTTAAATAAGGTTTTGTATCCCAAGTGTGAACATGAGTACTCCTATCTGATTGTCAGGTCAAAGTCCATCACACTAGGTGCAACGCCATCCTGGTTCTGTATACCTTGATGCATCATACCTATGTGTGTTATCAAACATAAGGTAATTGGCCCTTTTAAAATCCCAACTCCTCGATAAGAAAATCATCATCATTATCATCTCATGACTTGTTGGAGTCTCTTGCTTTCTTCTATCTTCTTTCCACGCTAACATGGTACCATGACAGTTAATCACAAAACATTATCCCTAATGCATCATCTTGCATCCATAAACTATCAACATACTACATAACGCATAACATATTATATAGAAAGAATTTATCATATCAACTACATCATTTCATTATATAGATTGATTATTCCAAGCATCTCATAAACCATACATATACGTTCATTATATAAGCATAAAAAAAACCATCCCATATGCATCATTAAACTCAAATCACATATCTCATAAAACATCCATTGCATAAAGAGCATATCATGTACATCATATACATAGGAATCATTAACATCCATCCCATCATATGCATACATATCATCCACTTACATTATCATAACATAGGCTTCATACCATAAACATCATTCATCATTCCATATATCCTTAAATATATCATTACATCACATAATCATCATAAAATCATAAGTGCATCACCATATCATACATCAGAAAAGTACTGAAAAGAAAAATATTGCTCTCATATATTTTATCATCCATTAGGTGCATAATATAGATTTTTTAGTCTAAGCATTTTCATATCATAACATTTTCCATTATCCATACATCATCATAAAAAGTGCATAGAGAAAGATAGTGAAAAAGAAATGCATCCATAAATCATTGCATCACATAACATCATCGCATTGCATCACATGTAAACCATCGCATATAGAAATAAAATACATCCATAATGCATAAAGTAGAATAGGACACATCATCAAATCATCTCATCTCATATATCATCAAAATAAATATACACTATTATGGTACAAATCAGATCAAGTGTGTATCAATCAATACATAAAGTACAAATGCCCACTGGGCCATCAAAAATGAGCCTATGGGGCACAAAAGAATCCTGTCTTTGATCAAAGAATAAGCTAGCCCTGTTGATTTCCCTTTCCCTCACCAAGTTGTCTCTCTCTATGGTCCTCAAGGGATCTGTAACCTATCTGCTATGAATAATTAGGAACCCGGGACACTCGGGGCACGACTTGATGATAATAGACCCTATAGTAATCAGCCTCCCTGACCGCCTCCCTATATGCATGTAGCAACACTAAACTCTAGGAGGAGGATTCAAAAATACTCTCAAGCTATTGAAGGTGGGCCATCTCCTGAGATACCCTAAGCTCTGTAGCTTTCCTCTAGTGGATAGCTTGATCTCTCTCCTATCTCAGCTGGTCTCTCTCATCTGTCAAGGTAGCCACCTGTCCCTATAACCCTGCAATTTTAACCTATAGCTATTGAATTTTGGCATCCCCCTGATCAGGCATTAGTAGAGGTCCCTTATCTCTCTATGGCAGTTGGTCTACCTACATATCCTACCTCCCTTGGTCCTACTCCTATAGCCTGAATCCTAATCCTGCCTCTATTGATCTAGCCGTGGATTGGGATGTTGATCCTGTGGGCCCATGTCTTGAACTGGATGATGAGGTGGCCCATCTCCTCCCCCATCCCCATCTTCATCTCTGCCTCCTCGGCCTCCCTAGCCTTGGTGTCGACCTGCTCCTGTGCCTATGGCCCTATGCCATGTGAATGGTGTGCTTGGTACTGTCAATCGAAGAGGTGGTCGAAACCAATCCCTATATTCCTGTGTGGTGCATGGGTTAGCCTAACCCTGATCGTATGGCCATGGCATGGCCACCAACTACCTAAATGTATCAATCACCTCCTACACTAGAATATATCAACCCCAAGAGGACTCCCTTGTAGTACGTACAAATATCACCACATGTTGGTCATCAACCTTATCTTGGGGCTCCCCAAAATGTCTCTACACATGACCCAACAGGTATCTCTCTATCATTGTATGCTCCCTGCCCTATATAAGCCTAAGTTGTCAAGTGAAGAAGAGTTTTTGCACATCATCATACCAAGTGGGTCATCCAAGATATGGCCACCATGTAAAGGCTCACATGTCATCCAAGACTCTCCTCCAGTGGGGATCTCATGCTATCCCGTGTGTGAATGAAACTCTGCCCTGATACCTCCAGACAATTGGATCATCTGGCTCCATATCAACTGAAAAAACTCTTGAACAGAGCATTGCAATGTGCTCCTAGACATAGATTTGAAGAAGTGTCACACCAGCCCTGATGGCTCTACCCTCGCTGTATGTGAACTCATACAAATATCTATACAATGAGGCCAACAGAACTGGCCCCCAAACAAAGCATACCCGTCGTCATACCATCTTCTCCCAAGTGAGTCCCCAACTAGGACTGAAATACTGGCCCCACCGATCTGGTGTGACAAGACCTAAAATAATGGTGGTGATAAATAATTGAAAAGGAGAGACAGTGAGTCTATATTGCTCTAGCTCGATCTGGCCCTTGCAAAAGACAATCTCATTGAGGCCCATCACATCATAGCAGGTGTCCCTCCCAGTTTCCACATCGTCTATCACCCACTCTCCATGGATGGGTAATCTAAGTATGTGCCACATGTCCTCTAGTGTGACTATGGCCTTGCCTATCAGAAGATTGAAGGAGGATGTCTCACTATGCCATTGCTCAACAAGCAGTGTCATCATACCCAAATGTGTCCTAACTGGCGATGCATACTATGTACCATAGGCCAATCACCCCCAGGTACTCCTATAGTCAATCATGCATCCCAACCAATCTATTGAGAATGGAGAATCTATGCTCATGTGAATGAAGTATCTCGACCTCCTCCTGCATCAAGAAATCCACCACGTTAAATTTCGTGAAAAATCGTGATCCTAATTTTCCTCGCCATACTTGAAACAACATATGCGTCGTTGTTTGCGGGTGCGGTGCAGTTTGAAAGTTCCAAACTTCACTGCTAGCACCCTTAATCACCCAAACTCTACCGCCACGGCACAGTTTGAAGTGTGACCCTAGACATAAACTTCCAAAATGGCCCATCATGGCACACTTTGCATATGCGACTCAGTTTGGAGTTTGAATCCAAATTCTAAACTATGCCACAACATCACTATTCAGGATGGCGGTGCAGTTTGAGGCTGTGTGATGCTGAAACAAAGTTTGTAGCAATGATATATTGCACCGCTAGGAAAGACCTAAATTCCTAAGCTATTAAATGTGCACGTAAATCGAAATCAAGGTCAAGTCAAGTTGACTCACCAGTGGTCCGATGCCAAGTATCCTCTAGTGTGTGCGTACTCAGTCTGAAATGTGTTGAGGAAGCTATCATTGTGCCATCTCTCGAAGGGGTTAGAGCTCAAAAGTGCAAAATCTCAAAAGGGTAATGTGTGCAAATGAATTGGAAATGGCCCCTCAACGCCTACTTAAGCCTAAAAATTAGGATTTTTTTACCCCGTTTAGCCGTTCAGCTAGGGTTTTGGTCCCCCGATCCTGTTTTCACCCAACCAAGGGTTGTTTTGCCTCATTTTTGTCCTATTTTATCTCATTTTTAGCATCTTAGAGCCTTTTTGGACCCGTTGGGCATCTTGTCCTCTTTTTTCACGAGATCACCCAAAAATCCAAATTTTCATCTGATCTCTCGAGGTGGCAGTATATCGGCATGTTTTCTCTCACCAGGGCAGTAGTGGAGCAAATTTTGAAAATCAGTTTTTTTTTGAATTTTGATCAAGATAGTTTATTCTTTGAACTAACGAAGCAAGTACTTTGCTTCAAAGAGGGGGAAAATGTAGACATGGAAAATATATCAACACACTTGATCCTGGTTACTAACATTGTTTTTTCCTAAATCATCTTCTTAGCTAATCATCACTCTTCGCCCCTTAATTAAATAAATCATCATTTATCTGATTAAGTCATTCTCTCTTGTTAATTAAATAAATCAATGTTATTTGATTAACCCTCCTATTCTATTTAATTAAATAATTCATTTTATTTGATCAAATCTCTAAAGTCATCTCATTAAATTAAATAAATTAAACCTTGTTTAATTTAATCTAACATCATCCTTTTTAATTAAATAAATCAAAATCCTTTTATTTAATTAAATCTAAATCACATTCTTCTCAACTTTTATTTAAATCAACCCAAAAACCTAAATAAAATTGTTACATCAACTAATCCCTCATTAAATTAATCAAATCTTGATTAATTTAATCCTAATCATCCAAATCCTCTAGATATTTCCACTTGCACATGAAAATACATTTAATTAATTTATTAAATCCCTATTTTCTCTCAACATGGCATCTTTAGGGGAATATACCTTCAAGTTTGAAAATCCATCCAAGTGGATTTGTCCTTCCAACAAAACATTCATTCCATCTTACATGTCTTTGTGCATTGAGCCAAGTGGCATTTAAGTCATTCTTTTCTCCCTGCAACAAGTCATTTCACAAATTTGAAATTCCACCTAATAACATTTATTGTGCACATTCATCAAAATGTGCTCAAGCTTCCTCCATTCACATCTTGAAAAGTGGGACTTTCCCATTGGATGTTGAATGATCCCACATTGCTCCATTTTGGTCATTCCTTCATCTTGTCCTTCTATAAATAGAAGGCTTTCCTTTGTATCTTGGATACACAACTTAGAGAAAAGTTACTCTCTTCACATTGAGAGCTAATTTTATCCATTTCATGTCATTTTTCATCATCTTAGATAGGTTATTGCAGATTTTATCAAGGAATCACATTGTTCTTCATCACCAAGTGGATCAACCATCAACAAATCTTCATCAAGCTTGCATAGGAGTTGGGAAAAGGCCAATTTTCACATCAAATTGGCACCAATTCCCCCATGGGATTGAGGGTTTTCTTGTTCAAATAGGATTTCAATCACTTTCTTTGCTTTGTTCTTTAATTTCTATCCTTTTTTAGCATTGTAGATGAATTTCATGGGGAATCTTGATTCTCACTTGCATTTGATCTAATATTGTGTTTGTTTCTTGTGTTTATGTAGGTCTATGACTGGGGTTCTACATATATATCATTTTTGGCGGTGATTTATATGATATGTAGTTCTTATATATGATTATGCAGTCTTCTATTTATGCATGTGTTATGGATGCTAGTATTTACCTTATGATGTTGATGTAGCCTATGATGTGATGTTGATTCTATATGAGGATGTATGCATTTACTTTTATGGTATCCATGGATGTCATGTATGCATTTATGATTATGAGATGCAATGAGATATATGTATTTACTATGCCATGTGAATGTTACACAATTTATGATGGTGGATGTGTGTTATGTTATGGATTCCTAGATGCAATGGATGTGTATATTTTTGTGTTTTTCAAATCCAACATATATGTATGATTTACTATGTATATATGTATGGCCATGTTTAAATGATGTTCCTACCATGAATACATATGCAGGATGTTTTTTATGTTTTTTTGTGTCATAGGACTCCATCATAATGCAAGAAAGAAGAAATGTTAGTGCGAAAAAGATGAAAAGTAACATGAAAGACATGGATGTTAGTATTAGAAATCCTTCGATGTTTTTTCAAAACAAAATAGGCCTTGCATTAAATCATCATTGGGTGGTAACTAATGCAAATGGATAACAAACACCATGATATGAGATAGACCAAGGTGTGGAAGGTCATCCACCTACTAAAAACAGACAGTCACAGACAAGGAATGTCCTAACTCATACTAAGGGAAAAGTTGCCCTAGTCTTTTTGTCAAGACAAACCACAGACATCAAACAAATAAAAGATGATTCATGAGACATCATCGCTCCTCTAAATTCTTCATGGGACATCCTCGAGGAAGCTAGTAACATGAATAAAAAAATCCAAAAGAAAATTGACAAAAAGGAGTCCAAGAAAAGAGAGTCTTGATACATTGGTTCTTGTCTAAATCCTTCATGGGACATCCTTGAGAAAGCTAGTAACGGGACTCAAAGATCAAATCAAATGAAAATATGAGATAAACAAGCCACAAAGTAAACAACCAGTAAAAATATTTGCCAAAACTTGATCTGTTTTTTTTATTTTTTAGATTGAGTAGATGATTGATTGATAGAGCTTGGTTTCAGGAAGGACATATACAGTATAAGACATTGAGTCTGGTTTCAATTTTGTGACTATTTGTATAAGGCATGACAAATCCTGGTTTCAAAAAGATGCATACCATATAAGACATTGATTCTAATGTCATTGATGTGACAACCTATGTAAGGTTATGATGATTGTTTTTCTAACGTCTGCTTCCAGGAAGGACACATCCTATATAAGACATAAGTTGATTATTTTGGTTATTACTTTTGGCAATTTGTTTGATTGACTTAATGAAATTTTTGACTTGTTCATCTTGTTGATGCATGACTTGATGTGATGTGCTTATAATTGATTGTGTTTGATGATGAACCCTAAAGGACTAACCTAGTGCAACCTCGAGGGCTCATCAATTGATGGCCTTGCCTACGTTATACATGTAGAGACCTCCAAGTTTGACTAGAATTTGACTGACAAGACTGACTAAAAAAAGATTTGATTTATTTATAGCTATGAGACATGTGTGATAGTGAATGTGATGAACCCTAATGGACTGACCTAGTGCAACCTTGGGGGCACATCGATTGATGGCCTTACCTACGTTATACACACAGAGACCTTGTAGTTTAACATGACCAAAGACTTTGTCTTATAGATAATGGATTGAGTCATGATTTTATACAGACAAAACTCAAAAGACTGACCTAATGCCTCAGGGGCACACTGGAAGATGGCCTTTCCTACGTCTAGTCACAGAGGCAACGTAGTTCGATAATGACAAATACTGACTAGATGGGAATGACTCTAACACTGTTTTGGATTTTTGACATGTTTTTATTTTTTGTCTTTTTGAATTTTTTTGATGTTTTTGTATTTTTTTAGGATATTTTGTAATGTTTTTGGATTTTTTCACTGGTTTTATGTCTTTAGAGTAGCCACTGTAAGAACCAATTGGCATAAGTCAAGTTCCTACCCATAGTTGGGTATAAGAGAAATTTATTATGAACGAGATGGGATGGGGATACAAAGTGTTCTCAATGTCAATCATTCCAAGATATGGAAAGGACAACCATTTATTATGGGTGATATGTATAGGGGTGTGGATAAGAAAGATAGATGATATGTATAGGGAAGTCAGATTGGAATGATGGTAGACAAAGGAGCAGAGTCAACTACACATGGTACCTGTTTTCCAGGTTTTCACCATTGTACTTATCCAAAGTGCCACCGAAGTGGTTTTCACTATTTGAATGAATTATTTCTCTTTACTATTTTTTGGAATTTAAAAAAAAAATTATATTACCAAGATGCCTGTTTGCCAGGTTTTCACCTAGGTAACGATTTTTTTATTTTTTTATTTTTTTGTATTTTAGATGATTAAGGCAAGGCTCTTAGAAGCTATGGGTAGAACCTCTTCAAATGAAGGTTGTTGATTGGTGCTAACAATGGTTCTCCTTCAAGGTTAGACAATTTATATGCTCCTAATCCAAAGGCATCTATGACAATGTAGGGTCCTAACCCGTTTGGTTCAAAATTTCTTGGTTTTTCTTTTTTTGCTTGATTCTTTGAATTTTCCATTAAGACCAGGTCACCAATGTCAAAATTTCTATTCAAGACTTTCCTATTGTAGCTATGAAAAGACGATTTTGATATGCTTGCAAATGGTCTAATTCCTTTTGTCTTCATTCATCTAGGAACTCTAGCTCATGTAGTCTTGACATACGATACTCTTCATCATCAATATGCCCTTTCAAAGATACCCTTAAAGAAGGAATCTCGACCTCAATAGGAAAGATAGTCTCAAAACCAAATACCAAGGAATATGGAGTGGTGTCAGTGGGAGTATAGATGCTTGTGTGGAAAGCCCATAAGGAAAGGTTAAGCTATAAGTGCCAATCACGACCAGCATCATTGATAGTCTTTTTAAAGATTTTGATGATTGTTTTGTTAGATGCATCAGCTTGGTCATTTCCTTGTGGGTAATATGGAGTGGAAAATTGGTGTTGGATATGGAATTCTTTGCCAAGGTGACAAACTTCTTGGTTCTTAAATGGATGGCCATTATCTGTGATTATGGATTGAGGAACACCATACTGACAAATGATATAGTTAAGGATGAACTTAGAAATTTGTGTGTTGGTTATGTAGGTCATAGGAATGGCTTCAATCCACTTGGTAAAGTACTCAATTGTAGTAATAATGAATTTATAACCATTGGATGATGTATGATGGATCTTACCTATGAGATCAAGTCCCCATTGGGAAAAAGGACATGGTGACATTATTGGATGGAGCTCCTGTGCTAGTGCATGTATTGTCTCTGTGTACCTAACATTGTCTACATTTCTTGACAAAGATATATGAGTCCTTTTCCATTGTAGGCCAATAAAATCCCAGTCTCATAATATTCTTAGCTAAGGTAGGACTGCTAGAGTGGGATCTACATATACCCTTATGTATCCCATGCAAGGTTGCTTCTTCTTCTTCAATATCGAGACATCTCAATAAGGTATTGTCTAGGGCATGTCTATAAAGGGTATATCCAATGATGGTATACTTGGTTGACTTACGAATAAATGTCCTATGTTGGTTTTTCGAGAGGTCAAGAGGTGGGATTTTGGCATGAAGGTAGTCATATATGTCTTTATACCATGGGGAATTTGGACAAACAAGCTCACACACCATCTTTGAATCTGGGATCTCAAAGGTAGGGACCAAAAGCTATTCTACCAAAAACTCAAATTTAGGCACATTGCTAGGTATGTCCGAAAGTGAAGCAATAGTTGCCATGGCATCTACTGCCCTGTTTTGAGTGTGAGGTATTTGATGAAAGATAATCTTGTCAAAATATTTTTTGAAACTATCTACCATCTTCTTGTATGGGGTGAGCTTTTCATCTTTGGTTTCATAGTCATCATTAACTTGTCAGCTTACTAGCTGAGAATCACCATAAACTTGTAGGTTCTTAATCTTCCATTTGATTGCTATGCATAATCCTGTCACAATAGCCTCGTATTTTTCTATATTATTGGTGCATGGAAAAGAAATTTTGAATGACTTAGGAATAGTGTCACCCTATGGTTGATAAACAATATAACAACCCCTAAGCCATGATTTGTGTGGGACCCATCAAAGTATAACTTCCATGTCATTCCTATGTCAAGAGTGAAGATGAACTCATCAGGAAAATTTGACACTAGAGGATGATCTACCTTAATCGATCCATCTACCAGTTGATCAACAATGACTTGTCCTTTTATAGCTTTTCTTTCTACATATTGGCTATCATATTCATTGAGTTCCATTATCCATTTAGCCAGTCCTCCTGTTAATATTGCTTTGCTAAGAAGATATTTCAAAGGATCTATCTTTGTGACCAACATTGTTTGGTGGTTTAACATGTAGTGCCTAATTTTTTGACTAGTGAACACTACCGCAAGACAAGCACATTCAATGGTACTATAATTGAGCTCATAACCTACCAAAGTGTGGCTGATATAGTATACTACCCTTTCATGACCCTCATTGTCATTATGTGTAAGCAAGGCTTCTAACACTAATGTGGTTGCTGAAATGTAGAGAATTAATGGTTGTCCCTCATTAAGTGGCATTAACACTAGTGGTGTAAGTAGGTAATTCTTGATCAATTGGAAAGACTCTTGGCATTTACCTATCCATACAAATGGTACCCCTTTCCTAAGTAGATGTTGGAAGGGATATTTTTTATCTACTAACTACACTATGAATTGTCTAATAGACTATAGTATCAATTTTAGTGTCCTTAGTTGACTTATATTGGCTAGTGGAGGCATTCCCATTATAGCTTTCACTTTTGTTGGGTCCACTTCAATGCCTTGTCTAGAAATAATATATCCTAGAAGTTTTTCTAATTTCATGCCAAATACACATTTCTTTGGGTTTAACCTCACTTTGTATTCTTCTTTTCTTTGAAAGATCTTATCTAAGACATGTAAATGATTAGCCCTTGGCAATGATTTAGCTATTTGATCGCCCACATAGTCTTCCATGAGAGTGTGTATGAGGTCATGAAAAATAGTTGTCATGTCGCATTGATAGGTTGCTCTAGAATTTTTAAGTCCAAAGGCCATGAATTTCCAACAATAAGTTCTTCATGGACAAGTGAAAACTATCTTATGTTGGTCTTCAGGTGTGATTCTGATCTGATTATATCCCAAAAAACCATTCATAAGGGATAACATTTCATATCATGTGCTTAAGTCCCCAATCATGTCAATATTCGGCAGAGGAAAGTCATCTTTAGGACATGCTTTGTTTATGTCTCAAAAGTTTGTATAGATGCAGATGCCCCCTGTTGGTTTTGTCACTAGCACAAGATTATAAATCCAGTCTACATAGTCAATTGATCTGATAAAGCCAACATCCAACAGTTTCTTTAGTTTAGCCTTGACCAATAAAGCAATTTGTGGGTGCATTTTTCTTAACTTTTGTTTCACGGGTTTAACACTTGGTTGTAATGGCAAGTGATGTAACACTAGTTCAAGATATAGTCTAGGCATGTTGGCGTATGACCATGCAAATTTGATCTATCTTTGTGTGAAGAAGTTATGAAATTCAAGTTGCTCTGTTTCTATCAAAGATGTTGCAAAATAGATTAGTCGGGGATTCTCTTCAGTTCCTATGTTGATTTCCACAGATTCTTCAACTAACATTGGTGAATTTTCCTGAGCAACAAGGAGAATGTTCAAACCTCCATCCTTGGGTTCCTTAGAGAGGTTTTTTCCCTTGGATGCATCCTTATCTTTTTCTTTTTCATCGTCCAAAGGTGTCTTTCAATTTTCACCTAGGGACTCATCATTTTCTTTTTTTTCATTATTTTTCTTATTTTTGTGACTAGAGGGTTGAACAAATTCCCCAAAATAAGCCATGTTATCCAAGTCTATGGTAAATATAGCCTTATGGTCACCACTAGGTATGCCTTCTCATAGTCCTAGGAACTCAACTATTGCTTCGTCATTCTCAAAAATATCTAAGATAGGAGTGTCTTCTTGATCCAAATCCATAATTTGGGGATATACTAAGGTCATGTCATCATCGCAAGTATCAAAATTCAAAGGGGTCAAGGTAAAGGTTGAGTTTTTTCACATAGTCACAAAGGTTTCTTACCAAATCCTCCTTACTCTTTTATTGGGAATAAGTAGATTCTGAGATGGGTCGATTGTCAAGGTTTGGTTATCATAAGTGGATTTGTCTGGCTCCCAAGAGACAGGATCCAGGGATTCCCAATAGTAATGTTTAAACCATTCCTGCACTTTTGTCAAAGTCATTTGTGGACAAGAATTTGATGGATTTTGCGAGGATTTAAGCATTTGGTCAAGTTCTCCAAATAGTTTATCGAGGTCCATGATAGAGGTGGATGATAGGGAATACCACTCATATTCGTTAAAGTCAAGGGAATCATAATAGGGTTGGTCAAATGGCTCATTGGATTTCTCGATAACTTTAGAAGTGCTTACTTCCTCTAGTAAAGGTGATCCAGTACTAGAAATACCAATCTAGAGCAGTTGAAACCCAAGCCCTAGGCCTTTCAACCATTTAGAAACAATGATAGGTTCAGTCCTCCCATTCTGATGTAATCCTAACCCGCTATCCATTATATCCTTTTCTTTGCATTATCGTGAAACCTTTTCCATACTGATCTATGAGTATCTGAGCAGGTGGAGGAGATTCTTCATTATGTTCTTTATATAACTAAGAGGCCACATCTTCTTCGTTTATATCTTCTTTACTTAATTCTCCCCATTTTGTGAAAGTCATTGTGGGAGGGATTTGTATGGTGACCACTAATTGTCTCCTATCTGTTGTTGGTAAACCATATAATTTAGGAGGAACCATATGGCTAACACAATAAGATGCTTTCATATGATACTCTCCACAACCCTTATCTTGGATCTTGACCTTACGAGTGGAAGGTAATGAACGCGAGGTGGATGGATCAACATAGTGGGATGAATTGGGTGATGAAGCTTCCTAATTTATAGGTACCTGTCATTGGGGTATCTCTCGTAGGTTAGTGCAATATTGGAAAGGATCTAGGTCACCATCTATTGTAATCTAGGTGCCATTGTAGGGGAACTTAAGACATTGATGGTAAGTAGAAGGGATGAACTTCATAGCATGAATCTATGGACATTATGGTTTATCTTTTCAGTTGCATAATCTTGTTCAAAGAAGGTAGCATGATGATTGTTGGTTAGGTAGCCTACCATTTCTTGGAAATGGTTGACATCAAGGCTATTGGGGATGGTTGTGGTTTGCAAAGCTTTGTCTAGAATAGATTAGTTATTGCGGGAGATACGCAACAGTTCCAAGATAGAGATTTGCATTGGGGTCTTCCCCAACTGGTCAAGTAAGTTATATTGAGTCTTGGAGTTTTGTGGTGGTTGATGTGATGGAGGGCCTTGGATGGTTATCTTGGTTCAGCGAGTGTTGATGGAACACTCAGGAGTTTTCTTTTTGGTAATCATGTTGACATGCTCAGTGGCTGCTCGAATGTGATTTATGATTGGTCCACTATAATAATGCTTGGCATTAGCATAGTTGGCCAAAGTATTGGTCTTATTTCCCAAACTAGGGGTTTTCCTTTCTCATGGTCATGTAATGGATCATAAAATACCTTGTGATCTATGTTTGAAGATGTTTGTTTCTATCCACTAACTTCAATAGTTTTATTCTCGACAAGATCCTGTATAATATTCTTTAATTATTGTCAAATTTGTAGGCTATGTCCCTTAGTTCAATGGAAATTAAAAAAGCCATTGTCATCCCACCAAAAGGGTTGAAATTTTCTTGGATCGTATTGTCTTGGCTCTTGAAGTTGTATGAGGTTATGTTGCAACAATCGTTTGAAGACCAATTCGATTGGTTCCCCTAGGGGAATGAACTCATGTTTTGGAAATCTCCTTTGTTGTTGTAGTCATTGGGTGTTTTGGACAATGTTAGGAGTTTGATTGACAGTGTTGAGTGTGTTGGTAGAGGGATCATGTCCTCTAAGTGTAATGACCAGTCCTGCATGTAGGATTTTAGCATCAATAATCCCATCATTTGTAACATTTTTGTTCTGAGAACAAAACTTATTTCTGCCATTAGGGGTGTTCTACACATTTGGATTCTTGTTGGGTGTCTTGAGTTCACCTTTTTCAATGAGACCTTTTTCTAGTATAATTCCCTTTTCCACTAGTTCCACAAAAGAAGTACAGCAGTGTACTCTCAAGTCACTTCTCAATTTTGAGTTGAGGTTTTCTAGGAATATAGTGACCTATTTTTCAGGTATTTTGATAGGGAATCTATTGGCTATACTTCTCCATCTCTAGAAGAAGGTGATAAAGTTTTCTCGTTCCTCTTGTGTAGTGTGACACAATGTTGCTATGGTGATCTCGTCGTCGATGTTAAAGGAGAAATGTTTGATAATTTTTTTAGCCAATTCACCCCATGATTGTATGCCATATTGAAGTTGAGAAAACCATTCAAGTGCAATTCCAATAAGTCTTCTCTGAAATAGTTTCATAAGATAGGTGGGGTCGTATGCGACATCTATGCACATCGTGGAAAATTCCCTTATGTTTTCAATTGGATTATGCTTTATGTTATACTTAGGAAAGTTTGGTATAACATACCCATTTGGGAAAGGTGTCATGTATAATGATTTGTCAAAGGGAAATGGGCATAAGTCCTTTTCTAAAATATTTCTCTTGTTAGACACTGCCATATTATCCATCTATGTTTGAGGGGATTGCATTTGTGTCTGCAAAACGTCAACTTGAGTTAATGATGTGTTAGTTGAATTCTTTGGGTCTATGTACGTGTTTTGAATCCAACATTTTGTGACATGTTTTGGTTAAGTGTTGGCATGTAAGGTGGATTTTCACTTGGGATGTTAGTGAATGGGTTTTGATTTGGAATTTGAGTGAATACATTTTGACTCAAAATCTATGAAAAGTGGTTTTGACTTGGAATTTGTGTGAATGGGTTGTGACTTGACGTTGGTTGATTCTAAATGGGGACATTTTGTGAAGGGATGGATTGGCTTCCATATTGAATGGAGGGTATGTTTCTTGTCTGTGAGACCCCAATCTATGGTATAGTACTAGCGACATTGACACTTGGTATAGTTGTTGTATGTGGTATGGTACCAATGATGTTAACACTCAGTATAGCAATTGTCTGTGGTATGGTACTAGTGACATTGACACTTGGTATAGGAGATATTGTTTTAGGTATTTTGTTCCCAGCAATAATACTGAAGAAATTTGGTGATGATGCATGTACTATTGGGGTACTTTGTGTAGGTACACCAAATGGTATGGCTGCAATCACTTGAGGTATAGAACCACTATTAGTCATCATGTTTGTCCCTTGAGAGTCGGTTGAGTTTGCAAGGTATTTATGTCAAATCCAAGAGGTAACTTTGCACCTTCTACTAGAAATTTGGCTAAGTATTATTGAGGATCATTTGCTAGGTAGTCATCTACAAAGGAGGAAAAATCAGGGTCTTGTGCAATAGCATCTATTTCTTCCACTACAATGCATCCTTGTGTGTCTCTAGTGATGAATTTGTCTAACAAAGTTTTGTGAGGTCTTGATGTCCCTAATGGGGGATTTGAAAATGGAATGATGAATTCATTTGGATCAGCCATCGTTTCTCTTTCTTTCCTTTTGGACCTTGTTTCTACCATGTAAGATAAGTTGAAAGTGCAAGTGATGCAAAAACTAAGTCTATGGATGGTATGATTCTAGTCTATGTTTTTGGGGAAAAAAAAATGGATATAAGGAATGAATGTAACTATTTTTTTGGTATTTTCTGGAAAATAAGGAATGTCTAAAATGACGTTATCCTAGGATGACTATGTCTAAATATGCAAAATTCTAGGTAATCAATTTTGGGAGATTTTGAAAAGAGGTTACCTACCACCTAAAGTTTAACCAAGGCTTAAATTTAGTTTTATCAAGGGACCTTTGTAGGACTAGGACTAAAGGACAAGGTGAACTCCCAAACTAGACTCGTGAGCTGGAAGGATTCACTTAGAGGACAAAAGATATGTGTGACAAATGACTAGGTTCAATGACAAATTTCGTTGAAGCAAGGGTTTATCCAAAGCATGGAAAGTTGACCTATTCTAAAGTCTACAAAGTGATTTTCCTAAAAGCTTGATTGATCTGAAGGTAATAAAGACTCCTAAGATGAAACTAAGTTTTACAACTAGGATGCCTATCACTATGGCTAAATGATACCTAAAGGATGCAATTGTGCAAAGTATGAAAAAAAATTCTGGTTTTTGTCCAAAGGTCACTTTGACAAGGTAAATTAGAGAATATAGTGAATGTTTGGTTTCTAACTGTGATAGTGAATTTTGGTTTTCTGGTTATCAAACAATTGTAGTTCAGGATGACAGATGTGTCACAAAAATTAGCAGATGCAGTTCTCTATGTCACATGTAGTTTTCTAGTAAATTATGTCTTAGGTTTGGGATAGGCAGATGTGACTCACTATATCATATGTGACTCAGGATTTATCAGATGCAGCTTTCAGTATCAAAGACTGTTTTACTAGTAAAATATGGCCTAAGTCTATGATAGAAAGATGCGACTCAGAATATCAAATGCATCACAAGATTTTTCAAATGTGGTTTTTGGTCTCAAAGGTTGTTTACTATTAAATATGGCTTAGGTTTGTGACAGGGCATATGCATCATTCCAGACTACAAATGTGACTCATTATATTAGATATGTCACAGAGGGTTTCAAATGCAGTTTTCCAATATCATAGGTGTTAGCAAACTTGACATATGTGAATCGAGATATCAGATGTGATTTTAAAATTGATAGATGTGACTCACTGTGATAGATGTGGCTTACTAGTAAACAGATGTGACTCATTGTGATAGATGCAATTTACTAGTAAACAGTTTCAGTTTAGTTTGACAGTTGCGAGTTTCTGGTTAATAGTTGCAGTTTTCTGGTAAATCGCAAGTTTGACTGACCCTTTTTTTTATCAAATTTTGGCAAGTAGAAGACAAGTATGATCCTAAGGCTGATAATGACAATATTTATTTTGTTCTCACTTGGGTTTCCCTAGCTGCGCTTATTCAGAGTGAATGATTAGAAACTTGACCACACTGGCTCCACTCTATGGCACTCACTTCTATGGGTCAGCCAAGCTTCAGTTCCCATGAATCTCCCATGGAAAACTTTTCATCTCTACTAAGAATTGCAAGTACGTGAGATAGCTTCAAAGGTCCAACCTCTTACACCAGCAAATAGAAGGTTTTTGGTTAACTAAAAATAATTGGCTTGTAGTAATGGCACCCATTCAAGTGGCTATGCATGAGGCAATATAAACTTCTTTGCATAACAAATCTCCACTTGTAATCCTAAGTTTTCCATTAGGATTCACATTTGTATACTAGTCAAGAGTAGCTTAGCTAAAAAGCTTCATTACTAGTTTGAGTTGCCTTGGGGTGAGTAATTTTTCCCACCAAGGAAGGCCCAATTTCTAGAGTCAATAACTATTTCTCATGCACCCAGGATTGCAAAAGTATGCAAGAGGAGAGGATACTTTAATTATTGAATAAGGTTTTAAACTAATAGATTGTGCGAATGCACCAAACACAAAATACAATGATTAATCTTAATCCCAAGTGATAATTTTCTAATCTAATCAGACAATCTATTTTGAAATTAGTCTTCAACAAGTGTTCTACAAAACAATTCATCAGTAGTTCAAATCCGTGTCTTCGTCAATCGTCCTGTAAACACTATTTTGTATATTTGTCTTCTATGCAACATCCTACAAACAATATGTTAACTCCTCAAGAACACACGCTACAAACTCCAAATTATTCATAATGAAAATTGCAATTAAAAATTCAAATTCAGAATTTGGACACCAGAAATTATACTAGTCATATGTGTCACATAAGGCCACAAATGTGTCATGGATTTTACCAGTCAAATGCATCATGAAAATCCACAGATGCATCATGAGTACTTAGATGTGTCATTTTATTAATTAGATGCAGCTCATGGGATCAATTGCATCATTTTGTGCCTCAAATGCATTGAATTCTACTATACCTGCAAAAAAAAAAATTCTACAAATTGTTTGAAGAATGTGTCTTCACATCAGGTTCACCAATGTAACACAGGGAAAAAAAGAAAATTAAAGCAACACAATGCAATAAACTCAAATCTAACCTACACTAACAATAAAGAACAATGGAAAGCTTAAAACATAAATAACATAATGATCTCATTGAATATCTATGCAATTCCATGCATAACCTTGATTGTCCTCCATTTTGTCGTTGTATGATAATTTCCCTCAGATTTCTTTAAGTGTGCAAGTATAGCCTCATGATAGTGTTATTAGAAAAACATCAAAGATTAAGAAATTTGATTTCTTCCAAAAGTCATAAGATTTCAAGAAGAGTAACAATGATGAAAGTCAAACCAATTTATAGAAAACAGGGTTTTCGAATGATAGGATCAGATTGAAAGATAGAACGATGATTAAGATTAAATATTGTGACATGCATTGATATTAGTGTCAGTAATAACGTGAGTGATAAAGCATAAAAGGTGGGGATTAATATTAAATAATAATTTAATATTTAGTCAATACTATTTGAAACCTAGAAGAATAATGATTGCATGTAAAGGATAAAGATTAGCATAGAGGAGACAGTCTTTTCGAACACACAAATGAATTAATTAAATAAATATAGTTATTCAATTAATATAAGTTTGCATGCAGAAGAATAAAACTAGATAACTGATTGATTAAGACAGAGAGTCCATTTGTCGGAAACAATCAGATATTAAATCAGGAGATAACTGACTAATTTAATCAAATCTTGACTTAAGTGGTAAATGAATAATTAGATAACTAACTAATTATCCAATCACAGAAGAATATGCTAGGAATAATTCCTTTTATGAATTAAATGATAATTTAATTCAACATTCAAAATTTGAGGATTAAATTAAATAAATTAAGATATATTTAATTGACTAGAGAAAAGGTTAAAGAATAATTAAATAATTAAAGTGATTATTTAATTATAGTAGAAAGTGTGATAAGAATAAGTTAAACAAGAATTTATTTAATTTCAGAAAGAGGATAAACTTAATTAGTGACGTAATTAAATAAATAATATTTATTTAATTAATTGGGATTGAATAAAGGTAAAAATGAATTAATTAAATAATTAAAATTGTTTAATTAATAGATGAGAAAGTACTTTAGAAAATAATTAAATAATTAACATTATTTAATTATGACAATGAAGGTACAAATTATGAAGAAATTGAAGTCACGAGCCTAGACCAATTTTTAGTGTCTACGTATGCAACTTTATCTTTGCTGGAGGATAATAGTCATAGACCCTCTTTCATGCCTACAACAAACATACCTTCTCACAACTCTCTCTTGCATCTTCACCACTCCACTCTTCACCAAAACAATATCCTACAATAAACTCATACTCAACACATCTCACACCCCAACAAGATCAACCTACTCTAATACCATTTGATGCAGGTCAAAGACCAACACCCTGAATCGAGGTGTTTTTCTTCATAGCCACCACACCAATATCTCATCTACCTAACACAAGAAAAAATATTTTCCTAGGGAAATTAAAAAACCCATAAAGTTTCAAAATACAAATCATCAATCATGCATTTAAGTGCACTAAAAACTATTGACAAACCATATTTTGGAAATTATTTTGAATGTACAAAAAAATTTCATTTCCTCTAAAAAATTTGGTAGTAGAAGCTCCCACCTTCATCTCCAAAATCCTTTACAACACTTTGGATGTTGCTAGTATTTTCCTTCTCAACTTCTTCCTGTCAGTTCCTACTGCAACCCTTCAACCACATTTCTTCACTCGGCTCCTAGGAATAGGATTTCTTCCTACAATAATAACAATAAAATATTTTACATACCTCCCCAAATGGGGCATTACAAATCCTCCAACTTGTAAAAATGAAAAATGCATTGAATTTCATTTATTTTCTTGACATTGTTGCTCATAACTCCCCCTTTAACCTTTCATCATCAACATGGCACTCTGATTGGCTCCTTGTTGTGCATGGGCCTCCATATTCTCTCCAAAATCATTTTCAAATATTCTAAAATACAAACTCCCCAACTTAGGTGTTGGGTTTTCCAATTTCCATTTTTTGGATTTTAAGCACATTAAATGTGTAGCTAAAAAAATAACCAAACTACAAATTTTGAGCCAATAAATAAATATTGGTTACAACAACTTGACTCCATTTTTTCTCAAAAAAGAATATTTAAATATTCAAATATCCAAAAAATTATTAAAAAAAAAAAATTCCATACTTCGAGAGTTCTCAAACTAGGTGCTAAAAAGTTGCTCGCATCAAGAAAACACACAAGAAAAGTAAAGATTAAAATGAAATATTTTGTGTGGATGTAGGATTTCCTAGTACCCTTGGATTCTCTTTCATCACTATATATTTGATATCTTATCATAACAATCATACTATCATGTTGCTAGTTTAATAAGAAACCACAATCCTCCATCAACACTTCAAAAGAGAAAATATAGTGGAGCTAGGGTGCACTCTACTTCCACTCTATCTGAGGGGAAAGAATGAGTATCTATATGATTAGGCACTTGAATTATGTTTTATCTTTTAGATGAAACTATTTCATTTTATATTCAAAATTACATAAAATATATCAAATTTGAAGTGAGATAAAAATGTGATAGGATTAGGTATTGTACACTTTATAGATTCATGTAACCTTATATTTATTTCATATGTGTTATATTTTGTAAATATAGGTTCAAATAGAAAAGGGCATCCCACTTGCAAGAATCTCAAGATTCCTTGGGATGGTACACCACACCAATTGGCATGTCTACATGATATGTGTAGAAGCTTCTATGTCATTGTAAATATTTACATTTGATGGCCTCTACTCCTTAGTAGTTGTATATGAACCTTCTTCAGTCTTGGTTTTCTTTGTTGGAGGCTAAGGCTTTGGTAACTCCATCATAAGTAAATGGGATACAAACCATCTCTTTGAGGTAGTTTTAACATTTTATGGCCTTGTATCTATGCTAGTACCTTCCTTAATTAAACAATTTATATTATAAATTGGATAATTGAAGATACCTTGTCCACTATAGATGGGATCTAAAACATTCCCATTTTCCTTCAACTCCCTTGGTAATTTAGCTAGATTACAAGACCTCATCATATCTATTATCAATCAACAGTACTCCATTCTTATTTCAAAATCCTCTTCAAAATTAGCCCAAAGGTCTTCCAAGGTTGGCTTATGTTTGAAGAAGGATCCTATGACCTTATTGATTTTTCTAATAGGATAAAACTTATCTCTTGGATCATTATACATATCCATTTAATACATTGTCAGTTCTATATTTGTATTTCAAGTATTTTTCATATTAGCACAGGAGTATACCCCTATCTTCATCAGGAGAGAGTATCTTGATTTTTTCTTACCAACAATCATTTTATGGATCTTTGTTACATATCTACACAATTTTAATAAGATCATTTTATCTATGGGTTACCTTGGAAGTTTGAGTAGGGCCTTATGAAATACCACCACTTTAATGTATGTAAAGGTTTTTAATTGGATATACCAATTCCCCCAATTCTTCAACTCAGTCATGACCTCTAGAGAAATTTTTTTTGGAGAAATCACTTTGTAGTCCCTAGTGATGGCATGGAAAAAAATTATCATTCACAACATAATAGTTCCTATAACTATTATTAAATTTTAATTATGGATAATAATTATGAATCTTCACTTCTCCAAGTTGGAAGGACCCAACCTTGGTAAGCCTTGGGAATGCTACCTGAGAAGCTAACAAGTGTACCAAATAGGATGTCATATAATTTTTGTTGCTATGTAGCACATATTTTAGTTTCTCATGTAAATTTTTTTGTTATGATGGTAGACTAATCAATTTTCTTATCATAAAAAATGAATAGAATGAAGTGAAACATCCATGGATAGAAGTTCATGGAATTTGTATAGCCATGAAATCTACTTAGGATTGTGATTTGGTCCTTGATTTCCTCCCTAAACTCACTTTTATGTTTCACTCTTGCTATTTTAAGTGCTATCTCTATTGGGTTGAAAAATGTCTGACCATTGATAAAATTGAGGTATCTTATGTTATTCTTCTCAAAATAATTCATTTCCTTCCTCATGTTAAAATTTTCATACTTTGGGGAAGTAAGGATTTTGAGCACTTTATTAATCATGTCTAGGCTGATGTCTAAGATCACTTCTCTAGATGTTCCTAATATCCTATTATGCTTGTGGTCATAATATTGAGCACAAGTCCTCACTATATAAGGTGATTTTACTACAACTAAGAAGGAAACAACTTCCACCAACCTTAATTTAATGCATTCAAGATCAAGGGATCTTATCAAACAACCCAATCTTGCAGACTTAACATGTCATCCAATCCAAATTAACATATAAATGGAAAAAATAATATGAAACATATATTTAATTCAACCTTCATACACATTCATTCATGAAAATTCATCAAAATTAATTACATGAATGGAGGATTCAACATTGAATAAAATTAAGAAATTTTTACAAGCTTTTCTAGACACATCTTGTTTATGAGTCATCAAATCTTCATGTTTTCAAACCTTCTTGACTTCACTCATCTTCTAAAATATAAATTTTCTCTTCATTAATTTTCTCTCATGGCTGCCTTGAACACCTAAAAAACACCTACAAAATCCCTTTTCTCTTCACAAGCCGATTTATTGCACTATTTCTTGTGTAACTCTCACGAGAAAAATGCAAGTTCTTTCTCCAATCCCTATGTTTTTTCTTGCTGAATTTTTACACCATTAAAGGATTTATTTTATATTTTCATATGCCCTTACAAATCACCAAAAATTGGCACCCAAATCTGCTCTTTCATTTCCCTCAACTTGACCTCTAAAATCCCTTCACAAAGAATGAAATAAAGACATAGTTTTGCTTCCAAAATGTGTTGTTAATGTTTATTTACCACATGAAATGTATTATGATGTATATGAATTTTTAAGATGAATAAAATACAAAACAAATTCGTTCTTCTTTGGTAATTGAAGATTCATTCATTATTTTTCCAAAAATCACCATCTTCCCTCCATTTTAAGCACCCAATAAGAAAAGAATGGAATGTCAAAGATCACTTGCTTTATGAAAATTTTATAGGAATAAAATTTTGATAAAATGAACATTAATTTTTAATTTAAATTCCTTCTAACATACCAATAGACTCCTTAAAAGCTTCAAGCCTTGAAATTATATAATACAATAATTTTAAAATCACATTAAACCCACTTTTTACCTCTAATTTTTGAAATGAAGTCCAAGTATTGGTAAATGAATATTTTATCTTTCAATCACTCCACAAGATTCTATTGAAGCTCCAAACCACACCAAAATGAAAAATTAAACATGAAAAGAAAAACTTTTTTTTTGGTTGATGTTGATTGCCAATTCACCTAGATGCTCTTGCATCAAATTTAGCCAAAGAAGTATACTTGATTGAACTCTCAACTTCATTGTGAATCATTCTATCAAATGTATCCATGTCAATTTTCCCTAGATCAGTATCTCCAATATCCAAGTATGGGATAACATCTTTGAAAGGGGATAGTAATCTTTATATTGATATTTCATTTTTACATTTTTCTTAGGCATATTACTTGCACATGAAAAATATCATCCATTAGAACCTTAAAAGAAATAATTAAAGAGGAGGAAAACTCATCCCTTATCAATCTTTTAAGACCAACCATTCTAGAATGTATTGCAATGAGATACCCTCTAAATCTATACCTAAGAAAAACTTAGTTCCTCATCCATCAAGTCTCGGGAATAAGTCTTATCGCTTGCTAAAACGACCAAGAAATCTAAATGAGTGAAGTTCAAACACCGATTAAAAAATATGCATTCATTTCTATGCCCTTTTAGGTGTCAAGGATCAGGCTTACTACTGTAGAAACCTAAATTTGGCCACTCCCATATGGTCAAATTTACCCTTATATTCTTCTAATCTTGCCTACATATCTGTATTAATTAAATAATTCATTATTTGATTAATATTTATCATATTTCTAACATTACCTAAAGTGTTTAATTATTTAACTAAATGCTTTACCATTTCCTCTCCAAATTAAATAAATAGAATAATTTATTTAATTTGATCATTTTAGCCCACATGAATTAAATCAATTTTTAATTATTTTTCTCTCTCCACATGTCACTATCCTCCATAATCCTTCCTTAATCTAGGTTAACTTAATTAACCTTGGATTAGAATGTGCACACCACTAATTGTGGTTAGTGTCACATCCTCCATAATTTTCCACTTGCCTCTAATCATGTAATTAACCTGCCTAATCATTTTCCCAAACACTAATCATGATTAATTAGTCCCTAACCTAAGTCTCTTTCCAATTATGGCATGAGTACTCAAGTCAACCCTCTTAAATTCTTTCTCCTTTTGGAGAAGCAATCCCCATCCCAAATGAATTTTTAATTCCTTTTCATTTTCCCAACATGCCAACATAAAAAAAATTAATTCCATTTACTCATACAAGGCATCCCATGTGGAATTTTACATTCCACATTATCCTTCCTATATCCTTGGAGGAATTAAAAAAAAAAAAAAATCTCCCCCCATATCCCAATGTCTTTATAAGGGGAATTTTTAATTCCTCTTGTTCTTCCCAATGCTCTTTTCCAAAATCTAGAAGGATTTGACTTGTCACATCCTTCCATCATTTGAGGAAGGATAAGAAAATTCAAGCCTTTTTCTCTCCCCAAGGTATTTGAAAGTATCTCCACTTGGATGGCATCTCACCTCCATATCATCTTGTCCCCTCCACCTATCCTGCCAATGGTCTTCATTACATGTGTTAAGATGCCTCGAGGAATCTCAACTATTGATCTTTAAACCTAGGGGTAATCCTATCCATTCTGTTGGAACACAATGATCTACTAAGATAGGGTGAATCAATAAATATTAAAAAATTAGCTCTTAAAACCTTTTGTGCAAGATACTTTCTTTAACCTTTAATGTGTAGATATTAATCATGTGATACCAAAATATGCATGCACACAAAAACATCACATAACACCAGATCTACGTGAAAAACCCGATATGGGAAAAACCACAATGACAAAGTCTACTTGAGTCTACTACTCAAATCTAGGGTCACAATCCAAATATTTTTTACAATTATTTTAGGGCTTCAACCCTAGGATGCAACAACACCCTAATTTGAGCTACGACTACATACAATGAGGCTACAACCTCTTAAGGACTACAAATTCATATATACATATAAATGGTTTTCATCAACCTGAGATGCATCATTACATACAACACATTGTTGCACTTACTGCAACTTACTTTATGATGCTAAAGTTGCACTCCCAACAACACACACCTATTATGCACTCTCCTCTGCACATAGAACAATCATTGTTCTACCTTGTTGTAGTACACCTCTTTACCATGAATGCAAACATCTAGAGGATGTTTTGTATTACAGCCTAGGACCTTTCAGATGCATTCACTATCTACTACACTTCACTCTCTCTTTCTTGTAGACTTACAACATCACCCCACTCTGCCTATCTCTGCATACAACAAGATGTCACTCTATTCAACACTACATGCAGCTGCTCGCTATTCTCTCTATACATGCATACTTTTGTTCACCACCCTGTGCACTTGCCAACCTCATACACATACAGCAGATACAACATCTAGTTGTTCTCTCTATTTTTGCATACTTTATGTAAACCTATTGCATCAAAAATATCAAATTATCTTCTTTTTCTGATGACCTACAATCTCTACCTCAAGATTCTATCAACCGTCCAGATCATCTCCAGCTTACGATTAGGGTTTTCATCATATGCTAACTTCACCAACAAGTTACCTATACATCGAGCTACACACCATCATCTAGCTCATCATAAAAACATCTGATAAGGTTTGTCAAATATCACCATACCACTGCATTGAGCCACACAACATTTAATTCTAATACATATAATTTTACCTCATTCATTCTTTGCCAAACCCTAGAATTAGGTTATGCATTCAATGCATTCTCCTGTTCATTCGATCTAATTCAATCTTCAAATCTGATTCAATATTTTGCAAATTGTGTCACCACTTAACAAATAAAATCTTCATCAACATTGGTCACAGGTGCAGTTGGACCAATTAATTCTTTCTCTTGTGTCGGTTACCACTCAAAACCCTCTTCACATTGAGTTATCTATTTGTGATTACTGCATTCAAATTTGGGTCATCAATCTTCTTCGTGCCACAATCCATAGGCTCTCATTCATCATCATATCTTTTAAAACTTTGTTTTCAAATCAAATACCTTTAATCATGCATCATCGATCTCCACTAATTGATGACCACCATTGGATCAATAACCTTTTGATCTTCCTTGCCATTCTCCTTCATACATCACTTGCCATATGTGAATTCCACCAGGACATGCATCCAAAGTTTCTTATCCCCTCAAGCTCTAACATCGGGCCCACACAAACCTACATGTCATCGCCACATCATTCACAACTCCGATGCGAAATGACATATCAAGAAATCATTCATTGTCATCTATAAACCATCATAACACTTGGGTCCCATAGTCGACATCATACTCCTAAACCATTTCTCAAGTGGTCCCCACCATCCACGCAACATCCATGTCATTGTCGTATAACTGATGTCACTGTAGACACATAAAATGTACATGCACTTGATCCTAATCTACTAACATTGCTTCATCCTAAATTATCCCTCTATCTAACCATTTAATCGAATAGTCTTATTTGATTAAAGTCATCATAATTCTCCTTTTAATTAAATAAATCCCTCGATCTAATTAAATCATTGTCTTTGTGTAATTAGCTAGGTCATTTCATCTTCCTATCTTTGTTTAATTAAATAATCCATGTTATTTGATTAAGTTTCTAAAGCTCATCTAATTAAATTAAATAACTCAAACATTTATCTAATTTAATCTAACATCACCCCCTTTGGTTAAATAAATCAAAAATATTTATTTAACTAGGTCTAAATCATTCTATTCTCATTTTGAGTTATTTAAATCCTAAAATCTAAGTCAAAATTGTCAAATCAACTAACATCATTTAAATTAATCAAATCATGATTAATGCTAATCCTAAACACTCAAATCCTCTAGCTTTTCCCACTTGCAAATGAAAATAGATTTAATTGATATATTAAATCTTTATTTTCCTCAACAAGGCATCTTTTGGGAATATTCTCCAAGTTTGAATTAAAAAATCCAAGTTGACATGTACATCCAACAAGGCATTTTCTCTCTTACATGTCCTTTGCCTTGAGCCAAGTGGCATTCAATTCATTTTTGCTTCCCTCTTGCATGTCATTTCAACAAATTCAAAATTCAAAAATAGGCATTTATTGGCACAATCCTCAAAACTTGCACATCCTCCATCCACTCATAGGTTGACAAGTGGCATATTTCCATTGGATGAATGTTAGTCCCACATTTCTCTATTTTGGACATTCATCCATCTTCACATACTATAAATAAGAGGCTAATCTCTTCATTTCATCATCCACAATTTATGCAAAGTTACTATACTCAAATCTTTAGCCATTTTCACCAATACCATTGAGTTCTTAGCTAGGTTATGCAGGTTTTTAGCTTGGAGCACTCACCATCCTTCATCAAAGTGGATCATTCATCAACATACATCAATATTGCATCATAGGAATTAGGAAAGGGCCAATTTTCACATCAAATTGGCACCAATTCCCCCATGGGATCATGAGTTTGCTAGTTTAATTAGGATTCAATCTCTATTTTGTTGTTTTCATTGTGTTCTTCATCTCTTTTCCTAATTTGAACTTGGTAAATGGATTTCAATGGGAATCCTTGTTCTTGCTTGCATTCTCTAATCTAATGTGTTTGTTCTTATTGTTTTGTAGGTATTGGGATTGGGGTTCGCACATTTGGCGCTAGAAGGAGGGCAATCTCAACATTCAATCATGTTTTTTAATCAAATTCATGCATTTTTCTTTGTTTACAGGTTCAGCGTCACTATTCAACACCACTGGTTCTCTAGTGTCGCCATATAGCACTGCTAGAAATTCAAACTATGATGCTGAAGTCTTCCCGCCCAAGATTTTGAATTTCAAACCACGCCACTTGACCAATCTAACCCGCATAAATTTTCAAAAAAATCAAATTGCACCGCTGAGCAAAAGGGCAATGCATTTGAGCTCACTGGTCCAGGTACAAAGCACTACTGGAGAAATCAAACTGCGACACAGTCACATGTTGCACCGCTAACAAGGAGTAAAAAGTTGGAATTTCATTTTAACACATTCCTTTTGTCAAATGATAAGTTTATCTTCTATTTTCTATTTTTTAACCTCTGTGTTTTTTAGAATCTGTCTGGTTTTATTTCTTGTAGGTTGGATCAATTAAAAAGAAAAAAAAAGGAGAAGCATGATGATGGTATTTCACAAAATCAAAGTGTTTTTAAACACTTTAGTTTTTTTTTAATACTCTTAGGAAACTATTATTCCTTTTTGCTTAGGACACTAATTTTGTTTGGTCTTTTAAAAAGAACCTTTTCAATTTTTTTGCAAAGGCTTAAAACAAACATTAGGAATACAACTTACTAGAGTTTGTTTTTTGGTTAACAATTGAACAAAACAACTCGCATTTGTCCTTTGGTGCTTCAAAAAAGAACTTACAATTTCTTTGTGGCTCTAAAATGAACAAGTGCAACTTTGTCTTCGTGATGGCTTACTTAAACTAACTTCATTGAAAAAGGATGTATGTGCTTCTCTCGCACTTTATAGCAATCTTGAGAATCAAAAGGCCTTTTTTTTTTTTAGGTTGACATAAATCAATCACCTCCACACTTCATTTTGGGTTTAAAATTGAACAAAACATTGTGTGAGTGTGAGTAGAGCATTATTGCGTACATTTTCTCTCTTTGTGTTGCAAACAAAGATTGATCGAGTTACAGATATTGTCTTTACTCGCTTTTGTCTATCTTAGAGAGCCTGCCTTGGGGAAAAAGTACTCACCCAAGGGAACAACTCAACCGGTAACACTCTAAAGCCAAGAGTATTTCCAACCGTATATAAATGTGGGTATTGGAACAAACGCCAATATCACGCGGTTGGATCTGACGAGATGGATCTAAAATGGGACTCTCGTCATATGGGTCAATCTCCACAAACGGAAAGTCCTAATTAAAAACCCATGTTTTAGAATTGCCAAAATCCTTGATCTATTTGTTGGTGCAAGAACAGTCGTTCTAAAGTCGCCCCACACTTTTATGATCTTTTAGTAGAAATGGAAAGCATGCCATGGGATTTTCATGGGTGTTGATGCTTGGCTGCCATGTAAAGTGAGTGTCGTGGAGGGGAGCCAGTGGGGTCAAATATCTAACCATTCGCTAAAGATAAGCATAGCTCGACTTGTCCAAGTGGGGACTCAACAAATATTGTCTTCCATATCCATAGGGTTGTACTTATTCTTGGTTACAAAATGCTTTTCTTGTTCAAAAACATCCTACAAACAAACAGTTAAACATCATCATCAAAATTTCAAACCCTTTAGGAGGTAAATACAATTGACCAAATTCATGTGTTATTGCTTTCCCTTGGGATTTTCATCCTTAGATGTTTCTAAACACTTGAACTTACATCTCAATTTACCTACTAAATATAAACAATAGGTAACCATTGCTTTGATTTCCTTGAATTCCACATAGCACTTTGTGGGATGAAAAGAAGTTAGGACATTGGACATTTAGTTTGAAAATCTAATCAAGAAAGTGTTTGTGGTAAAATAAATTCACTAATCAAGATGAAATCAATTGAACCCAACACATGTGCTTGTGTATCTTTTGTCTTATGGTCTTTTGAGCAAACATTGATCTTTTGGTTTGAAGGGAAAAGCATGTTATTCAAAACCTTGGCCTTGTAAACAAGTCCTTCTTAGGCTCATTTAGGATCAAAATCAAACACTTCATCCATTTAAGAAATTTATCATCCCATCCCACAAGAAACTTTAGAGCTTTGGAAACATCATTCTAGACTTGGGTAAATCATCAAAATCAAAATCACCTTGTTTAGTTAGGAGTATACGAATGCATCCTTTCTCATACCTATAGTTAAATTAGCACCCCTTTGAACAAGTTCATCCTAGGATAACATCTAACATCTTATGGTTTAAAAGTTCATTATCCAACTCAAACAATCAAAATTAAGCCCTAAGTCTAGCATTGATACAAAGTCCCTAAATGTTCAACACTCATATCATTCACCCATTTTCATCATTCGTCTCATCATTGGTCCTAAACACCTTAGAGGTCACTTTTACAACAAGGTCAAAACACAAGAGGAACATGGAATATAAACTTGATCCATACATCATGAGTAATCCAAATCAACCAAACTATCAAATCCTTACAATGCGAATTGATTTTCAAAACTCACATTTATACAATCCATACATGGGATCATTATCTCCTACAAACCTCAATGGCACAGCAAATGTGAGTCTACCCAATCTAAATATTGGAACACCTTTTCCGATGGTAGATTTAAATCCAAGTCCAAATTTACAAATCTATCAACCAAATACTCAATGCATGAGTCTTCAACAAAACAACATTATCCTGCCAAATCCATACATGCCAAATGAGAATATACCAAGTAAAACTATACCAAACATGAACATTTCAAATCCACACTTGGTAAAATTTTGGATAAATATGTTTGCAAATCACACGAATTTTCTTCAAAATCCATCACACCCATATGTCCCCCTCACCTTTCATAATGACCCATCATCATCATCATTTAATGCAACACTGCAAACCTCTCTCCCCATGACCTCACAAGGAGAAGGTGACCTATTTGGACTAGGGGGAATTTTTTATCAAACATAATAATTTCCCCAAGGGATCATGCCACTCACTTTCCCACCACTCCCACCCTTGCCATTAACATCCATATCACCTCTTGGTTTGGGGCTACCTTCGCTACCACCGCTCATCCAAAACATCCCCCCAACCATCAATCAAGGCATCATACCAAATCATCCCCCCTTACCATTGATATCGCAACAACAGATGGTGACCATCCCCATAGCACAAGCAACCAACACATCATCTATCATCCCTCAAAACATGGTCTCTCAAGGACTAACCATATCGATCACACCATCCACCAACCAAATCCCAATCATCAATACGATGGTACCTCTTATCACCACAACAAGCACTATTCCAAAACCACCTCCGCCACCACCAACACCCAAAACAATACAACATTGTGTTACAAGCTGCTCAGCAAGCTGCTTATCAGAAGGCACTCCGATAAAACCAAAATTGGCAAGTTGCACAACTAGTTGTTCAGCAAGCTGCACAAGTTGCTCAAGCCCAATACCAAGCCCAACAAGCAAATGTTGTTCAAAATCCCAAAAAAATGTTAATGACTCCATGTATCAATCCAATTCAATGATCACATGATCAAGACCTATCCATCAATGAACACATGGAAGATGTTTCTACCTCATTTGAAGATAAAATCAACATACATCAAGAGTCACTTTTTGATCATGATAAGAATCCCTCAACAATATATGACAACGATCTATTTCAAGGAGTGTTAACATTATTTGATCCTATAATCAATGATCCATCGACCAATGATCATGTTGATAATGTCTCTACATCACCTAATGAGTTAGAGGACATATCTCAAAAATTTATTCTAAAGCATGATCAATATCTCTCACCAAAGTCTAGCAATGGTCCTTTCCAAGACATATTGACATCCTTCGACCTCATGATTATCGATATTGAAGGAATATTCAACTCAACACTTGATCCAAATTCACTCAAATATTGAGAGGATATTTAGCCACTTCCTATGCCTAATGAAGATATCTGAGAAACCTTTGTAAGCAATCCATCCTTTGAAATTGACCCATGTCAAGAACTTGATCCAAAGCATGTCAAAAGCAATTTTGAAATCATTCAAGATCAAGAATTTGTATCTCCAAGATACTACAATGATCTAATAGACACTCTCCTATCTATACAAAATGATCATATCCACATAGCGCATACTCCTCCATCTACCCATGAGATACTTTCTATCAATGGACACGTAGACTATCTTCATTCAGAACAAGATTCCTTTACTTCTGACATTATTACACAAAAGAGTAGATTATTGATTCCTACAGTCAAACAGAGTTGTCAACAGCAATATCAAATATATCCCAAATTTAGGCAAAGGACATCATGAATAAATATATCCAACATTATCCACTCAAAGAAACAAGTCAGACAAAATAAGATATTTCAAAGTCAGCAGAGCAGCAAATTCCAATAACATCATCTACGGTGGTCATTTATCAGAGAATGCATTCTAAACAAGAGTTCTCAGAACAGGCAGAATCAAAGCATGAAGGTAATACTTCCACAATATTGGGGGCAACTATGTCTCAAGCAAACATCAACATAGGGAGCATGAAGAGTCCTTATGATGAAACTGATGCCAATACTACAACTAGCCACATCATGAATCTTCATCCACCCATCACCCCATCCATGAATTGGGACCAATGTCAAAATAAAGATTTGAATCAAAGCACAAGGAACGTTATCAAAGTAGAAGAAGTAGAGAATCATAATGGACAAATCAAATACAAGTGGATACCAAAGAATACAAAGAAATATTATCCCTATCAAACTCCATTAGTCAAAGAAACTATGGGGAAAAATAAGAAAGGGAAAAGTATCCATCAAAGATGTTTGCAAAAGAAAAAATAGGCTTTTCAAGCAACGTACAAAGTGTATCAAGCAGTCAATCCTAATTCCATGCACACTTCCATATCCACCCATCATTGCTCATCTTCCCAAGTTTGGAGAGTCAAAGGTTCCAAACTATCAACCAATCCATCGTACATCTTGCTTCGGGAATAAATATTGATATATATCTTCCAACTTATGTGGTGATCTGAACATTGGAAAATGTGAAACCAAATTGGTCAAAGCACTTGTGAGCAAAAATCAAAATCACTAGCCCATGGCACATTTTGATGAGAAGATGTTCCTTATCAAGTTCTATCTTCAATCGAACATCAATCCAAACAATCACTATCAGTCGTATCTTCAATGTCACATTAAATCATTTGAACAACTTTTGTTCCAAATCAAGCTTCATCAATCCTGATCGATCGAATCCAATCAAGCCATCCATCATCTCGGGATATCATTCCCAATGATTGTGTTTCTTAACACTATCCTTGCATTGTTGTGCATCCTCAACAATGTTATCATCATCAATCCCATCAACATCCCAACCCTCATGTTGCTTAACACTGTCCTTGCATTGTTGTGTATCCTCAACAATGTTATCATCATCAATCCATCAATCTAATCAATCAACCTTAGCTTGGTTTTCAACAAAATACCAAAATAGAGCATTGATATCATCACATATCCATATCCAAATCGTCAAAATCATACGAAAAATCCAAAAACATTCAAAAAACATTCAAAACATATCAAAAATCTAAAAACACTCAAAAAGTTAGAAAATGTCAAAAACATGTTATCTGAACTACGTCATCTCTGAGCTTAAACATAGGAAAGGATAATCTTTGATCAGCCCCCAAGACATCAAAATTCAAAAACATTCAAAAAACTAAAAATCCAAAAACATTCATAAAATCGCACAAAACCCAAAAACATTTAAAATTTTGGAAAATCAAAACATTTGCAAAATCTTCAAAAATACCAAAACCAGCCTCAAAACATTTCAAAAAGATCAAAAACATTCAAAAAACCCAAAAAATCCATCCATCCCATTTCTCTTTCACCCACGATAATCAATCATCCATAATAAATCAATCATCACACTCAACCTTTAGCAAAACAAACAGAAACAACCACAACAATCAGCAAAAGCAAGCTTCAAACGTAAAATTAAAAGCAAACTTCAAACTTTTAAATGCAAAATCAAAATCTTGATCATTTTCAAACATGTCAGTCAACCTTATATCAATAGCTTATCAAACAACTTATCAACCCATCATCATCCTATGCAATGCATGTCCTAGGATATATCGTTCCGACAATGGGCATCATTTTGGATATCACCTTGGATTCTTATCCTATCAAAACAAATCCCTTTGGCTAGAGGTATGAAGAACATTGAATTGTTTATGTACTTGATCTTTTCTTTTACTTTATATTATTGCACTCATTCTAATGACCTCTCGATGATGTGTAATCAAAGTGATTTAGAGAGAAAGGAATGGGGCATCGATCATTATCCTTTTGTATGCTATGCTTGTTGGACGTTCTTGTAATATAACTTGGTGAATACTTGCTTTGTTAGGTATGTCCTAGCAAGGTTTCTGTATGTCAAGTATGAACAAGAATACTCCTATCTGTTTGTCAAGTCAAATTTCATCACACTAGGTACAACGCCATCCTAGTTCTTTATACCCTAATGCATCGTGCCTACGTGTGTTATCAAACATAAGGTAATTGTCCCTTTGAAAATCCCAACTCCTCGGCAAGTAATCATCATCATCATCATCTCATGTCTTGTTGGAATCTCTTATTTTCTTCTATCTCTTGCTTTTCACACTAACATGGTACCATGACAATTAATCATAAATCATCACCATTGCATCTATCTTGCATCCACAAACCATTAGCATACTGCATAATGCATATCATACCATATAGAAAGCATTAATCATACCGCATGTATTCATCCCCATCATTGCATAATATAGATTGGTTATTCTAAGATTTTCTTAAACCATACATCTATCACCCATACACATAATCATAAAATCATCATCATATCATATCATGTGCATCCATATCATCCATGCATCATTATATCATTCATTACACATAAACATCATAATCATCTCATCATCAATAATGTCACTATCATGGTACAAATCAGGATCAAGTGGGTATAATATATCAAAATAGGCATGAGGCTAGCCATGGCTGATGATTGTCTACATCATCAAATCTGTCTACATCAAACTTTTGAGTTGAACTAATCTTGAACCCCTTTGTTGAGAGATCGACCCTCAAATCAAACCTCTTCACCTGATCTCTCAAGGGGGCAGTATACCAGCGTAATTCTTTATTCACTAGGGCAGCAATGGGGCATCCGAAAAAATTAGAGAATTTTTGAATTTTGATCATGGCAAGGTTATTCTTTGAACCAATGCAACAAGTACATTGCTTCAAAGAGGGGCAAAATGTAGACACGTAAAATGTACATGCACTAAATCCTGATCTACTAACATCGGTTCATCCTGAATTATCCCTCTATCTAACCATTTAATCGAATAACCTTATTTGATTAAAGTCATCATAATTCTCCTTTTAATTAAATAAATCCCTCGATTTAATTAAATCATTGTCTTTGTGTAATTAGCTAGGTCATTTCATCTTCCTATCTTTGTTTAATTAAATAATCCAAATTATTTGATTAAATCTCTAAAGCTCATCTAATTAAATTAAATAAATCAAACATTTATCTAATTTAATCTAACATCACCCCCTTTGGTTAAATAAATCAAAAATATTTATTTAACTAGGTCTAAATCATTCTATTCTCATTTTGAGCTATTTAAATCCTAAAATCTAAGTCAAAATGGTCAAATCAACTAACATCATTTAAATTAATCAAATCATGATTAATGCTAATCCTAATCACTCATATCCTCTAGCTTTTCCCACTTGAACATGAAAATAGATTTAATTGATTTATTAAATCTTTATTTTCCTAAACAAGGCATCTTTTGGGAATATTCTCCAAGTTTGAATTAAAAAATTCAAGTTGACATGTACATCCAACAAGGCATTTTCTCTCTTACATGTCCTTTGCCTTGAGCCAAGTGGCATTCAATGCATTTTTCCTTCCCTCTTGCATGTTATTTCAACAAATTCAAATTTCAAAAATAGGCATTTATTGGCACAATCCTCAAAACTTGCACATCCTCCATCCACTCATAGGTTGACAAGTGGCATCTTTCCATTGGATGAATGTTAGTCCCACATTTCTCTATTTTGGTCATTCATCCATCTTCACATACTATAAATAAGAGGCTAATCTCCTCATTTCATCATCCATAATTTATGCAAAGTTACTATACTCAAATCTTTAGCCATTTTCACCAATACCATTGAGTTCTTAGCTAGGTTATGCAAGTTTTTAGCTTGGAGCACTCACCATCCTTCATCAAAGTGGATCATTCATCAACATACATCAATATTGCATCCTAGGAATTGGGAAAGGGCCAATTTTCACATCAAATTGGCACAAATTCCCCCATGGGATCATGAGTTTGCTAGTTTAATTAGGATTCAATCTCTATTTTGTTGTTTTCATTGTGTTCTTCATCTATTTTCCTAATTTGAACTTGGTAAATGGATTTCATGGGGAATCCTTGTTCTTGCTTGCATTCTCTAATCTAATGTGTTTGTTCTTATTGTTTTGCAGGTGTTGGGATTGGGGTTCACACATTTGGTGCTAGAAGGAGGGAAATCTCAACATTCAATCATGTTTTTTAATAATATTCACACGTTTTTCTTTGTTTATAGGTTCAGCGTCGATATTCAACACCGCTGGTTCTCCAGTGTTGCCATATAGCACTGCTGGAAATTTTTCAGAAACTGATTTCTCGACCTTCTTATTTGTTGCTACCATCTTCTTTTGATAATTAGGATTCGAATAATTATTATTTTTCTTGTTTACAGAAGGGCACTTTTCTTCTTCTACTTTCTTCTATCCAAGAGTGCCTTTTTTCTGATCTTACATTTCCAAAGGTATTTTCTTTGGAACAACTCGTGCAAGCTTTCTCATTCTTTGTGTAGCATCTTTCTTTTGCTCTAAATCTATCATATAATTTTGCAGGAGTATCAATGGGGGAACTCATTCCTTTCTCAAATCCAAGGCCAACCTCCTCCTTAGGTTTAGATGGATTTTGTGATTTTATCAGTTCATTTAATATCTCAAAGCCACCTTTCATCTTTAAGCCTTTGTCAATTTGTTCCTTGGCTTTCTCAAAATCTCTTCTCAAATCAACTATCTTTGCTTCTAGCTTCATGCGCTCATCTGATTTAGACTGTAGTTCATATTTAGCTACATCTTCTATCCTTTTAGCTTCCTCAACTTGTGTTTTCAAACTAACTATCATTTGGTTAGAATCTTCAAGGCTTTTAGTTAGTCTACCTATCTCTTTTTTGTGCATGCAACTTTTGTTCTTCATTCTCCTTCTTAAAACTTTTAATCTCATTTAGAGCACAAATGAGTTTACCTTCAAGGTCCACTTCTTCTTCTTTACCAAAGGTTTCAGCTCCTTCTTTATTTGACCTCTCAACCTCTTCACCTAAGGTCATTCCAAATGGATTACCCCCATAGAAACTTCCATGTTCATCATCTAATCTACCATTTACATCAGATGATCCACCTTCTTCATTTGTGTGCAGATTATTTTTATTGTCCTTTTCCTTATCATAATCATTTACTTCATCATAAAAAAATTTAGAAATAAAATGATTGTGATTACCTCTATGTTTGTTGAAGCCATTTCTTGATCTTCTAAAGGAATCAACTTGCTCTTCATTGGGCTCTTGTGATCCAGAGGTAGATGTTTCTTCTTCATTACTTCTTGTTACAACTTCACTTGTACTCAGGTTTTCAAATTCACTTTCATATTTCTAAGTGAATTCCTTCATTTATTCCTTACCATTCTCTTCATACATTCCTTCAACTTGTTCCAGACTTCATGTGTTGTTTGAAAATGCATGACTTCAACCAATACAAAACTTGACAGTCCATGAAGAATTATATCTCTTGCTATAGCATTATCCTCATATGCCTTCCTTTCAGCTTCAGTTATTGGAGGTGCAACAATAATTGTATATCCATTTACAACTGACATCCAAGCATCAAATCCTATGGATCCCAAATATCCTTTCATTAATGAGCTCCAAAAAATATATCTTGATCCATCAAAGATAGGTCCATCATATGCAAGTAAACTTTCTTGACTAACCATTGTGTTCACTTTACCAAGATCTACCTGAGCTGATTAATCTTCTCCTAGGGAATCTAGGGCTCTGATACCAATTTTTGGAACAAAATGATCTACTAAGAGGGGGATGAATCAGTAGATATTAAAAATTTAGCTCTTAAAACCTTTTGTGCATACTACTTTCTTTAACTCTTAATGTGCAGATATTAATTATGTGATATAGAAATGTGCATGCACACAGAAACATCACATAACACCAGATATACCTGGAAACCCAATTTGGGAAAAACCACAGTGACAAAGCCCGCTTGAGTCTACTGCTCAAATCTAGGGTCACAATCCAAATCTTTGTTACAATACTTTTAGGGCTACAACCCAAGGATGCAACAACACCTAATCTGAGCTATGACTCAGTACAATGAGGCTACAACCTCTTAAGGACTACAAATTCATATATGCATATAAATGGTTCTTCATAAACCTGAGATGCATCATTACATACAACACATTGTTGCATTTAATGCAACTTTATGTTGTTGAAGTTGCACTCTCAACAACACACACCTATTATGCACTCTCCTTTGCACATAGAACAATCATTGTTCTACCTTGCTATAGTACACCTCTTCACCATGAATGCAAACATCTAGAGGATGTTCTAAATTACAGTCTAGGACCTTTCAAATGCATTCATTATCTGCTACACTTCACTCTCTCTTTCTTGCAGACTTACTACATCACCCCACTCTTCCTATCTCTACAGCATATACAACAAGATGTCACTCTATTCAGCACTACATACAACTGCTTGTTATTCTCTCTATGCATGCATACTTTTGTTCACCACCCTGTGCACTTGCCGACCTCATACACATATAGCGGATACAATATCTAGTTGTTCTCTCTATTCGTGCAATCTTTCTGTAGACCTCTTGCATCAACAATATCAAAATATCTTCTTTTTCCACTGACCTATAATCTCTACCTCGATATTCTCTCAACCGTCCAGATCATCTCCAACTTACGATTAGGGTTTTCATCATAAGCTAACTTCACCAGCAAGTTACCTATACATAGAGCTACATGCCATCATCTAGCTAATCATAAAGACATCTGACAAGGTTTGTCAAATATCACCATACCACTACATCAAGCCAAACAACATTTAATTCTAATAAAGAGAATTTTCCTTCATTCATTCTCTATCAAACCCTAGAATTAGATTATGCATTCAATGCATTCTCATGTTCATTTGATTTGATTTGATCTTCAAATCTGATTTGATGTTTTGCAAAATGTGTCATCGCTTAACAGATCAAATCTTCATAGACATTGGTCACACGTGTAGTTGGACCAATTAATTCCTTCTCTTTTGTCGGTTACCACTTGAAACCCTCTTCACATTGAGTTAGCCATTTTGGATTACTAAAATCAAATATGGGTCATTGATCTTCTTCGTGCCATGATCCATAGGCTCTTGTTCATCATCATATCTTTTAAAACTTTGTCAACAGATCAAATACCTTTAATCAAGCGTCGTCAATCTCCACCAACTGATGATCACCATTGGATCAATCACCTTTTGATCTTCATTTCCAGTCTCCTTCATACATCGCTTTCCATATGTGGATTCGACTAGGACATGCGCCCAAAGTTCGCTATCCCCTCGAGCTCTCACATTGGGCCCACACAAACCTACATGTCATCTCCACATCATTTGCAACACCGATGCGGAATGACATATCAAGCAATCATTCATTTCCATCTATTAACCATCGTAATACTCAGGTCCCACAGTTGGCATCATACTCCTAACCCATTTCTCAAGTGGTTCCCACCATCCACGCAGCATCTATGTCATTTTCATATAACTGAAATCACCATCCACATAGATAAGGTCCCACCAGGACATACATCCATCGCTTGTGCAATTCTAGAGCATTAAAAGGGAATCTACAATATTCTTAACAAGTCTCATGGAAAAGACTAAGTTACTTCAATGAAGACAGCATCACCCAATACATCATTCCAATGTGGGGTCCACATGCTATCATCAGATTTCCATGTCATTGCCATGTCACAACTTCATAATCCACAAGAAGGATGTGGATTATCGTTTACTCAATCTCATCAAGCCATGTGTCAGCATCATCATTATGGTTGGGTTCCACATGGAGTGCTTCCTTACTCCTTATTGCTCCATTGCTTAGTCGTCAAAAATCTTAACTTACAAACCTCTTTTTCAGAGGTTGTGAACTTTTGAAAAACTGTGACATAGCGATAACAAAGAGAGCCTTCTTCCTTATCACTCCATTAGCTAAGTCACCAAGTCAGAAGGTTATGAAACTCTAGAACCCCATGACATAGGTTAGAAAATATTGGAATCCCAAAACTTAAGAAATATTATGGGTGTTGAATATTTTTTGGGCCAGTAAACATAGGGAAAAGGGGCTAGTTATACCCATGAATTTAAAGATATAAGTTGTAACTTATGTGACCTACAACTGTCGATACATAGTCAACAACAAAATAGAATTTTTTGTTCATGATGCCTTGATTGTAAACACATTAGGGTTTGTTGTAAACCCTAATATCACTTGAGAATATAATTAATTCATTTTTGGGAAAATCCATCACTTTCTCGACCTGCAAAGCACATGACTAGAATTCTCTCAAAAAACCCATCACAAATCTGCCACTCAATTCACCATCAGGACCAAGGATAACTAACTCATCAATTTTGACAAGGTATCATTTGTATTTTGTGTTCTTATTTGCTCTTGTTAAGATTCAACTAGGGAAATTTTGAGGTGTTGTTTCCTTTTTACATTTTATTTTGTATTTGCATAGTTAATTAGGAAAAACACTACACACATTTTTGGCATGCCCGGTGGAACCCACATCATGGGTATCTTTCACGTTTTGTATTGTTTTATATTTTTTAATTTTGAACCTTTTGAGACACAAAGGTGAAGACACTTGACGGGTTACTCCACCCCATTGATGGGTGATTCTGAAAGAAATAGAGGTGAATATCTATTCAGCCCCTATCACTAGACTCACATAGATGATAGTGTTTTATAGGCTATCCTACAACCTTGATGGGTTATTCTACTTGAGACTACACAAGCGATTCTATATTCTATAGGGGTGATTCTGCGACTTCTTATAGGGGTGATTCTACCCTCCAAACAGGTGATTGCGGTAAACTCAAAAATTTATCTTTTCTAATAAAATATTTCCTTGTTTTGGGGGTTTGATACTAATGAGATAACTTTTTTGGTTATGCCTATGTTAGTTTCTAATAGTTCGTGTAGCTTCTCATTTTTTGAAGATTGGAGTAAAGAAACTTCTTATTTTGTTGCAGGACAAATGATCAAAGATTTAGAGTAGCCGTATTCCCAAACTAACTAGGCACATGTAGGTTTAATTGAATGTTCAAAGAAATTTTTTGCTTTATTTGGATTTACTGTTGTTGTATGCTCTCCCCTTGCACTATAAAGTGAGCCTAGGGATTAGAAATCATAGTTAACTGAAGTCTATTTCTGTTTACCTAGGAGGTGTTAGTTTTTCACATATGTTCTCCCCTTGCGCTATGTGTGAGCCTAGGGATCAAAAATGCCTAACACTTCCTTCCCTTCAGGAGGATTTCTTGGAATTTCATCACCCAAGGGATGAACTCAACCATGCAAACCAACAAGGTATACAAAGGGGAGAGAACAAAAGTTGTACTCCAATCCAGTCATGTCATGTCTGGCGAAGCACTAATACTAGGGTGATTCCTAGTTAGGTGTGAAGGGTTAGCCTAATTTTTTAGTACCTTTGTTAAGGCTCCCAACCCATGCTTGTGATGGGCTAGTGTTCATGAATGTTCCTCATGCTCCCCCCTAGTGTATCAAAGATTCCCTAGTTTACCTGCTAAGCCTAGATAAGACCCATGTTTAGCTACAACTTGGTGTAGTGCAAGGGATGCACATCGTACCTCAAAGAATGTTACACCCACCATTTGCCTCCCTTGAGTAGAGAGAAGAATCATTCGCTTTGCATAAGCTACATGTAGCTTTTTGAGGAGAGGGTGATTAGGTAATTCTTATATTCCAAGAGGACCCAAGCTATCTGCTTCAGCAAAAATGAGAGTGCATACACCTATTTTGGGTGTCCCTACACTTGAGTTAAGGAGATTCCTAGTGTGGGATACATAAATTTTGTCAATCCTTTACTACTAATTTAGTCTTGTGCAAGTGCTTGGCATGTTTTCTCGTGTTATACTAGTGCAATTTTTTTGCTATTTGTTGTGTTTCTCAGAGTCCTTTGCCAGTATTTCCACCTCAGGGGTGATTCTGCATCACACAAAGGTGGATACGCACTTTGGATGGGAGATCCTAGCCTCATGGATGAATCTGTATCAATTATCAAGTCCAATCCCTTTAGTTAGTTTTCTCTTGATAGGCGATTTTATATCCTCGAGAGGCAAATCTACTTTCATGTGTCTAGATCCTTATAGGCCATCCTATCTCCTACAGAGGAAAAAAATTTCCACCATGTTCATCCTATCCTCCATAGAAAGGCAATTATATTCCCTGTATAGGTGAATCTGTCTCCCTAAATCCATTCCAAGTCTTTCCTCAATAGGTGATTCCCTCTCTAATAGAGGTGAATTCTCTCCACCTTGTTTATATAGTTTTCCTCTTATAGGTGATCATGTATCCCAAATAGGTGAATGTGTGACCTTGTCTATACAATCTAGTTCTAATAGGAAATTCTATCTTCTTGCGTTTGTATTGAGTCTTTCACCCAATAGGTGATCTCACCTCCCACTAGTAGAATTTGGAAAATAAATGACTAAGTGACTAAAACATTTAGTCACAACAACTAAAAATGACTAAATTCTACTCATTTTTTGTAACTCAGCCATAAATGAGTAAATAAATGACTAATTTGGTCATTGACTAAAAATTATTTAGTCTCACAAATAAAAATGACTAAATAGTTAGTCATTTATTTAGTCACAATACATTTGAATAAATCATTTAAGGAATCAACAATGTAGCCCACTAAAATACTCTAAAACTTTAATAAACATACCCTAAAACTTTTGTCAAAATATTATTTTCAAGCGTAGCCCAGCAGAATGGAGTTTTCATTTATTTAGTCACAATACATTTGAATAAATCATTTAAGTAATCAAGAATGTAGCCCACTAAAATACTCTAAAACTTTAATAAACATACCCTAAAACTTTTGTCAAAATCTTATTTTCAAGCGTAGCCCAGCATAATGGAGTTTTCATTTTAATAAACATACTCTAAAACCTTTTTCAAAACATTATTTTTAGGCATAGCCTGCCAAAATGGAGAAGTGTTTCAGTAAAGAATGACAGAGAATAGTAAGGAGATGTGCATGACAGGAGGCATATGATTCATTGTTGCTTATCTCATTTTTGCTCTGCTCAACAAGGGTTACATTGTTCACACTATTGTTTGTAATCTAGGTATTTAATTGACATATATTTGCACAATCTCAAATTCCTTCAGATGCTTTTGAAGTATCAATGTATCCTATATAGGGTTTAGAATGATTTCTTTTAATTTAAAAAAATAAATAAATCATGTATTTTCCTATGATTAGATAGTGTGGAGATATTCTAAATCTTCCCCAACACACTATCCTCTTTGGCACTGTATTCATTACTCCAACTGCTAGGGTTTTTCATGTGACATCTTTAATATCTTCATGACCATGGATTTTAAATAGATATCATTCTTTTCTTTAATCTATATCATGGTAACCCTTAAGTTCCATAATCCACCTTCAATCTCTTCTAAGAATGTTTTCTTAAGCTAGAATGCATAGTATGCATATAAAGCAAGTCCTTCATACCTGCCATTGTTCCAAACCACCACTCACTACCTTGCTTAAAATATTTCCTTCATAAACACAATACCATGTTTTAAAATCATGGTTTCCAATGATTGACCATTAAGGTCACTACTTTCATCAAGATATAATGAGATTTTTGTCTTCAAACTCAAGGCATTATGCAAGATAACATTGTGAATTTTTTGTTTTGTATGATTTTATTTTCTTGCACATTTACAGCTTTGCTAACTTCCTTTAAGACTGGATACTACACCCTTAGTTGCAATCTCAAAAAACACACTCATTGTCACTTGAAGATTCCTTTCATGAGAATCCTTCTATAAAATCAAACTATGCCCTATAGACTACCTACTTACTTACTACAAGGGACTCATTGTTTCATGATATTGTGGGTCTTAAGCCCCTTCAACCTTATTGTCACTACTTCATAGTCCACAAGGTATTATTCACTATTCTCCCATCTTTGATGTGTCTCAAAACACTACTCAAACATGCAATCCACTACCTCCATTATAAAATGGCTAAGAATAAACATTGAACCTGTGATTGCCACTATTATTTTATTTGGATAGTCATTCCCTGATTGTATTTTCCTTGTCTAACATTGCCAAAAGCATTTGAAAAACCCTTAAGGTCAACAAGGGGCTAAGGAAACTCACTGTTAAAATCTCCACTTTACTATGCAAGGTTTGAGATTTATTATCTTGTCACTACTCAGCCTCTTTTTGACTATCACACCTCAAGTGACTATCATTCTTCTTACCATATATTGTATTTACAAATGTCATTGAGCTACATAGTGTGCTTTTTATTGCAACATTTTGTTATTGGCTACAATGTCTCAATCTTTCTGGTATTGCAACCTCACTAATATACTAGAGTTATTGTTTATGTTTCTATGAAGTCCTAGGGTTTGTACCCTAGTCATACTCTTACCAATGCTTATGTTGGTATTAAAAAATAACCTTAAATCTTGGGTCAGAAAATTAGCTATCTTGACAAGGTTGTGGTATAATCTTAGATTGTATCCTAGGGTGTGTGGGAAGCTTGTGTTTGATCATTAAGATATGTAAACCTGATCAGGGAAATGTATCCTATATATCATGGTTCTTGCTTTAATAATTTCCATAATGGTTATTAGCAGATCACATTATTATAGTTTGTGGTAAACCCAAGATTGCATTCAAGTATGTAACATACTTGGTTTGTAGTTTAAGCTGTACAATTTTAAGTAGCATTCATAAGGTTTAGAAAATATTGATCACTCTCTAGAATAGCCCATTAAACATGGGTTGTGCTTGAATGCACTACATAATTGATATAACAGAACGACTTTTCATATCAACCAAAGTTATAGGCTCTTTATTGCAGCAAGAGGTAATCACTCTTGGATCATGCTATCATTACATCGTAACCTATTAAACTTGAGTCAACCTAAATGCACCCAATGATGATTGACACCTAATTGTGATGATAGTGATTTGTACATAAATTGTGCTCATATGAGTGCCTCCATTTCTATCACAACATAGCCACATTAAACTAGGGTCGCACATGAATGCATCCTATATTTATTATAGCACAACTATGCCACATGACCAATAGAGTTATGGATCACATAATTATAGTCACAAGAATTTTTTCCTCGGTTGTGTTCTTATGGTGATTCCATTATCGTTACAACATAACCATTTGGAATTATATTGCTCAAATCCTTACATGGCTTATTTTCTCTTTGGATGGATTGCTTCATGGATTTTTTGTGATTTATACAACTTTTGTTTTGATAGTAAATGACATCAGATTCTTTCTGAAGCTGAAATGATTTATTAATTATGATTTTATGATAATTTTGAGTTTTATTTAGAAGGGGTTAATATGTGGCATTTTTATGTGTAGGAGGAATAGATTGTGATGAAACATTCAGCTATGGATGGTTTAGGAAAAAATGGATTGCTATTGATGTCATAACTAGGTTGGAGAGTACCTTGAGCTGGTGTGAAACATTTCCAGGTGTTTTCGGTTGGAAGAAGAACCTAACTATAAGAATTTTTGAATATCCAATAGAATAAATTCCTTTATTCCAAAGATAAAATCATAAATATGCTTTTCCAATTGGACATCCAACCTAAGATCTTTAATACTCGATAGAGAAATTTTGCACATTGTAAAGATAAAATCATAAATCTATTGGATCAATTTCAAATCTGATTTGAGGTAGTGAAGCTCCAACAGAGGAACTTCCTACATTTTAAAGATAAAATCATAAATTTTATCAGTCCAATTTGAGGTCATGAAGCTCTGATAGATAAAGTTCCTACATTCTAAACATAAAATCATAAATTTGCTTGGTCCAATTTGAGGTCCAATTGTAAGGATTTGTCTTTTTAATTATACTTTATGACATTTGGCTTGATACAAATTGTTAATTTAGAATTATGGTATTGTTTTTATTCTAATGTTTTCAACCCTCATATGAGGGAAGAGCTCTGAAGATGGTTCCTTCAGATGGAGACTACACTTTTCTGCTATAGGTTCTGTCTAGAAACACTAGAAGCTTAGGTATTGTCATACTCAAGTACAACAAAGTTTGAGGTGAATTACGCTTAGTATTTTATATTGCAATGGATATGTTCTAGCCTATATTTAATTGTTGTAGCATTACAAATAGGCTAAATAGTTGTTCATATACCATAGTTTCAAATTCTAAATTGTTATACCTTATTCTAGGAGCAAATCATAGGGGGAGTATATACATTAGACACCATTGTTTCATATTCAAAAATTTTGGCTCTTTCACAATTGTTTGCTTCATTTATTTGATCTAAGATAACCTATTGTATTGAAGATGCTCTCAAAATCACAGTAAAATCCTTTATTTCGAGATGACTATTTAGAATCTTTTCTGTCATAAGAATGAACAAAAGCATTAGTCATTAACTTGAACTTTGCAAGAGTTTCATCAAATTATATTTTTCCATTCTAAATTTTATTCCCAATTTCATCCATGAAGAACTTCCTCATCCTGTAGATTCTGCTATTAGCCATAACTTTACCAGGTTTTGAGGATAGCTTTGATTTTTTACCCAAGTAGCAATTGACAAAATTCAGCCTTACCAAATCAAAAATTTGGTAAGGCCGAATTTTTTCAATTGTTGCTTGGGTAAAAACTCAAAGCTATCCTTGACACCTGGTAAATTTATGGCTAACCGCAGGATCTATAGGCCAAGGAAGTTCTTCATGGATGAAATCGGGAATAAAATTCAAAATGGAAAAGAGAATGGAAAAGTAGAATTTGATGAAACTCTTGCAAATTTTAGGTTAATGACTGATTCTTTTGTTCATTTTTATGATGGGAAAGATTATGAATAGTCATCCCAGAATAAAGGATTTTACTATGATTTGAGAGAATCTTCTATACAACAGGTTGTCTTAGATCAAATAAACGAAGCAAACAATTATGAAAGAGCCAAAAAAATTGAATTTAAAACAATGGTGTCCTATGTATAGAATCCCCCTATGATTTTCTCATAGAATAAGGTATAGCAATTTAGAATTTGAAATAATGGTATATGAACAACTATTTAGCCTATCTATTATGCTACAACAATTAACTACAGGTTAGAACATATCCATATCAGCATAAAATAGCAAGTGCAATTCACTTCAAACTCTAATGTGGTAATTTCTTTGTAAGGAATTTTGCACTCCATGAACATTCTCTGTACACATTAGTATGTCGGTTATTATCTCAATCTCCTTTGTGACCAAAATAATAGTGAATTTCATTGCATAACTCATGACTATTTTTCAATGCTATGATCCAGTGCTCTTTTACTTCTTACTCACTTTGTTTTATGATCAAAAGAATAGTGAAGTTCATTGCACAACTCATGACCATTTTGCAGTGCTATGATCTAGTGCTCTTTTACTTCTTACTCACTATGTTCTCAATCACCATGTGAAAATGACTTAGAGGATAGATCTTTGTCACCATTTGACAGTAACTTTCATTGTTTTTGGACTGTTTGTTATGATTCAATCATTATTTGATAGTTTTCTTCCTTTCTCAGTCCTATAGGACAGAGGACAATTCATAGTTTGCAACTCTCTAACAATGGTAAATAAATACAGTAAAGATATTTAAAATTTTAGAAGTTTTTTTTTTGAATTGCTAAAGCCTATTTATCAATTTTATAACTTAAAATTATTTAAGCTATTTGAATAGCTAAACTTCATATTATAGATCTTTAAAGTACAATAGAATCAAGTACTTAAAATGATTACAAAGAAGTTGAATGAAAACTAGTAAATTACTACTGATTTATCTTTTCCTTTTGCTTGTTTATAGGGTTATTTCTTCTAGCATTTGTTAGGCCTATTTTGTATTCTATGGAAATAGCAAAGGAAGCTCCACATCTAGGTCTAAAAGAGGTGATGACCCATCCTTCTATGATGAAGTTTGCAGGATACACCCAAGAATAGATCTAAAAATATCAGATTTTAAAACCTTCAAATATTTGAGATCATTGCAGATTTGATTTGATTTTTGTACAGTTGGGTAGATCTAAAAAATTGTTGCTTGAAACTTATGTAAATGAAAATATTATTTGTTCAGAATAATCCAAGAGTAGTATTTTTCACTTGCATAAATTTTTTTTGGTCTACCTTAAGATAACCGTTAAAATTATCATTTTGTTAATCATAATATTTCATTGTATATTTGCATTTTGTTAGATTGTATTGGATAGTTAATTCCTCTATCTTTCATCAATCTCCTTACTATTTGAACCTCACCACACCTACCCGCTTCTACACAAAATTTTAGAGAACATAAGTTGTAGAATTTGTAAGATCCAACTAAAAAAGCAGTGTTGTTGGAATACTCAGCCTATATTCATATATGATCCACAAGAACCAAAGGTTTAACTCGAATCTCAGTAATAATGTTTAGGGTGTCCTCAAGATAGCTAGCATAGGCATGAAGGTCAACCATGCACACCTAATGATCAACTATATATGTAATACAATAAGGGTTATTGATGTGAAGTATGTACAACCCTCATCTACTAAACTTGCATGATTGCATGCATCTAGAACACAAGCAAAGCTTACAATGCCGATGTTCCAAAGTGCTTCATTAATTCAAAGGTTTTGAGAGCTTCCTTGCAAAATCCATTCTGTACACATTCTACAATCATATCATTTCATTCCATGAGATGACATCTCTTTGAGGCATTTTTTCAAACAATTAATTTTGTACTACATTTTGGTGTCAAATCTTTGGTAATTATGGTTAGTTTCATTGCATTCAAATTCTAAATTCTAGGAAATTATATACAGTACATAGATTGATGGTTGTTTGGATAGTGAAATTAGCTCTCTTAGAAATTAACTGAAATATCTAGAAGGATTATTTTAATTAAAGAGGATTTTGTGGTTATTTTTATAACAATGATTTTATAGTGCAGCTAGTTTTCTATTTTCATTCAAGATACAAGTCATCAAATTCAAGCACATACCAAGAAGATGGTTCTCTACTTCAAACCTTCAACCTCACTTACTTTAGTTTTCTTATATGGGGATATTAAGGAAATTGGTAAAAAATTAATATATATCATTTTTTGTTTGTGAAGGAGAATCCTGTGAGATTCAATATGGCAGTGGATCAATATCCAGTTTCTTAAGTAAAGATGATGTCACAGTTGGGAAACTTGTTGTGAAACATCAAGTTAGTAATTTTTTGGATCTTAAGGCTTCCCAGTTGAATATAAAAGATATTTTCTCATCAACTTAATTTGGAATTTATGTATAAATGGATTCTTCCATTGTACATGTCTTTACTCGGGCAACACATGAACCAAGGTTGACATTTTTGATGTCTAATTAAGTCTGGTGGCATTCTTGGGCTTGGTTTCTAGGAAATTTATGTTGATAATGTTGTTCTAGTCTCATTAGTGTTGATAGCCTTCATTCTATAATGTCAACTTCATTCTATAATCTAAGCATATCACCTTTCTTAAACTTTGAACAATGTTCTGAAATCAAGGGTTTAATATGCATATTTCAAGCCTATGTTGAACACTCTATTTGAGGCATTTGTTGACAAGGCTATAGTTTTTTAATTGATTTATCTTGTTGTTTTTGGACTTTTGTAAACTTTCAATATACAGTGCACTTTTATTCTTTCTAAATTGAGACTAATAGCAATGTTGTTGGTTTTATTGAGGCGCAGCTTCATTCAAGGTAGAAAAGGCAACACCTTGTTGCTCATATCAGATGGCACATTGCATATAAAGGAGGAAATATTCTAGCTGGGTTATTTTTTATTGCATTGAAGGAGAGAGCTTCATATATGGGACATGATCAACACTCTCCTTCTTAGATTCTACATGTTATAGCTTGCTCCAGGAACATTTCCCATGTCATTGTAGAAGTTTTAAGAGATGAAAGGAGCATGTTCTCGAATTGAAGGGCTTCAAGCATGCATTTCCATCATTGCAGAAGTTTTTTGGAGAATTTTCTTTCTTGAAATCATCTTTGTGAAATATTGTAACTCAAATTTTTAGTCTTGTGACTAAAAATAACAATTGTAATACTCTATTTCTAAGCTGTAATTAGAACACCTTTTTTTATTAATAAAGTTCACTGATTTTTCCTTCTCAATGGTTGTCTTATTGTGTGCAATTGATGATTGATGTGTATTTCTATGTTTTATGCTTAAATCCTCAAATATCATTCAATTAAAATGACTAACTATACTACTAATTGTTGTGCAATTTTTGCACACACGCCCCGCTGAAAGCAGGGACCCTCTTTCGCTTTGGTTTTTGGTGTCTTGGCCCTTTCATTTTGAGGTTTTTTCTTCCTTTGGCATGTGCTAAGATGTTTATTTTGATTGCCTAAGTGATTTCCCTAAGTTATTCATTAAAGATCTTTGATTTTGAGCTAAGTTCGGGTTTTCACTAAAGTTCGGGACTTTCCACCCTAGCCGGATTTTCCCGAATCCTGTTCGGACTCCGGCTGAACACTGTGGTTTGGATATTTTCAGCCTTCACAGAATTCCACATGGTCTGGATTTTTTTGGATTCCGTCCTGTCGTCGGGTTCCTAGTTTTTTCCTGGCTGTCTTGTCGGCGGCATTAATGTTTTTGTACGAGCTTTGAATGATGTATTTGACTAATTTTCGAGGTCTTTTGAACTATTATACTTATCGTTTTCCATCATTTGAGCTACAGAGTGCATTCTTGCGAGTGTTTGATTGGATTTGAGGTGTTGAGTTTGAATTGTTCAATTTAAGTGGTGATTTCTAGTGCATTTCTGCCACTATTCTTTGTGGACGCCATTTAATTCGCATTTGTTGTTTCTGAGATCGATTTTTGCTTCACAATGGTATGTATTCGATCACCTTGCTTTTAATTGATGATTGTGGATAATGCTTTGATGTTATAGGGTTTATTGGGGTTCAAATTATTGAATGTTTGATCATTTCGTGACTAGGGTTGCATAGCATTGTCTGATTTATGGTCTCCCATGTAATTGCCAAGCTCATTTATTTCTTTGCTTTCTGAGGAGTCTTTGCTTGAGAGTCACGATTTCCTCCCCTAGTAAGGAATTACTGCTTGAAATGATTCATTGAACTGAGCTTGCATGTGTGTTAATGGTGGATTTGTAGGGTTTGACTTAGCGCATCACCATTTAACCCTAGTTCGCCTCACAATTAGCCTAGAATTCTAAGAAAATCCATGAAGGACCCATACCAAACTTGTCTCGGGCCTAGTTTCTTCAAAATTCATAATCAATCCATCAATCTAGGTGAAATCGTGATTTGGTGTCGCGGTTCGGGTTTCGTTCTTAGTCTGGGATTTTTCATCTCTGGCGGATTTTCCAGCTCTGGTGGATTTTCTCGACCTCCTTCGATTTCCTGGAATCTACATACTTTCGGAGTTTTACCTTATCCGTGGATTTCTTTCGACTCCGGATTTTCCCGAAGTCCTTGGCTCCCTATTTTTTCTAGATTTGCAAAGTGTCTCTACCTTTGCAGAAATCCGTCCCTGGCATATTTTCCTGAAATTTGATGAAACATGAAGGAATATGGAATATCATGATGTGTTAATGGATGACTATGAATTTTATGATTAATACATGTTATATTTAGATCTCACATGCTATTTTTTGATTAATAATGATCAGATTTAATTGCTAATAGGTGTTTTCATGATTATTCTACTGGAATCCCTCTGGCCTGCAATTCCCCAAAATTCCTTCCTGACTTGGATTCCACGGATGGCCCTGAAACCCAAAGTTTAATATGATCATTTCATTTGAAATTTAATGATATCTTGCTTATGTGGGACTCATTTTAATGATGCCCTTGATGAATTAACATTGGTTTCCTGTGGTTTTTATTATGTTTCCTTTGTCAAGTGCAAGTTGAGTCAAGCAAGGTAACAACTGGGAAGGCTAAGGGTGACATGGAGGGATCTTCCATATCCAAAGTAGAAAGAATAAAGATGGACATCAAGAGAAAGATTCCAGAGAGTAATATCACTTATGTCTTGTCAGAGGTAACTGATACCAATGTTGGGTTGTGGGACTATGAGGAGTTCAAAGGCAGAATGGCAATGCAAGATCTTCCTCTAGTGGCTAAGAGGATATTGGAGTCAGGATTGGAGCATGTGGCTAGTTTTCCTTCCATGGTGTAGTGTTATGAGTTGGTCCTTGAGTGTGCCAGGCACTATGATAGTGATACACAAAGAATAATTGGTCCTCAAGGGAGGATTGTGGCAAATCTCAACCCTGTTTCCATTGCTCAAAATTTTGATATGTCGGATAGATCTCATGTGGTGGCATTCAACATAAAGATAGCTCAACAGTACTATGATGAACAGACTCTTAAATCTCAACAGCTTATCAATTCCTAGCTAGAGAAGTCCAAGTCTCATTATTCCAAATTGCCTAAATAGTTATTAAGGGAAAAATTCAAGGAGTATTATGATGCCACAACTCTTCTTAGCAGGGTGATTGGGTTGAAGAATGTTGGAATGTTTGAGAATTGGATGTGCCACATGATTGTGAGAATGGACGGGAGAAGACTGACTACCATTGGGCAGGTGTCATAAGCAAAGTGATCCACGAGCAGTTTTCCAATGTGTTGCAAATGAAGACCTTCACAATGACCTCATACTTGGTCTATGCTCTTGCAAGGTTTCATCCATACAAGGGATTGAGTACTAGGGGAACCTTTGGACAGGATATTATCTATGAGGTCTACCCTTAGTTCCATTTGGGAAGTTCGAGTTACAGGAGGGTGAATGATGCATTTACCATGCATATCACTAGATTGCTTCAGGGATTAGAGCACACTAGGATTTTTGACCAAGCTAAGGAGTTAATCAAGAAATATGTTTCTTGGTTTATTCAATTACCAACTTTCCCATACATCCAGATTGATGGTTGTCAAAGGGATCCATACAGACTTCCAAGATATCCCACTGATCATATCATACTTCTAGAACTCACTAGACAAATATGTGACTTTGATGCCATTGTTAAGAGGGACAAGCATAAGACTGGTTTTGGTGGAGACTTCCCCTTGAGGATTGGCACTGGAGAGGCATGTCCTTCCATTATTTTTTCCCAAGCTTCAAAAGATGAGATGAGTACTCTTGGCTTATCCTTTCATTCCAAGAGGTCCAGATTTGACATCGTAGGTGAAGCCTAAAAGAAGGCCAATAGACAGTATAGCCATAAGGTTGATTTGGAAGACTACTAGGCCAATTTTAGTGATGAATATGAGGTCAGGAAGAAGAAGTTTTCTCGACTGCCAGTTGAATCAGTCTGACTATATAATGTGAAGGAAATTCCTGGTCATCTTGAAGATGATGGGGATTTGATTTAGGGTCATGATTATGAGGCGGTGAAGGATAGGCCGATTGGTGATGTGGATTGGTTAGAGGAAGAAAAGATAGAACTAAAACAGTTGATGGATGCAATCACCAAGTTTACTAGAATTTGGCTAAGGCATAAGTTGTGCGAGTTGGAGAATGAAGGTGTACAATGCACTTATGATTTGATCAGAGATTTGGATCCTCACTCCACATCTGAGGCATCAACTGAGCGGGATCCTAAGGGCAAAGGAAAGTTGGATTCTCCTTTTAAGATCAAGATAAAAGGCATTCAAGAGGAGGAAGTCCAGGAAGCAGAAAAGTAGAGAAAACCAATTGCTAAGAAAAGGTCAAAGACTAAGAAGTCTGGGCAGAAGGGTCCTGAGGTTGATGTTCCAATGCCCAAAAGGAGAAGAGTCATAAGACTGTCACAAAAGGCAAGATCCAAGGTAGGAGAAGAAGAAGTTACCCCACCGGTGCTAAATATAGAAAGTTCAGAAGAGAAGGCACGAGTGTATACAAGGAGGTCTAGGACTCCTTCTCCCAAGGATAGTGAGCCTAAAATAGACCTTCCTCCAATTATTTCTCATGAGGAGTAGCATGATGATGTTCATTCTACCCATGAAGCTCAAAGCAAACTAGGTGAATCCAAAGAGGTTGAAGATCATCCAGATACTGAAGGGGAGGAATTTCATGAGGGTGATCTTTATAGTACAGAAGTAGAAGTAGAAAAGGTAAAGCAGTCTCCCTTGGTTACGTATGCAGAGTCACCTGTTGGAACCGAAGAGGTTAAATCACCTCTAAAAGAAGATGAGGCAGAAAGGATTCAATCCCCTAAGCACAAGGAAGAACATGCTGAAGAAAAGGAGGGTAAGACAGATGAGATTCCTAAGAAATAGAATTTGAGTGAGGAAGCACCTAATGCTCAACAGGAGGAGGAGAAACAAAGCAGATTGCAGTTGGAATCCATTGTTCCAGAGTGGTTAGACAGAGAGATAAAGAGAAAACAAGTTGTTGTGGAAGATACTCCACTGAACTGGGATGAGTTGTTAGCTAAGATTGGAAAGGATAAAGGTAAAAGGAAGGCTAGGGTCATTTCAAGGATTGAAAGGGATGTGGCAAGCAATAGAGTTGTCCACATTGAAACTCTTGCTTTGGATAAGAATAGAGATGAGGTATCTACAAAAGACTATAATGTACATACTTTGAATTTAGCGCCTACTTCTATCGAGCAGGATATTGAAGATTATCAAGGTTCTAGTCCAATCATCTTGGGCAGATTGAAGAAGGAAATAAAGACTAAGCAGGAGCTAAAAAAGGAAAATGATAATCTCAGGAAATGCTTGGAGGATCTGATGATACCCTTGCAATCTATTAACCCCTTGGTTTTTGCTGCGAATCCCTTACCTCAAGAAACTATCACCAAGCTGGAAAAGATGAAGGCTTCCAATCTTGCTACTGCAAATTGGCTACAGGGGGCGTGAACCAAAGGAAATGAGGCTATTAAGGATATTCTATCCATAGGGAAAGATGCTATGAGGGCAGTTGATTGGTTGAAGGAGGTATTGGCTCAGGACAAGGAAGATACAGATCTCCTACTGCAAAAAACTAAAACTATCATGGAGTACACCAAGGATAAGTTAGTAAATGATAAAATTCTCCCTTCCTCTGGAGCTACTGAACCTTGGGAGTGGTTTGAAGCATTGCAAATCAGGAAAAAGGTTTTGAAGAAGATTTAAAAATAGAGGAGGCAAATTGATGATACCCTAGCTAGTGTTTACAATGGCTCCATTGCTTTCTTTGAGATTATGAGAGGAAGAAGGAAGATTACCCCTAAGTATTTGAGTTTAGAAGAGTTGAGGAAGTGGTGGCATGATGTTTATGCTCCAATTAATGATGATTCTATTTTTGAACACCAGTTGGATGATGCAGCCACCTACATTGTTGTCATTGACAAGTACCTAACATATAAGGTGGATTGGGATAAGTCGGTGAAACAATCCAGGGAAGAAATTGCATCAATTGAAAGGTGACTTAGGGTTTCTCCTTTACCACCTATGGCCGACTTGGATAGGGTGCTTTTGAAAGTTCGTGAAATGTTGGATCGGAATAAAGACAAAGGGGAAGTAGTTAACGATTGGCTACATCGAGATTTGTGCTTACCTATTATTTTTCCATGCATTGGTTTGAGCTTCATTAGAGATCCTAGGCCGACCTAGATGAAGTTCATGCATTTAATGCATATTTTATTTCATTTTGAATTTCTCTTGGCTGACATGTTTTTGGGAGTTCTATAAATATGGCATTTTTCCTCTTTTGTAAGGGTTAAGAAATTTTAGACATAGACACATAGAGAGATAGTTACAGCGAATTAAGTAGAGCAAGAGTTAGCAAGTAGTTGTTCTCAAGAAAATATTGTAACAGAAAGCTGGAATTGTTGCTATAGTGGATAATTTGATGCAAGTAATGACATTGTGATTTGGTGCCATACTTGTGTTCTTATCTTGCATGGTTCTTGTTATTCTATCTTTAGAATTACTTTGAGGAAAATTGATATTTAGATTAGATTTGATTCAATGGTGTTTATGGTTTGATATTTGAATTGTTGCAGCAATCCCTAGTCCATACTTTTCGCAACTAACTGATTGTTAGTTGCTTTGCAAAGTTAGCCTAGACCTTTATATTCATTGTGCTTAGTTCAATTGTGAGGGTTTATTCATTTCAATTGCAATAGGGTTGTTTGAATGAATGTTCATGATCTAAAAATCTTAACACCTTAGAAGATTGCACTGTTTCTATAAGATTGCAGATTCATCTGGGTCAAGTAGAAATCAGTTTTGAGGGATTGGTCCATTTCAAGTGTTTTATCATTTGCATTGTTAATCTTAGGTTTAATATTAAGTTTAGAAATCTCTTTGAAATCCTTATCTTTTGTTATTTCTTTGATTATTGGGTTTAAATTTAGGATTGAAATATCATCATATTGTTAGATCTGATAAACTGAGATTCAGTATTTTACTTGTAGTAAGGTCCCATTGTGATTACCAACATTTTCACATTTATCGCTGAGTTGTTTTTCCATTGTCGAGACCTGACATTAGAGACCTTGGGGTTATCTCTTGAGGCTCGCTGATAGAGATTTACCTTTCAAGAGAGATAGGATATTATAATTTGTTTGAGTTGTTGCTATGCAGAAAACATCATCAACAAATTGGCGCTAGAAGGAGGGCCTGAATAAGCAAGCTAGATCAATTTTTGAATGCTACATCTCCTGAGAGATTCAGAAGAAGAACCAGATCTACTCTAGGAGAGGAGGAATTTCAGAAGTTACCAGACTCTACTAGGTCTAAAAGGACCAACAGAAGGGGAGAATCGTCGTCATCCCATCCACCGCCGTCATCTCCATCATCCCCATCTTCATCAATTTCATCTGAGTCTAAGTCTGAGGACATTCCCATTCCACAACCATGCCAGTCATAAATCAGCCATTACCGCCCCCACCTCCACCAATGGCTTTCCTAGAAAACAACCCATCTCCATTAAGTTTCGCTAATTACAATGTTATGCCCAAAAACCCTGAACACTTTTGTTCAAAATTCCATGTTAATGATCCCAATAGAACCGATAAGGAACACATCAGGATCTTTCAGACTGGCCTTAAGGATAGAGGGATAAACCATGAGGACGTAGCTTGTAGACTTTTTCCTTATTCACTAGGGGAAGATGCATTCTATTGGTACAATCATTTACCTGCTAGGTCTATCGAACATTGGACTGAGTTAGAGACTGCATTTTTGCAGAAGTTTTGAATTCCCATTAGTTCCAATGAGCTTTACCATCAGTTCACTAATGTGAAGAGGGAGGTCAATGAGCCTATAGGATCTTTTAACAATAGGTTTCATCATGCCTATACTAGACTACAAGCCCCCTATGTTGTTGATGAGCCCACTGCTTTAGAAGTCTATTATGAGGGACTCGACAGTCTGACAGCTACCTTTATGAAGTGGAGTAATAACCCTCCTGCTAATCTACTTGATGCATATGTAAAGGATGTGAAAGTTAGCACTACTTTAAGGAAACATCTGTCTGGGCCTTTACCCTCATTAGGACCAATTGCTCACCCTGGACAAGTTCTGGCTCTCAACCAAGCTCTTGCCAACCATACTCCTATTATGAATCTGGTACCTCAGTTGCCTCTGGTCCCACACCCAAGGCCTCCTATGAGACAATTTTTATCTACAATTGGTTACCCTCAGCAAAATGTGAATCAACCTCTGCATATACATCCTCAGGCTAGCTATCCCCCATACGTATAGAATTCTAAATTTTTGAACCAATCACTGAATAATGCGAATCAGCCTCCATATAGTAATCATAACAAGGAGAGACTGGATGAATTATCTAAACAAGTAAAGAAGCTAAATATGGAGGTGACTTACTTGAGGAACCAGAACAGTCAGTTGCAAGCTGCTCAGAGAAATATGTAGTCCAATCATAACAGAGTAAATCCACAAGGACAACACTTCGATAGAGGGCAATGTCATTAAAGAGGATACAATAATGAAAGAGGATATAACCAAAACAGAGGTTACAATAATGAAATAGGGTATAACAATGATAGGGGATCAATAATGACAGAGGGTATAATAATGACAGGAGATAGAACTATAATAAAGGGAAATCCTTAGGATAGAACTTTGATAGAGGGAAAGGTGGTGGACAAGGGCTCGGTAGGAGGTAGCCATCAGGATAGAACAAGACTTGGAACACATGGCCCAACAATGGAGGAGTCCCCACCCCATTGGATCAACCAGTTAATCAACCTATCAATCAGTCCGTCAATCAGCTAGTTAATCAAGAGAAGCCTCCTAGCGGTGTATATCTAGCTAAGGCTGCTTTATCAAGATGGTGTAGGCTCCATAAAATGAGTCAACATTCTGAATTAGATTGTCAAGAGTTCCAAATGGTAGCCTCAATTTTTAGTATGAAGTGGAGAACAATGCAAGCGGTTAGGACATAGTGCCATCTACTCCTTACGATTCACCAGTATTGGTATTGAATCATGCTCATTTTCCACAAAGTAAGGAGAATGTACCTAAAGAGGAATCTGACCATTTGGAGGAAGAGGAAGACTAGGTATGCAATGGGGTAGAAATGACATAGTTATTTGATGAGATTCCAACGAATGATAATGGTCCCAGAGATGAAGAAGAGACTTATGTTGAAGAAGTGCAAACCTTCCATAGACCTATCAAGAAGTATGACTTAAGGGAATTACCACATAGACGTCCATAGGTTGGAGGCCCCTTCACTACTTCCATTCCACCAAAAAAAATCAACACACCTCCAGACCCTAACACTAGCAATAATCCATCACTGCCTCAGGTGTCCAGGCAATATTTATCTCAAGATCCAGGGCATACTAATGTGCCAAAGGGGAGAAATGTTGATGCAAACAAGGACAAAGTGACAGAATACCCAAAGGAGACCCCTGCTGATCTGAGTGAGGAACAATTGGCCATGTATGTTGTTGAAGAACTCAAAAAATTAAAGGTAAGCCTATCTTTATTTGAGTTACTAAGAGTTCCAACCATTAGGAATGCAGTTCTAGGAGCTTATAATGCAAATTCCATGTCACAAAATAAATCAGTTAGTGAGAGTGTCAATAGAGCATCTAGTTCTCAATCAGTAGGAAGGCACAATCAGGTTCATAATCAATTCCATATGCCCCCTGGAGATACTAGGAAAGAGAAGGAAAAATCTCAAGTTGCTCAAGTAGATACTCCCTTAACTCTCTTTCAGGGGAAGACAGACACACCCCCATTCTTGATTTCTGTTTGCATATTTGGTAAGAATTTGCATAATTGTTTGCTGGATTCTAGTGCTTCAACCAATGTTATTCCTTTCTGTGTGTGTATAACTATGGGTATTACTCCTACTGACTCACAAAATAAATTCACACAATTGGATAGGACTAAAGTCAATGTTGTAGGGGAGTTAAATATGATTCATATGCAGATTGCTTCTGATCCTAGAATTCAGTAGATTATCAATATATAAGTGGCTGACATACCTGACGCTTATGGCCTAATCCTGGTAAGAGACTTTACCAGGGCTTTGAATGGATATGTATCGACTGATCACTCGCATATGTGGCTTCCCTGGAAGGGAGTGCCAAACCATATTAGAATTGAAAGAGAACCTAGAATGAGCACATGACTACAGAATATCAGAAAACCTCTACTGAAATCCTGGTATCAGAAGTATGGGTAACTATATGCTCACAGCCCCTCTTGAAGAGCCAAATGTGGAGGAAGTTCTTATGTTCCACACAGCACCTGTTGACCTTACAGCATAATCTAGTAGTACTGAAGTCTTGGTCGAACCAGTTAAAAATGATGATGATTTGGAAGATAGTTAGCTTGGTTTGCTAGATAATTTTTAGGAGTTCATTCAGAAGTGCATTGAAGACCAAGTTCAGTTGGGAAGAGGAATAAACTTTGGAGAATTAATCTTTCCCAATTGGTCCAAGGTGCATAATGCTTCTCATTCAGAATTGGACTATTGCTTATGCCAGGCTACAGTGGAACAAATACAGAAATGTATCAACCCCACTTCGGTAGTCAAAATTTATATAAAAAATGTCCAAGAGGATCCCAAAGGAAAAAGGGTAATTCCTTCTAAAAAACCATCCAGCAATAATAGTGCAAGTGATACAGCAAGGAAGTCTGCAGTTGCTAGTTGTTGGACTCTAAGATTCGATGGGTCCAAATCAAAGCAAGGAGTTGGGGCAGGTTTTGAGCTAATTAATCCAAGAGGTAAGACATTTTTTGTTGCCCATAGACTTTAATTTCACTGTATTAATAATGTGGTAGAATATGAGGCTTTGGTGCATGGACTGTTAATGGCACTGAAGAAAAAGGTTAATATCTTGCAATTTTTTGGAGATTCTGAGTTAGTAGTCAAGCAAGTTAGGAGACAATACTCTTGTTATGATAGGAGAATGACTAACTATAGACACAGAGTATGGGATCTTATTGAAGGATTTGACGCCTTTAATATTCAGTTGATTCCACGAAGTAAGAACCAGATAGTTGACTCTCTTGCCTAGGCAACCAGTACATTGCAACCTCTGTCTCTTTCTAGACTAAAGAAGTTTACTATGGAGCTGACCCTAGTACCCTCAATACCTGATAACATCACCAACTTCTAGTTATTTGAAGATGACAAGCATATCATAGATTTCATTACTAGTACTAATGTCTTTTCTTCTCAAATCATTGATGAAACTGAGCTCCAAGAAGCAGAGATGGACTTGGAAGGGGTAATTAATCTAAAGACCAACACAATTCCCAGAGGGATGGTGCAATTAGAAAGGATCTTTGATCTGGACAAGGTCAAGGAGCAAGAACAGGATACCAGGAAAGAGTCTATTAGTGGACAGTGTGACAAATATAATATGGGAACTCAGGATGATGTCAAAAATGTCTTTATTGGTAAAGTATGCACTCCTGAAGTAAGAAAAGGAATCATCGATGCACTACATAGATATCTAGATGTGATAGCCTAGAGTTATGAAGACTTAAAGACTTATGATACATCAATCATAACCCATACTATCCCTCTCAATCCAGGAGTAAAACCTTTCAAACAGAGGCAAAGGCCTATCAATGCTTTACTGGAACCCATAATACAGAAGGAAGTGTAGAAACTATTGTCTGCAAGAATAATATTTCCAGTCAAACACTCTACTTGGGTCAAAAACCTGGTTCCAATGCAAAAGAAAACTGGTGAAATCAGGCTATGTGTAGATTTCAGGAACCTAAACAGAGCTTTAGCAAAGGATAATTATCTAGTACCCTCACTGGATGAAGTACTCCAGATTGTCAATGGATCTCAAATGATGTCTTTCTTGGATGGTTATTCAGGATACAACCAGGTCATGGTGCAGTATGAGGACAGGCACAAGACTGCTTTCACCACCAAGTGGGGCACTTTTTCCTACAAGAGGATGCCCTTTGGTTTGATTAATGCTAGAGCCACATTCCAAAGAGCCATGGATATTTCCTTTAAAGACATAATTGGTAAGTGCATAATCATTTATATAGATGATCTAACAATCTTTTCCAAGAAGAGAGGTGATCATATCTCAGATTTGTGCAAAGTTTTTTAGAAATGTAGAGAGTTTGGGATATCTCTCAATCCAAAGAAATGCATCTTTAGAGTCATAGAGGGTAAATTTTTGGGGTATGTTCTCTCTTAGAAAGGAATTTCCATTGATCCAGAATGAATAGAAGCCATACTCAAGATCCCACCACCTGCTAGTAAGAAAGAAATGAAATCATTCTTTGGTAAGATAAACTTTGTGAGGAATTTTATCACTGGGTTTGCAGAAATAGTCAAGCCACTGAATGCAATGTTGAAGCAGGGGCCAAAGTTGAATGGAATGTAGGATCAAAGGAAGTATTTGTAGAGATAAAAAGGGCTATTGTTGAAGCTCTGGTTTTGGTGAGTCCAAACTATGCTAAACCATTCTATATATACTCATTTGCCTCTGACCACTCTTGTGTTGCTATGTTAACTCAAAAATCAGATCAAGAAAATGAGCATCCCATAGCATTCATGAGTGCACCATTGAAGGATGCAGAGCTAAGATACCCAAGTGTGGAAAAGGAGGCTTATGCCTTAGTCAAAGTTGTAAAGAAATTTAGGCATTATATCCTCAGAAACAAAATATTTGCAATAGTTCTTGATCCTGCAGTCAAGTTGTTGTTGATGCAGAATGAGCTGGGAGAACACAGAGCCAAGTGGGTAACTATGTTACAAGAGTACAATATGGAAATTCAACCTATGAAGTTGGTAAGAGGGCAAGGGCTTACAAAGACAATGGTAGAGATGGGCCCTTATCTTACAGCTCAGAACTACAATTTAGAGGATATTTCTCCTGGCGAGTGGTATGATGATATTGTTCATTATCTCCTGACTCATAGATCCCCCAATCATCTTAATGTAGTACAAAGAAGGGAATTGCATTTAAAGAGTGTCAGTTTCATGCTGAAAGGAGTTGTCCTATATAAGAAAAATCATGAGGGTGTGTACTTAAGGTTCCTAGGAAAGGAAAAGTTTGAAAGAGTGATGTTGGAATTTCACAATAGATATGGTACAGGCCATGGATCAACACCTTCTACAGCGAACTAGATTTTGAGCACTGGTTACTATTGGCCTACACTGTTCAAGGATATACACAACCACGTCAGAACTTGTCATGTGTATCAGACTGTGGCAGCTAGAGAGAAGTATGCAACACTCCCACTTCAACCAGTCTTTGAGGTAAATCCTTTCACATAGCGGGGGATGGACTCCATAGGTCCAATCAATCTGCCTTCCTCTGCAGGTCACAAGTATATCCTTACTGTCACTAATTATTTTACAAGATGGACTGAGGCCCTTGCTTGCAAGCAATGTACTTTAGATGTGGTATTTAATTCAATCAAATTAGGTATCATTAATCATTTTGGATGTCCTATGTCTTTAGTTTGTGATAATGGTCCTACATTCTCATCGTTGAATTTTTCTAATTGGACTTTTGATCATGGGATTATCATTAAGTTTGCATCCAACTATTACCCTCAGGGTAATGGTTTGGCTGAGTCATCCAACAAAAATCTTCTAACTGTTATCTGCAAACTGTTAGAAAGAAATCCAAAGGATTGGCATACCCAACTTAGATTTTCTCTTTGGGAAAATCGTACAAGGCATAAGACTTCCATAGGAATATCACCTTACCACCTGGTTTATGGATTAGAGCCTATGTTTCCCATTCAATTAAAGATCCCTACCTTGCAGTTCATTAATGAATATTATGATGAGGGAGATAAATGTGAGGCTAGACTTGCTGAATTATTACACCTTGAGGAAAAAAGAGATGAAGCCCTAGAAAATTTTGCTAAACATTAGGGGGTGGTCAAGAGATGGTTTGATAAAAGAGCCAAGGTAAAAGCTTTTAGGATTTTTGACTTGGTTCTTTACTGGGATAAAGCACATGACCATAAGGGGGAGCATGGAAAATTTGATAAACTTTGGCTTGGTCCTTACCAGATTTCAAAAAATTTGGGAGATAATGCTTTCCGTTTGAAAACTCTCACTGGACAGGATATCCCACTGCCTGTCAATGGGCAGTATTTAAAGCATTATTTCTAGTCTTGAGCTATTTTCAGCTCTTTTCTTGTATATAGTTAGATTAGGTTTCCTTTCTGTTTTGTTTGCTTCACTTTGCTTTGGTTAGATTAGGTTTCCCTTTTTTCTTTGCTTTTGTTTGTTTTGGTTAGTGTAGGCTTGCTTTTGGTTTGGTTTTTTTTTTTTTTCCTTTGCTCTTGCTTTGATAGTTTTCCTATTTTCACCTGGATGTGTTGCACCTGCATGGCAAATATATCATTACCTAGGACTATTCTAAGTATTTTATTGGTGGACTTTAGTCTTGTATTTTGAAAGGATGGTTGAAGTCTTTGCTATTGCCAACAGTCTAAATGTTTGATTTATAGAAGATGGGTCAATGGTTTTGATTTGAATTTGAAGTACTCTAAAATCTTATATCTCCCATATATCTTAAGAATCCCGATGTTACTGTAAGTCCCTTGTAAGGTCTTGTCAGGTGAAAAATCTTATTTTTGCTTCAGCACCACTGTGATTCTCAGCCCTGAGTGTGAACTTCATTGTTCACAGGTTGAAATAAAAGTGACACAAAAAGAATATCAAAAGAAAGAAAAGTGAAATATTGAACATAAAAAGAAAGAATTCAACTTATAAGGGGTATCTGAATATCTCTATCAGGGATATAAACGCCTGACTATCAATAGAGCTATGTTCGGGAGAGTCACAGTGATAACCTCATCAGGGCTATAGATGCCTGGCTAGTAGCGAGGCTCTATCCAGGTTGATTTTGAAGTTAGAATCTTTACGTAGCCTATTTGACTAAGCTTAGTTCGTGCAGTAGCTTAAGGAGGGAAATGAAATCATATGCACACACTTGGATTTTCAGTTTATGGAAGGTTCGGTCTACCCTTTGGTTCTGACTCTTTAGTCTTTGCATTTTGATTTGTTTGATTGATAGTGAGATTGAAACCAGAGATTTTGGGTTCTCAATTCATATTCATCATCAAATGCTTTGGAGCATTTCCCAGCAGAGTCGCCATTTGTTGTGCAATTTTTGCACACACACCCCACTGAAAGCAAGGACCCTCTTTCGCTTTGGTTTTTGGTGTCTTGGCCCTTTCATTTTGAGGTTTTGTCTTGCTTTGGCATGTGCTAAGATGTTTATTTTTATTACCTAAGTGATTTCCCTAAGTTATTCATTGAAGATCTTTGATTTTGAGCTAAATTTGGGTTTTCACTAAAGTTCAGGACTTTCCACCCCGGCTGGATTTTCCTGGATCTTGTTCGGACTTCGGCTGAACATTGTGGTTTAGATATTTTTAGTCTTCGCAGAATTTTGTGTGGTCTGGATTTTTTTGGATTCTGTCCTGTCGTCGGGTTCCTAATTTTTTCCTAGCTGTCTTGTCGGCGGCATTAATATTTTCATACGAGCTTTGAATGATGTATTTAATTGATTTTTGAGGTCTTTTGCACTATTATGCTTATTGTTTTCCATCGTTTGAGCTGCAAAGTGCATTATTGTGAGTGTTTGATTGGATTTGAGGTGTTGAGTTTGAATTGTTTGATTTAAGTGGTGATTTCTAGTGCATTATTGTTGCTATTCTTTGTGGATGCCATTTAATTGGCATTTGTTGTTTCTGAGATCGATTTCCGCTTCACAATGGTATGTATTCAATCACCTTGCTTTTAATTGATGATTTTGGATAACGCTTTGATGTTATAGGGTTTATTAGGGTTCAAATTCTTGAATGTTTTATCATTTCATGACTAGGGTTGCATAGCATTGTCTAATTTATGGTCTCCCAAGTAATTGCCAAGCTCGTTTGTTTCTTTGCTTTCTGAGGAGTCTTACTTGAGAGTCATGATTTCCTCCCCTAGTAAGGAATTAGTGCTTGAAATGATTCATTGAACTGAGCTTTCCTGTGCGTTAATGGTGAATTTGTAGGGTTTGACTTAGGGCATCACCATTTAACCCTAGTTTGCCTCCCAATTGGCCTAGAATTCTAAGAAAATCCATGAAGGACCCATACCAAGTCTTGGGCCTAGGTTCTTGAAAATTCATAATCAATCCATCAATCTAGGTGAAATCATGATTTGGCATTGCGGTATGGGTTTCGTCCTTAGTCCAGAATTTTTTGTCTCCGACGGATTTTCCGGCTCTAGTGGATTTTCTCGGCCTCCTTCAATTTCCCGGAATCTGGATACTTTCGGAGTTTTACCTTATCCACCGATTTCAGTCAACTCTGGATTTTCCCGAAGTCCTTGGCTCCCTATTTTTTCTGGACTTGCAAAGTGTCTCTACCTTCATGAAAATCTGTCCTTGGCGGATTTTCCCAAAATTTGATGAAATATGAAGGAATATGCAATAGCATGATGTGTTAATGGATGACTATGCATTTTATGATTAATTCATGCTATATTTAGATCTCACATGCTATTTTTTGATTAATAATGATTGGATTGAATTGATAATAGGTGTTTTCATGATTATTCTGCTTGAATCCGTCTGGCCCAGAATTCCCTAAAATTCCTTCCTGACTTGGATTCCGTGGATGGCCCTGAAACCAAAAGTTTAATATGATCATTTCGTTTGAAATTTAATGATATATTGCTTATGTGGGACTCATTTTAATGATTCCCTTAATGAATTAACATTGGTTTCTTGTGGTTTTTATTATCTTTCCTTTGTCAAGTGTAGGCTGAGTCAAGCAAGGTAATAGCTGGGAAGGCTAAGGGTGACATGGAGGGATCTTCCATATCTGAAGCAGAAAGAATAAAGATGGACATCAAGAGCAAGATTCCAAAGAGTAATATCACTTCTGTCTAGTTAGAGGTAACTGATACCAATGTTGGGTTATGGGACTATGAGGAGTTCAAAGGCAGAATGGCAGTGCAAGATCTTCCTCTAGTGGCTAAGAGGATGTTGGAGTCAGGATTGGCGTATGTGGCTACTTTTCCTTCCAACGTGTAGTGTTATGAGCTGGTCCATGAGTGTTCCAGGCACTATGACAGTGATACATAAAGAATAATTGGTCCTCAAGAGAGGATTGTGGAAAACCTCAACCCTATTTCCATTGCTCAAACTTTTGATATGCCAGATACATCTCATGTGGTGGCATTCAACATAAAGGCAGCTCAGGAGTACTATGATGAACAAACTGTTAAATCTCAACAACTTATCAATTCTTGGCTGGAGAATCCCAAGTCTCATTATTCCAAGTTTCCTAAACAGTTATTCAGGGAAAAATTCAAGGAGTATTATAATGCCATCACTCTTCTTAGCAGGGTGGTTGGATTGAAGAATGTTGGCATGTTTGAGAATTGGATGTGCAATGTGATTGTGAGAATGGAATAGGAGAAGACTGACTACCATTGGGCAGGTGTCATAAGAAGAGTGATCCATGAGCAGTTGTCCAATGTGTTGCAAATGAAGACCTTCACAATGACCTCATACTTGGTCTATGCTCTTGCAAGGTTTCATCCATACAAGGGATTGAGTACCAGGGGCACCTTTGGATAGGATATTATCTGAAGTCTACCCTTAGTTGCATTTGGGAAGTTCGAGTTATAGGAGGGTGAATGATGCATTTACCATGCATATCACTAGATTGCTTCAAGGAATAGAGCACACTAGGATTTTTGACCAAGCTAAGGAGTTAATCAAGAAATATGGTGCTTGGTTTATTCAATTCCCAAATTTCTCATACATCCGGATTGATAGTTTTCAAAGGGCTCCATACAGACTTCTAAGATATCCCACTGATCATATCATACTTCTGGAAGTCACTAGACAGATATGTGACTTTGATGCCATTGTTAAGAGGGACAAGCATAAGACTAGTTTTGGTGGAGACTTCCCCTTGAGGATTGGCACTAGAGAGGCATGTCCTTCCATTATTTCTGCCCAAGCTTCAAAATATGAGATGAGTACTCTTGGCTTATCATTTCATTCCAAGAGGTCCAAATTTGACATCATAGGTGAAGCCCAAAAGAAGGCCAGTAGAGAGTATAGCCATAAGGTTGATTTGGAAGACTACTAGGCTAATTGTAGTGATGAAGAAGAAGCTTTCTCGACTGCCAATTGAATCAGCTCGACTATATAATGTGAAGGAAGTTCTTGATTAGCTTGAGGATGATGGGGATTTGATTCGGGGTCATGCTTATGAGGCAGTGAAGGACAAGCCGATTGGTGATGTGGATCGGTTAGAGGAAGAAAAGATAGAACTAAAACAGTTGATGGATCGAGTCACCAAGTTTACTAGAATGTGGCAAAGGCATAAGTTGTGGGAGTTGGAGAATGAAGGTGTACAATACACTTATGATTTGATGGTAGATTTAAATCCTCACTCCACTTCTGAGGATTCAATTGAGGAGGATCCTAATGGCAAAGGAAAGTTGGATTCTCCTTTTAAGATCAAGATAAAAGGTGTGCAAGAGGAGGAAGTCCAGGAAGTGAAAAAGCAGAGAAAACCAATTGCTAAGAAAAGGTCAAAGACTAAGAAATCTGGGTAGAAGGAAACTAAAAAGTAGGGTCCTGAGGTTGATGTTCCTGTGCCCAAAAGGCGAAGATTCATAAGACTGTCACAGAAGGCAAGCTCCACCAGTGGTAAATATAGAAAGTTCAGAAGAGAAGGCATGAGTGTATACAAGGAGGTTTAGGACTCCTTCTCCCAAGGATAGTGTGCCTAAAATAGACCTTCATCTAGTTATTTCTCATGAGGAGAAACATGATGATGTTCCTTCTACCCATGAAGCTCAAAGCGAACCAAGTGAATCCAAAGAGGTTGAAGATCATCTAGATACTGAAGGGGAGGAATTTCATGAGGGTGATCTTTATAGTGCAGAAGCAGAAGTAGAAAAGATAATACAGTCTCCCTTGGTTGTGTATGTAGAGTCACCTATTGGAACCAAAGAGGTGAAATCACCTCCAAAAGAAGATGAGGAAAAAAGGATTCCATCCCCTGAGCACAAGGAAGAACATGATGAAGAAAAGGAGGGTAAGATAGATGAGATTCCTAAGAAATAGAATTTGAGTGAGGAAGCACCTAAGGGTCAATAGGAGGAGGAGAAACAAAGCAGAGTGCACTTGGAATACACTATTCTAGAGTGGTTAGATAGGGAGATAAAGAGAAAACAAGTTGTTGTGGAAGATACTCCACCGAACGGGAATGAGTTGTTAGCTAAGATTGGAAAGGATAAAGGTAAACGGAAGGCTAAGGCCATTTCGAGGATTGAAAGGGATGAGGCCAGCAATAGAGTTGTCCACATTGCAACTCCTACTTCAGATAAGAATAGAGATGAGGTATCTACAAAAGACTATAATGTGCAGACTTTCAATTTAGGTCCTACTTCTGTCGAGCAGGATATTGAAGATTATTAGGGTTCTAGTGTAGTCATCTTGGGCAGATTGAAGAAGGAAATAAAGACTAAGCAGGAGCTAAAAAAGGAAAATGAGAATCTCAAGAAATTCCTTGAGGATCTGATGAAACCCTTGCAATCTCTTAACCCCTTGGTTTCTACTACGAATCCCTTACCTCAAAAAACTATCACCTAGCTGGAAAAGATGAAGGCTTCCAATCTTGCTACTACAAATTGGCTGCAAGGGGTGCGAACCAAAGGAAATGAGGCTATTAAGGATATTCTATCCAGAGGGAAAGATGCTATGAGGGTAGTTTATTGTATGAAGGAGGTATTGGCTCAGGACAAGGAAGATACAGATCTCCTACTGCACAAAACTAAAACTATCATGGAGTACACCAGGGATAAGTTAGTAAATGATAAAATTCTCCCTTCCTCCAGAGCTGCTGAACCTTGGGAGTGGTTTGAAGCATTGCAAATCAGGAAAAAGGTTTTGAAGAAGATTTACAAACAGAGGTGGTAGATTGATGATACCATAGCTGGTGTTGACGATGGCTCCATTGCTTTCTTTTGAGATTATGACAGGAAGAAGGAAGATTGCCCCTAAGTATAAGTATTTGAGTTTAGAACAATTGAGGAAGTGGTGGCATGATTTTTATGCTCCAATTAATGATGATTCTATTTTTGAGCACCAGTTGGATGATGCGGCCACCTACATTGCTGTCATTGACAAGTACCTAACATATAAGGTGGATTGGGATAAGTCGGTGAAACAATCCAGGGAAGAAATTGCATCAATTGAAAGGTGACTTAGGGTTTTTCCTTTACCACCCATGGCTGACATGGATAGGGTGCTTTTGAAAGTTCATGAAATGTTGGATCAAAATAAGGACAAAGGGGGAGGTAGTTAATGATTGGCTACATCAAGATTTGTGCTTCCCTATTATTTTTCCATGCATTGGTCTGAGCTGCATTGGAGATCCCAGGCTGACCTGGATGAAGTTCATGCATTTAATGCATATTTTATTTCATTTCGAATTTCTCTTGGCCGACTTGTTTTGGGTGGTTCTATAAATATGGCATTTTTCCTCTTTTGTAAGGGTTAAGAAATTTTAGATATAGACACATAGAGAGATAGTTAGAGTGAATTAAGTAGAGAAAGAGTCAGCAAGTAGTTGTTCTCAAGCAAATATTTTAACAGAAAGTTGGATGTATTGCTACAGTGGATAATTTGATGCAAGTAATGACATTGTGATTTGGTTCCATACTTGTGTTCTTCTTATCCTACATGGTTCTTGTTATTCTATCTTTAGAATTACTTTGAGGAAAATCGATATTTAGATTAGATTTGATTCAATGGTGTTTATGGTTTGATATTTGAAGTGTTGCAGCAATCCCTAGTCCATACTTTTCACAACCAACTGATTGTTAGTTGCTTTGCAAAGTTAGCCTGGACCTTTGGGTATGTGCAAGATCATCATGGAAAAAATAGGCCCTTAAGTGGCAAAAAATATAGAAAAATCAGAGTTAGGAAACTTGACGTAAAAATTTGAGTAAGTTATCTATATTATTTCAAAAATATGTAAGAATAGAATCTGTAGAAAATTGAATGTAATTTCTAAACTACTAGGTTTATTTTAAAAAGAAAAAAATCTATTTGTGGAAAATTTTAAATTTCAATGTATTAGTACTTAAATTTTAGGGAAAAATAAGAAGTAGGTGTTTGTCTGATCACCCTAACCACAATAAAATGATAATGTTATTTTATAATATTTTAGATATAAGTAGAGGAATCATGTCCGGATGTGATGACTATTTTTTTGTAATTTTTTTCAGGGTAAATAATTAATTATGAATTTTTTATTACAAATTTTAAAAAATATAAAAACCTGTATGTCTAACCACCTTAACTTGGTCTAAACTTCATGAAATTCAATTTTACTTTTTTTAATCCTATAGTATGTGAAGCATAGAATGTGACACATGTTTTAGATTCAAAAAATGTGATACCATTTGAAAGCTATGAATATTTTTCAATCAGGCTATCAATCATTGCTTTAGTGGTAATTAAAATACAAAATGAATAATAATTATTTATTAAATTCAAAGTAAAGCATAATTTATATTGGGGGAAAGCTAAGAATATCCTTTAAAAACCCTTTTCATTTCATCAAATTTTGGTATAAAAAAAGTCGTCATCCACATACCCTACAAATACCCATCATATTGCCACTTTTTGGCCCATCATGATCCTGCACATACCCCTTTATATTCATTGTGCTTAGTTCAATTTTGAGGGTTTATTCATTTCAATTGCAATAGGGTTGTTTGAATGAATGTTCATGATCTGAAAATCTTAACTCCTTAGAAGATTGCACTATTTCTATAAGATTGCAGATTCATCTGGGTCAAGTAGAAATTAGTTTTGAGGGATTGGTCCATTTCAAGTGTTTTATCATTTGCATTGTTAATCTTAGGTTTAATATTAAGTTTATAAATCTCTTTGAAAACCTTATCTTTTGTTATTTCTTTGATTATTGGGTTAAATTTAGGATTGAAGTATCATCATATTGTTAGATCTGGTAAATTCAGATTCAGTATTTTGCTTGTAGTAAGATCCCATTGTGAATACCATCATTTTCACATTTATCACTGAGTTGTTTATGCATTGTCAAGACATGACATTAGAGAACTTGGGGTTATTTCTTGAGGCTTGCTGATAGAGATTTACCTTTCAAGAGAGATAGGATATTATATTCTGTCTGAGTTGTTGTGCAGAAAATATCATCAACACTAATTGACATCAATTAATAGTTAAATTGACTAAATATACTACCAATTGATAGAAATCAGTGAACAGTGAATAAAACAACTAAATAAGTGACCAGTTAACATCAATGACTAAATATATCAGTGAATAAAAAATGACTAAATAAGTGACTAGATTATAGCAATCAATGACTAAATCAACAACTAAATAAGTGACCAATTAAATATATCAATGAATAAAAAATGACTAAATAAGTGACCAGATTACAACAATCAATGACTAAATATAATAGTGGAAAAAGTGACTAAATAAGTGACCAAATCACATCAATGCATGAATAAATCAATGACTAAATATACTACCAAATCGATCAATCAAAACAACCAATAAATGACTAAAAATGGTTTAGTCATCAATCTGGTCACCTTATATATGACTGGAAATAAACTACTAGTGGTCACGTGACCAATTATAGTCATTTATAAGTAGTTTTTATTAGTTTTTTCAGTAGTTTATTGTTGTTTCTGCACTAGTTTCCTATAGAGGTCAATCCACTCCATCCTCTTCATATAGTCCATAACCAATAAGCAATTCCATCTTTCCCTAGATAGGTGATTACACTACCTAGATAGGCGATCCCACCTACCTGTTTGTATAGTCAATTCATCATAGGCAATTGTGTTTTCCATATCCATACCATGATCCTTAGATAGGTGAATCCAAGATACTTAGGGGTGATTCTTCTTCGGTGTCAGTACACCCAAATTTGATAGGTAAATCCATATTTGTGGACCGTACATCCCTTCTTAATCCTAGATAGGTGATTTTTCTTCCTACAAAGGTGAATCCATGATAGTCTAGATGTGTGATTCTACTACGTACAGAGGTGAATGTTCTTCCCAAGAAAAACCTAGGAGTGAATCCTCTTGACCAGTAAATGACAACATTGTTCCAAGATTAGTCTTGTGATAAAAATATTTTTAGCATTCTCCAGTCTCTCGTAATCATCATTTTCGTGCATCTAAATTTTCCAAGTCATCAAATCATCCATTTGATTACATAGCTTCATCTTTGGACATCCTTAATCAACATATCGATCATCAAACATCTAATATGAATCCCCTAGATGTCTATTGGATTATTGAATCATCATCACAAATCTAATCAAAACATCATCATCATCTTAATCATCCAATTTTCTTGAGATCGTTAGCTTATCTCAAGTAACAATATTATAGTATAAACATCATCTAGTCAAGCTCTTAATTCTAGTTGATCCAATCCAACATCAACCAAATCCAAATATAAATCCAATCCAATCAATCAATCCATCATATTGGTAGTCCTGTAATCAATCATCCAATCATCATCACTTAGTGTCATTCTAGGGGTTCACATCATCCTCCTCTCTTGGTCATCCACACTTTCATGCTCATTATAACCCAATCATATGCCAAAAATCTAATGGAACAACAATAGTCACAAGTTGGTCAATCACAGTATCCTCCCAATTCACCCACTAACAATGGATCTCAATAGTTTAATATAGAAATCCATCCTCATCCTTCCCTCAAGGAAGGTATGTTCAGCCAACCCAATCTTTCCATTGAGTAGTATCTTAGCAATCTGGTTAATGCGTGAATGACCAAATGGATCGTCATTGAATGGTCAGACAAAATCCTTACTTCATTACTCATGAGAGGTATTAAACCACCACCTAGATTTGATATGACATAATATGCTAACAAAAGACTTCCTTCTTAATCATAAGATCCTCAAATATCTCAAGTTCACCTAGACCTATCCATTCCTCAAGCCCCTCATATTACACCATAAAATACATGGTATCAACTAGGATTTTGGAATGATGTGTGTTATTAAATTCCACCTCCCACACATCTGAATTTCTGTTAGGGGGGAAACACCTAAAGTCACCAATCCATAGGGTCATACATCCATTCCATCCACACTACCTCTCTTGCAATATCAATCAAATTTTTCATTGGGGAATGTTGGGGGCACCACATCTAATCTGCTAGCATTTTCCCCCCGCATGTCCCTCTCATCCACACACAACCTTTTAAGCACTAAACAACATCATTTAATCCTGGTCATTCCATCCCCCAACAACAAGTTTCTCAACAACAATTCACACAATCTAGCCCACAACAAGTTCCTCAACAAAAATTCACACAATCCAATCCTCAATAAGTCCCTCAACAACAACCCATAAAATTTGATCCTCAACAAATTCCCTAACAACAATCTACCCAATCTAGTTCCCAACTGCAATCCACACAAACCCCACATTAACAAAAATATATCACAACCTCAAGTTAATCCTCCAAACCAACAAAAATATCAACCACAACCTCCACATACATATGTCAATCAAACACCACATTAATTTTCACCTTGTTATCATCAACCTCCACCCTTTGTGGAACCATCTCAATAGTAGACTTATTATCAACTACCTTCACTACCTAATACCCAATGACAACAATACATTGCGCCTGATCACAATTACCAATATTCCCAAAACTAAAACCAACAACACACATCCTATATTAACCCACATCCAACACCTACCAACAACAATCCAATCTGCAACCACTTCCATATGTCCCTCCACAACAACCAACATACAACTACCAATCCAATCCATCATATTATCAATAGGTTATGTCCCAAATACAATTTTCATCATCCTATCATCAACCACTTCCACACCAACAACAAATCTATGCCAACCAACAAAAAACTTATAACGATCAATATCAGTAGGTACCACCATACTATGGAAATTCGTCCTTCGATCAATTACTCACACTGCCATCATACCAATAATATGATCTCCTTGATCAATCCAATCTAACAGGTCCTTCCCCATCCACACATATCAATAAATAATGGGAAGACATGAAGCCTTCCCTGAAAGAGTTACAAGTTGGCACATCATTATCCAGAAATTCCTTCAAGATCAAGGACATGTGTCCATACCCATTTGATTCATTGATTTCCACCATTCACTTTCTAAAACACTTTGAAATTTTGAAATTCAATAAATATAAGGGAAAGGGAGATCCACAAGACCACTTTCAAGAATTCTACATCCATTTTCGAAAGATCTTATACAATTAAAATTACCTCCTTCAGTTGGTCCCCTGTAGCTTGAGTGTACAAGACTTAGAGTGGTTCTTATGTCTCCCACGTGGATAGATTTATAATTTTTTTAATTTATCAGAAAATTTCATAACACACTTCTCTTTTAACTTAGAGAAGGATATAAATGTCATGGACCTTATGAAGGAAAAGCAACGTAATGGTCAAAAATTTGCTAGCTACTTGCAAAGGTGGTGAACTTTAGCCAACTATCTTAAGTGTAACCTTCTAGAGAAAGAATTATTGGCTATCTTTTTTAAAAACTCACATCTTGAGTTATCCTATAATTTGTGCATCCATTATGAAACCACCTTTGCTAAAGTCATCAAAAATGGAGTTACCATTGAGAAAGATCTTATCACTAAGGGACTCATTAAAATCTTTAAAGAAGATAAAAATAAACAATCTGGTGATAAATCCCGCTACTGGAACAAGAATAAAAATGCAGTTAATGATGGAGTCACTAACACCAAACATGTTCAAGTAACTCACACCCCCCAACAACAACAAATCACTTTCCAATAGCCCATGGCTAATGTCATATTTGTATCACAAGGGGTACCTCATCCTCCTAATCAATCCAATCAATTGGGTCAAGGAAGTGCTAAATGAACATTCACTCCCTTGGTAAAGCCCTTAGAGGCAATCTTTAGAAGGTTGGTTCAATCCAACTCAGTTGTATATCCTATGACTAAACCTTTTGATGAGTCTAAACCAAATCCAAATTGGTATAGAGAAAAAAAATATTGTTATTATCATAAGATCAAAGCTCACTCTACCAATAAGTTTTAGGGTCTCAAGAGGTATATCTAGGACCTTATTGATCATGATGACATTGTAGTTGAGGGAAACTAGTCTCAATAGTCTAATGCTCAATTGTATATATTCCAAAATGCTTTCCCAAAGCACAATCAGGATTCTAGCTCTACCAACACAAACTTGAGGTCCAATAACAATAATCGAAATAACCAAAACAATAATATTAATTAAGATTTCTTTCAATTATGATAATATAGTTGGTTGCATTACATAACTTGACCCGTGTGTCTCTATGATTCATGTAAAGGGAACAAACCCTCAATGTTTTTTCACCACACATTGCACCTTCATATCGGTTCCAAGACCCTCCATGCCATCCCAGTCGGCTTCTATAAGCTCACAGTATAACATCCTTGATCACCTAGGCAAGACTCTAGCCCAAATATATATCTTAGATTTATTGAAGTCTTCCTCAACATATCAAGAAATCCTCACCAAAGCTTTACAGGACACTCACATACCTAATGACATAGATCCTAATCAGTTCCAAGCTCTCATAGGACATCTATCATCCACATATCAACTTGGATTTAGTCAAAATGATATTGCACCCATTGATTTGATGCAAGAGCATCTACCAAAATCAACCAACATTAGGGGTTCTTTAGACCCTTGCTCAACTGAGAAGATAAAATTGAACAATCACCATGGATTCATTAATCTTTTCAACAAAATTCATCAACTACTCTTTATTTTACATTCCTCAAAGCCACAAAACATCATAACTTGGCTCCAATCCTTTATCAAACTATTAACTTGCAGTCAAAACATTTTTTCCTCATAGATTTCATCTTGCTCGAACACCCAAAAAAAAAATATTTTCCTTCAAAACCATTTTCCAAAAAGTTAGTCACCTTTAACAACATCAATAAGGCATAATTAAATCAAACTCTAACATTCAAATCACCATTTTAACGGTTTTTCACTTTCTAGGCATTCAAGGCACTATTTTCCTATTAGGTCTTCAAACCTTAAATCAGGTATTTCCTCCAAACCAAATTGAAACAATCCAAATTATCTACACCTTCATGAGCCCATTGTGTCCCACCAATGCATATCAAAAGCTTTAAGGAGTTTGTTTAAATAAATTACTAGATTTATGGAGTGTACACTAGAAAAAGCCTCAAATTAGGCCAAATTTACAAAGAGAGTGCTCTTAAAACACTACCAAAACACCATATGACTTTAAAAAATCTTTTATCCAGTCACAAAACTTAAGATTCATCCACTTTTGGGGGCTAAAAATTCTCAAATAAGTGTTAAACCAAAAAACCCCTAATTATAGGCTTTACAATACAAAAAGAGTGAGGGTTTATTGAAAATGAATGTTGCAAACCTCAAATCCTTCTGTCACCTATTTTAAAATATTATATTACATCTTCCTATGCTTCTCAAACCTTCACCAAACTTAGAACATCAAGATTTCAACAAAACACTACTTCAAACCACCATTTCCATACACTAATTCACTAAAAACACCCTAGGATAGCCTAGGGCTTTCTCAAGAAGGAATAAGAACATATTTTTTTACCCTGCAACTTGGAGAATATTGATGAATATTTCCTCATAGACCATCACACTAATTTTTATGATTTTTCAATGGATAAATTAAGACATATTGAATTTTAATTGCCTACTGCCCTCTTAAAATCCGAACTTAACCACCTGGAGTAAATTTGTAATAACTGGAGAAAAACTTAATGAAATTGAATGAAACAAAAACCAAAATTCTATAGATTCATACCACCATAAAATAAAATTACTTACCCACAAGAATATGAATGTACAAGTCTGTACAACAACCTGCAACATCATTTTACCAGTTTGAAATATAGAAAATGCAAAGTTTTAAGCATGCATAGGGGTTTCTAAATGATTTTCTTTTTATTAAAAATTCCTCTCTAATTGAAAATGAAGTAAAATTCCTTTTTTGAAGGCTTTTCATTTTCCCCAATCAACTAGACCTTCTATTTTCCTACTTAACTCTTCATATTCTTGTTTTTTTTTGCTTTTTTGCATTTTTACATAATTGGCAACTTTTGCAATTTTTGCAAGTTTTGCTCTTTCCATCTTTTTGACCTCCTAAACACATTTTAAATACTTTAAATACATTTAATATGACCACCCAATACCTTTTACAATACTTTAAAATTTAAAATTGAAATTTTGCAAATTTTTCCTTTTGAATGTATTTTGAGGACAAGGTGCTCATGCACCATACAACCAACCAACAAAGCTTTTCCAAGTCCCTTGGAAAAAATTTATCTTTTTCTTTCACCTTCAAATAAGCTTCAAACTTTTCTTGGACTGATTCCTCTCTCTTTCTCTCTGAATCTTGTACTTTCCTTTGTCTTTTCCTTCAACTCTGTCTTCATCAACATCTTCACTTTATCTTTGCCTTTTTTCCTTCTCTACCTCTACTCATCAGGTTCACAATCTCTTTTTTATTTCACAAGGACACAAGACTGTCCTTTCTCAACACTCATATTTCCACTAACTCTTCTTCTACCAAAGGACACAGGATTGTCCTTTCACATTGCTTCTCTTCAGCAATCTGTCCTCTTTCTTTCACAATTCATCCTTGACCTTCTCTGACCAACTTGTCTTCATCTTTTTATCTTCCCATCTACTACCATCAATAGAGTAATCTTCAACAAGGCTAAAAAATAAAGTGCTTCACAATTAGGTATCCATCTCTTTCTTACTGCCTCACCACACAACTCAGCAACTCAACAAACTTGTTTGCCTCACCTAGGTATCTCCACTTTTCTCTCCCTAGTCTTTTCGCAACCAGCAACCAAGTTCTTTCTTAACCTATACACAACCACAAACTCACAAACAACAAACTTTATTTGTAGCTTAGATGGATTGCGCACCTACAACCAACCAACAAAACTCAACAACCAACTTATCAGAATCATCTAGCTTTGATACCAATTGATGCAAGAGCATCTACCAAAATCAACCAACATTAGGGGTTCTTCAGACCCAAACTCAACTAATAAGATTAAATTGAACAATCACCATGGATTCACTAATATTTTCAGAAAAATTCATCAACTACTCTTGATTTTGCATTCCTTAAAGCCACAAAACATCATAACTTGGCTCTAATCCTTTATCAGACCATAAACTTGTAGTCAAAACATATTTTCCTCATAGAGTTCATCTTGCTCAAACACCCAAAAACAACATATTTTCCTTCAAATCCATTTTCCAAATAGTTAGTCACCTTTAACAACATCAATAAGGTAGAATTAAATCAAACTCTCACATTCAAATCACTATTTTAATAGTTTTTTCACTTTCTAGACATTGTAGTTGAGGGAAACCAGTCTCAATAGTCTAATGCTCAATTACAAATATTCCAAAATGCTTTCCCAAAGCACAATCAGGATTCTAGCTCTACTAATACAAACTTGAGGTCCAACAACAATAATCAAAATAACCAAACCAATAATATTAATTAAGGTTCCTTTCAATTATGATAATATAGTTGGTTGCATTACATAACTAGACCCCTGTGTCTCTGTGATTCATGTAAAGGGCACAAACCCTCAATGTTTTGTCACCACACATCACACCTTCATATCAGTTCCAAGACCCTCCATGTCATCCTAATCGACTTCTATAAGCTCATAGTATAACATACTTGATCACCTAGGAAAGAATCTATCCCAAATATCTATCTTAGATTTATTGAAGTCTTCCTTGATGTATCAAGAAATCCTCACCAAAGCTTTACAGGACACTCACATACCTAATAACATAGATCCTACTCAGTTCCAAGCTCTCGTAGGACATCTATCATCTACAGATCAACTGGGATTCAGTCAAAATGATATTCCACCCATTGATCCCACACATAATCGTGCTCTCTAAATAAAGGTCCTTATTACTAAGCACAAAGTCAAACACATCTTGGTAGATAATGGATTTTCCCTCAATTTTTGTACACTAAAGTTCCTAAAATAGATGGAGTATACTCATGCTAATCTAGATAATCAAGTGAACACCATTAAGGTGTTGAGAAAAAGGTGTCTCAAACTTACTAGTTAAGGCTCTTTGAAATCAAGAAAACACTTCGCTGAGTCAAAATCTTCTACACTGCAACATCACAAAATTCTAAACTAGAGCTAGCAGGTTGGTGGTAAATGTTCATTAGGTTGATAGGTGAATTATGATGGGACTTAATGGCTAGTCTCCTTGACATCTTGATAAGCACTTCATCGAAGAGATAGGCACATATCGATAGGACTTAATGGCTAGTCTCCTTGACATCTTGATAAGTGCTTCATTGAAGAGATAGGCGCATGTTGGCAGGATGAAATGATTAGTCTCTTCAACATGCCAATAAGGTGGGACCGAATGACCATGAAGGATGATTTCAATAGGACATTGTGGTGATGAGTGTTTGTTTGATATGTTAAGTCACACTGATGATGTTAGTTGTGTGATGATGACAAGGATGACATGTAGGCAGTAGGGACCACCCGATCAAAGTTGCAAGGTATATCAACGAGACCTTATATTAGTGTGAGTTGTTATAGCGTCTCTTCAACATTCTAATGGGACTTCATTGGTGAGACTTCGCCATATTGGAAGGAGTCACTTGGGAGTCCCTCTGATGGAATGATAGGTGTATCAAGGTGACAATGGGAATTCAGAGAGACAAGGTTTCAAGTCCCTTCAACAATATTATAGGAATTCATTGGCGAGACTTCGCCATATCAAAAGGAGTCACTTAAGAGTCCCTCTGATGGAGCAATAGACGTATTGAGGTGACAGTGAGAATTTAGAGAGATAATGACTATTCAGCTGGTATGGAAGTTGGAATCATGATTTTCTTGTAACACTTGTTAAGTATGTATGCAATGTCATAGCACATTGGAATAGTGAGTAAAGATGATTAGAGTGAATGTAACGAAATGTTGTCGATTTCATTCTAGAAAAGTACCTGAAAGAGCATAGCTCTGCACTTGTATGTAATATTTATTTTACTATAATACAAGAGATCTCTACTTTGGTGTGTGGGTTTTCCCCGAAAGGGTTTTCCCACATAAATCTTGTGTTGATGTTTTATTTTCTATTCATGTTTTTCATTTGTGCATATTAAATGAATTGTAATTGCAAAGCTTCAAATGGTTTATTTGCTTCTCCATCTTGAATATTAGCATTAATAAGGCATATTTTGCACTATTATTTCCTTTCACAAGGCTTATGACAATGCATAACAAGATTCAAAGGGCACTATTTTTCTTCCCATTCAGGTTGGCCCCACCATGTAGTATATGATGTGTCATGTCCTTGATATGGACCTTCCATATAACCTCCTCTTTGGCCAACCATGGATTCATTCTATGCAAGCCAATCCTTCCATGTATCACCAATGCCTTAAATCCCCCCATAATGGAATTGAGGTCACCATTCTTGTTGATCAACATCATTTTGAGTACTACCATGCTCTTAAGGCCTCATTCCCACCATTTCCCTAGAATTGAGGTGGGAGCCTCTCATGCCACCCCATCATCATCTCATGCGAATCCTAACACTTCATCCACTCCATACACCACTTCAGATTCCATCATTACCAAGTTTTAGATCATTGATAAAGGTTGTGGAGAGTATGAGATGTACAATACACTCAATGTGGGCACAATTCCCTCCTCACCATGAAGTTATGGCGAGCCTAGTGAGTCTCCAAACAAGGAGATCTAATCACCAAGAAAATAAGCTCCAAGAATGTGGGCTCCACTACATTTCAGTCCATAGGTACTTTACAGGACTAGCTTGATGAGGATATCAGTTAATGGGTGTATAGAGAAGAACCAAAACCTTCACCTCCTCTCATTGAATATTTCCAAGAAGTCTCGCCACAAGCTTCCAAGTTGGAAAAAAAATGCAATTATCAGGGGGGACTAGGGGTTGATGAACATGGAATGCATAAGCCAATTGATACATGCATGCATCCAAAACATTTGGGTCTTGGTTATGAAAAGAAGCAAAAACACCCTGCTACATCTTCTAGTGCTTTGAATAATGTTAGTGCAGAAGTCGGTATCCTTGATGACATCCCGGAGGAAGAAACCATCATACTCTCTTATGACGATTTAGATGTCTCCTCCCTATTTGAATCCACTTCCATTTTCACTATTAGCCTTTCCCTATGCCATCCTAACCTCATAGATTCGGACCTATGAGGAAGTGCACCTATTGAAATCTTTCCTTTCGAAGTAGAATTTGTACAATACATGATCTTAGAAGAAGAATATGATGCCTATCCTAGGGAAGATGAACACCTCAACTACAAAAATAAAAAGAAACAAAGTAAAAAAGGGTCTCCTAGTTAAAACCTCCCTAAGGAACTTTTAGACTCATTAAAAGTAAAAATAAAGGGTGCATACTCTAATGAAAACCTCCCCAAGGCATTGGAGGATGAGGATGTTCATCTTCCTCTCATAGGTACTCACTTTAGAACGGTCTTCCATTCTAATAAAAGACACAAGAGAGGTGAATTTGGGAACAAATGTAGACTGAAATATCATGTATGTAGCTAAGTCCTCGACTAAAGAATAATATTTTGTAATTGTCAATCTACATCGGGAATGGATAAGTAAATTAGTATGGGCCTATTTAGATATGCCTAGGTTGGACCCAATGTTATTTGTGCATCACCTTGATAACCATCCTGATGTTAAGCTAGTAAAACAAAAGCTTCAAAAAATGCATCCACAAGTCACTCTTCTCATCAAAGTGGAGTTGGAAAAACTACTAGCAGTGGGGTATATCAAACCTACTGATTATTCAGATCAGATTTCTAGCATTTTCCCCATCGTTAAACAATTTGGGGGTATCTGCATCTGTATGAATTTTAGAGAACTTAACAAGGAATATCCTAAAGATAATTTTCCACTATCAAACATTGACATGCTTTTTGATTTGACAGCAAGCCATGCCATGCTATCCCTTGTGGATGGATTTTATGGGTATAATCAGATCAAAATTTCCCCCGAAGATCAAAATTTCCCCCGAAGATCAACATAAAATAGCTTTCACTACACCTTGGGGCACTTTATGCTACAATGACATGCCTTTTGGTCTCAAAAATGTAGGGGCAATGTATCAGCATGCTATGACAATCATCTTTCATGATTTCATCCACCTTAGAATTGAATATTATGTTGATGAATTATTGGCCAAATCCAAAACTCGAGAAGAACAATCAAAGATCCTGAAGAAAATATTTGAGAGGCTACAACAATATAAGCTAAGGTTGAATCCAAATAAATGTTTTTTTAGAGTCATATCAAGAATATTGTTGGGTTTCATTGATGCATAATTTAGAAAATTAGGGGCTTAATTAGGCTCAATAATTTAAGAGGGGACAAAACATACTATGAAATTGTCAAGGGTGACATTTTTTATGCTACATTTAGCCCCCACTTTAGTGGGAGTGTGAACTTACACTTAGAATCATACTAAAGTAGAAAATATATGTCAAGAGGGGTTTGCTTGTCCAAATGTTGAAGAGATAGGATGACAAAGGATCAAGGGGTAGTGTACAAGTCCCCAAGATCCAAGATCCTATGGTAAGACAACTTGAGGAAAAAGGGACACAAACATCTATGAAATACAAGACAACATACATAAACATACATGTCAAAAAACACAAATCATACATGATGAAAATATATGACATAACATAACATATAAATGGAAACAAATGAACACAAACTGATAAAAACATGATGCAAATATGAAGAAGACATGCAAAAATGCACACAACAAAAGCACAAGGTTAGTACTAAAGGATTTGAGTCAGTAAGCCAAAGAGACCTCAATCTTAAATTGTCTCAAATACCAAATGTCATCCATTGAATAAAGGAATGATCCCATGAGGACTAGAAAGTTTCATTATGCTACATCACTCATGAGCCACATGGATCTACTAGCTATAAAGTTGTGTTAGGCTAGGTGTCTATGCAATATGATGGGTTCCACAAGGCTAGAAAGTTGTGTTATGCTAAAAACTTATAAAACAAATAGCTCTACTAGCAAGTAAGTTGTGTTATGCTCAACAGCCATGTTAAGGAATTCATGAATCACACCATAAAAAAGTCTGATATTTGCTAGGAGAATCACAAACCAAAGGCAATACAAGTTCTAGTGAAGTATGATATTCACTAGGTGAGCCCCCAAGATAGTAGAAAAATGAGAGACACACTAGGTCTAGTGAAGTCCGCTATTCACTAGGTGTGAATCCATTGCCAACAATACCAAGAGTTATAATCCATGATAACTTTGATAAGGTACTACAAAAATGATTTGGATGCTATGCCAATGCAACACTAAGTTCAACACATTTGAACAAAGTGAAGAAAATATGTCACTCACCTAAGAACAAAATCTCCTAAGGAGGTGCATAAACGATGACAAGATAAGACCAAAACCTCAAGGGGTGTTATAACAACACCACCACAAAAGGTGATTTACAAAAACAATAAAGGGGATTTTCTCAATATATGAAAGGTCACACCTTAGGTAATATCAGGAATGACATCACTACCAAGAGAGGAATATTCATGGAATAGAATAATTCACACCTGAGGGAATACTAGCCATAGCATTACTACCAAAGGGAATGTCATATGCCAAGAAAATCTCACTCTTATAAGACATCATGCCTAATATCACCACAAAGGGGACACTACCATAGATCAAGAAGGCCATATTTTGCATTGACAAAGTCACACTTTCTAGGAGATGTATACTATCATCACTAAAAAGGGACCATTTCCTATGCAAACAATGAGTGAGGGACTATATGCCCCCCTTAAAATATTAGTGTACTTGCTACACTAACATTTTAAGGAGAAACAAAGGGATTCCTTGCTAGAAGGAATGTACCTAACACAAAGCTACCTAACCCCTTGACCCCCAATTGTAGGGACAAATATGAGCCAAGATGGTTGATGATATGTTTCTCCTTACAAATGAAATATGGTTGCATAAAACATAATTTATACCCTCATGCATAGTAGTGAGCATTGTGTGATACTAAAAATTCCACATGGAAGGGAGTAGCAACTAATGTTATTTGTCTCTTGTATGATAAGTGAAGGTTTTTTTATTTTTTCCTTATTTTGAAGGACAATAACCAAGACCTCTTGTTGTTTATTGTGTGTTGGGCTCTATGGGAACACAAATTCCTTGTTCTTTTACACCACATCCTTTTCCATTATAGCCAAATAATTTTAAAATTTTATAACCTCTTCCATAAATGGATTTCACTTCTTTCAAAGAAGGTGGTTTTTTATAATCATTTTCATCATAAGTGCATGTGTAATTTGTGTTCTCTTTGCTAGAAGTTGTGGATGTTTTTGACGATTGAGTTCAATAGATTATATTGATATCATTACAACTTCTTTTTCTTTTTTGATTTTGATTGTGTAATCGTGTATTCTCCCATGAATATAGGTGTTAAATCTAATGATCCCCAATCATCATCCAATAATTTTTTTACCAATGAAAGACAATCAAGATCATCATCAATTTGTAAAGGTTCCACTTTTGAAGTTGGTATCAATGTGCTAAAGGGACTCTTTATTCTTGATTTATTTTATAAAAAAAAAGATTTTGGATCATCTTTTATCATGTAAACCTTGTTGTTGTAAGTGTATTTCATTAAATGATGAAGTGTTGAAGGCACACCTTTCATCTAATGAATTCATGGTCCATCAAAGAGAATATTATGAAAGATCATGGGGCATGACATGGATAGTAGTTTTGATGTAGCCACGGTCGGAGGGTCCCAAAAGAGAACAATCTGGACCATGCAACAAGAGTCACACAATGGAAGCAACACAAAAAATGGAGGAAAATACAAATTCAAACATTCTTATTATCAAAAAATTTGATTACAACTGGTCGGCAACATCTAGGCTTATAGATTCAGCTCACAGGCTTAATTACAACATGATCAAAATACCATCTTCCTACATGCTCTGCAATGCGAGCGAAAATCCTACAAACCAACTCTTATCTTTTCTCTAATCTCTAACTCTACTGCCTTCTAATGATCAATTATAATGCTTTATATACATTCGCAAATCTAGAAACGTCTGTGTCAGCCCAAATATTATTACAATCTCTAATTAAAGAAAATGTAATATGTCTGTGCATATTTCGGCCTCAAATTTGAATTACTCCTCAGTGAATGCATAGGATGAAGTGTGGACCTAAATTAAGGTTAGGGACACTCCATAGAACAATTTGAATCACACCAACAAGATCTGCAAGGTCTGGCAAGCAAACATGAAGAATTATCAAATCTTCCAACTTGAACTGAATAGAAACTGAACAAAGACAAATTGGAATGAAAATATTTTTGGGTGATGCAAGATTTCCACGACCCAAGGATGCTCCTGCATCAAGTTTGCAATACAACCTTACCAACTTAATAGGTAACGTTATCACACCAAGTGGCTCTCTTCCCACATTATCAAAACCATGAATAGAACAATTCTATAGTTGAATTTTATTCTTATCTACTCTAATTATATCTAAGAGGTTCACACTAAAATAATTAATCCCCAAAATTTTGTTAACAAGGGCATGCCTTGTTGGTATTAGTTGTCATTGATGTCAACACTTGGGAAGATTGTTGCAGATTATTTAGCATTGGTTATCATTGATGTTGTACTAATAGTGGATTTTTTGATGTTCATGGTTGGATGTAGTCATTCCTTGTTTAGATGAGTTATTGATGTTCATGGTTGGATTTCATGCCTTGTTTAATTATAATTAAAGATGTATTGAGTATGGTTTCTTAATATGAGGATTACAATCATTAAGTTGAGGATGATAAGAATTTAGATGAGGATTAGAAGTAATGTTGAAGTTGGAGAGAGGTTGTTGATTGTCTCTAGTATGTTGTGTTCTGTCTCATGTTTCTTTTGAGGAAGTATGTGTTACTACAAGGAAGTTTTGGTCTATGCATGTTGGTGAAAGTTTTTGCTATTGGAATTTTCTTTAAAGATTGTTTGGGAGAATGCACCACATTCCTCCACCTATGAAGATTTGGTCTTATGTTTTGGGCTTTAGTTTATTTTTTCTATGATTGCTACACTCCTATCTTTTCAAGTCACTTGTGTTGTTGAGGAGGTTTTGGTAATTTCAATGGGTTGGCAGTTTTGTTGGTTATCTAGGCCTGTCAAAAAAATGATTTATATTTCTTTGCATTGATGTTTATACTCCTAAAACTTGGTGAATGTGCTCTCATTTTTTTTTAGTGTTTCAGTTCATTTTTCATGTAATAAAGTGTTTAACAAGTTGGTCTAATAACGTTCTATTTCTCAGTTGTGTATTCTACACTTCTAGGTTAAAGTATTCTACTTATGTTCAATTTACAGTGGTTTCTTTGTGGCATGATAGTGTGAAAGAACTTTTTGGAAGTGTTTTTGGATGCTCATGGGACATCTCTTTATGGTTTGCACATCAATAGTTGATCTCCTTGGTACCGCATATTGTGTTGAGTTGGTTTTTTTGGGAAATTTTTGGATATTTGGTCAACATGGCTTGTTATCTTGCTTGTGCCAAGTAGATGAAAGAACGTGTAGATGAATACCTGGTATTGTGCCCAAATTCATATATTTTTTTGGGTCCTCTCTATCTTCTAGATAGTACTACATTATGGTTTTGTGGTTGACTTGTTGAGATTATTGTTTATCTTCTATTTTGGCTAACCTAATTGATGTTTTGAGACCTTGCAAATGATATAAATGAAAGAACATTTTAGTTGTAAGTGAGGTGAGTGAGGTGTGATGTGCGAGCATGGAATGAAGTAGTGAGTTATGAAAAGAAAAGAGAAATGAGCTTTAATTCCTTAGTCAACAAAGTATATTACTGACATATGTTGTAATTTCATATTTTTTCATGTATCCTACTATTAGACAGTGAGTCTCTTTAGCAGGTCCTTGTAATTTGTGTCTTTCCCTGAGGTTGTGCACCTTAGTACTTCAATTCCTTTGTATCTACCCTATGGTTGTGCACTTTATCCTGCAAGTCCATAGGTAGTGAGCTTCCTATATTGAGAGATTTCTCTATGTGGTTTTTCCCTTCTTGGGTTTTTCCACGTAAATTTAGTGTTACCTTGTGCATGTGTGTTAATTGTTCTATCTTTCATTGCTGCTGAATTTTTAAGTATTGTTGATCTATTTATAAGTTGTTGATCATGTTAAAAGTCTAAATTTGCATGTTGTTGAAGGTTTTAAGTTTTCGTATATATTGATTTACCCCCCTCTCAGTATTCAAGTGTAATCAATAATTGGTATTAGAGCCAAGTTCCTTTGAAGAAGCTTAACTACTTGAGGAATGGTTTGATATGGAACATGATGGATCTTATAAGGGTCCTAGGTTTGATGGGACAAATTACACATTTTGTAAACTAAGAAAAGAAGGCCCTCTAAACACACTAGGGTTTACTGTTTGAAAATCTATCAAGGATGGTTACACTACACCTTATGCTCCTCCAATAAATCCAATTGAGATTAGATTGTATGAGAAAAATTCCAAGTAAAATAATGTTGTCATGTGTGGGTTAGTTGATTCAAAAAATTTGAAGGTGATGAGTTACAATTCTACTAAGGATGTATGGGAAAAGCTAAGATGCACTTATGAAGGGTATAATAAAGTGAAGCAAGCCAAGATGCAAATCTTCAAGAGCCAATTTGAAACCTTGAGGATGACAGATGATGAGGAGAATTTTTTGAACCAAAAATACAACACAAATAGGGTTTTTTGATCAACCTGTGGAGGATCCTAACTAGAAATAACAAGAATTAAAATTAGATGAAATAACCAAACCAGTTATTAAAATCAACCAAATTTGGATTCATAGGAATATCCAAAGGATTAAAGCTAAAGGAGTAGCAATCACATATCCATAAGGGAGAAAGAGAAAGTAGAAAATAGATATCATTGGATATGATGATCACTTGAACAAGAAAAGGAGAATCATTGAAGTGAGGGCTCTAGAAGAAAGCCAAGAAAAGATTATTGAAATCCTAAGTAGGGGAGTATTAGTGGTGTCACAACCTAAATATCCTAATAGGGAGGTCAAGGAATACTTACCAAGTTTCTAGGTAGAGCAATAGGAACTTCATCATCAATTATGTTGCCACATGTTGATTTCCTTACCCCATAGGAATTATATACAAGGAAATAGGGTCATGCTCAAACAAGATGATCAAAATCAGAACCAATGGTAGCTATGTTTGTATTCCCACCATTAGTGGGAACATCTATAGTGAGGCAAGTTATAGGGGAAACTTATCCACCTTTTAATGATGAAAAATTCATGTCAATGTAACAAATCATGAGAGAAAGGAACCAACTAGACCAAATAATAAAACAAAGGTCAAAAAAATAAAAGACAAAGGTAGTTCTAGAATGAAAATTGGTCACAAAAGAAGAGCAGGGGAAAGGGGTTTCAATAAATGCTATTGAGGTAGTCGTAGATCCACCTACTCAAAAGGAAGATAATCCTACAAAAGAGGGAATAGAGGTGGAGGAGGTGGTATAAGTAACACCTCTAGTGTATAAAGGGGATATAGTTGAAAAGGTACACGATTTTGTTCCCCTTGACAAACAAGATGAATAAATGTAGATTGATGACCGTATAGAGATCAAAGTGATCAAGGAGCAATCCCAACATGCAGATACTAGTGATGAAATTTAGGAAAAACTATTAGAACCTTAGGGAGAGGAGAACTTGAGAGGAGTTCAACCAGAAAAATCTACAAAAGATGGCAGCAAGAAGCTTGAAGGCTTAGAAGAAATCAATGTTTTGGAAATACCTCAAGCAACTACAAGAGAAGGTGAAGAATTGCCAAGATAGGCCATAAAGAACTGCTCCAACCCAGAGCAAGTGATAAAAACACTTATGGTCAAGAATCAGAACAAAGAGTTGATGTACATAAGCATCAGACAGCTAGATAAAGTCCTAAAGAAGTATCCCCTAGAGAAGATATTCCTGATTGGTTGGCTAGGAAATTGCAACCACCAATGCCAGTTCAATTGGTACCACTCAATTTTAGAAGCATGATACAAGAGTTGGAAAAATAAAGGCCTAAAGCTAAGGCTAGGGTTAGGCATGCTATTAGGAGAAATTCAGATGATGGGAAATTTCTAAAATTAGCTACTCCTATAGAGAAGGATAAACTTGAGATTACACCAAAAGATTACAAAATACCAATAATCAACCCAGGGTATTCATCAGAGAGCAGGAGATAGAAGAAATGAAAATGATTTTGGAAGTAACTGCTACTTGTATGAGAAAAGAAAATGAAAAGTAAAAGGAACTAAATGAGTGCATAACTCAAATCCAAAATCTTATCATAGTGCTCAATCAAGCTAGTCATTACCAGAGCTACCTCTTGACCTAGTTTTGATGTCTAAAGAACACATAGATGCAATCAAGAATTTGAAACACAAGGTTAATGCGTTCAAAAATTGGGTAAGGAACTTGATGCAATAGGGTAAATAGGTACTTATAAAGGGGGCCATAGGTAAATTCAAGGAATCTTCCCGTTGGCTCAAGAAATATAGAGTTAATGACTGAGTGTAAAGACAACTTGGAGAAAAATGATATTGAATTATGGTGAATGGAGGTCATCCAAAATATATACACGTAGTTATTGTTAGAAGAAAAGGTAGTGACAGAATAGGACATTCCAAAGCTAAAGACTTGGAGGATACAATTGGCTTGGGAGAAGGATTCTTTGTTATAGTATATAAAGAAGCTAGAGAAGGTGGTCGAGAAAGGTGAAAAGATGGTGGAGAAGGACTTGGAATTCATGGAAATGCATACACAACAAATGTGTAATCTAGATGACTTGAGGTTGGACGATGTTGAAGTGAAAACCTTCATAGATTTACTTAGGAAGTTAGTTAATGACACTATTCACTCATTGAGTCAAGAGGCCATGGATGAAATGATCAAAGCTTAGAATCATATGGTGAGATATGAGATTGATGTGGCTCAAAGGAATGATGCTATAAATATGATAAAAAAAGAGTATACATGGGAAAATTTTGGTTGGGAAATGATGCAGAATGTCCCTAAGGAGAACATCAACCAGGTTATGATGGCTTTCATAGAATAAAAGATTACTAAGGGAGAAGACGAACCTACAAAGGAAATTTTTGAAGATGAATAGTGGATATCAAAGTAAAAGAATACATGGGTATTTGGCTTGCTGGAAGAATCAGAGTCTCTTGCTGACTTCCACTTGCAAGTATTTTTTCTAATAAAGAATCCTATGTGTGCCAAAAGTCAAGGATTTTTGAAAGGAAAGGCCGATGTTTTATTTTTGCATATTTTGAACACTAAAGGAACTTGATGGTCTTTTATCCATGATTTCAAACATTGAAAGGTCATCAACGGAAGTCAAAATGTAAACTTTGATTTTATCTTTAGGACTAAGTAAAATATCTGCTAAAGTTCCACCTATGCTCTTTTGCCACATGCTATATTTTGATTGGATTTTTTTATCTTAGCCATGTGATTTTGTAACCAACCATTGCCTTGTGTTCTATAAAAGGCGGGGAGTTGTTCTCTTTTAAGGATCAATATTTGTTGAAAGAGTTAGACTTAGAGATGGAATATCACTAATTTTATGTTTATTTCATGTTTTTTATTCAATTCTAATATAAAACTTGTATTTACAGTAGATATTGGTAATACTAAATCAATTGGAAAGGTTACTCACAATTGTATATCTTGTGTAACTATAAGTTGTCCATTCCTATCAAAGGATTCAATTTGTTTCAATAGATTTGGGTGTATTTTGATTTATTCTAGTGGGGAACGATCACTTTCTCTAAAATCTGGCATTATTTTTTGTGTAGTTGTAAAGAAATTTGGTAAAATGTAAAATAATTGATGCTTTGGTTTATTAGTTACTTTGTAAATGCATGGATAATAGTTGGGAGCCATTAATTTCTTAGGCCTTATCTTTCTTAACTTCGATTTTCTTGTAGTGTTACTCTTAGTGGATTTGAATTAATGAAGTATGAGTAATGTGTATTCTTTATTTGTTGAATTATTCACATCATTGAATTATTTAAGTTAAAATTGATCTATAAAACCAGCAGGCCCTTTATGATTAACAACAATTGTAAAATGACCCTTAAGTGAACCCCTAGTGAGTCAAAACCCGACACTCCCAAGCCTTGGGATAGCTAAGATTCCTTAACTGGGAAATTTATTGATTATTTCAAGATAGATAGGTTTTGTTGTTTGAATAGCAAAACTTTATCTGCATGTTGTGTGTGTAATAGTCACGTCAACATGTGTCACATCTCATCAAAATGAGTTCACTTGACACCTCTAATCCTACAATCAAGTTAGTCTTTTAGCTCATTGTTCCTATAAGACACTTATCAGCTTTACTTGTGCATGTCTAGAGTCTATATATTATAGTATATTTCCTTTGTTCTAAACACCTTGATCCATGAATATAAATATTGGATTGTTGTTATTTTCTTTTCTTTTAATTTTATATCATCATAATGTTGTTTTGTTCCTTAATCAAATATTATCTCCAAGACCTTGGAATTTAAGCACAACTCGCAAACCTTAAAGGAAAAAAAGATAGTAAATTGGTTAAATGTTTGACATAAATTCAAAAAAAAAATAAAAAATCAAATTTAAAAATTAAAATCAACAAGAAAACCCCAAATGTAAAAAAGGGTAGCAAGGTAAGGTTCAAAAATATGTCACAATTCAAAATGGAACCCTTATAAATATAACACAATAAAAATAGAGTGAATGCCAACCCTAATCAAATATAAAATAAAGGATTGTAGATAAACAAAAAAAAAAAAATGTAAAATCCCAATCTATAAGAAATAAATCTTAAGAACAAAACCCTTGGGATGTAAGATAGTCAATGTTCACTAATAAAATATATAAATAATTTATTCAAAGTATACAAGTAAAAGAGTAGAATTCAATAAATTATTAAATGATATATAACTATCCTACATTTATGAGTTGGGACTAATAATTATATTAAAATAAATGCATGGACGTCAAATAAAATAAGACTACTTAATTAGAAATATAATGAGGATAGGTTGTGATAAATATTTCTAGTTCATTTATCAATTAGACTAGGATATTGTGTGACGCTAAATAAACACTTTTGAATAAGTAAACTCTCTTTCTATCACTTTGGTTCACTTTTATAATTGTGAAATTGGTCTTTGTGAGTGTGGATCTAGATATGTATGTAAGTATCTAAACTCTATTAGATTTGAAATTTGGAAATCATTTACCTCGATGTCTATAATTGGATTTATAAAGAGGTGGTGTCAGTAAACACCATTTAGGAGCTTGTTATGCTAGGGGATTCAACCTTGATCAAACCCTTATTACCAAGTCAAAGACATGGAACCAGAGATTAAAGAAGACATACAAACATGCAATGAATGCCTAAATATGTTAATGTAAGTAGATGATGCATTGTTGATACTCTATGAATGCTCCTTGAATGATAGTGAGAACTAGGAAAGAAATTTCTTGGTTCTATAAGGTTCCAAATTAATTATAGTTTATTCTTAAACACAAAAGTTAATGAATTTTGTGCTCAAGTAGGTTCAAAATAGTTAGTTGGAGGAAGTCAACAAGACCCTGTTTTAATTTTAAAAATTGAAACTTCATTGGTCATTTTCACATGTAATTCAATTTCACAATTATGAATGTACCCTAAGTAAAGGAATGGATGGAATGTCAATCAAAACTAATACTTGAAGATGTGTGCAAATAGAAGCAGGTGAGGAGCAAGTTATTTGTCAATTTTTTTGATGAAATGTACCACTTGCATAGATAAGTATAACAAGTAAAAGAATAAGTTATATGTATAAAAATGTGTATAAATTAATAAAATAAAGTTGAGTGTATAACATGCTCTAACTATACATCTCATTTCATTTTTGCCTTAGAGTTTGTTTAGTAAGTTGATGTAGGCCATTTTCATGTGTCTAGGTCATTTTAGACGTTCCCTGGCACTGAAAAATGTCTAAAACCCCTTTAAAAATGTTTTCAAGTTGTGGGAAACCCTTCTAGCAGCATTTTGGACAAGGAAACAATATTATCTAGCTTGCAAATGACCTCAAAATCTGCCTAAAAACTTTTACACGTGAATAGATAGAAAAATAACATCCAACTTCTCACAAAAATATAACTTTTATTCAAATATAAATATACAAATTTCACCATTATATTTTATAATCTCATCTAACTTCATATAAAACATAGCCTTGGACCTTAGGACCTAAGAAAGAGCTTGTGCTTGTGAGGCAGTAGTCCATATATGAACCCTTTAGAATCTCAAGAACTAATATAACCTACATAGGTAGCTTACAATTAGGTAAAAGCAAGCTTCAAGGCAGTCTAAATTTTATTCCAGCCTTATCATCCTCCCCTATATTACTAGCCAACTATTGTGGGCTCCACGCACCTAAAAATATGGGAAAACAAGGCCATTTGTGCAACATAAGGACCCCACCACTCGCTAGCAATGAACAAGGGATAAAACATATAATATATCTACGGACAAAGTTACCTGAAATCAATTTTTGTTTTTTTGAGTGTTACCTGAAATCAATTTTTGTTTTTTTGAGTGTTACCTGAAATCAAGTTTTGTTTTTTTGAGTGTCACCCATTATATTTTTCCAATTTGTAAGTAAATGACAAACCAACATAAAGAAGTTTGTTGTCTTATATGGTGACCTTAACGATTGGTTTCATGCACACTTTTTTCTTCCATGCACAGTTTTTCCTTGCCGTTTGTAACACGCTAATTGGGGGGGTTTACAAATGTGGGCAAGTGAGATTCTAAGCTAAGTAGGAGTCTACCTATACTTATATGCTTTTCATTTCATACATCATAATCACACTACATTTTTCAACAAAAAGGTAATGAGTTGTTGGCCACTTGGAATTTGTAGGAGTTTTAGAGTGGAATATGACATCCACCATAGAAATGAGTGGGTTTCAATACATCTCACTAAAGGCCAATAAAATAGTACATTGTCAAAATGGATGGATGTTATTGGGTGTAAAGAGATATGTATGAGATCTAGAAAAGTTAGGAAGAAAATTTGCTAGTAATGACTTTATAGTACTTTTAGGTAATGTTGCCTTTTTTTCATTTCATATTTTAGGTATGGATGTTCATATTTGGAATGCTAGTAATGACTTTATAGTACTTTTAGGTAATGTTGCCTTTTTTTCATTTCATATTTTAGGTATGGATGTTCATATTTGGAATCATTTGATAATGAGATTACAATATTGTTTTTGTTAATTAGGACTCGATGTTAATATTTGGAATCAGTTTGTTAATGGGATTATAAAATTGTTTTTATAATAATGATTGCAAGAGGGGAAATGACTTTTTGACTTTAAGTTTTGTTTGTCGATTAATCAAAATTGGTAATGTTTGTATGTGAAGATAAAATATAAATTAGTTTTTCTATTGTTTTTCTTCAACTTTATAGTAATTTAGATGGGAAAAAATAATATTTTAGAAGTAGAAATATTGTATTAAATAATTTAAGGAAAGTGATTAGAACATAAAATTTTCTCACTATTAATTAAAGTATAATTAAATTCACAAAATAATAAGTCATGTTAACAAGTTTTTTTTATAATTATACTGATATTTATGATGCTAATGTATATGTTAAGAATTAATTAAATAAAGATTCAATTTTTGATATTCAAACTCAAGCTCATATCTTTATGTATATTTGTTTATATCACAAAATTAGCACCTTGATGCTTCAATTTTCATGAAGGATTTAGATATTTGATTTTCCATATGAAATCTCACAAGGTTTGGAAATTCCCAAGACACCCAATACTACTTTCACGGCCCTAATCCCAAAAAAAATGAGAAGAAACAAATAACATGTAATATAACTAAAATCAATGTCAACAATTTAACCATTATACTACTATTTTTTTTATCTCTATGGAACAAAGAAGTTTTGTGGTAACAAGACATCTTGAATAAGATTCTATTGATTTAGGAATTTGTCCTCTCTCTCAAAGTGAACAAATCAAGGGGCATGTTGCTAAAGCTAGATATCACAAAATCCTATGAACACTTTCTCTTAGTCTTTGTTTAAAAAATTCTTCATAAGTTTGGTTATGACATGGGATGGCCCAAATTGATAAGTTGTATATTTATGACTTCTTTTGTAATTTTCATCTCTTTTTACATCACATTACCTCTTTATTATAACTATTGAAGGCTTTATAAAGTTGCATTAGTAGAGAAAGTTAATTGGTAGCAGTTTGATCTTATTATTTGTTGGTGCTCCAAGTTATATTTTATAGTGCTTGAGGATACACCTAAAAGTATAAACTTAAGAAACAAATAAAATTTATAACCCATGGTCAAAATATAAAAAAAATGAGTGAATTTCCAAGAGCAAACAACTTTTGTACACTTCTAACTTTATTAGTCCTAGGAAGGAATTCCTAGAGATTTTGTTAAGATCCTAATATGATATTCCTAGTATATATTATATATTTTGAAGGATAAGCATTTGTGACATGCTTAAATCTAACATAAATATTAGTTAATACACTAATACCCCTTAACTAGGATGAAGGGGTATGTGTTGGAGTAATTAGGACATAATTTGATAATTAATTATTCATTAATTAATTATTAAGTCCCTTATTAATTTATTCACTTAAGCTAAATTCAGGAGTGTTTTTTTATTAATTGGATTGGGCTAAATATAGGTCAAGTTGTCTCATTGCATGAGATTAAGACAGTTGTCACAATCTAGTGCAATCCTCATCTAGGGTTTGTTTTTTCATGCTTTTATAAGCATGCACATTCAGTGTAATCCATGTAAGACTTCATTCAATTCAGATTAATACATTGCACATATCAGTTGCTTTTCTAGATCAATCTCTCTCAAGGTTGTATAGCATAATCATTGCTTTGATTTCTCATTTGTGATAGGTGTTTTGGTTACAAAGGATCACTGGGAGCTATGGGGTTTATTATTAGTTATGAGATATTCCAGTTTCTTATTCATGGGTACCTCATTAGGCCTTGTAGCCAGGACACATTGTGCATTCATTTAGCTTCTTGTATCGGTTGTTTAGTTTCACCCTAAGTTGATCTTAAGGGGGTGTTGGAGTAAATAAGTCATTATCTAATAATTAATTAATCATTAATTAACTATTAGATGTTTTTTACTTTAATCAATTATGCTAAATTTAGGATTTTCTTTTTTATTAATTAGTTTGAACTAAATATTGTTGCAAGATGGTGTGTCCCTTGGTCTCCTTGGTGTAGCGCGACACTTGAGTTCATGACATGGCTTAACCGTCTCTCGTGGATCTTGTATAAATCTGGCAGTTGTATCGGGCATTAACAAGTCGATCTTTTGGTGCAACAAAAACCACCAATGTAACAATTGGTATCAGAGCCGAGATCACATATTTGAACCCCTTGCTTGCACTAGGGGGATTGTTGCAAGATGGTGTGTCTCTTGGTCTCCTTGGTGCAACACGGTGCTTGCATTCATGACATGGCTTAACCACCTCCCGTGGATCTTGTATAAATCTGGCGGTTGTATTGAGCATTAACAAGTCGATCTTTTGGTGCAATGGCAACAACCAATGCAACAAATATAGGATAAGTTGTCTTATTGCATGAGATTAGAACACTAGTCACTATCTAATTATTATTTATTAATTAATTATTAAGTCGCTTATTACTTTATTCACTTAAGCTAAAATAGGTTTTTTTTATTTATTAGATTGGGCTAATATAGGTCAAGTTTTCCCATTCCATGAGATTAAGACACTTGACACAATCTAATGCAATCCTCATCTAGGGTTTACTTTTTCATGCTTTTATAAGCATGCACATTGTAATCCATGTAAGACAATTCATTCAATTCATTTACAATTCCAAGTTAATCTCAACATAAAATGCTTGTGTGATACTTATGTGAATTCAATCTTTTCTCTCAAGGTTTCATAGCAAATCAGTTGGTTTGATCTCTCATTTATGATAGGCATTTTGGTTGTAGAGATTTCTAGGAATTGAGGGATTCACTATCAGCTCCATCATGGTATCAAAGCACCAAATATTTGACTTTTTGTCTAAATTTTGAGAGATCTGGACTTGAGGGGAAAATTGGCTCATCCTAGAGTGAAACGGGCATCACCATTGAGTCCAGAATTGTCGAAAACCCTAAGATTGTTTGTCATTTCATCAAATTTAAAAAAGTTGAAAAAAAATATTTTTTTTTTAGTAGTTGAGAATTTGTACGAAATTCCATAGGGTCATACGGACCGTACAACCCAAGCCACCATAATTTCTTCACAAGCGAATAAAGGAGGTTTTAAATTCTTTTTTTTGCACAAAAAAATTCCAAATATTTTTGAAAGAAATAAAAAAGAAGAGAAAAAAAGGTTTTGAAAAGTTATATATATATATCACATGTAGTAGGGTACAAGGTACCCTAGTTGCTCTACACGAACTGTCAGGGTGGCTATTAATAGCCTGCCAATGACCGATGACCCAATTCGTAGCACAAAAAACACCCTTGACTAATGCCACTAAATTAAACCAATGCCCCAGAAACATCTCAGTGGACCCCACAATTGGCTCCAAAATCTGGCAACCAGAATATTCTAGAGCCCAAGGAATCTATGACCATGCAACAAGAGAATATTCTCCATTTTATTTCATAGTTAGAGAAGAATATTCTAGCAAGAATCTCATAATCCAACAACCGACAAATTTTTCAAGCGACTGACGATTTTTCCTTATAGTGAGGAATATTTCATGTGATGACCAATTGGCCATCAAATTTAATGTAGTGAATTGCTAACATCAACAGTTGTACTCCCCTCTTTTCCCCTCTTAGGCCCCATTTGCTCTAAAGGAGCTATTTTTTCCATTTTGGCATAACTTGGGCATAAGGTGTCAAAATCGAGCAAATGAGATATTGTTGAAAAGTTGGTTCCATCTACTTTCTAGTGGTGCAAGTCTCATTATTAGATTTTTTTGTTGGTTCTTGTTATTCTCAGTCAAAGTCAAATCTTTATTTTTCTCTTTTGAGCTCATAAATTTTCACTTGTATCTTTGATTTTTGTGATTCTCGTGGCATTAGAAAGGTATTTTAGAGCTCTTCAAATCTATTCATGCACTTTTTCTAGAATCTACCCCAAGTATGGTTTATTTAGTTCTTTGTGATTTCACATTTATATCAATTACTTGGACATCTTAGCACCTATAAAGGATTTGTTTACATTGGATGACATCATTTGATTTTATTTATATGCGCTGAGGTTTTTAATATCTTATTTTATTATTTGAGGAAGCATCATGGATTTTTTTGTTCATCCTTACATACTCATCCTGGAAATGGATAACTATGAGTCTTGGAAAAACAACATCTTGACACATCTCAGGTGGCTTGGTCTTTTTCCTCATTTGTATGGACTCATACCTACACTAGAAACACCGGGGACTTATTCAGCATGGGGTCATATATTCTAGTGTTGATCTTAACACTATGTGTGTTGTATCAGACATTGATTGTCCCCACACACTTTGAACTCAAATTTGGGAGATTTGTGGAGATCCTCATATCTCTCCATACCCAGAGGATCTTACTGTAGATTGTCTCTTCCCTCTTGTAGATGCAGCTTCTATAACCTTTGATGATGATACTTTAGAGAAGCTTGAGTATATCATAGGTCTTACATGTTCTGATGGTTCAAAGACCTGTCTTCATGTTCCCACTCTTCAGATTGAGACTACATCATTATCTTCATCATTTTTTGTTCTTGATCAGCGTGCCATCACCACATCTTTAGCCCTGATTGGTTTAGTGCAATAGGACATCCATCATCTTCCAATCATAACTACTTGGGATTTGTATCGTGTAGACATATCATCCTTGTTTGTATATTCTCATATTGTAGATTTAGAGGATTACTTTGAGGACATTCATCTCCTCTTTATTGACAACCACGTCATCATTGTTGGCCCACCATCTTCATCACCTTTGCAACTTGTTCTCCATTAGTCTTCACTAGATTCTAGATTGAAATCATCTCTTTCTGACATGTGGACACATGAGCACTTTTTAAAGGCACGCATCTTTTGGATATGGATTCCTGATTCACCCATCCTTTTGGATTGTCTTCTCCAATCACTAGCAGATTTTTTTCTTCCTAAGGGGAGAAATGTAGTTGTAGGAAATGGATCATATTTTGTCTTCAGGCATTCATCGTTAGCATGGGAGCTACTTCTTTATGGGGGATTCATATCCTCTTTTTCTCTCTCTTATTGGGGGGACATCTATTGTAATTGTGTGACAGAATAAGTCCTTAGGGGGTCACATTGGGTCCTCTTTTTATCCTTCTTTCACTAGTGCAGTCATTTCATTTTCTCTCTTTTGGAGAGGAGGTTTTCCCATGTGGTTTTCTCTTTTTATCTAGTTATGAGATATTCATTTATTTGTACATGGGTACCTCATCAAGACTTGTATTTGGGACCCATCCATGCATCCATCATTGTATTCTTCATCAAGGTTTTATAGCTTCTTCGTAAGTTGATCTTAAGGGGGATTGTTGGAGTAATTAGGAGATCACTTGATAATTAATTATTCATTAATTAATTTTTAAGTCCCTTATTAATTTATTTGCTTAAGCTAAACCTATGAGCGATTTTTTATTAATTAGATTGGGCTAAATATAGGTCAAGTTGTCTCATTGCATGAGATTAAGACACTTGTCACAATCTATTATAATCCTCATCTAGGGTTTGTTTTTGCATGCTTTTATAAGCATGCACATTCATTGTAATCCATGTAAGACAATTCATTTGATTCAATTACAATTGCAATTTAATCTCAATATCAGATGGATGTGTGATACTTATGTGGATTCAATATTTTCTCTCAAGGTTACATAGCAAATCAATTGCTTTTATCTCTCATTTGTGATAGGTGTTTTGGTTGTAGGAATTTTTGGGAACTGTGGGGTTCACTATCAACTCTAATAGTATGTCCCTACATAGTTTAGCCTATAAATAAGGAATAAAAATCTATCACATATCATCATATCATTCAATATTGAATTCATATATTATTATCTAATTGTTGGAGGTCACCCCCTCGAAGTGGTCTACTGTATTTTTTATTTTTATAAATATTTCCAAGTTATTTCATAACAAGTGGTATCAAAGCTATGATTTGGGCCAAAAAATTTGTTTCCACCATGACTTCCAAACCAGTACATATTTAGATCTTTTTTTTTGGGTTTTGAGGTTTGTATTAGGTAAGCTCTCAAAAAAACTTAGACTTTGAAGGTAACTTTTTAAAATTATATTAAGATTTTAATTTTTTTCATTAATTTTCTTTATAGGCTGAAATTTTAGGATTTTTTTTAATTTATATTTGTGAAAAGCTTATAAAAAATTAGGTAGGGTTAGTAGTCAAAAATTTCATTAATTTGCTCAATAGGCTACAATTTTTGGAATTTTTGTTAAAAAAAAATAGAAATATTACCAAAAATTAGATAGGGGTAAATCTCTATCAGCAAGCCTCAAGAGATAACCCCAAGGTCTCTAATGTCAGGTCTTGACAGTGCATAAACAACTCAGTAACAAAATGTGAAAATGTTGGTAATCACAATGGGACCTTACTACAAGCAAAATGTTGAATCAATTTTATCAGATCTAACAATCTGATGAATGCTTCACTCCTAGATTTAACCCAATGATCAAAGAAATAGAAAAAGGATAAGGGTTTCAAAGAGATTCCTAAAATTAATACTAAACCTAAGATTAACAATGAAAGTAACCAACACTCAAAATGGACCAATCCCTCAAAACTGATCTCTGCTTGACCAAGATAGATCTGCAATCTCATAGAAAACAATGCAATCTTCTAAGGTGTTAGGATTTTCAAATCATGAACATTCATTCAACAACCCTATTGCAATTATAATGAACAAATCTTCACAATCGAACTAAGCACACTGAAATATGAAGTCCAGGCTAACTTTGCAAAGCAACTAACAATCACAATGTCATTTCTTGTATTCAAATTGTTCACTGTAGCAACAATTCTAGCTTTCTGTTACAATATTTGCTTGAGGGAAACTACTTGCTTACTTGCTTCTAACTATCTCTATATTCCAATTACAAATTCTAACTATCTAACTTCTAACTATTTCTAACCATTCTAACCCTTTACAAATGAGGCCAAATGCCCAATAAATAGAATTCCCCAGGAACCCGTCGACCAGGCAAGGGTTTCGCAACAATAACTCAACACAACGACCCAGCCAAGAGAGTCTTTGAAATGGGTCAAACAGGCATTAAATGTACATCCCATCCAAGTCGGCCTGAGATCCACAGCTCGGACGATGTGCAGGAAGATAATAGAGAAGCACAAATCGCACTGCAACCCATCATTAGCTCCCTTCCCTATTATTCGTATTCAAACCCAACACTTCATGTGCTTTCAAGAACATCTCATCCAGGCTAGCAACTGGTGGCAAGGAAAAAACCCTAAGTCATCTTTCGATGGACGCAATCTCGTCCCTTGAGTGTTTGACTAACTTATCCCAATCCGCTTTATATGCCAAATACTTATCAATGACTGCAAGGTAGGTGGCCGCATCATCCAGTTGGTGCTCAGAAATGGAGCCATCATCAAGTGGCGCATAAACATCTAGCCACCAACTTCTCAATTGTTCCAGACCCAAACATTCGGGAGTGATCTTACTTCGTCCCGTCATTATCTCAAAGAAAGTAATGCAACCATTGTAGACACCAGCTAGGGTGTCATCAATGTGTCTTCTTCGCTTGTAAATATTTTTCAACACCTTTTGCCTAATTTGCAATGCCTCGAACCATTCCCATGGTTCAGAAGCTCTAGAAGAAGGAAGGATCTCATCACTTACCAATCTGTCTCGGGTGTATTCCATTATAGTTCTGGTTTTCTGCAGAAGAGGATCTATATCTTCCTTGTCTTGTGCTAACACCGCCTTCAACCGCTCAGTTGTCATGACAACATCCTTTCTTGTTGACAGGATCTCCTTAATAGCCTCATGACCCTTTATTTGCACTCCATGCAACCAATTCATCGTGGCAAGGGTGGAAGCTTTCATCTTTTCTAGCTTAGTTAGGCTCTCCTGAGGTAGAGGATTTGTAGCAGAGGAAGAAGGATTAATGGACTGTAGTGGCTTTATTAATTCCTCCAAGCACTTCCTGAGATTTTCATTTTCTCTCTTAAGTTCCTGCTTGGTCTTCATTTCCTTCCTCAATCGATCCATAATAACTATACTGGAGACCTCAGTCTTCAATATCCTGCTCAACTGATGTAGGCCCTAGATTGAAAGTCTGAACACTGTAATCCTTTCCAACCACATCATTTCTATCTTTTTCTGGAGCGGGGGTGGCGATATGAACAATCTTGTTATGCGCTTCATCCCTTTCAACCTTTGAGATCACTCTAGCCTTCTTCTTACCTTTAGCCTTTCCAATTTTGGCTAGCAGTGCATCCCAATTTAGCGGACTATCCTCCACCACAACCTGTTTTCTCTTTATCTCTTTGTCTAGCTACTCTAGAATGGTGGGCTCCAATTGTGAATCAGTTTGCATCTCTCCCTGCTAACCCTCCAATGTTCTTTCCTCTAGATTGTGTTCCTCAGGGGTCTCATCCATCTTGCCTTCCTTTTCAATATTCTCTCCCTCTTGCTTAGGTGATGGATCTCTAATTGCCTCTACTTCTCTTGTAGGAGATTCAACTTCTTTAGTCCTAACAGGAGAATTTGTATGTGCAATCAAAGGAGATTGTATTTATTTTTCAAGTTCAGCCTCCGCACTATAGAGTTCACCTTCATGAAACTCTTCCCCTTCAGTATCTGGATGACCCTCCCTCAGCATCCCTTGACTCACTTGGTTTGCTTTGAGCTTCATGAGCGGGAGGGATGTCATCCCGCGGCCCTTCATGAAGAGTGGCAGGAGGAAAATCTACCTTAGGCACATCATTCTTTGGAGAGGGAGTACTAGACCCCTTCGTATATACCTTGGCCTTCTCTCCCAAACTTTCAACATCTACCACCAATGGGGAAGCTTCTTCCTCCCCAGCCTTGGAGCTTACCTTCTCTGATAATTTTACAATTCTCCTTCTCTTTAGCATAGGAGCATTAGCCTCAAGATTCTATTTTTCAATCTCTTTTTGTTCAGACTTCTTAGTCCTTGTCCTCTTCTTAGATTTTGGCTTCCTCTGTCTTTCTATCTCTTAGACTTTTGTTTCTTGAACACCTTTTGTCTTGATCTTGGATGGGGAGTCTAACTTACCTTTACCCTCAGGATCCTGCTCGGTAGATTCTTCAAAGGCGGAGTGGGGATCCAAATCTCCCATCAACGTATAGGTGCATTGTACACCATTATTTTCCAACTCCCAGATTTTATGCTTTAGCCACATCCTAGTGAATTTGAGAACTGGATCCATCAGTCGTTTTAACTCTGTCTGCTCCTCCTCTAACCAATCTATATCACCATTCAGCCTATCTTTTACTGCCTCATAGGCATGATCCTGAATTAAGTTCCCATCATCCTCCAATTGATTAGGAACTTCCCTTACATTATACAGTCAAACTGCATCCACCGGAAGCCAAGAGAATTTCTTCTTTCTGACCTCATACTCATCACTATAGTTGGCCCAGTAGTCCTCCAAATTTACCTTATGGCTATATTCTCTACTGGCCTTCTTTTGAGCCTCACCTGTGATATCAAATTTGGACCTCTTAGAGTGGAAAGACAAACCAAGAGTACTCATTTCTTCTTCTGAAGCCTGAGCAAAACCAATGGAAGGGAAAACCTCCCCAGTGCCAATCCTTAGCGGGAAATCCCCACCAAATCCAGTCTTATGTTTGTCCTTCTTGACAATGGCATCGAAATCACAAATCTGCCTAGTGACTTCCAACAATATAATGTGATTAGTTGGATACCCTAGAAGTCTGTATGGGGCCCTTTGGCAGCCATCAATCCGAATGTAGGAGAAGGTTGGGAACTAAATAAACCATGCTCCATATTTCTTGATGAGTTCCTTAGCTAGATCTAAAATCCTGACATGCTCTGCTTCCTGAAGCATTCTAGTAATATGCATGGTAAATGCATCATTTGCCCTCTTGTAGTGTGAGCTTCCTAAATACAACTGAGGGAAAACTTCATAAATGATATCCTGTCTAAAAATTCCCTTTGTATCCAGTCCTCTATAGGGATGGAATCTAGCAAGTGCATAGACCAAATATGAGGTCATTGTGAAGGTCTTTGTCTACAACACATTGGACATTTTTTTATGAATTACTTAGCTAATGACCCTTGCCCAATGGTAGTTAATTTTCTCTTGTTCCATCCTTACAATCGCATGGCACATCCAATTCTCAAATGTACCAGCACTCTTCAGTCCAACCAACCTACAAAGAAAGGTGATGGCATCATAGTATTCCTTCTTGAATTTTGCTCTGTATAGCTGCTTGGGCAACTTGGAATAGTGGGACTTGGGCTTCTCCAGCTAGGAGTTGATCAGCTGCTGTGACTTCATAGTCTAGTCATCATGGAACTCCTGGGTTGCCTCAATGGTGAATCCCACCACATGAGACCGGTCTGGCATGTCAAAGGTTTCAGCAATGGAGACCGGGTTGAGATTTGCAACAACCCTCCCTTGAGGACCAATAATCCTCTATGTGTCCTGATCATAGTGCCTAGCACACTCAAGGACCAGCTCATAACACTACACTGTGGATAGGAAACTAGCTACATGTGACAATCCTAATTCCATCATTCTTCTAGTCACCAAAGGAGGATCTTTGGCTGCCATTCTTGCTTTAAATTCCTCATATTCATAGAGGCCAACATTTGTATCAGTGACTTCTGACCAGACAGAAGTGATCTTACTCTCAGGGACCTTGCTCTTGATGTCTAGCTTAATCCTCTCTGCATCAGATAATGAGGAACCAGCTACTACTTTGCTTGATTCAGCTTGCACTCAACATGAAAATCATAGTAAAAACCATAGGAAAGCAAGGTTAATCCATCAAAATACCATTAGAATGCATCTCATATGGTCAAGGTGTTATTAAAATCCATATAAAATGACCACAACAAATTTTGGGTTTCAAGACCATCCGCAGAATCTGAGCCAGAGAGGAATTTCGAGAAATTCCAGATCGATTGGATTCCAACGGAATAACCAGGAAACACCTGCTTAATCATTAAGCTTGATCATTTTTCATCGATAAATTCACATGAGAGATCCGAATATGACATGAAATAATCATCAAATGCATCATGAATTGTAAACAGATACAATTATCTCACGTTCCTTTATGTTTCATCAACTTTCGGGAAAATCCACTAGAGACAGATTCCCGAGAAGAATGAGCCAAAGAGGATACTTCAGAAGATCAGGGAGACAGCAAATTTCGGAGAAATCCAGACTTGACAGAAATCCGTGGATAAGGAAAAATCCTGAACCAATGGAGATTCTCAGAATGAAAGTTTCGACAAGAGTCAATCGTTTCGCTGAGAAGTCTCGGCAACTTCTGGAAGTCTCACCAAAGGAAGTCACTAGAATAGGTTTCACTAAGACTTAGTGGTTTTGGTGTAACATCCTGGTGACTAGGGGGAGTCTCAATGAAGCAAATGAGTGTATTTTGGCCAAACAAATTTCATTCGGAAAGAAGTCATGCCGAATGGGGCACGTCTCGCTGAAAGTGAATGTGAAAGTCATGTCGATGAGAGATTTTCTTCGGTATGAAGTCACAGCGAATCGCCCTTGTCTCACCGACCATCAGAGTTTAAGTAATTACTTCGGCCAAACTAAAGTTTATCTATATGATGTCTCAGTGAACTTACAGAGTCTTGTCGAATGTCAATGAGGAACATCTCGATGTGACTAGTGGGTAGTCGGGGTAAGGTCTCAGCGAAGCATGAATGTCTCCCCGACAAAAGATCACTCGACAAGAGCAGGATATGTTCGGCGAAAGGTCTCGCCGAAAGGGGGAGGTCTCAGCGATAGAATGGAAGATCGACAAGATGAAAGGAGCCTGCTATGAGCTCTTGGCGATGAGGTTTGTCTTGCCGACAGAAAGACTTTCGGTGTGAGAATTACTACGTCCTGGCGATCAAATACAAATGCACGAAAGGCTTTAGTGAGACACAGGATGACCTACATGACATCTCTTCGACCTCGAAGGGTTACAGCGACTGAAAAGAGCAGAGCTCGATGAAAGCGAAATGTGCTCGATGGGAGGTCTCATCGAAGCATGAATGTCTTGGCAAAGCAAATGAATATCGGTAAGACCACTAGATCCCGCTATGACCTCCTTTCGACTTTACGAAGTCTCCCTGAAAAATATTTGGGTTTGCTAAGAAAAGAGGCATCGCCATAAGGTCTTTGCGACCGCCGATAGTCACGCCGATAGGGGGACGTCCCAGCAAGAGTTGGGATCTCGCTGAAAGGTTTCAACAAAGCATCAATGGCTTAGCGAAGCACGAATGGATATCGGTGAAGCTATGGGAGCCCGCTATGAGCTCTTGGCGACTTGGGCCTATCCTGCCGAAAGCGAATATGAACGAAGCATGTCGATGAGACATTTTCTTACGAGGTGAGGTCTCGGCGAATCCTCTTTGTCTCACCGATAGAAATAGGAAACTTCATCAGCGTGAAAACGATACTATCACAGTGATGACATATGAACTCAAGAAGGCTTTTGGTGAAACATTTTGGTGATCAATATGATATCTCTCCGCCTTTGAAGAGTCACAGCGATGAAAATTTAGGAGGGATAGAGAGTCACGATTTCACCCAAACACTGAACCAACTATGGATTTCAAAAAGTTTAACTTAAGGCAAGTCGGGGACGGACCTTTCATGAATTTTCTTTGCATTCTAGTTCAATTTTAAGACTAAATCACTTGATATGGCACTTCCCTAGGTCCAAAACCCTATTCATCCACCATTAGCACATAGGCAAGCTCAGAATTTAGTTGTTTCCACTGTTAAGTCATCACTAGGGTTTACTAATTACTCTCAGGCAAGATTCATTAAAATGCAGATGAACACATGAACTCAAAACTCACCTGGGAGATGGCAAAGGATGCAATACTGAACAACCCTAGCATGACATAAACAAATACACAAGAATTCAAATCCCACAAGCTCTCACAATACCAACGTGCCATTCATAATTCAATTCAAAGTAGAGCAATCAGACACATACCATTATAAAGCAAGAATTGATCTCAGAAGTAGCAAACGCGAAGCTCAATGGGGTCTACAACGAACACAAGCGATAATGCACAAGAAATCACCACCAAATGAGACCAATTCAAACCCAAATGCCCAAATCAAAGCCAAAAGCTCAAAGAAAAAACTCTAAGGATGAGGCTCTCAACTTAGATGATGGAAAAGATAAGCAAGATGGCACAAAGGTCTCAGTAATCGAGTAAAATCTAGCCTTCAAAGCGCGTACAAAGCCATTAATGCAATCGATAAAGCAGTCATGAAACCTGGGGAACCGATGACAGGACGGAATCCGGGGAAATCCGGCCCACACAGAAATCCATGAAGACCAAGAATTATCAAGCAACAGGATCCAATCAGAATCGAAGCAAGATCCGAGAAAATCCAACCAAGGTGGAAAGTCCCGAATTAGGGAAAAAGCTCGAAATTCATCCAGAACTTAAGATTTTCAATGAATAACCTGGAGGAAACACTTAGGTATTCAGAATAAACAATTTAAGCACATGCCTAGGTAAGACAAAACCTCAAAAAGAAAGGGCCAAAACACCAAAACCGAAGCAAAAGAGGGTCCCTGCTTTTAGCAGGGCATGTGTGCGAAAAACTGCACAACAATGTGCACATAAAATCTTAAAGGTGGGACAGGTCTACATGATTTAATTTCAATAAATTTTGCTTTTGGTGCTAAATTAATTTGGTATATGTATACAAGACCACATCTGAAATGGTGCAATATCCTTGAAGCAAAATATCTAGATAATCAATCACCATCTAGGGTACTAACTATTGCAAACCCTCCTAATGGATCAGCAATCTGGAATTTTATGTTATCATGCAGACATGTCATTGTTTCTTACATCTCTTGGGAAGTGAATAATGGAGAAGATGTGTTGTTTTGGGGTGACTCGTGGAACAATCATCCTCCTTTGAACTCCAATCAGGAATTGGTAGTCGCAGAAGGTTTGCTTAAGGGTTGTTGGGGCTCTAAACTAATTGATTATGTTCAGTTTGTGTGTGCATCTTCTAGGAGGGTAACATGGAAAGAGGTCTCTCTCATGCCCATTCCACAAAATGAAGTGGTTTTATTGAACAATTTTTTGAAAAATAGAGTGGTATACCTTTCCAACAAGAAGGATAGAATTATATGGGCTCCCTCAAAGAATGGACAATATTGTGTCAAACAGGGATATAAAGCTTTAATCAGCAAAGGCCAACAGATTCACAAGCAAAGAGCTTTCTCTTTTTGTTGGAACTCGATGGTGCTTCCAAAGGCAGGCAGTTTTGCATGGTTGGCTTTGAGGCATAAAATCCTTACTAGTGACAAGTTGTCTAAACTTGGTATTTCTAATCCATTTCAATGTGTTCTTTGTGGTGATCACCAGGAAATAGTAGATCATTTTTTTGTGCAATGTGTCTACTCTCAGGAGTGTTGGAACTTCATTAAGCATAAATTAAGTTGTTTTCATGTTCTTCCTAATTCTCTCTAGGATGTTTTCTCCAGTTGGCCTGTCTTATATAAATCTAGTTTTTTTGCTTGTATTTGGAGATTAGTCCCAATAGTGCTCATCTAGAGCATTTGGTGGGAACGGAATAGAATAATTTTTAGGGACTCTAAGTCTTCAGTTGATCAAACTGTAGTAAAAATTGGGAAAGCAGTTTCAGAATGTGTGAATTCTTATGTCTATAATCATAAATCAAATGCTTCCATTTTCACAAGTTGGGATAATAAGATTTTAAAATTTTGGCAATTTATTACGCTTCCATTCAAAGGTAGTAGGTTGCATCCTCCTAATTAGAAAGTGGATAGAAAAAGTGTCAAGTGGTTACCTCTCTAGGATAGTTTTTGCAAACTCAACTTTGATGGGGCTTCTCGTGGCAATCATGGGGTGTCAG